>JAHRHZ010000020.1:11258513-11306501 GCA_024137785.1 Ginglymostoma cirratum
GCCATTTTGATATAGAAATAAGTTCTGCAAGTAGTTTAGACACAAAAAAATAAAAGTCAGTAAACATCCCCAGAAACTGTCCTCAGAACCTAAAAGTATTCATTTGAATATACTTTATTCATATTAAACTAGCCTATTGGTCGTGTGATTGGCAAAGAGACTAATGATATTTGTTTTTTTAAACAAAAAAGGTTTCTGGAAAAGCTCAGCAGGTCTGGCAGCATCTGTGGAGGAGAGAACAGAGTTAATGTTTCAGGTCTGGTGACCCTGCCTCAGAACTAATGGGGGCTGGGAAAACATCAGTTTATATGCAGAAAATAGGGAGCAGGTGGGATAGGGAGTAAACGATAGGATAGAGCCCAAAGAGAGAGAAAGACAGTTGGACAGACAAAGGAGTTGCTATCCATCAGGCTGGGAGGGTGAATAGTTGTTAATGGGGGCTGTTAGTGACTAACAACGGGGGGGGGGTAATAACAAAGCATTGTGTGAGGTGTGGGCTGGGACATGGGAGAGTTTAGGCCCCAAAATTATTGAACTCAATATGGAGTCCAGAGGGCTGTAGGGTCCCCAAGCAGAAAGTGAGGTGTTGTTCCTCCAGCTTGTATTGAGCTTCACTGGAACACTGCAGCAAGCTGGAGACAGATGTCTTTTTTTTAAATTGTTAGGATCTGGATTACACTGATTTTAAGAAAGAGAAACTCAAGTCGAGTTTAAGGGAATTGATAGTCACTTAGGGTGGGGCAAAATGCCAAGGTCACACGGAACAAGAAAGGAAGACAGACCGAGGTGCTGTTAAAAAAAAGGGCTAGTACAGGCACAACAGGCCAAGTGTCCTCGTTGTCTGCTACAATCGTTTTCTCAATCTGCCTTCCCCAAAACATGCCCACTAATTGTCCAGCTTCGATTTAAATAAGTCAAAATTCAAGCCTACCCCTTCTCCCCACCTGCCCGGTAAAGGCAATTTTTGCTTTGTCACTGTCGGGGAGGAGGAAGTGCAGATTAATTTCAGTGTAGTACATTCAAAGCAGCTTCGCCCCCACCACCCCCCCCAAAATTGTACAGCACTTCATGTAACTTGACCCTCAAATTTCAACCCTACCCTTGGGAAACGCACAGAGAGGAGACCACACACCCCTCTCCGAAGCTACTTGAAAAAACCCACTGTTAGTTCTGACCAGATTTACTGCTTGTGCTGAAGAAAAATGGAACAAGGAGGACGCTTCAGACTTCTCGTCTCAGTAAGGAAGCTCCCTGGTTCTAAAAGGATTTCTCCCACGGCGAGCAGTCTGCCTGGATAAATCCGGCAATAAAACGCGTTCCAGACATAGACTTTAGCAAATCAGAGAGATAGCCGGCAGCTTACGCGCTAGAGGAGGGGAAAAGTGTTAATCCTGGCGGTGAGTAAATGTGAAAGCTCCATATTGCTACACGATTCCCCTTAATACACCATTGCCGGCGGAAACAGCATTGAAACACACTCTCTCTCTCTCACACACACAACCAAGATTCAAAACCTTGTGCATCTCCTAGATCACACACTGATTTAACCGGTTCTAAAAACATAACTCATTAAGAATGAATATGTGCTTTTCTAAACAAACAAAAAAAAAAGGCTTTTTAATTCCCCGGAAACAACAAAATCTGCATACATTCACTCCGTAGTACCAAGTTAAAGGTCCCAACACAAGAAAACGTGACTCCCTACCTGCTGAGTCTCACCAGCAGCTGCTTTCTGCCAAACACATCGAGTACAATCTGCTTTTCCAACCTGTGTCAAGTCAGACAAACTGCTCCTCTCACTGACGAGATGAGCAGTAGTAGCAGCCTATACCCTTTTACAACCTCATCAGGGGTGGAGTCTCTACTGCCTTAATCACTGACTCTCCGACCTCTCTGATTGCTCATTTCCCCTGGAAACGAAATCACATTGGCCGCTCTCAGACAAGCTCCTCATTGCTGGGATGACTGGCGAGAAGAAACTCGCGTTCCCCAAACAAAAACCCTGAGGTCGCATGATTCAGCAGAATTCCTCAGCTAACCTCATCAATCACAGTATCTTTTGGGCTGTTGCCAAATCGTCACTGAGAATATTCGATTTCACCGACCTTGTTGGAATATTGTGTGTTAGACCGCAGGTGAGATACCCCGCCTTCAAAGTGATTGAGGTTCTACCTACAAGAAAAGAAATTGCAAGAAAAGCTCAGCAGGCGTGGCAGCATCTGTGGAGAGGAATCAAAGTCAATTGCTTCAGGACAAGTGACTACTCCTCAGAACCGATGGTAGCTAGGTTCTACCTATCCCTGGTGTTGCAAAGGATGTCACAGATGACCAGAGGGTGTCCAGAAAGTTTAAATCCAGAATGGACTTTTCCAGGGGACATATCACTGGTGGAGTATCTGCCAGCAGGAAGCCACTCACTGCATCCACATTTGCCATTTGGCCTCCTGGTCAGTGTTCCAACTTGTGATTATACACAGGATGAGAGCCCATTGCTGAATTCGACCTGAAGCTATGTGCATCATGGCCTTGATAACAAGCATGGGGCTGGATGAACACAGCAGGTCAAGCAGCATCATAGGAGCAGGAAAACTTGACGTTTCGGGCCTAAACCCTTCATCAGAAATGCTCATGCCTTGTCCTCTTTGAGTAGCCCTAGCAGGGGCTTGTGGTCTGTTACTGTTACAAGTTCCCATCCATAAAGGTACTTGTGGAACTTTCTCACACCAAATATGACACCAAACCTTCCTTCTGTATCTGGGCACATTTGCCTCTACATTAGCCAATGTCCGACAGGCATAAGCTATTGGGCATTCCTCTCCATTGGGCCATCTGTGAGGCAACACTATTCTGATGTCATATGAGGAGGCGTCACTTTGTCAGCACCAGATCTCACTTGAGATCATAGTGTACCAACACCTTAGGCAATGATAGCTGCTTCTTCACTTCCCTAAACAGCTCATATTGGCTACAAGACCATTTCCAGAGAGGCCCCTTTTTCGATAGCAAATGTAGGGGTGCCAGCATGGAGTCCAGGTTATGTATGAACTTCACATAATAATACACCAGCCCAAGGAAAGACCTAAGCTCCAGCACAAATGTGGGAGCGTACCTTCCAACAGGTGTAACCTGGTCTTGTCAACTCTGTAGCCCAAGTAGGTCACTTGGGGGACCTGGAACGCACATTTTTCCCCTCTAAGGCCTATACCTGCCTTGGAAAAGCATCTAAGGACTATGTCCAAGTTCTGTAAGTGCTCGTTGGTGATTTTCCCTGATGTAGGGGTACCATTGTTGGACAGGGTGGATAAGGTCAAAATCACATGACACCAGGTTATAGTCCAACAGGTTTATTTAAATACACTAGCTTTCAGAATGTTGCTCCTTCCTCAGGTATAGTGAGAGAGGAGGTATGAAGACACAGTGTAGAGGCAGGGTTCAGTCAGTTGGTGTGCTGGCTACAGATTGAAAGAGAAGATTTCATAACTCATCGTAGAATCTGCAAATACTCAGGATTGTCAAGTCTGGAAAACTGCTTACCGTCACTGAATTCACTTTCGATGACACAAACCAGCAAAGTTTGTGAGAAGATACCACTGAGTGAAAAAAAGGAACGAGCAGTACAATCCAACTGGGATCACGTGTAACAAAAACAGAAGTTGTAAAAGATCAAAGGATCATACAACTGATGCGAATGTATTGAATAAACCTAACGTAGCTGGTTGACTCCCTCCTGTTAAATCTGTAATCCGTTAGAAAGGAGATGCAGGTTTCGATTGATTAAAATGCATATCCCAGAATTTCTTTCAAGTCACTGCCCCGAGATAGCCAAAGGTTTTATTAGTGTACACATGAGGTGACATCTCAATGCATTTTAGATGTGAGACCTTGTTTAGAATCTGTCTGTGTCAGACTGGTTTTATTTCCAAAGCAGGAATTTATAAAATGCCCCATTGGCTGAATGTGTCAACAAATTGTGTGCTTTTTGAGCAAAATAGAATGTATCTGCGAATACAAATCTGCAAATGGAAATTCACCCCGTAGATTCACCCCATCTAGCCTGCTCCCTGGCCAACATCTCTGTCTCTGGCTTGCTACAGTGTTCTAGCGAAGTTCAGCACAAGCTGGAAGAACAACACCTCATTTTCCACCTGCAGCCCTCCGGACTCAGTACTGAGTTCAATAATTTTAGAGCCTGAACTCTCCCACGTCCTGGACCCCTACCCCACACGCCAGGCCTTGTTATCACATTGCCTGCCATTACACATTACCTATTGTTAGTCTCCATTGACAACTATTCACCATCCTAGCCAGATCGTTATCAACTCCTTTGTCTGTCAAACTGTTCTTCTCTCTCTTTGAGTCTATCCCCACCTATCATTTACTCCTTACCCTCTCCCCTCACCCTATCTTCTGCATATAAACCAACATTTTCCCAGCTACCATCAGTTCTGAGGAAGGGTCACCTGACACAAAACGTTAATTCTGATTTCTCTTCATGGATGCTGCCAGACCTACTGAGCTTTTCAAGCAACTTCTGTTTTTGTTACACGTGATCCCAGTTGGATTGTACTGCTCGTTCCTTTCTTTCACTCAGTGGTATCTTCTCACAAACTTAGCTGGTTTGTGTCATCTGAAGTGAATTCAGTGACGGTAAGCAGTTTTCCAGACTTGACAATCCTGAGTATTTGCAGATTCTACAATGAGTTATGAATTCTTCTCTTTCAATCTGTAGCCAGCACACCAACTGACTGAACCCTGCCTCTACACTGTGATTCCTAGATGCCAGTCTCCTGCCTTCACCCAAGAAGCCACCTAACCTTTCCAATTGCACTGTGTGCCTGACATAACCCACCCTCAAACCCTGCCCTAACTTCCCTGGGCTGTAGAATGCTCCCCACTGTGAAACCCCTTCTCACCTTCCTTTTGGGTTTCTTCCTGCAGTACTACCTGCATCCACCAGGGGTGATGGAGCAGCTAACCAATCAGATTGGTTGGCAGCTTCTGAGGGTAAGTATTCCCAGGTACATATTAGACAAGTCGCTTAGACATTGTTACTGAGCCTACTGGTGAATTTAGGATGCAGACCTTCACTCTCCGAGATCCTACACTGTTCTGGCCTTCTTCACCCAAACCTTTTCTTAGATTAGATGGAATTTAATGCAGCCTTCAATATTAACCCCTTCAGAACCATTACTTTGTAGCATAACTGTCATGATACTTCCCTGCAGCCCATAATAGGGAAAATCCAGACAGACATACTCCTGAACTATCTACTTCCTGTAGTTGAGGAAATCTTCCCAGAGATGTAGTGTGGTCTTAGGCCTCCCAGAGACACCTCCTCCTTGACATGATTTTTGTTGTCAGATAATTCCTAGAAAAGACAGGAAGAACAACATTGGGCATCGTCAACCTATCCATTTAAACATTGGACTCAATAGATTGTGAATGACAGGTGGCCTTATAGAGACTTATAAATTAATGAGGGGCATGGATAGGGTGAATTGCCAAGCTTTTTTTTCCCAGGGTAGGGGAGCCCAAACCCAGTGGGCATAGGTTTCAGGTGCGGGGGAAAGATTTAAAATAGACCTGAGGGGCAACCTTTTCACACAGCGGGTGGTGCGTGTATGGAACAACCTGCTTGGGGAAGTGGTGGAGGCTGGTACAATAACAACATTAAAGGTATTTGGATGGCTGTATGAATAGGAAGAGTTTAAAGGGAAGTGGGCCAAATGCTGCCAAATGGGACCAGATCAGTTTAGGATATGTGGTCGGCATGGACGAGTTAGCCCAAAGGGTGTGTTTCTGTGCTGTACAACTCTATGACTCTATGACATTAGATGTTGTTCTGCAGTAAGTGGATGTCAGAGCTATGTCCTTACAATCCTGGAAAGGTTTCATCATTATATAACTGTAAATGCCTTCAAAGTCCATACTGGAGTCAGGCAGGGCCACATGGTAGCCCCCATATTGTTTACAATCAGAGAGGATTACAATCAAGTAAATAGTGTTCTGACCCGGGTTGGAGGAAGGCTCTAACTTTCTCTAGTCGCATTACTCCACTTGTTACAACATCAGTGTTTCAACGTGTTACACAATTTCCTGATATGACAAGTTTATTAGATTTAGAATAAAACAATCCATCAACCAGGTACCTTCAGTATTCACACTGACTAAAGAAAAATAGTCTCTGTGGAGATTAATTTTGGAAGAAAACTTAAAGTAATTTGGCCCGTAGTGCTAAGTTCTTAAAGGCAAACAGATGAAGTATGGGATGTTCAAGATGGGCTTTTAGTTATTATCCTGGTACGGGGTGTCACTAAACTCAGACATTTGTCACTGGGATCTTCAAATGCAGGTCATTTAATTGAGAATAACTCCTTCAGTGGACTTTCAGGAGGACAGTTGAATCGGTGTTTCATTTATCACACTTGATACAACAAAGGGTTCACACAGAAAGGTAGAGGATGAGCTCAGTAGCTTCTCTCTGTCTTAGCAGGCTGTACCCTAATGGAACTCCAAACAATATCTAAAACAGTCATAAACCCAGACATGTGGCATCCAGTAAATAAGACCAAGCAAATTAGCTTAAGCCATGTGATTTTCAAGAAGCGTCCTTTTCAAAACAAAATCCCAGTATCTTTTCTTTTAAACACAGGTTTGTGTATCCAAATGCACAACAGTCCACAATCGTTTAAGATTAATCTTCAAAAATATTAATAATGAAGCATCTTCACAACATTAGGTACTTTCAAAATGTGCCTGGGGAGACATAAAGATCAATATGTGCAACCATTGACCCTAGCATTATACACACAATTCTTATTGACCCCAGATCCCCAGAACATTACCTAGATCTGTGGACTAACAGGTCCAGTAATAATATAACTAGGCCGTCACCTCCCCTAATGGCTGAGTATCAACTTCCATCTGATTGGGCCTCTGTCAATCGAAGGGTCACTCTCACATGTTAAAGCCGCTCAATAAATGTCTAATAAGAGACAAAGAAATGGCTGAGCAACTGAATACATACTTTGGTTCTGTCTTCACAAAAGAGGACACAAATCAGATGCAAGAAATGTTGGAGAATGCAAGGTTTGGTGAGAGGGAAGGATTGAGGGAGATCAATATTAGTAAAGAAATGGTGCTGGGAATATTGATGGGATTGAAGGTGGATAAATCCCCAGGGCCTGATCATCTACATCCCAGAGTACTTAAGGAAGTGGCTCTAGAAATAGTGGATGCATTGGTGGTCATCTTCCAGGATTCTATAGACTCTGGAAAAATCCCTGCTGATTAGATGGTAGCTAATGTCACTCTAATATTCAAAAAGGGAGGTAGAGAGAAAACAGGGAATTATAGACCAGTGAGCCTAACGTTGGCAGTAGGGAAAATTCTCAAACCCAATATCAAGGATTTTATAGCGGAGCATTTAGAAAGCAGTTTCAGGATCAGACAGAGTTAGCATGGATTAATGAAGGAGAAATCATGCTTGACAAATCTGTTGAAATTCAATGAAGGTGTAACGGGTAGAGTTGACAAGGGGGAACCAGTCAATGTGGTATATTTGGACTTCAAGAAAGCATTTGTCAAAGTCCTGCATAAGAGATTATTGTGCAAGATTAAGACGCAAGGGACTGGGGGGAAGTGTACTGAGATGGATAGGAAACTGGCTGGCAAAGAGGAAACAAAGAGTAGAAATTAATGGGTCCTTTTCAAATTGGCAGACAGTAACTAGTGGGGTGCCACAGGGATTGATGCTGGGACCCAGCTATTCACAATATACATTAATGATTTGGATGAGGGAACAGAATGTAACATCTCAAAATTTGCAG
Source organism: Ginglymostoma cirratum (assembly GCA_024137785.1). Classification (NCBI taxonomy): domain Eukaryota; kingdom Metazoa; phylum Chordata; class Chondrichthyes; order Orectolobiformes; family Ginglymostomatidae; genus Ginglymostoma; species Ginglymostoma cirratum. Next base: position 11,266,343 of record JAHRHZ010000020.1, read on the forward strand.
ATGATACTAATTCGGGTGGGAGGGTGAACTGTGTTGAGGATGCGGAGATCCTTCAGCATGATCTGGACAGGGTTGCATGAGCAGGCGAATCAATGGCAGATGCAGTATAATTTGTATAAATGTGAGGTTATTCACTTTGGGAGCAAAAACAAGAAGGCAGATAACTACCTGAATGGCTATAAATTGGGAGAGGGGAGTATGCAGCGGGACCTGGGTGTCCTTGTGCACCAGTCGCTGAAGGAAAGCATGAAGGTGCAGCAGGCGGTAAAGAAGGCAAATGGCCTTCATTGCGAGGGGTTTCGAGTACAGGAGCAGGGATGTGTTGTTGCAGTTATACAGGGCCTTGGTGAGGCCGCACCTAGAATATTGTGTGCAGTTTTGGTCTCCTCTTCAGAGGAAGGATGCTCTTGCTCTTGAGGGAATGTAGCGAAGATTTGAAATGTTAAAGGGGTAATATTTGTTCTGCTGACATGTAAGAAATTAGGTCCTAAGCTGTGCCGTGGGCGCCTCTGTCTCGCAGACAAAATGTGGTAATCTAATTATACTCTGCTTTCTGTAAATGTTGAATTAAGGCTAAAAAGATACGGACCTGTCTAGACCAGTGATTGAGAAGTGAGGAACTGTCTAGTTGTACACGTTGTTTTTGGGCGGCTGACCTTTGCTTCTAATGTTAGGTGATTAAGTCATGCACTGTCACTGTTGCTAGGCATATGACTGTGGGGAAGTAAAAAATTGTATCTTGCATACATGACTGACTGTGATGTAAAATCCTATATAAAGGAAGGACAGTTCCCTCATTGGGGAGCATCGCTTGACGTGGCTCTGCAAGCCCTGCGAAGATTGTTAAGTGATCCTCCAGAAGCTTGTACTTGTTTAAATAAACTGTGGCTGTTCACAGAAGTCGGCATATTGCATTTGTATCAAGTGTGTAGGAATCTCCTAAAAGGGAACTCCACAGGTTTACCAGGCTGATTCCAGCGATGGCAGTTCTGACGTATGAGGAGAGATTGACTATGTTGGGATTGTTTTCGCTGGAGTTCAGATGAATGAGGGGAGGAATCTTATAGAGATGTATAAAATTCTAACAGGACTAGACAGGGTAGATGCAGGGAGGATGTTCCCGATGGTGTGTGTGTCCAGGACCAGGGATCAAGGTATGAGGATTCGGGGTAGACCACTTAGGACAGAGATGAGGAGACACTTCTTCACCCAAAGAGTGGTGAGCCTGTGGAATTCATTACCACAGGAAGTAATTGATGCCAAAACATTGAATGTATTCAAGAGGCGACTAGATATAGCACTTGGGGGTGAATAGAATCAAAGGTTATGGGGAGAAAGCAGGATTAGGCTATTGAGTTGAACAATCAGCCATGATTGTGATGACTGGTGGAGCAGACTTGAAGAGCTGAATGGCCTCTTCCTGCTCCTAACTTCTATGTTTCAATGTTATTGCAATTCTCTGCAAAATCCGCCAATCCTAAAATTTGGTGTTTGTAGTCACATCTCTTCCGACTGGAGAAAGGACTTGGTTTTGAGCTTGTACAAGATACTTGTTAGAGTTCAGCTGAAGTATTGTGCACAGTTGTGGATGCCACATTATTGGAAAGATATGAATGCATTGGATAGAGTGCAGGACTGATTGACAAGAATAATTCCAAGAATGAGAAACTTCAGTTATGAGGAGAGGTGGAAGAAGTTGGAACTGTTCTCTTTTGGGAGAAGAAGACAATCTGTTTGAGGTTGTCAAAGTCATGAGCAGCTGGAAGAGGAGAAAGGAAGAAATTGTTTCTGCTCGTAAAACAAAACAAGAAAGAGAGGGAAAAGATTTAAAATGGTGTGAAAACAAAGCAAGATTGATATGAGAAAAAGGTTTTTACACAGCGAGCTATTAGGGGATGGAATATACCACTTGGAAATGTAATGGAGGCAGTTTCAATTGAGGATTCAAGAGGGAATTGGGTGATGTTTTGGATAGTAATGGTGTTCAGGATATAGGGAAAAGGTACAAAATTCACACTAGGTAATAGAGCCAGACTAGGTAATAGAATTGACGCAGATATCATGGGCTGAATGGCCTCCTTCTGCATTGTAATAATGCAGTGATCCTGTGAATTGCATTCCTCTCTCTTTCTGCAGTTCGCAGCAGTGGCTGAGATCCAGGTTATTGGAATCCAACACCGACAACCAGTTCCACCTTGCTACATCCCCACCTCTCCCTTTAAACCTACTTCTTCTGCTGTAATGCTTACCACCTTCCCCAGATAACTTCCGGCTCTGGTTGACGAATGATGCTTGAGGTGTTCTCTTTTTAAGCAGCATGTTTGGTGGAAGGACTTTGTTACTATTGAGAGCTCGAGGCAGCAGCCCCAACCAGAGCATTCTGAAAGGCTGCTTTGTTTCACTGTTGAATAGCTGTACGTGTAGCCTTGTGTGTGAGGTCTTTAACTGCATAAAAATATGTATACATTCCAGTAATTCTGCAAGTTCCTCTCTAAGCCATTCACTGACTTGACTTGGAAATATATCACTGTTTGTCCAATGTTGCTGGGTCAAAGCCCTGGAATTCCTTCCCTAAGTGTATTGTAGTCTAGCTACAGCACATGAACTGCAGCGTTTCATGAAGGCAGCTCATCACCACCTTCTCAAGGGGCAACAATGGATGGACAATAAATACTGGGCCCAGCCAGCGATGCCCATGTCCTACAAGTGAATTTAAAAAAATGCCCCGTTAAGTACCTTGAGACTTTTTCATGACTGCTGGATGACCCTACACATTCACACTTTGCAATCTGAGTTCTGTGTCCTCGACCATCCCATTCACCCATCACATTGAGTTCACTCACTTAGAGACTCCCATTCAAGCAAAGCATTGCTATTCAAATTGTCATCCTTGCGTACAAATGCCCCCGTGGCCTTAATCTCCTCCAATCCTCACAAAACGCTCCAAGTTACCTCAGCTCACCCAATCCTGGAAACATAAGTATCCTTAATTTTAGTTGCTCCCCTATTGGTTGCTGTGTGTTTAACTGCATTTTTGCTGGACTCCTAAGCTGGGAATTCTCTCCCTAAATCTCTCCAGCTCTCCTTTTCCCTTTAAAACCTCTTTGACCAAGCTTTTGGTGGCTCGGTGGCTCAGCGGTTAGCACTGCTGCCTCTCAGCGCCAGGGACCTGGATTCGATTCCACCCTCGGGCAACTGTCTGTGTGGAGTTTCTCCCTATGTCTGCGTGGGTTTCCTCTGGGTGCTCCGGCTTCCTCCCACAGTCCAAAGATGTGCAGGCTAGGTGGATTGGCCGTGCTAAATTGCCCATAGTGTCAAGGGATATGCAGGTCAGGTGGATTAGCTATGGGGAATGCAGGGTTACGGGGATAGGATAGAGAGGGTGGGTTTAGTTGGGATGCTATTTGGAGGGTCAGTGTGGACTCAATTGGCTGAATGGCGTGTTTCCACATGATAGGGATTCCATGATCCTTTTATTGTCTGACTTTGCCTATCTGCTCATGCATTCATGTCAAATCTTGTTTGATAACCATCCTGTGATCAGCTTTTGGAATGGAAAGAGAGAGGGAGTGTGGAAGGAGGAAGCCAAGGGCTTTTAAAGGGTCTGTAAATACAAGCAGTTGTTCAATATGCACAAAGTGCATAGTAACATCTAAAACTGGGCAGATGTTTTCTATTGTAGGCACGAATCTTTTGATAGATTACCTGTCAGCTTCTTTTCTGTTCTTGACTGTGGGTGCACCCAAAGTTCAAATGTATTAGAAGCCACGCCCTGGATCTTTTGGCTGACTGCCAGAATCATGATGACAGTGCAAAAATTTACATTGACTTCCAGCAAGCAAACTCGATCAGTTCTGCATAAGGGAAGACTGAGACTGTTCAGCTCTGAATCAGCCCAGAGTATTGAGCAAAAAGTCCTCACGCACTCAAATGTGGGCTGTGTCTCAGTTCGATGACTCTTGAATTTTAAGGTTTAGGGTTTATGTCCTGATCCAGAGCATAAGTGCACAGTCAAGGCTGATACTCCAGTGCAATGCTTCACTGTCAGAAGTGCTGATTTGGTGGGTAAGGTGTTAAATGGAGGTCCCAGCTCTCTCCGCTAGTGGATGCAAAGGACCCCAGGGCAGTATTCTGAAGAAGAGCAGAGGGATTATTCCTGGAGTTCTGGCCAACATCAATCCCTCAACCAACATCACGTCAACAAATTATCTGGGATTAATTTCATGGCTTGTGGGAGTTTGCTGTGTGTAAAATTGGCAGCTGCACAGCAACAGTGACCATATGCAGCTGCTGTAATGCTTTCTGAGATGCCCAGTGGCCATCAGAGGCGCTATATAAACGCAAGTCTTTATCAGTCTCACAATCAAATAATCAAATATTGATAAGGAGGGCAGGAAGAGCTCAGTGGGCAGAAGGCTTTGTTGCCTCCTGACTGCTGCATACACAAGGAAATTTTGCCATTTACAGACGGCTCAGTGGTTAGCACTGCTGCCACACAGTGCTAGGGACCCGGCTTCGATACCAGCCTCGGGCGACTGCCTGTGTGAGTTTGCACGTTCTCCTTGAGCCTCCAGGTGCTCCGGTTTCCTCCCACAGTCCAAAGATGTGCAGGTTAGGTGAACTGGCCATGCTAAATGGAAATGTGGGGTTACGGGGATAGGGTCAGTCTGGGTGGAATGCTCTTTGAAGGGTTGGTGCAGACTCAATGGGCTGAAAGGCCTCTTTCTGCACCGTGGGGATCTATGACTCTATACCTGCTCTGGTTCAGGTTTGTTTCTAGGCCCACATATAGGGCAAATATTCAGCCTTGACAAGGTCTATATGCCCATCCCTTGCTGTGTATGCCACCTGCCACTGATATACCATATCTAGACTGAAAGCAGAAACAGAAATTTCCTGGCACTGTCCTCGAGGAGGAGGTTCTGCCTCCTAGAAAAACTGTGGAGCCCCGAAGTAAACAGCAACTAGCATTTATAAGATGGCTTTTGTTAGGCAGGATATCGGGGAGGGGTAGGAATGTGACATTCGGAACACAGAACAAAATTCAGTTCCAAATCACGTAAGGATATTCTAGCTTCCTAAAAAGGACAGATTTCATGGAACATTTTATGCAAAAGAAAGCAGTAGGAATACGGAGAGGTTTTGGAGGGGGCCAAGTCAGTAACATCCACATCCCATGGACACACAAAAAATATCTATCAATCTCAAATCTCCAATTGCTCTGTGGCACCCATCACACTTTAGGGTGAGTGAGTTCCAGACTCCACTTTTAATGTGGAAAAGACCTTTTTGAGTTTACATTTAAACACGGCCTGGATCTAATTTTATGGTTGTGCCTCTAGGAAACAATTTCTTGATATCAGTTCTCTCAAATCTCTTAATTATTTTGCACTTAGTACCTTGCACATACACTGTCACAACAGGATCCCTAGATGTAACTGCAAAGTGATCGTTCTGATTAAGTTTCCTGTTCATGAGCCCGAAACAGAAAGTAATCATTATCTATATCATAGCCATCAGGCCCAATATAAACTTTACATTCTTCCAGGTCCAAACAGACACTAGTATATCACGTCTGGAGAGCTCAGAGGTTAAACTCAGCTTTCCTGCTGATGTGTACCTGGACAAAAATGACTAAACCACAGATTTCCAATTTTGACCAGCTACAATTTTTCTAATACATTTACAGAAAAGTAACTGAACTGTATTGAAAGACACCCTGAAACTTACCAGCTTGGTCCAGCTCCAAAAAGCACAGAGAGAATGTTTAAAGAATGGAATTAAAGAATGGAACAGCTCCTTGATCTGCATCAGACCAAAAGGAGTGTTCCTGCATAGCTTTCAGCAGATATGGAGAGTTTACAAGATTAACCAAAAGTATAATGTGATGTCAGTGTTCTCTGGTGCTAATATGTATCAAGGATATCAATAAGTTGAAGGACACCTAAAGGATATGGCAGCCTTATTCACTTCAAATTGAAGCAACTTGTGTGAGAATAATGGTACGGCACTTACATCTTGTATATTTCTTGAATTAAAATTAAAGCAGGCGTCGGGTCACACCCATTGTACCTCCTGAGAGCACATTGCCAAGTTTTCTTCCAATCTGCTCCTCACATAAAGAAAACAACTTACTGAGAACAAACATCAGGCGAAAAGGAGAGAAAATGAGTTCGCAGAGTTGTTTGGGGGAGAGAGACAGAGTCAGAAGAAAGATCCTGAGGAGGTTTTCATTGACAGAGAATAATTGGCAGTGGAAGTGGAGACAATTTGTGACTTTAAAATTAAATTGAATGGGCACCTGAGAGGCAAAAATTCAAGACAGCTTGGATAAAGGCAGCAATTGGATTAAAAACCAAAAGAACTGCGGATGCTGTAAATCAGGAACAAAAACAGAAGTTGCTGGAAAAGCTCAGCAGGTCTGGCAGCATCTGTGAGGAAAAATCAGAGTCAACGTTTCAGGTCCGGTGACCCTTCCTCAGAACTTGGCTTGCAGAAATTGGATTGCCAGATGGTTCTGTGGTCTCAGAGGGCTGAATGGCCTCCTTTTCTGTCATGAAAGAGCCAAGGACTTTGTCTTAAATTCTATCTTTTTAGTTGCATTTTTTCCTTTACTGTAGAAAGACTATTATTCTGAACTTTTTATCTCATTATTTTTCTGATTTATCACAATGATTTTGAAGGTCGATAATGCTGGACTTTTTATTTCTTTATTTTCTAATGTTTTTTTCCCTAACAATTTGTACTGAAGAATCTGTACATAGGTAAAATGGTGCCAGAAATGGCAACTTGTAAACTTTTCATTGTACTCATGTGAGTACATGTGACAATAAATCTAATTCAATTACTAATTCAGTGATCGTGATTATCAGGCGGAGTTTCTTTGGCTTCAATCGTACTCCTTTATAAGCTTTCTTCAGCCTTCTGCATGTTCTTTCTGTCCCTGTTGATAGATCTGAAGGAGGGTCGCCAAATCCCCAGGATTTACCAGGAGTCTACAGTAATTAGATTAATCAGGAGAACATTGATGCAACCAAATCCACAAGAGAAATCAAAACACAGGAGCATTAAAAAGTTTACATATTTTAAAAATGTGTCTTTGAATAATTCTGTTTATGATTCTAGCTGATGGTAATACTGGCAAGATCCCCAAGTCAAACTAGGTTTTCATAGAATTCCTACAGTGTGGAAACAGGCCATTTAGCCCAAAAACTCCACACCGACACTCAAAAGAGCATCCCACCCCATCCCTCCTACACTTTCCCTGTAAACCTACATTTCCTGTGGCAAACACACCCAACCTACACGTCATGCCCTGAATATTATGGGCAATTTAGCATGGCCAATCCACCTAACTTGCACATCTTTGGACTGTGGGAAGAAACCAGAGCACCCACAGGGAGAATGTGCAAACTCCACACAGACAGTTCCCAAGGGTGCAATTGAATCCGGGTCCCTGGTTCTGTGAGACAGCAGTGCTAACCACTGAGTGAGCCACCATGCTGCTTGATGGATCCTAAATTCTAATTCTCGCAATTTGGTTTCCATGGTGAACAATCTCTGAGAATATTCACAAGACGTTCAATGTACATCTAAGAAGAGACAAGGAACTAACAATGTTATATACATAAGGCAATTTGGAAAGAAGTTATCATAAATGGCGCAAATAAAGATTCAACCCATTTCCCAGCAATTATCTTTACAGATACTCAGACACAGTGTAGTATTATTACCATCATCATTTTAAACTTTTCTCCTCAACTGACAAAGTCGCATACATTGTTATCTGTGAATTTCCGCATTTTCACCAGATGCGATCTACCCCAATCTGTCTCTCTCTGAGACATAAAAACACAGGCTAACTCCTGATGTTTCCTTACTGAACTCTTAAAACAAAAATCAGGGCTTTTTGCAACCTTGTCTGCTTGAACTGCTATAACAGATTAAGACGTCTATCCTTCAGGATAGGAGGAGCTGTGCTTTTGTGGAAGCCCTGTCGAATTAAATTCGGAGAGCGACATGATTGGAATGTCATGAAATGACTGCTTGTCGAGCAGCTGCTGTTAAGGATTGAGTTTCAACCCCAGTAATTTTGAAAAGCTTAAATTTCTAGCACAGAGAGGGGAAGAATTTTTAGGCACAGGAGAAGGAGCTGATTTGTCAGTAAAGGCAGTGAATTTAAAACCAAAGTAACTGCAGACACTAGAAATCAGAAACAAAAACAGAAATTGCTGGAGAAACTCAAGAGGTCTGGCAGCATCTGAGGAGAGAGAGAAACAGAGGGAACATTTCAAGTCTGAAATGATCCTTTTTCCTCTGAGACCTGGTGGGACTTCCTGTTTTTTTTTTAATTTCAGATTTCCATCAGCTGTAGTGTATTGTTTTTATAAAAGGCAGAGTGCTTTGTGTTTGAGTCCCAGGCTGGGATTTTCTGGCCCCAGGATAACCCAGTCACTAGTGCGGAGTGTGTATTGGTGCTGTTCCCAGCTGGTGTAAGTGGAGAATGTTATTGGCTGATAAGCCACTCGCCAATCCACAGATGATGGTTGATGTGAGTATGTTATGACCCACTGGGATAGGGTACTATAGATTGAGTCCCGCTATTCCTGAAGTTGTACCAACACTTCAAGTGTTTTTCAAGGTATGCCCAACCAATTTACCTGATTTTCAGACCAAGGTTGAGAAAAAGCATGGATCTGGTTTGTGTACTAAACAAAAATTGTTAGTGAGTAATTAGACTGTAGCTACAGGTAAGAGGATAGAAACCATTGGCTTATAATGCTAGCGAGATCTCTAATCCCTTTATAACCTACCCCTACACACACCACACACACCCCACACACACACACATGCACACAGAGTCCCTCTCTCCTTCACACACAGACACACCCTCTCTCCCTCACTCTCTCACACACACACACAGAGACAAACAAGTAGGGAAAATATATTTTTGGCTGAGGATAAACTGAGAAGTCAGTTCAGTGATCTTTGGGTCCCATTTTCAATGTTGAGATGATCCTTCTTCAGCTAGCCAGGCCCTTGGTGTTCAGTTGCCTTTCTCTAGAAGCTTCCAGTGGTTTGTAAAAAGTTTAGAGTGGCTGATTCACTTGGAAAATATTTCTGATTTATCAATTCAAAAGTCAGGGCTCACAGCAACTGCTTCAGGAAAAGTAACTGTTTATTCCCCAAGTTTATTCTAAGTGTTTTACTGCAGCGAACATGTAGTTTCGGCTGAAGAGAACAATACATCCTTCTGTGTCTTTGCTCTCTCTCTCTATCTCTGTAACTTGTTTCCTGTTCCAAACTGCTCAGTTAGCTGGAAACCAAATAGCTTCACTTGTAAACAACTCCTGGTTGTCTGTAGGAACTGACAGCCACAAAAACAGAGTTCACAGTAAGCATCAAATTCCTTGCTGTGAAATTATGCAACCATCCTGGTAAAACTGTTTAAAAGAATACTTCTTTCTCATTGCAGTCTACAGTTTTTAAAGGTACAAAAATAGAAAGACACAGCCCTTACAAGTGGGGGTGGAAAGGGACAATCAACCAACGTTGTGACAATACCAAGCGGTATAGGAAATGCCAAGACAGAGAAGTGGTAACTCCAGTGTGAAATTGCCCCTTCAGTATGTATATTAATTGTTTTGTGACATACCTGAATAAAATAACTACAGGTACTTTTAATGCAGGACATGTCTGGATCATTCTGGATGTAGGCTACGATTTTTCACTTTAAGTCATTCACCTCACTTTAGCCTAGGCTCTTGTGGCTGTGTTTCTGGAGCTGATGCTGTATGTTATATACATTGCATCATGCAGAGATGATAGTAGTTTATATGGGTGCAGGAATTTTACTTAGAAATGTTCTAAATTGTCTACTTAATGCTTTAGTTTAAAAACAAAACAATCTTTTTTTAAATGTGATGTAATGCTATTGTCAATAATGGTGATTGTTAAGGTTTCAAATTGGCATTTTTAAAAAAAACTGCCTCACTTATCCTCTTTAGAGAAGGAAAGCAATTTATCCAGTCTGGTCCATATGTGACTCCTGAACCAGAGCGATGCAGTGAATTCATAACTGTCCTCTGAAATTATATCACAATATCAAGCTGCTACAAGAGAATCACCATTTGGGCTGTAGTCATAGAGACATAGACATGTACAGCACGGTCTAACTTGTCCATGCCAACCACATATCCTAAATTAATCTAGTCCCATTTGGCCCATATCCCTCTAAACCCTTCCTATTCATATACCTATCCAGATGCCTTTTAAATATTGTAATTTTACAAGCCTCCACCACCTCCCCTGGCAGCTCATTCCATACACACACCACCCTTTGTGCGAAAACATTGCCCCTTAGGTCACTTTAATATCTTTTCACTCTCGCCTTAAACTTATGCCCTCTAGTTTTGAATTCCCCCTACCCTGGGGAAAAGACCTTGGCTATTCACCCTATCTATGCCCTTCTTGATTTTATGAACCTCTATAAGGTCACGTCTCAGGCTCCAACATTCCAGGGACAATAACCTTAGCCAATTCAGCCTCTCCTTACAGCTCAAACCCTGGCAACATCCTTGTAAATCTTTTCTGCACTCTTTCAAGTTTAACGTCTTTCCAACTGCAGGGAGACCAGAATTGAAGTGTTTCAACAATGTACTTGCCAACACCTTCTCAAAGGGCTACTGGCTATGGCCAATAAATACCAGCCTGACCAGCAATGCCCATATCCCAAGGATGAAGTATTAAAAGGAATGATTCAGAATAGGCAAGAGCTGAATGTTAAATAAACTCTTAAATATAGATCTAAATGTCTTGGGGAAAGGTTCAAACTGCATGCAGAGGGACAGTAGGGGGTGCTAAAATTGAACACACAGAATACCAGAGCCCAAAAATACCTGAAGGCCGAAAGTTATGTGCTGTTGGCAATTTAACAATTTCTCTCATTAGCTTGTGTGTAGGTGTGCCTGGTAAGAAGACTATTGTTCTGAGTAGGATTCCAGGTTTATGTACCTTGGGGTGTCCACAGAAGCCGGGGGGGGGGGGGGGCGCGTGGGGAGAGGTGTTTGAGCCATCTGGTTTCGTTCTGATCTAGTCGGTGTTAGTGATCTCTCCTGCATATTTAAGTTTCTTCAGTGTCTGGGTTAGCCTGTTCTCTAGCTGTGGTGTGGGGTTCTGATGCCACCTGTTGGTATGCGGCTGTATCCACGAGTAGTGCTTGTGCATTCGCGACGTAGTCTGTTCTGTTCAGAACCACGGTTGTTCATCTTTTGTCCACTGGTAGGATTGTGATGTTTCTATCTTTCTTCGGTCCTTCTAGGGCCTCTCTTTCTGCTGTGCATATCACACTGCAACACCCCAGAACTCCGGAGAATGGAAGAGGGACACCTGCACAAAGTGTTGACCAACAATGGATATTACGCAAGAAGTTTCATCTGCTGATGCCTACAAAACAAACGACAGTCAGAAGACTTGGTACAGTAGAAGACACTATTAATTTTATCCTATGTCAAAAATATATTGTAAGCGACAACCAGACTTAGACTGCACAGGGTCATGACTGCACATAAATGCGGAGGTGATGTTCCAGTGGTATTATCACTGGACTGTTAACCCAGAGATTCGGATAAGATTCTGAGGATCTGGGTTTGAATCCCACCATGGCAGATGGTGGAATTTGAATTCAATAAATATCTGGAATTAAGAATCTAATGATGACCGTGAATCCATTGTCAATTGTCGGAAAAACCCATCTGGTTCACTTGTGTCCTTTAGGGAAGGAAACTGCCATCCTTACCTGGTCTGCCCTACATGTGACATCAGACCCACTGCAATGTAATTGACTCTTACTGCCCTCTGGACAATTAGGGATGGGCAATAAATGCTGGCCTAGCCAGTGCGGCCCTCATCCCGTGAATGAATAAAGGAAAAAAAAAATTAACACTGTGTCAAATGCTATCAAAGACTAAAGACCCCATACTGACAGAAGGCAGGACAAATGTGATATACAGAATCCCATGCAGTGTAAACATTACATTGGACAAACAGGGAGGAAACTGACGACCAGGATACATGAACATGAGCTGGCAGTAAAAAGACACGACCAATATTCACTTGTCTCGATACAGAGACAATGAAGGCAAGCAGTTAGACTGGGACAAAGTGAGTACACTGGGACAAGCGAACAGCAGACATGCAAGGGAATTTCTGGAGGCCTGGTTCTCAGCACAGGACTCCATTAACACACACGTAGAAATAGACCCTGTACACAGACCACTGCTGAAAAACAGAGCCGGTGTAAGACACTCCTATAAGGGAAAATAACTTCTCACATCCATTCTGTCAAATGCCCTATCTTATATGTTCCAATAAGATCTCTCCTTTTTCTTAAACTCCAGGCCCAACCTTCTCAAACTCCTCATAAGAAAAATCCTCCTTATCTAAAATCAACCCATTGAACCTCCTCTGGACTGCCTCTTAGACCAGTATATCCTTCTTTGGATAAGGGGACCAGAACTGTTCACAGTATTCCAAGTGTGGTCTGATTGGTGCTTTGCAAAGTTTTTGCAAACTCTTATTTTGATACTTCATTTCCTTTTAAATAAAGGCCAACAGTTCATTTGCCTTCCCTATTATCCACTGAACTCTGATGTTGCTTTTGTGATTTACTTTAGTACATTCAAACCCTTCGCTGCTGTAGCTTCCTGCAAAATGTCACCATTTAAATAACATGCAGCTCCACTCTGCTTTCAGCCAAAGGCATAACTTCATTTTCCAGAATTAAAATCCACCTGTTAAATTTTTGCTCACTCATTTAATCGATTGATAACCCTCAGACATTTTGCAAATATGAGGTTGTAGACTTGCTCGCCGAGCCGGTGTGTTTGGTTGCAGATGTTTCATCACCCTGCTAGGTAACATCATCAAGTGTGCCTCCAGTGAAGCTTTGGTGCTCTGTCCCGATTGTTATTTATATGCCTCAGTTGGCTGGGGTGGTTGGCATTTCTGCCGGTTCTGTTTTTCAGTGGTTTGTATATCAGGTCTAGTTCAATGTGTTTGCTAACTGAGTTATGGTTGGAATGCCAGGCCTCCAGGAATTCCCAGGCATGTCTCTGTTTGGCCTTTGCTATTATTTGTCCCAGTCGAATTCGTGTCCTTCTTTGTCCGTGTGTATTGCGACCAGTGAGAATTGGTCGTGTCTCTTGGTGGCTAATGGGTGTTCGTGTATCCCTATTGTCTGTTTTCTTCCAGTTTGGCCTGTGTGAAGTTTCTCACAGTCCTTGCATGGTATTTTGTATATTACATTGGCTTTGTTGGTTCTGGGTATGGGATCCTTAAAGTTTGTCGGTAGCTGTCGCTTTTTGGGTATCCGTTATTCAAACATTGTTCAAATGAGCCACAACACAGTGCAGCAACCCGGAATTGTGCAAAGCAGGAGTCCTTATACGGATTCTTCAAAAGAAATGGATACCCATAAAGCACATCCGCCGTTATCTCCGAGACAGACCACAAACAGGAAGACACAGCACGGCCAGACACACTAGTCACCCTACCGTACGTCAGGGACATATCAGAGATGACCACAAGACTACTCAGACCCCTATGTATCAGGGTAGCCCACAAGCCAACAACCACCCTGCAACGGAGATAACGTGGTGTGGAGCTGGTGGTACACAGCAGGCCGGGCAGCATTCTGAAGAAGGGCCCCGACTCAAAATGCCAACTTTCCTGCTCCTCTGATGCTGCCTGGCCTGCTGTGTACCTCTGGCTCCACACTGTTATCAACCACTCTGCGACAGCTACTGACAAACGTAAAGGATCCCATACTCATAACCAATGAAACTAATGTAATATACAAAATACCATGCAAGGACTGCGAGAAACATTACATAGGCCAAACTAGAAGAAAACTGACAATAAGGGTACACGAACACCCATTAGCTACCGAGAGGCACGGCAAATTCTCACTGATCCCAACACACACGGACAAAGAAGGTCATGAATTCAACTGAGACAACACATCCATAATAGCACAAGCCAAACAGAGACATGCCAGGGAATTCCTGGAGGCCTGGAGTTCCAGTATACAAACCACTGAAAAACAAAACCAGAAGTGATACCGACCACCTCACCAAACAAAAATGTATCAACCTCAAAAAAAGAGCTTCCATAGTCCGCTGGCTTACAGAATTCATCTCAGTCAAAGTTTTCTTTTTTTTAACAGAAACATTTTACATTTCTTTTTATCCGCATTTTATAGTCCATGTTTTTGCTAAATTGCATTCATATTCTATTCTTCCTCAACAGTTTCTTGGTCCTTTGTTGTAGTCTAAAAGCTTCCTAATTATCATATCAGTCCATTTGAGAAGGCTATTTAATCTTATATAATCCATAACTTCCTTCACCAGCCACAACTTATGTTTTGAATTTTTGCACTCAGATCAAATCTGCAAATGCAGTATTGTAAATCTACACTAGAGAGAAAGTTTTATTTGGGAGGGAGGGTGTGGGCAATTCACACCAAATTGTGCTGAGCAAACTAATTACATAGTGTGATCTCCAACTTGTGAATTGTTAATGAATGGTGCAGTGGGAGAAAAACACCAGCTTCTGTACTCTCAAAAACAATTTATTATACACCTGTTTTATTAAAAGGGTACATCTAGTGAAATTACTTATCTGAATTACAAAAGGAGCAACATGATTCAATATGAAAATAAGATACTGCCCAGTAAGTTCTGACAGTAATAAATCAGACACACAGCAGCCAAAGACATCAGCTTCCTGCATGTATCCACACAAAACCCAACAACTCTTGTACAAAACAAAAGTACTTTGTAACTGTGATACATTATAAAGATTCAGTTTTTTAAAACTGGTAAATAAGAAATGATCCTTCAGGTAGGGTCAGAAACTGGATTTCTTGGTCACACCCCAGGAACCTGTCAAAGCATCTACAACTATTCAGAAGAATATAATACAAGAGCAGCTAGAGATCATCCTCTTCAGGTCAATCAGCCATTCAACTGCTCTCATCCTTGCCAATTCTTTTATCTTTCTTTCAGCCAATTATCTTGTTATTGTGGGGATCGATATGTTTCTAAGTCATCAGTGGTTGCCATCAGGAGAACTGTATGGGCTGTACACCTGAAATCTGCCAGAACCAAAGAGAAGGAGTCAGTTCAGAATAAAGTACACAGAATTTCAAACAGCTCATTTTTAAAATGAAAACTCTTACAAAGAACAATTGTAAAACTGAACTGAATTGAAAAAGAGTAAACATAAAGCAAACAGTGCCCAGAAAGCTGCAATCTATATCAAAAATGTGGAGAGACAGTGGGTCAGGCAATAACTTACATTTGTACAGTGCCGTTAACTTAACAAAACACCCCAAAGTACTTCAACAATATTGGACAATGACTTAAGAAACAGAGTGTTGGGAGGGGGTGGTGGTAGTTAATGACATTAACGGTGCAGCGATTAAAATCAGTGATGCTCATGAGGTCGAGATTAGGGGACCAACAGTATCTCAGCGGATCGAGAGACCACAGGAAACTCTCTCCAGCCTCCCCCCTCCCCAGATGAGGGGCAAGATCCTGGATGGATTTGAAAACAATGCTGAGGATTTTAAAATTGCTTCGCTGACAGCCAACACGGATCAGCACACACAGGACTGATGTGCAAACGTGAAAACTTCCTTTTAGATTCCTCCGTGAAAGAAACATTGGCCTGTCTTTTGTCTTTACACTCCATACTCTCACCTTTTCAAACACCATCTGTGGTGGAAGAGACATCAATTTCTAACAACAACGACAGTCATGAAAAATCAGATTTTGAAAAAAAAAAAATTGAACTGAGTACGTCCTTAAATTTCTTCAAAATCATGATGAGAACAAAGGGAGAAATTTAATTTTAACTAACATCCAATAAGATCACGGCTCATCTGTACCTCTGTTCCATTAATCTGCCCCAGCATCATAACCCTCAATACCTTCCCTTACAAAAATCTCTCTCAATTAATCCCCAACCTCAACATCGAACCACGACTTTGACTGGGACAACACCAAGATCCTAGGACAGGCTAGGCAGAGACAAGCACGAGAATTCCTGGAAGCATGGCACTCCACGAAGCAGGCTATTAATAAACACATTGAACTCGACCCCATATACATTCCACTACGGAGGAAACCCGGAAGTGAGGCAATCCATCGCAACGGACCCCAGAGTTTAAAAACCAGGCGGGAAAACACACTGATGCTTCATCAGAGGCTGCACTGAGGATGTTACCCAGTGTGGTAACAAAACGTCTGCGGAACAACAAACCAGCTCGGCGAGCCAACCAACCTCAACAGCCACAACCCGAGCTACAGATCTACTCCAAAATCAACATCTTTTAATTATAGGGTTTAATTATAAAGTTGTTACTGCATTTCATGAAGACTTCGTGCTTCCAGACACTGCCCCTGAAGATCCAGACTCTCCCTTGTTCAGGGATATTACAATAAAGCAACTCACCACCACCACTGTCCACCCATCCTGCAAAGAGAGAGTCAGCACAAACCTGACCCTGAACCTGCAACTTTCACGGTTTGTGTAGCTTTCAATCAAACCACAAATTGCATTTACTGCCCACCCTACCCATTTAGCTAGTGGGTGCATATAAATCTCACAAACTATTTTTTAATTGTAATCACTTCAATAACTCTACACAGAAAACAGAAATAGGAGTAAGCCATTCAGCTCTACCAACCCTCTGTCATTCAATATGATCTTGGATCATCATCCAACTCAGTCCCCTGTTCCTGCTCTCCCGTACCCTTTGATTCCTTTAGCTCTAAAAACAATATCTATCACCTCCTTGAAAACATTCAATGTTTTGGCTTCAACCACTTTCTGTGGCAAAGAATTCCCAGGTTCACCACTCTCTGGATGAAGAAATTTCTCCTCATTTCAGTACTAAATGGCCTACCCTGTATCCTTAATTATTACCCCTCATTCTGGAATTTCAACCTTCATAGGTTGTGTAGTTTGCTATCAAACCACAAACTACATTTACTTTAAAACTTACATTTATATACTTAAAGAAAAAAGTACAGCGTGGTTCGATGGGTAGCACTTTCACTTCAGAATCAGAAGATTGTGGGTTCAAGTCCCACACCAGACGCACATTATCTGGGCTGACACACCCCGTGCAGTACTGTCAGATAGGATTCCTTTAAAAGGCATGTTAATATGAGGACGTCACACTAAATCAACGAGCAGTAGATTGCTCTCTAGAGTCCTGGCCAAACTCCATCACTCAACCAACTTCATTAAAAACAGCAACTGGTCACTATCACCTTGCTGTGTGTAATCAGGCTGCTGCATTTTTTTACAATTGTGACTTTATTTCAAGAGTATACTGTTGCTGGTAAATCTTTTCACAACGTCAAACTGGTGAAAGGCACTACAGAAATTCAAGTCCTCACTGGGGAAAGAGGAGGAGAGTGGGACTGACTGGTCATTATTTCAGAGAGCTAGTACAGATACAAGGGGCCGAATGGCTGCCTTTTGTACCGGATGATTCCATGATGCAATTCCTGCCATTAAAGAGAATAAATCCTACCGATGAGAAATGAGGAACAATGTTGTAAACTAGAAATAACCATTACTGCTGTATTAAAATAAGGTCCAGCACTCACCTGTTGATAAGATGTGGTATAAACCATGACGTTTTGTGGTGGGCCATCTGTAGTGATTAATCCTGTTGTCAACTGATTAGCTGTTGGATGGCAATAAGAAATGTATGACAAATTCTGAAAAGCACAGCTGATTTTTTTAAGCAGCAAACAAACTGAAATTAATATTGTGCATTAAACAAAAATGCTCACTAGATCGAGCAATTCTCTCCCCGAATTTATATTCTGAAATTCAGAAGCCCTTTCAATTAGAGGCTACATGACTGAAACCCAGATGTTTTAGAATATTTAGAAACCTTTAGGAAACAAAAATTTAAATAAAATTTTCTAAAACTAAAACAAAGATGTAAGATAAAATATTCTAGGAAACTATAAAACAAAAGACGTAAATAAAATTTTCTAAGAAGCTATAAAACAAAGATTTTAGAAAAAAATTTCTAAGAAACTATAACCACAAGAGAGAGACTTTGGGGTATTTTTAAAGTTCAGTGGAACATGCTCTTCAGGTCAGAAACATTATATAACACGGGGTTTACAGCAAAGAAACTGGTCATTTGCCCCAGGTAATCTACGCCAGTCATCTAGCTCATGCATGAACCACATCCCACCATATTTCACCACCATCTCATGCTTAAAATCAACTGCAGTTTGGAAATCAGGAATTGAAAGCAAGGTATTTTCAGTAGCATGGTTCAGCAACAGTACTTCACTAACTTCACATCACCCTTTCTTTGATTTAAGATTTAATGGACGAGGAATGTCCAAGGATAGAATGTAGTTGTTGCTCTTCAGGGAGAAGAGTCGGGGGGTAACCAGAAGGAGCTGTTTGAAATGAAGGTTCTGGACAGTGGAGATATGGAGAAAATGTTGGAACCGTTGCTGGAAGGATTGAGAACCAGAGGCCACAGATTTAAAGGAGACTGGTAAAAGAAAAGGAGCGTGCTTTATAAGCAGCTCATGGTTAGCTCTGGGATGCACTGCTTGAGCCTGCAGTTGTGGCAGATTCAATCATGGCTTTCTAAAGGACATGGCAATAATTACCTAGTGGGAGAGAAAAATGGAGGTGATGGGGAAAAGTGAAAGACTGGGATAGACTGAGTTGCTCTTGCAAAAAGCCAGTTCAGTCATGATGGGATGAAGGGCCAATTTCTATGCTGAAATCATTTTATGATTAAGTAAAACAAGAGATGGTGCTGTAAAGGGCAAAAATAAGTCCAGAACCAGTTTACCTCCCAATTTTCCAACAGTTTTAAAGCCAATCACTATCCTCACTACCGCACATCAGTAATGGAAACATTCCCTGGTAAATCGAGCTATCATTACTTCAAGGAATGTTAAGGAAGAAATACGTGTGGGAGTTCTGATCCTCAGATCCAACATGGTCTGCATCTGCAGAAAATCTCCACTAAGAAGAATACAGCTTTCAAAAACAATTTAGGAGAAATAATTGTTTCCCCTAACCAGATGAATGCACAATCTTGTCAAACCTGCCCTCATGCTCCAGGACTATCAGTTGTGCCTTCATTTGTCTGGGTCCCACTCTCTGCAAACCCCTCAACCTCTCCAACACTGCTTCTCAAAACCTGCATTGTTTACAGCAAAGCTTTGTGTTCCCCTTCAAATGCTCAACTCTTTTTGACTCAGGCTTAGCCTTTCATCACACGTCTGCGAAATACTTCTGTTAAAGCTACTGTATAATGCAAGTTGAATGATAGCAACACACTGTAGACAAATGGGTGAGAGAGGAAGATTGTGACAGTACTTTGTCATTAAGGCGGTCTTCTGAAGCAATCACTCTTTGTTTGAAGAAATAATTTATTCCAGTTCCTTCTTGTTCCAATAGCTCATCTAGAATAAGTTTGTTTTAATAAAAAGAACTCAATGGTCAAATGCAGCACTTACAGAAAGTTTCTTCTGTGAGCTCTTCGCCAAGACCATCTGTGCCTCCACCTGTTGATGTGTTTAATCCTTTCTCCCCCTTCATTGCCTGCACAATTCAATTCAGTTTTAATTTTTATTTAAATGAAAAAACGTGATTAAAAAAAGGTTTACTTTTTACAACATATGCAAGCAAGGGTTTAGTACTCTCTTCACAACAACTTGCATTTATATAGCATCTTTAATGTGGTTAAAATGTCGCAACATCCTTTTCAGGAGTGATACCCAACAACATTCAACACTGATCCAGGTAAAGAAGGATTAGGACAGGTGACCCCAAAGCTTGGTCACAGAATTCCCGTTTTCAGGGCCTCCTTGAAGGAGAAGGGTAAAACAGAGGTTTAAGCAGCAAAATGTAGAACACCAAGACCCAGACAGCTGAAGGCATGGCTGCCAATGGTGGAATGATTATAACTGGGCAATGCACAAGAGGCCCAGATTGGAGGAGTGCTGAGATCTGAGAGGAAAGAGGCCACGACTGAAAACGAGGGTAGGAATTTAAAACTTTTCAGACATGTTAAGTTGGTAACGTGCCACAGTGATGAACTGAGGGACCATGGGACCATGTTTATGTTTCCCCACACAGCTCTTCACTTCAGTGTTGATCACGACAGTTTAGAACAAGCAGCTCACCACTGCGGTGCTAAAATCAGAAGGAACCATATTTTTCTACAGTAGGCTCATGGCAAAAACACTCCAAGAGCGTGGTAGCCTGCTTTCCCAGAAATCAAATACAGAGGAGCTAATTATTTACCAGCAAACAATGGACACTGCCACTTAAATACTTTTTTTTTTGTAATGTAAAAGTGAAAACAGTTTCACCTCTCTGAACTTTTGCAGGTAAAGTTTTAATGGTTCCACGTAACTATCGAAGCCCAATGTGGACATGGCAAAAAGGATGTCTTCGCCGTTGATGGTTTTGCGTTTCTCTTGGTGACATCGTTCACTAGCCTCAGACGTTATAAAGCTGATAAATTCACTCACGCACTCTTGAACGCATTCTTTAGCATCTTTAGCAATCTAATGAAAGATAACTGTTAGGAATATTGAGAGACAGAGACACTGCAACTTCACATCATGGTTTTATAGAATGTCATCTAATGTACTGTCCAGTCAAGCATAGGAAGTGGTCACCTCAAGAGCAACTTCACAGGAAGTTTTGATTTTGAACAGCTTTGAACTAGACTGAAGGACGTGCAAAAAAGAGTAAGTGCTTTCTTTGTAATGTATGGCGATTGAAAGTATCATTTACTGAATATTCTTTTCTGTTTCGGAGCAAACGATTTCCGCTGGTGTTCAAAACATAATTCAACATCATGGGATTGTTGGAGATGTCAAATTGAGACTGCACTCCCTATTCAAGCAAACTTACCACAAAAGTTTTCAGAATCAGAATTCTCCTGACATCTCGGCCTACAGTTAGCCCTTTATTTACAGGATTGGAAATCAACAATCCGCTCATTCATTTGATTTAGTTTGATTTATCATTGTCACATGTACCAAGACACAGTGAAAAGTATTGTTTGGCATGCTATTCAAGCAAATTATACCTGACACAAGTACATCAGGGTAATAGAACAGAATGCAGTTCTTCATGGGATCTTGCTGTGTACAAATTATCTCCTGAGGTTTACCTATAGTAATAGTGACTGTATTTCAAAAATGCTTAATTGCATTGGATCATTCTGTTTTCAGAAAAATGCAATGATAAAATCCCAGTCAGGAAAGTTATCCAATGTCAGCACAGGTGCCTGCAAGGGAGAAATGTTACTTCAACTCATGAACTAACCCCAAGGTTAAATGAACTTACTAGCTTCTAGTATTGTTACAGACAAATATCCCACATCAATCTAACTAGCACAATTAATTCTTGCACAGTTCATGTTTCGTCAAGAGGTGCCCCTTCAAAGTGACTGGGATGATTACTTTTGAATGTAAAAATATATGAAAAATAATGAAATTGACCCATTATAGGACAGAGTCCATGGAATTTTCAAAGCAATGATATCATTTGTTTCACTGACGGTGTATTTCATTTGGTAACTACTGGGGTTTATGTTACACTTTAACATCAATGTCCCACAGTGCTTCACAAATCAGAAGGAAATCAAACTCCAAATCAGGAAGGAAGAGGTTAGGATGGATGATGGGAAGCTTGTTGGAAATTTTTGAAAAGGGGATGTTTGAGGAAGGAACACCAGAGAATGCGTTTTGATCACTGAAGGAACCGCTACCAACAACTGGGACAAAGGCAGGAGAAGGAGATGCAGTTGCAGGCTAGAATTAAAGGAATGGACTGTTTTAGGTAACGCTTGCGCGTCAGATGGCAGTGGCAGGAGAGACCAAAGTAGAATCTAAACGTGACAACGAGGAGGTCCTGAAAGAAGTTAGGTGATTAGCAATGAATGTAGTGTAGGGAAATGTTTGTACAATAAGACTCATGTTGAAATTAACTGGGTTGAAGGAAAAACAAAAGGGCAAATTATTATTTAAATTGGAAACAGATTTAAAGTACATCAGTGCAGGGGGATCTGGGCGTTTTTGTGCAAGAATCACAGAAAATGGGTATGCAGGTACAACATATAAAAAGAAAGGCAAATGGAATCCTGGCATTTATTGCAAAAGAATTGCATTATAAAAGTGAAAGAAGTGTCGTTACAATTATATAAGACATTGGTGAGGCAACATCTGGAATACTGTGTCCCGTTTGGTCTCCTTACTTGAAGGATGTGGTGGCACTGGAGACAGTTCAGAGGAGGTTCACCAGGTTGATTCCAGGAATGAAAGGGCTGTTGTACAAGGAGCAGTTGAATAGCTTGGGCCTGGACTCACTGGAGTTCAGAAGAATGAGGGGAACCTGATTGAGATATATGAAATGCTAAAGGGGATTAACCAAGGTTGACATTGAACAGATGTACCCCCTTGTGGGGCTGCCTTGAACACAAAGTCTTGAACACATATAGAGTGAGAGGAGGTACATTTGTAACTAAGACGGGGAGAAACAACTTGAATCTGTGGAAATCACTGCCCCAGATAGAATCAAAATCAACAGATTGAAGAAATAAATATGTTTGTGATGAAAAACAAGATAAAGGGTTTTGGGGAGCAGGTGGGTAAGTGGATTTGAGACCAGGATACGATCAGCTGTGATCATGCTAGATGATGGAGCAGGTTCAAAGGGCTGAACTACCTGCTCCTAATTATGTTCCTATATAATGTTAAGCAAACAATGTAGGGAAGTTCTATTTCGTTGAAAATCTGTGGGCTGAAGAGATTCTCAAGGATGAATGGGATATCACAGTTACAATGTCTGAGACAGTCACTGGAAATCGGGAAAGGGAAGGATTCACTAGCAAAAAATTTGGAATGAATGACAGACTTTGGTCTTTAGGGCATTGAGCTTAAGGTATTTGTGATCTTTCCAAGATGTTGAATAAATCTGACTTCACAAGGATAATTTGGGGCAGGGTGAGGGAGCAGAAACAGGACAACAGCTGGAGGTCATCAACATCCATGCGAAAATTAGCTTTCAAAAAATGTCTGTGAGCAGTAGGTAGATGTCCTTAAGACTGTAGATATAGGTGCAGAATTAGGCCATTTGGCCCAGAGTCTGCTTTGTCACATCTGATATTTATCTCCCTAAAACTGCTGACCCCCTTACTAATCAAGAACCTATCTCTGTCTTAAATACGCTCAATGACTTCTGAGGCAGTGAGTTCCATAGATTAACCACCCCCTAGCTAAAGCAATTCCTCATCATCTCAGGTCTAAAGGGTCCTAGTCTCTCCTATGAACAGAAACATCTTCATATCCAATCTATTCAAGCCACTGTTCTGTACGTTTCAATCAGATTCCTTCCCCTCATTCTTCTAAACTGAATACAGTCCCCAACTCTTCAACCACTCCTCATAATAATCCCTTCATCCTCAGGATCATTCTCGCAAACCTCCTCTGGACCCCTTACAAGGTCAGCATATCCTTCTTGGTTTCAGGACTCAAAACTACTCAGTATTCCAAATGCATCTGACCACAGCCTTATATGGCCTTAGAAGTACATCCCTGCTTTTGTATTCTAACAAAATGAATGCTGACACTGCATTTGCCTTGCTAACTGAAACTGCATGTTCGCCTTAAGACAATCCTGAAGTAGGACTCCAAGACCCTTCACGCTTCAGATTTTTGAAGCTTTTCCCCATTTAGAAAATATCTACATCTCTGTCTTCCTACCAAAGTGTACCGTCCTATCCGTTGACAAAGCCACACTGATTCAGCCCTATTTTGCCATGTACTTCCAAGTATTCCACAATGTCATCCATAATAGTGGACTCTAAAGTCTTACCAATGGCTAAGGTCAGACTAACTCACCAAGAGTTTCCCATCTTCTTCCTCCCTTCCTGAACAGGGAGGTTACTTTAGTCATTTGCCAGTCCTCTGGTACCTTCCCTGACTCCAGCGATTCCTGAAAAATCAACACCAATGCCTCTACAATCTCCTCAGCTATCTCTTTCAGAACCTTGGGGTGTAGTCCACCTGGTCCAGGTGATTTATCCACATTGAGAACTTACAGCTTCCTCATCACCTTCTTAGTGATGGCCACTACACTCATCTCTACCCCTGACTCTTGGGAGTTCTGGGATGCTGGTGTGAAGACCAATGCAAAGTACCTATTCAGTTTCTCTGACATTTCTTTGATCCTCATTACTACGTCTCCAGCCTCACTTTCCAGCAGTCCAAAATCCACGCTTGCCTCGCTCGTGTTTATATATTTTTGAAAAAAACTTGAAGTCTTCTTTTACACTAGCTAGCTTACTCTCATATTTCATCATCTCCCTCTGCTGGTTTTTAAAAGGTTTCCTAACTCTCTGGCTTCCCACTCATCTTCACCACATTCTATGTTTTTCCTTTGATGCAATGCTGTCCCTGACTCATGACAGATGAGAAAGGAAGGCGTATGCCTGAGATAGATCCATGGAAACCTGAAAGTAACTGTGCTTTTATTCCCTGTATGAAAATCGCTTCTGAACAATTTGCATTTACATTCAACTGCTTTTACTCTCAGAATAGATCAAATGCTGTCTATTGGGATTTACTGACAAGTGACAAAGGGCATTAATTTAATTTGAAAATTACCATTGAAACAAGAATTAACTTGTTGGTTGTGTCAGAAATGTCCCAGAAGTACTTTGCATATAATCTGCTCCATTAGAAATATTCTGGTTGAAATCTCACTCATCAAACCTTAATCCTCAGTATTTTTACTTATCTCAAAATGATCCTGTGACATGCCAGTTATGACCTTCCACAGTATTGTTCACAACAAGATTCAGGATACAATGTTTTACTCTAATAGAAGTATTCTGCTACACAGTAGAAAGCATTAACTGGACCATTCTTGCTATTTTCATTGCAGTTAATTTTAATCTTCAGTCTATTTAGATTTACAACCGTTTTACTTTGACCCAAACAAGAGCAACAGGAAATAAGTAGGATGTTTACAGGAAGGGCTTGCTATAGAGTTTTAACATCAAGCAATAAAGTTATGCACTACCTTCCCTGTTGCAGGTACAGCTGATTTCATTATCCGAGCAACATTGGCAATCGGAAGATAGATGTCTTGTTCCCTGTAGGACTCTTTGGAGCCATTTGTCTCATCGTGGTCACCGAGCCCCTCATCAGCATCTCCTGCAACAGAACAGATTATTACAGAATTCCCCAAAAACAAAACAGGTACCAGAAGGTTCGCTGGAAACTGAGTCAAAAAGCCCATGGTATCCTTAAATGTGCTGTCCAATTAGCTCCACTCCACTGCTGTTTCCTATTATTCTGAAATATCTTCTGTCTCTTACATAACCTGCTCCACTTTGAAAGATTCTGTTGAAACTACTAGCACAGGCCTTTCAGCTGGATCAAACGTTACTGCGTCAAAAATTCTCACATCCCCTCTGGTTCTCTTGCCAATTATTTTAAATCGGATGTCAGTGGCCTGACTTGTCAATAGATACACAGTTTTTTCCCAAGCTACTCAAACAACCTCCTTAAGTGTGATCACCCCAATTTAAATAAGACATAGCACCATAAGACATAGGAACAGAAATTAGGCCATTTGGCCCATCGAATCTGCTCCGCCATTCAAATCATGGCTGATAAGTTCCTCAATCTCATTCTCCTGCTTTCTCCCCGTAACCCTTAACCTTCTCTGTTCAAAGGAGACAATCCCAATTTCTTTAATTGCTGCACAAAACCAGTGTTTGTTCATCCCTGGTAATAATTCAAGTGAATCTCCTCTGCAGCCTCTCTAAGATCTCAATATTCCTTCCACACATTTGATCGGTGTACAAGCTTTTGTTCATCTCACTGTGTACTAGATGGTTAACATTTAAGCTCTAGTTTGATGCCATTAAAACTCAAAAGGCATCTACTCTAACACAACCATTCCTTTGAAAATGCATTCTCTCAAGATTAGTACATCTTTTTGCTGCCCTTCAGGACCGGTATACTACAGTTCCAAGAGATTCACTGGGAATATTTTTGAATTCCAGACCTGTAACTCTTTGACTGAGTGAAGTCTTCCAAAACTAATGTTACTTAGCGCTTACTACATTCATTTAACAGGGAAGTTTCGATCATTCTTTTTCTGGGCACTTAAAAAAACCATCTTAACCACCTGTGATTAAATCACTGGGCACATGGTAATTTCCACCTCAAAATGTTCGGTTGATCTGGCTCTTGAATCTGCAGTTCAACATGCAGTTCATAAACATTCGGTCTCGCATACATATATAAACAATACAACCCCCGCAGTAAACTAACCTCGACTTTAAATTTTGCATGACTTTAAATAGAAGCCATTTCCTGTGCACTGGCTGTCACTGCGATGGCATCTGTGTAACTAACAGTTACAGATCACAAACCTTCACCTTAATCTGAGCACTCTTGCCTCCGAGTCAGCAGATTGTGGGCTCACGTCCCACTCCAGTGAATCAAGCTTCAAGGTTAACACTGAGGAGTGGGGAGGTGAAAGGGCACATGTTATAACTTGTGATTGTGTGGGAAGTTGCACTGTGGGAGGGTGGAGGTAGAGGGTGAGGAAATGAAAGACATGATGGAGGAGTGAACCAGGATGTCACACAGAGGGAATGGTCCCTGCAGAATGCTGACGCTACATGATCAATTCTAGGGAAAAGGACCTATGCGAGTGTTTCCAATGCATCCTTATGCAGTGACAAAACACCAACCCATACCTTCATGAGACTGTAACACATAGTGACTTCCACTAATGTAGTCACCCGCAATTCCTAACTGTGAAGCATCTGTCGTGGAACTGTCACCATCCATCTGAAAAATGGAGAATCGCGAGTCAGAAACAGTTAAACCAAGCTGTTTTTGAGGTCAATTCATAAAATAAATTCAGGCTTTTGCATGAAACCGAATATCTGATCTGGTTTATTTGTGCAATAGCATTGTATCCATGTACTTCTTATTTATACAACACAACTCACTGTTATAATCTAGAATAATACAAAATATGGACCGTTAATGACAGTTAGAGTCAAGTGGAGTAAGTTTGTTAATAGAAAGACTTGTATTTATATAGCACTTTCCACAATACCTGTAGATCTCAATGCTTTACAATGAAGCAATTTTGAAGTGCAGTCACTGTCATAAAGTAACTGTCATGATTATCAATTTACACACAGCAAATTCCCACAATCGGCAATGTGATTACAACCAGATCATCCATTTTTATGACCTTGGCCGGTGAAATGTGGACTAGGTCAATGGAGATAACACTTCTGCTAGCCCTAATTCAAATACTTAAAATATCCTTTTGGCTGCAAGTCTAAGCATAAGATACAAATCAGGAAACAAACTGACATGTTGTCATGTCATTCTACCAGGTGTTTGACTTTATGGCTTTGCTGTATGATTTGCAAGGCCCAACTAGTTTTCAAAATATAAGCGTGTTTAAAAAATGACTCAAAAGTACAGTAGATATTTTATAAAGGCAATATACTGCCAGATCTGTTGAGTTGCTGAAGTGTTTTGTGTTTGTTGTAGATATTTTATAGTGGAGTTTATAATAAAACTTTACTGAATGAAGAGCATTCAACTTATTTTCAGTGAATCTACACTGACTGCATGCTTTAGATGGGAGGAACAGAGGTTATTACACAGCAATAAACACGTATGCAAAGCAGGACAGAAAGCACGAACCAACCCAGGAAAACTGATCAGATAAATATTGACATAAGCAAAGGATTTGGAAACAAATTGCTATATACAGAGTTGTGAACGCTAACGGTTTAAGCAATGAGTAGACCTAGAGATTCTGAAGGAGAGTCAGACTCTAAACGTTAACTTTGCTTTCATCCCACAAATGCTGCCAGACCTGCTGAGTTTTGCCAGTAATTTCTGTCTTTGTTTCAGATCTCCAGCATCCGCAGTTCTTTATTTTACAGACTGCTTCAGAGCTGTGGCAGTGATAGAAAACTGACTGGAAGCGGTTGCGGAACACATTAAGGTGCAATAGAATACCAGAGATAAGCTACAGTAGCAGAAGATCAAAATACAAACTACTGATGGACAGTCTTGTTGACTGTCTATTTGAAAAAAGTGACTCAAGTCTTCCAAATAACTAGTTGCGGCAAATTGCTGCACAATTTCATGCTGATCTTATATCTGAGAGCAAGCTACATAGATAAATTGGAAGGAATGCACTTGCGTTTACCTGTTTCATCACATCTGAAACAACTCAAAGCACTTTACAATCAATAAACAAGTTTTTAAATTGCAGTTATTTATAATGGCTGCCACTTGCAAATAGCAGGGGCCTGGAAACAGAAAATGAGTTGAAGGATCGATTGATCTGTTAATGATGTTGTTGGTTGAAGGTGACTATTGACCACAATACTTGCACTTCACATAGTTATATGGGATTGAGTACATTCCTTTACAAAAATGTAAACCTGGCCTTGGTTTAATGTTTCATCTCAAACATGTCACCTCTGATAATGCAACACTCCCCCCAGGTCTATGACGACATGTCAGACCAGGTTATGAGAGTGATGGTCAAGTTCTTTTAAAAAAAGAACAAAAGAAAATGAATGACATCTAGTATTTTAAGTGTTGAATCCAGATTTTTAAAATACATTTTTTACACAGATAAATTTCAAAGTGCCCTGCCCTGCTCAGAACAGTTTCCGAATAAAGCCAGAAAATTAGGAAGATTCACAAAAGTCGAATAATATGCACGTTAAACATCAAAATCTGCGTCAACTAAACTGTATTGAACTTAATATTGGGATTTCCTTCTGTGCTTGCTGTCAGGTGTATAAATTCACTTGCTTGGAAATTGCTTGTGAAGCTTTGTATGGGATCCAGCACAAACTATCCCTATTAACTCGATTAGAAACTAAGTATAAAAATCTATTCTTAAGAGCTGAGACATTACACAATTTGTAGCCATTCACAGTGATCATCATAATTGTTGAAAAGTAGGAAGAACATCACTGGAAGCAGTAGTAGCCCATTTAGCCCCAAGCCTGCTCACCCATTTAACACGATCATTGATCTCATCTCAGGCACAACCTCACTTTCCTGCACACTCTCCATAACCTGTTAACACATTACTCATTAGAAGCTGCATATCATGTATTTCCAAATAACAAGCATCATCGATTGCTGTAAAACTGTTTTCTAACCTACAGGGGCTTCAAGGGGCTCTTTAGTGTAGTCAGTGTTCCTATGTCTGGACCAGGAGGCACAGTGTGAAGACCCACATGCCCTAGAAGGATTTCATAATGTCTGAATAAACAATTTTTTAAAGACCTACACAGGTTTTTTTTATTTATTCTTTAACAGGATGAGGGCGTTGCTGGCTAGGCAGCATTTACTGCCCATCCCTAATTGCCCAGAGGGCAGTTCAGTCAACCACATTGCTGTGGGTCTGGAGTCACACGTAGGCCAGACTTGGTAAGGATGGCAGCTTCCTTCCCTGAAGGACATTAGTGAACCAGATGGATTTTTCCAACATTCGACAATGGATTCATGGTCATTATTAGAATCTTAATTCCAGATATTTTATTGAATTCAAATTCCACCATCTGCTGTGGCAGGATTTGAACCCGGGTCCCCAGAACATTATCTGGGTCTCTGGATTAACAGCCCAACGATAATACCACTAGGCCATCGCCTCCCCAAGATGATGGATTTCATATTAGGAATGATGGTGACACCATCAGCATTCACTAATATTACTTCCCTGAAGCCAACAACAACTTCTAAAGTGCACCCCTGCAGTGCAGAAAGACATGAACATCCAGAAGTTCCAGTTAGTGATTCTACTCTTCTCCATAGGCTCTGTGGACATTCCCCTCAAGGCTGTAATCAAAGGAACCTTAGTGAACAAATGAGAGTTTCAATTATTTTGCTCCCCCTGTAAAATTCCTTGAAACATTGTATCTTGTTGAATGAGGGGCACCCCGTATTTAGAAACGGCACAGGGAGTACACGCTAGTCTACTACAGTTTACAGTCATAGAAGGAACAAAATCATGCCTTGAGACACATTGCAACTTGCAGAGGCTTGAAGGGTTTATATTGAAAAAAATATCAAAGGCTAAGGTGGGTTGGCAGGGTGGAAACCTGAGAACCTTCAGCCAGTTCTTTTACAAATACTTTAGACTGAAATCAATATTTTACGTGGTGAACACTGATGCCTGGGGAGGATGACAGATCCAGATTCTCAGAATAAGGGACAGGCTATTTAAGACTGAAATAAGGAGAGTGGTGAACGTTTGGAATTCTCTGGCCCAAAAGGCAGCTGAGAATCAGTTGCGTTGTGTGTTCAGGACAGAGGTGGACAGATTTTTACATATAAACAACACAGGGACAGCGAAGTAGATGAGACATGATCTCACTTGAGTGCGGGAGCAGGCTCAAAGGGTTGAATTGTGTAATCTGCTCCTATTTCTTACACTCCAATAGGTTGGTAGGGTGCCGAATATCTTTACCGTATTGCAAAACGTTGGCACTGAGTGTGATTTTATATTTTTTTTCTATTATTAAAACATATTGTTAAAAAAGGCAAATGTTATGTTCATATACTTTAGTTTTACCTAATCCCATGCAGGTGTCCAATGAATATTTCATGAGTTTTAATATTTAAACAAAGAGAAGGCTTAGTTTTTACTGCTTGCAGGCTGTGAAAATACTTCAATTTGATTATTTTGTACCAGCTTCAAGGTGATGTTTGGAAAGGCAAAATTTATGCTTTAGAGATTGCTAGGTCTTTGTAGGCAGATTTTGACATCAGCAGACAGCATTGTGGTTTTGCCAATTCCAAGAAGAGTCATATTGGACTCATAACTAACTGTTTCTCTCTCTCTATAGATTCTGCCAGATCTGCTGAGTTTCTCCACCACCTTCTGTTTCTCTTCCAATCTCCAGCATCTATAAGGGCTGAGTTTTTATTTTAATTGGTGCTTTATCACTGATCGCACACCTAGTCAATGCCATGAGTTTTGTAGAAGGATATCCAAATGTCAGAACATTTTACTGGGCTTTCTTTTTACGATTACCCTTTGTTTCTACTATGCCAAAGCACTACTCAAATTTTTTCCATCCATCTTCCAACTACAAATTCAAATTGCTCCAACCTTTCTTTTTCCTCTTTAGATGCCTATTTTTCACTGATTGCTGTGAACTGGAGTGAGTTAAACTGTACAGATAAACTAGAAGACCATCTGTTTAGGGCTCAATCAGACTGTTTGTAAAATGGGTGCCATATCTGACCTAGAGATGATCTTTCTGCCACATAATCCAGCCAGCACCATCTCTGATACTTCATAGCAACATAGGAGCAAAACAATTCAAACCCATGAGCCTGCTCTGCACTACTGATCATCTCCCCGAACACTCTTTTCCTGTGCTATACCCAAATTCTTTCTCGTCATTAGCATCTATAAACCTTTCAGCCTCCATCAATGGCTGAATCACTACAACCTCTAGAGTCCAGAATTTCAAACATTGACTACCCTCTGAGTGAAGAAACCCATCTTCATTTTAATTCTAAATGGCTGGGCTCGTATTCTGAAGCTGTGTCCCCCTGTTCCTCCTCACTGCTGCCAGCTGCCAACTGCCATCCACCAAACTACCCCCCCCCAACCAAGTTGGGAGATGTCCTTTCTGCGATCCACCCAGCCTAGCCTTAAGAATTTTGTAATTTTCAGTAAAATCACCTCTCACTCTTCTGAACTTTACAAAATTACATACCCAGTCTTCTAGATTTCTCCTCAATTCAATCCTGCTATCCCAGGAATTAGTCTGGCGAGTCTCCACTACACTCTCTGCGGAAAGCATCTCATTCCCTTGTGTAAAGAACCAAAACTACACATAATACTGCTGATGCTGTCTCTGCAAGGTTGTCAACAATTGAAGCAAGACACCTTAACTAAACCTCATTGTGATAAAGCCCAAAATATCATTTACCTGACTGCTTGCTGCATGTTAGTTTTCCCATGACAGATGAACAAGAACACCTAGCTGCTTGTGGACATTAACAATTCTCAACCTCTCACTTTTGGGCAACACATTGCACCTCCACACCTTCCATCAAAGTAAGTAATCTTACTTTGTTCACATCGTATTCCATCTGCCATATTCTAGTCCACTAACTCAGCCTGTCTATGCCTCAGCTCATCTGGTCCTGCAACTCTCAAGTGCATTACTTGCCTCTGGACTCGGCTATTTCAAGATGCTATGACAACTCGACATCATTCAAAAGTCTGCTGTTTGTGTCCAAACCTGCAAAATCCATTGACCTTCATTGTCATGATCTACACTGTCGCCCAGTTTAACCACGCTTTGATATTAAAATAAATCCTTCCACAGCCTCACGCTTAATTCCTTAATCTCCTCCCCTGCTAAGTGATAAACCCTCCAGCCCCTCAGCCCAGAACAGATGGATAGCCGTTCCCTCATTCTGGTTTTGTGAGGAAATCAATTTTAATTGCTCCCGTATCGGAGGCTGTGCCTTCAGCCGTCAAGGTCCTAATAACTGGAACTTGTCCAATTCTAGCCCATAAAACTCTTCTAACAGAGATAAGAGCTTTATGCAAAGATCATTATGACAGTCACACGCAGGATGGCACATGGAGCTTGAAAAGGCACAGACTCAGTTTAAATAGATTCTGAAGGAGGAAAATATAAATCAGTAAAAATAGCAACAAATGATCCCCAGTGGCATTACAGTTAAGAAAATTGTGCATTCTTGCAATAACTCAAAACATTGATATAAAGGAAACTCAACTTTGTTAATGAGCATCCGGTTAAGATAAATGCCATTTTGTCAGATTCACATTAAGCAAATTAATCTTTAATTTAGAAAATAACTCTCAGACAACACAAGTCACTGTTTGCATAGTGCAGTAAGCACATTATGATAAACAGTAGAAGCTTCAGAAGTGCCTCTTTGGCAGGAATGTCTCAAACAACACGACTGCAAGACTCCTGCGCTCTTCTAAAACTCTCAGAGAAGCTGCCACAACATCCAGGCACTCTCCTCCAGCTGTGTTCGCATTGCTAGTCATCTACAACTATCAAAAGAAAGCAGGTGCATCCGATCCATTTCTCTGCAACAATTTACAACACAGAAACAGATCACTCTGCCCAAGTTACTCACACCAGCTCATGCTTTGCATTAATCTTCGCCCACCCCTCTTCAGCTCACCCTAAATATGTATCCTTCCATTTCTTCCTCCCTTATTCGCATCTATGCTGGTCACCTGCACCACCCCACATTTTCTCCACTCTCCTGGGTAAACAGATTTCCCCACGTTTCCTGTTTGATTTATATGTGCCGGTCTTATATTTATGTAAAATGGTCACAAACCATAGATCAATTGTAACTCAGTTTGATGAAGTATTACTTACAGAAGCCTTATGGCAAAGGAAGCCATTTGGCCATTGTGCCTGTACCAGCTCTTCAAATAGTTACCTAGTGCCCATCTCCTGCTTTCCCCCCATATGCTTTCACATTATTTTTACACAAACAATCATCCAATTCCCTCCAGAATGACTCAATTGAACCTACCTTGACCACACTTTAGGCAGTGAATTCCAGACCCAAATACTCAGTGTCGAAAAAGGCTTTGTTTAAAAATCACTCACTTCCCAGAATTGGACTTAATACTGAGGATTCAGAAGGTGTTTGATGAGGAACTGCACATTAGGCTACATAAGGTAAGAGTCCATGGTGTTGGAGGTGATATATTAACATGGATAGAGGATTGACTGACCAACAGAAGGCAGAGTTCGAATAAGGGGGACATTTTCAGGATAGCAACCTGTAAGTAATCCCACAGGAATTAGTGCTGGGGCCACAATTATTTACAATATATATTAATGCCTTGGATGAGGAAAGTGAATGCACTATCGCCAAGTTTGCAGATGACACAAAAATAGGTGTGAAGGCAAGTAGTGAGGTTGACTCAGAGTCTGCAGAGGGATGTAGACAAGTTGAGCCAGCAGCAAAAACTTGCCAGAATGTGGGGAAATGTGAGATTACGCATTTTGGCTGAAGAATACAGAAGTTGAGGATTATTTAAATAGAGAACGACTACCAAAAACAACAGCAGGGGGTTTAGGAATCCCTGTGCGTAAATTGCAAAAGTCTAATATTCAACTTCAGCAGGTAATAATGAAGGCAAACAGGGTATCTATCTTTATTTCCAAGGGAATGGAATATAAAAATTGGGAGGTCTTACTAAAACTAGTTTTAACTAGATGAAAGAAACCTGTAAGTTCTTTAGTTAGTAACAACTGCTAATTTGATAACTACTTTGAGATTGAAGGTAAACAGGAAAAAAAATTTACAAGCTACGTACTAAAAGACCAAGAGGACAACAAATAAATTAAGTAAATAAAATAGAGCTACAAGGCCAGGCAATGTGTTTTACTTGCAAGAATTGGGAGCTGGTGGATCACATTATGATTCAGAGTGATCATATGTGTAGCAGTATTGGTTGCTCAAGGAGCTCCGGCTCCGGGTTGATGAGCTGGCATCTAAACTTTAGACACTGCGATACATCAAGTAAGGGTGAAGAGTTACCTGGATACTGTTTCAGGAGACAGTCCCAAAGGCTGTGTTGCCTGCCTAGTGCCCAGGTTCAGGATCTCTCATCTGGGCAGCTGGGAGAGTGGAAGGGGCAAGATCCAGTAGTCATGGCCCGCGTAGGTACCAACAAGACAGGTTGGAGGAGGAAAGAGATTATGCTGAGGGGATATGAGCAGCTAGGGGCTAAAGTGAACAAGCAGAACCAAAGATAATAATGTCTAGATTACTACCTGAGCCACAAACTAATTGGCACAGGGTTAATAGATTAAAGAGGGAAACACACAGCTCAAACACTGGTGAGAGAGAAACGGATTTGAATTCACAGGAGATTGGCACCAGTACTGGGGAAGGTGGGAACTGTTCCAATGGGACAAGCTCCACCTGAATCGTGTTGGGACCAAAGTCTTCACAAATTACACAACTGGGGCTTTGAACTAAAAAGTAGGGAGGTTTGGTTCAGTTGCGTAGAAAAATGGGGTTGACTGTCACCAGAAAATAAAAGTCTCAGAGAATGCGAGAAGGTCATATTGTACCAAGAAACTTTAAAAGTACAGGGAAAACTCAATAACAGAACAACTTTGAAGGCTTTGTATCTTACTAGACAACCTAATGGGGCTAATGGCAGATAAGTCCCCTGGCCCTGATGGCTTACATCCTAGGATCTTAAAAGACGTAGGTACTGAGGTGGAAGATGCATTAGTTGCAATTTTCCAAAAATTAGTGGATTCTGAAGTAATAACAGAGGAGTGGAAAATTGCTAACGTGACACGCCTATTCAAAAAGGCAGGCAGGCAAAAAGCATGTAACCATAGGCTCATTAGGCTAACATTTATAGTTGGAAAGCTATTGGAATCAAAGTAGTAGCAGAACATTTAGAAAACCATAATCTAATCAATAGAGTTAAGATGACTTCATGAAAGGGAAATCATGTCTGACTAATTTATTTATGTCCTTGTTTTTCAAGGACTGCAATTTCCCCTCCAGTGGTCAAAAATGCCCTCAACCGCATCTCTTGCATTTCCCACAACTCATCCCTCACACCCCCTCCTGCAATAACAAAGACAGAATTCTCCTTGTCCTCACGTATCAACCCACCAACCTCTGGATTCAATGCATCATCCTCTGACACTTCCGCCACCTGCAATCTGACCCCACTACCAAGGACATTTTTCCCTCCCCACCTTTATCTGCCTTCCGGAGGGGCTGCTCTCTCCATGACTCCCTCGTCCGCTCCACACTCCCTACTAGTCCTACCACCCCCGGCACCTTTCCCTGCAACCACAGGAAGTGCTACACCTGCCCCTACACCTCCACCCTCACCCCAATCCCAGGCCCCATGAAAACCTTCCACATTAAACAGATGTTCACCTGCACATCTGCTAATGCGGTGTATTGTATCCGCTGTTCCTCTTCTACATCGGGGTAACCAATCGGAGGCTTGGAGACCGCTTTGTGGAACACCTACGCTCAGTTCACGACAAACGACTGCACCTCCCAGTTGTGAACCACTTCAACTCCCCCTCCCACTCCTTGGATGACATGTCCATCCTAGGCTTCCTCCAGTGCCACAACGATGCCACCCAAAGGTTGCAGGAACAGCATCTCATATTTTGCTTGGGAACCCTGCAGCCCAATGGTCTCAAAGTGGACTTCACAAGCTTCAAAATCTCCCCATCCCCGACCTCATCCCAAGACCAGCCCAGCTCGTCCCCACCTCCTTGACCTGTCCATCTTCTCTCCCACCTATCGGCTCCTCCTATCTCACTGACCAACCCCCCCATTCCAGCTCCCTACCTACACTTACCTTTACTAGCTTCATCCCCGTCTCCTTGACCTGTCCATCTTCTCTCCACCTAGCTGCTCCTCTATCCACCTTCCATTATCGCCTCCCCCTCTCTCTATTTATTTGAGTCCCCTTCCCCTTCCCCTCCCCCATTTCTGAAGGGTCCAGACCCAAAACGTCAGCTTTCCTGCTCCTCTGATGTTGCCTGGCCTGCTGTATTCATCCAGCTCTACACCTTGTTATCTCAGACTCCAGCATTGGCAGTTCCTACTATCTCTGACTAATTTATTAGATTTTTTTTGAGCAAGTCTCAACTGGAGTGGATAGAGGGGAATTACATGTTATATTTGGACTTCCAGTAGGCGTTCAACAAGAGGTTAGGTCTATGATTCAATTAACAGAGAAAAGCTGCTCACAGCAGCAACAAAGGAATGTGAGGGTACTTGTGCACGAAACAAAGCTAGCACACAGGTGCAGCAGGTAATCAGGAAGACTAATGGAATGTTGCCCCTTATTTCAAGGGGTTGAAGTATAAAACTAGGGAAGTCTTACTGCAACTAGACAAGGTGCTGGTGAGACTACATCTGAAGTACCACGAGCAGTTCTGGTCCCCTTGTGTAAGGGGAGACAACATTTCATCAGAGGCAGTTCAGAGAAGGTTCACCAGGACAATCCCTGGTAATGGAGGGATCGTCTTATGAGCAAAGGTTAAGCAGGTTGGGAAATCGACTCACTGGAGTTTAGAAGGACGAGAGGTGATCTCATTTTAATATGTAGGATTCATAAGGGGCTTTACAGGGTAAAGGATGCTTCCCCCCTCATGGGAGAGTCCAGGGAGAGAGGGCATCATAGTGTCAGAATAAAGGGGCACCAATTTAACAGTGAAATGAGGAGGAATTTCTTCATTCAGCGGGTTGAGTGCCTTTGCTACAGAGAGCTGTGGGCTTTCGTCCTTGTGTTTAAGGCTAAGATAGATTCTAGATCAGTCAGGGAATCAAGGATATTGGGGGGAAACAGCAGGAAAGTGGACATGAGGAATGTTGGATCAGCCATGATCCCATTGAATAGCAGAGCAGATTCAACAGGCCAAATGTTCCTGTTCCTTTGACTAATGGTCTTAAGCCAACCGCTCTGCAATTGCTGGGCTTATTCTTAAACCCTTTCTTGAACAAGGCTGTAATGTTTGCAATGCTCCAGTCATCTGGTGCCTCCCCTGTCCAGGGCAGACAAAGATTAAAGTCAGTGTCTTAACATTTTCCACTCACTTCCTTCAAAATCCTTGGATCCATCTCATCTGGTCTGGTGTCTGATCAGCTTTAAGTACCAACAGTCCACACTTCGAACTTGTCAATTTTGACCACTTCCTACTCTGTTACCAGCATCCGGGTAGCATCCTCCTCTTTGGTAAAGAGGGATGCAAAGTATTTGTGCAATATCTCAGCCATGTTCCCTGCCTCCAAATGTAAGTCCCCGTTTTGGTCCCTAATCTTTCTTTAGCCAATCTTCTGCTATTTATATGCCTACAAATGAATTGTGATAACACAGTGTGCAGCCGGAGGAGCACAGCAGGCCAAGCAGCAGAACAGGAAAGTTGATGTTTTGGGTCAGGGTCCTTCTATGTTGGCCGTTAGTCTTTTCTCTTTATTCCTCTTTGCTTCTCTTTTTTTATCTCCCTGCTGATTCTTTAGTATTTCTCTTGGCACTCAATTTAACAGGGAGTTGCTGTTGTTGTTGGAGCTATCTTTCGGCTGAGCTAGGAAAGATATTAAAGCTCCTATCGGTCTATTCAACGGAAGGGGCACTGGAGGAGAGACAAACCAAAACTGCAAGAGATCGATCTCCCACAATCCCAATCCACATTTTCTCCTCAACCATCTTTGCCATAAACAAGTTAGCCACCATATTCACATTATTAAAAAAGAATCCGAGTTCTGAGGAAGGGTCACCAGACCCTAAATGTTAACTTTTTTTTCCTTCACAGATGCTGACAGACCTGCTGGGCTTTTCCAGTAACTTTGTTTTTGTTCCATATTCACATTATTGCTGACTGTAAGACATTGTAAACTGGTTTTAGTACTCCTTCACACAAAGACGAGAATATGTTAATAGTAATTTATACTCTTTGGGACATTGGGAAGATGGAAAATCTACTAGCAAAATTTAAATTCCTATTTGTGCCTTTGTCACCTAGTCTGTAACATAGTACATTTGCAAATGAAAATTCACAAGTGACCACAAGATCAATTTCTCCATCTCTACCCTCTATACATCTGCAACCAAACATCAGCTGAGTTTTCAGACTCATGCACACCACATTCTGTATTATCCTGAAAACACTCTACCTTCCGCTGTACTGAACGAGCTCAGTGATAGTGCTCTCACCTGTCAAAAGCTGCAGCAGAGTCTTGAGCACATTATCTAAGTTGACAAGGAGTTGCAGTACTGTAGGAGACGACTTGTTTCAGAGGATACGTTAAAGACCCCATCTATCCTTTGGATGCATCTAAAAGATCCCAAGGCCACTTTGAGAAACAACAGAGGAATTCTCCCTGGTGACGCAACAAATATTTACCCCTAACCTAGCATCAGAGAAACACATTTTTGGAATCCAGAGTGCAAATTGGTTTCTCTATGTGTAGTTTTTCTGTATTTCTGATTACACCCATGACCACACTCTAAAAGTCAGTCATTGTCTGTAAGGCACTTCATATGTTTGCAGTAATTGAATAGATAATATTTTTGACACTTGAATTAAATTGCTTACTGCTGTTATGACAAGTTATTCAATCCAAATAAAAACATCCAGGAATTTCCAAGCACAAGCACAAGCACAAACACAAAACCTGGCAGAATAACAGGTAAAAGTAACCCAATCAAGAAAACGTAGCACAAATAAAATATTAACTAGTTCAATTGTCTTCATACAGTCACTTCCATTAACTAAGTAGTTAAAAGCAAAATACTCTGGATGCTGAAAGTCTGAAGCAAAAACATTTAAGTGCTGGAGAAAGTCAACAGGTATGGCAGCATCAGTGGAGAGGAGAACAAGAATTAATGTTGAGACCAATATAACTCTAACAGTTGCAAAGTAGTCACTGGATTTGAAATGTTAACTTTATTTCTCTGCAGATGCCACCAGACCTGAATTTCTCAAACACTTTGCATATTAAGTAATTGCTCGATACCTCTGTTGACAATGAGACCTACTTGCACCAGCTGCTCAGCTTGAAATTTAAGTCACTTGTAAACACTCTTTCCTGGTCAGAGGTAATATAACCACTGTGCTATAGATAAGAAATGGTATGCAAAATATTGGCAAGAAAAACATATGGGGGTGGAGGGGCGAGCATTGGGGGAAAGAGTCTAGTGGTGGGGTGGGAAGGGTGTGTGGGAGTAGGGAAGGGTTTGGGTAGGGGGCTGTGGGCAGAGGGTAGGAATGTGGGTGAGGGGGCAGGAGACAGTGGGAGGGCTGGAGGAGTGGGGGGTAGGGGGAGACTGTGTGTGGGGAGGGTGAAAGGGGGCAACAGTGTGTGGGGGGGAGAAAGGGGGAGACAGTGTGTGGCGGGGTGAAAGGGGAGAAAGTGTGTGGGGGGGAAGGGGGAGACAGAATGTGGGGGGGTGGAAGGGGGAGACAGTATGTGGGGGG
>JAHRHZ010000020.1:11307692-11381246 GCA_024137785.1 Ginglymostoma cirratum
TCCCCAGCTCGGAGCTTCAGTCTTGGACCCCATCCTCTGTGTCCCCATGTCCCCAGCTCGGAGCTTCAGTCTTGGATCATCCTCTGTGTCCCCATGTCCCCAGCTCGGAGATTCAGTCTTGGATGACCCTCTGTGTCCCCAGCTCAGAGATTCATTCTTGGACCACCCTCTGTGTCCCCATGGCCCCAGCTTGGAGCTTCAGTCTTGGACCATCCTCTGCGTCCCCTTGTCCCCAACTCGGAGCTTCAGTCTTGGGCACCGTCTGTGTCCCATGTTGGAGTTTCCAGCTTAGACCACTGCCTACAATTTGCCAAACTGTGTTTAGTTGCTCGGGCTGAAACCCCCTCCTCCCCATTTTCAAGCTTCCATTGGCCAATTTGGGATTTCCATGGAAACCAGGTGGTCAATTCTGTGCAGTACAGTTGGAAAGATTGTTTTTTAGATGCAGTGTTAAGCTGAAGCTCTATCTGCCCTCTTCTGTGGACATAAAAGATGCCACGTTCTATTTGAAGAGAAGAAGAGCTGTCCTGGCTGGTATCTCCCCTCAACTAGTATCACTGTACAAATTAAGAGCTGGAATAATTCACTCCTCAGGATCATGTTTCAAAACCTCTTGGTTTTCCAATCTTCAACAGATAAGGCCTATCTAACATTTCCCCAACAAACAACCTGTCCAATTCAGGGGTTCGTTAAAACCATGCCCTTCCTTAAATAAGGAGACCAATACAGTACGCAGTGCTCCAGAAGTGGTCTCGCCAATCACTGGTATAACAGTGGCATAATCACCCCACTTTTGTATACATTTCCCCTCACAATAAACAATAACTGGGCTGAGAAGTGGCAGATGCCCTGAAAAGTGTGAGGTGATTCATTTTGGAAGGACAAATTTGAAAGCAGAATACAGGGTTAATGGAAAGATTCTTGGCAGTGTGGAGGAGCAGAGGGATCTAGGGGTTCATGTCCACAGTTCCCTGAAAGCTGCCACCCAGGTGGATAGAGTTGTTAAGAAGGCGTATGGTGTGTTAGCTTTCATTAATAGAGGGATTGAGTTCAAGAGCCGTGAAGTTATGCTCCAGCTATACAAAAACCTGGTTCGGCCACATTTGGAGTATTGTGTCCAGTTCTGGTTGCCTCATTCCAAGAAAGATATGGAAGCGTTGGAAAAGGTGCAGAGGAGATTTACCAGGATGTTGCCTGGAATGCAAGGAAGGTCTTACGAGGAAAGGTTGAGAGAGCTATGGCTTTTCTCTTTAGAACAACGAAGGATGAGAGGTGACTTGATAGAGGTGTACAAAATAATCAGAGGTATAGATAGAGTGGACAGCCAGAGACTTTTTCCTAGGGTAGAGGTAGCTATTACAAGGGGACAGTGTTTTAAAGTGAGTGGAGGTAGATATCGGGGTGATGTCTTTACTCAGAGAGTGGTAGGAGCGTGGAATGCATTGCCGGAGAGGTAAGTGGAGTCGGCCTCATTAGGGGCATTTAAGCGGCTATTAGATAGGCATATGGCTGATAGTATAAGCTAGGGATGGAGGTTAGGTAAACCTTCGAATTAGGGTAAAAGTTCGGCACAACATCGTGGGCTGAAGGGCCTGTGCTGTGCTGTACTGTTCTATGTTCTATAACTTCTGTTAGCTTTCTTCTTTACTTGCTGTAATAAAATATTAACATTTTGTGACCTATGCCTTGGGATACCCAGATTTCTCTGCATCTCAGAGCTGTACAATCTCTTACCATTTAGGTAGCAAACATTTTGTTCTTCCTGCCAAAATGAATAATTTCACATTTTCCCAAATTACACTTCCATTTTCCAGACCTTCGCCACACATTTAACCTACCACATTCCTTTGTAGCCTCCTTACATCCTCTTCATAATTTGCCTTCCTATTTAGAGACAATACAGTGTGGAGCTGGAGGAACACAGCAGGCCAGGCAGCATCAGAGGAGCAGGAAAGTTGACGTTTCGGGTTTGGACCCTTCATCCAGCACCTGCAGTTCTTGCTATCTCTTGCCTTTCTATTTATCTTTGTATCTAAAACAGATAGAGTCATAGAGCATGAAAGCAGACCCTTTGGTCCGACTAGTCCACACTGACCATGTTCCCAAAGTAACCTCGCCCACCTGTCTGCATTTGACCCATATTCCTCCAAACCTTTCCTATTCGGTACTTATCCAAATGTTTTTTAAACATTGTAATTGTACCTGCATCCACTACTTTCTCTGACAGTTCATTCCACACACTAACCACTCACTGTGTAAAAAAGTTTCCCCTAATGTCCTTTTTAAATCTTTCTCCTCTCACCTTAAAATGTGACCTCGTTTTGAACTCCCCACCTTAGGGTAAATACCTTTGTCATTCACCTTATCTGTGCCCCTCATGATTTTATAAACTTCTATAAGGTCAACCCTCAACTCCTACGATCCAACCTATTTTTATAACTCAAACCCTCCATTCCATGCAACATCCTGGTTACTCTTTTCTGAACCCTCTCCAGTTTAATACTTTCCTTCCTATAACAGGACAACTAGGTGGTCTAGTGGTGAGGATTCGGCGCTTTCACTGCCACAGCCCGTGTTCATTTCCTGGTCAGGGAATGCAAGTTCTGCTCTACTGTTTGCGGCAGCACGATGGCTCAGTAGTTCGCACTGCTGCCTCACAGCACCAGGGACCCGGGTTTGATTCCGCCTTCGGACGACTGTCTGTGTGGAGTTTGCACATTCTCCCCGTGACTGCGTGGGTTTGCTCCGGTTTCCTCCCACAGTCCAAACATGTGCAGTCTTCTTCAATACCCCAAAAGCTAAAACAAAAATTCTGGTTCTGTGGGAGCTTGACACCACTCATTCAAGCTGTGTCTATTGTTCCAACTTCTTTTTTAAAAAAAACCCAAGACTCAGTGATGCCTGCCTCTTTGTAGGATACGTGGAACAGTCCCTTTTCCGCTGTTACACTGGCATCATCCCTCACCTCTTTCTCTGTTACATCGATGACAGTATCAGCACTGCCTCCTTCTCCCAATGGGAGCTTGAACAGTTCATCAACGTTACTAACACCTTTCACCCCAACCTCAAATTCACCTGGACCATCTCTGATACCTCCCTCCCCTTCCTGAACCTGTCTCCATCTCTGGGAACCATCTCAGCACCGATGTCTATTTCAAACCCACCGATTTGCATCAGCTGCCTGAACTACAAGGTTTTAGAGTAGGTTTGTAGCTCAGGTTGTGGGTGTTGAGGTTGGTTGGCTCGCCGAGCTGGTTC
The DNA here is from genome assembly GCA_024137785.1 of Ginglymostoma cirratum. NCBI lineage: Eukaryota > Metazoa > Chordata > Chondrichthyes > Orectolobiformes > Ginglymostomatidae > Ginglymostoma > Ginglymostoma cirratum. Next base: position 11,310,951 of record JAHRHZ010000020.1, read on the forward strand.
ATTGTTCCGCAGACGTTTCGTTATCGTGATTGGTAACATCCTCAGTGCAGCCTCTGATGAAGCATCGGTGTGTTTTCCCGCCTGGTTTTTAAAACTCTGGAGTCCGTTGAGCCGGATTGCCTCACTTCCGGTTTTCCTGCGCAAAGGAGTGGATATGGGGTTGAGTTCTATGTGTTTATTGATGGCTTTCTTCGTGGAGTGCCAGGCTTCTAGGAACTCCCGTCCTTGTCTCTGTTTAGCTTATCCCAGGATCTTGGTGTTGTCCCAGTTGAATTGTTGTTCTCCTTATCTATGTGGATAGAGATGGATGAGTACTACACCTGCCTCTACACCACCCCTCCCACCTCCATCCAAGGCCCAAAACAAACTTTCCATATCCAACAGGGGTTCACCTGTACATTCTCCAAACCTGGTCTACTGTATCCGTTGCTCCCGACATGGTCTCTACTACATCGGTGAGTCCGAGCGTAGACTCAGGGACCGTTTCATGGAGCATCTGTGCTCTGTACATGACAAACACCACCACCTTTAGGTTGCTAACCATTTTAACTCCCCCTCCCACTCCCTTGATGACATGTCCATCCTGAGCCTCCTCCAGTGTCACAGTGACATCACATGCAAACTGGAGGAGTAACACCTCATAATTCCGCCTTGGGAGCCTACAGCCCAATAGTTTGAACGTAGAATTCACCAGCTTTAAAATATCCCCACCCCCAGCCTCATCCCACGTCCAACCCTCCCTCTCATCCCCACCTCCTTGACGTGTCCATCTTCCTCCACACCTGTCTGCTCTAGCCTTCCCATTGACCAATCACCACCACCTCCTACCTGTATCCACCTATCACCATCCCACCTACCTTCCCCCAGCCCGACCCCTCCTCCCTCCAATTATTTCCCAGCTCCGTTCCCCCTCCCCAGTTCTGATTAAGGGTCCCGACCCAAAACGTCGACTTTCCTGCTCCTCTGATGCTGCCTGGCCTGCTGTGTTCCTCCAGCTCCACACTGTGTTGACTCTGACTCCGACTCCAGCATCTGCAGTTCTTGCTATCCCTAAGACCTCACAAGCTGTTTATTGGCTTTTCAACCAGCCAGCTCGATGCCTCTATCTTAAAACCTCTCTTTAAAAAAAAAAGAACAGAGTAACCTCTTAAAACCATAGCATCATCATAAGAAGCAGACAAAGGGGTTGCTGTTGATAAGCTGGGAGAGAGAGAGAAATGCAGAGCAGAAGTGCTAGCTGAAAGTGTGCAGGGCTGGGAGACTATGAAGGTGGGAAGCTGTGGAGGGGCTGAGTTCTGTGCCAGACCTGGAAAAACCATCATATCATCCATATGTTTATCCAACGACCATTTAAATGCCCTTAAAGTTGGCAAGTCCACAACTGCTGCAGGCAGGGCATTCCATGCCCTGACTACTCTGAGTAAAGAATCTACCTCTGACATTTGTCCTATATCTATCACCCCTCAATTTAAGCTATGTCCCCTCGTGCTAGCCATCACCATCCGCGGAAAAAGGCTCTCACTGTCCACCCTATCTAATCCTCTGATCATCTTGTATGTCTCTATTAAGTCACCTCTTAACCTTCTTCTCTCTAACGAAAACAGCCTGAAATCCCTCAGCCTTTCCTCATAAGGCCTTCCCTCCATACCAGGCAACATCCTGGTAAATCTCCTCTGCACCCTTTCCAATACTTCCACATCCTTCCTATAATGCGGCGACCAGAACTGTACGCAATACTCCAAGTGCGGCCACACCAGAGTTTTGTACAGCTGCAACATGACCTCACGGCTCCGAAACTCAATCCCTCTTTGAGCTTTGAAAACAAGTTGCGGGTTGGACTTGAAGGAACAGAGTGCAGCAGGTTCAGGAGGAGACAAGGTAGAGGCAAGCAGAGAAATGAGAGTGGCTGATGTCATGCCAGATTTCCCACTTCTGCAGTATTTTATTTTTATACTTTGACAAAAGAGTTCACAGAAATAATGTACCTACGTTTATTTGAACAAGACTAATACACTTCAAAGATCTCTTTTCAACCTTTTCTGGTTTGTATTTTCATAAAATTTGAATGGCTGTCTTTAAGGGTCATTCATCGCAATGCCACGTGTGGAGACTTTTGCCAATTTGAAATAAAAGCCAAATACTGCAGATGCTTTAAATCTGAAACACACAAAGACAATACTGGAGAAACTCAGCAGGTCCGGCAGCATCTGCAGAGACTTAATGTTTTGAGTCTGGTGGGACTCTCCTACAGAACTCAGAGCCATTCTGTCGGGTTCTGGTCTGCATTCAGTAATTTGCTGATTTTTGGTGGTTCTGATCACCCTCAGATCCCTGGTTCTAGACACTGGACTTATTTAGGGACTATGAAAAGAAGAAAGCACCAGATAGAGATCCTTTTGCCCTGTAGCTCTGCGTTTATTTAGATACAAAATGTAAGTATAATACAAGAAATACAGGTAAAAGCAATAAACAGTGAAATTAACACTATCAATTATGCAGAGGACAGCAATTAAATACAGATTAAACACTATTAGAAGCTAAACAGCAGTTTTGATCACAGAAACTTTAATCAGGCTTCCTTTGCTTGGGGTCTCATGCACTGTCACCACCCTCCTTCCCTTCCCTGCTAGCTAGGTTGGAAACTTTGGGGTCTTGGGAGTTTAAGCTCACCAGTGGGGACATCGTGATTTTGAAATACAGCTGTCAAGGTTCTTGCTGTCGATTCTCTTGGTGTCGGCAAGCTGTTGTTCGGATAGCGCTTGGTTAGCCTCTCCTCTCTTGGATGTCCTTTGTTGCAATGATGCCCTTAGTTTGGCCTCCTGATACAGCTTCTCTGTTTGGCCTCTGTGGTTTTTGGTTCCAAAGCTGCTTGTTGGGGCTGGAAGCCTGAGGGGAAGCTGTTTCTGCAGAAGGCTCTGAAAAAGGCTCTCTCCCGGGTGAGATAATGTCAATCTTTTTATGACCTCAAATGTAGCTTTGAATACGGTCTAGCACCTCACCGTAAAAACCGAAAGACCTGTGGATGTTGTAAATCAGAAGCAAAAACAGAAATTGCTGGAAAAGCTCAGCAGATCTGGCAGCATCTGTGGACAGAAGTCAGGATTAATGTTTTGGGTCCAGTGACCCTTCCTCAGAAGCATATCTTTCCTTAGATGCGGAGCCCAAAATTTCTCAAAATATTCTAAACGTGGTCTGACCAGAACCTCATGCACACTCAGCAGTACATCTTTGCTCTTGTACTCTAGCTCTCTTGAAATGAATGCTAACATTGCATTTGTCATTCCAGCCACCAACTGAACCTGCATGTTAACCTTGAATTAATCTGGAACTAGTCCCTCTGTGCTTTTGATTTCTGACACCTTTTACTGTTTAGAAAGTAGTCTATACCTCTATCTTCCTACCAAAGTGCATAAACTCACACTTTCCCACATTATCTTCCATCTTTACCCACTGTCCCAGCCTGTCCAAGTCCTTCTGCAGCCTCGCTGCTTCCTCAACATTACCTGCCCCTTCACCTAAATTTTGTCATTTGAAAATTTAACAAAAATGCCCTTAGTTCCTTTGTCAAGATCATTAATGTATAAAGTGAGTAGTTGTGGTCCCAACACTGATCGCTGCTGAATTCTCCTAGTCACTAGCTGTCATCCTGATAAAAGACCCCTTTATTCCTATTCTCTGCCTTCTGCCAGTCAGCCAATCATCTATCCATGCCAGTATCTCACCCCTAATATCACGGGCTCTTATTTAGTAGCCTCCTTTGTGGCACCTTGTCAAAGGCCTTCTGGAAATCCAAATAGACAGAGGAGAGCCCATGGATATGATCTTACTTGCTTGTTACCCCCTCAAGGGATTCTAAAAGAATTGTCAGGCATGGCCTCGCTGCAATGACGTTGTGCTGACTCAGCCCTATTTTACCATGCACTTCCAAGTATTCTGCAATCTCATTCTTAATAATGGACATCTCAAATCCTCCCAACAACCAAGGTCAGACTAACTGGCCTATAATCTTACACCTTTTGCCTCCCTCCCTTCTTAAACAGGGGTGTGACATTAGCTATTTGCCTGTCCTCTGGGACCCTCCCTGACTACAATAATTCCTAAAAGATCACCACCAATACCTCTACAATCTCCTCAGCTAAATCCTTCAGAGCTCTGGGATGTAGCCCATCTGATCTGGGTGATTTATCCACCTTTAGACCTTTCTGTTTCCCCAGTACCTCCTTCTTAGTGATGGCCACTGCACTCTCCTCTGCCTCCCGGTTCTCTGGTACACTACTGGTGTCCTTCAATGTGAAAACTGATGTAAAGTACCTGTTCAGTTCCTCAATCATTTCTTCATTCCCATTACTTCTCCAGCCTCATCTTCCTGTGGTCCAATGTCTACTCTTGCCTGTCTCACCTTTAGATAGCTAAGAAAAAACTTGCAATCTCTTTTATATTACTAGCCAGCTTACTCTCCTATTTCATCTTTACCCCACTTCCTGCTTTTTTAGTTATCTTCTCTGCTTTTTAAAGGCTTCCCATTAATCTTCACCACATTGTATGCTTTCTCTTTAGCTTTTTTGCTGTCCCTGACTTCCCTCCTCAGCCATGATTGCTTTGTCCTGCCCTTAATAGGTTTCCTTTCTTGGAATGAATTTTTGTTGTACCTCCCAAATTACCCCCAGAAACTGTGGTCATTGCAGTTCCACCATCTTCCATGCTTGCTCTCCTTCCAATCAACTCTGGCCAGTTCCTCTCTTGTATCTTTGTAGTTACCTCTACCCAATTGTAATACTGTTAAATCTGACTCCTACTTCTCCCTCTCAAACTACAGGGTGTATATTATGGTCACTGTCCCCAGTGGGTTTCATCACCTTAAGCTCCCCTAATTAAGTCTGCCTCATTGTACATCACCAAATGCAGAATCGTCTGTTCCCTTGTGGACTCTACCACAGGCTGCTCCAAAACAAACATCTCTTAGACATTCCACAAATTCCTTTTGAGATCTGCTACCAACTTGATTTTCCCAGTCTACCTGCATATTGAAGTCCTTGTGATTATTGTAACGGTGCCTTTCTTACATGATTTGTCTATCTCTTGATTTATTTTCTTCCCCACACCCTGACTGCTGCTAGGAAGCCTGTACATCGCAGTCTTTTTCCCTTTGCGGTTCCCCTACTCTACCCAGATAGAATCTATGTTTTCCAATTCTATATCACTTCGTGTCATCAATTTCATTTCATTTCTTACTAACAAGGCAACCCTGTCACCTCTGCCCATCAGCCTGTCCTTTCGAAGGACGTGTATCCTTGGATATTGCCCAGTCCCGATCACCTTGCAGCCATGTCTCCATGACAGCCACAACATTGTACCCGCCAATTTCAATCTGTGCTACAAGCTCACTTACCTTGTTTTGTATACCACGTGCATTTAATTACAACACACTCAGTCCTGAGTTGACTGACCACCCCTGCCCCATAGTTGTCCCCTTATCTACTGTGCCTGAAGTTAGATTCCTGACCCTTTCCATACTTTGTCCCATTACTTGTTCTGAAAACTTTAATAATCTCCGTGGAGCCCTCCCCACCCTTTTAATTTTTTCCATGCAACTGAGCCCCACCTCCAACTATTCAGTTTAAAGCCATAATCCACAGACCTAGTCATGCGATTTTCCAGCACTCTGGTCCCAGCATGATTCAAGGTGGAACCTGTCTGCCTGGGAACGTGGCAAAGGCAGCTTCAACTGAGGCATTCAGATAGAAATAATGTGCAAGGGCCGGGTATAAAGCAGGAGATTGTTACCTAGTGCCAATGCTGATTGGAAGAGCCAGTTATAAGTGTGATAAGCTGAACAGCCTCCTGGGCTGTAACAATTCTCCTATTCCTTGGGATGAACTTCCGACTGTGCTTAAGCCATTAGTTTTAGGCTATTTTGATCAGCAGTTTGTTTGCCAATCATTTCCATTTTGGTCAGTTTTCCCAGATGAATTGCAACCTCTCCTCTCACATTTAGGTACGCAAGTATTAGTGTGAGCCTCAGTTAATTGTGATCTCATTAAAGCATGCAGTTAGAGTAAATGAATATCTGCAGTTACAGCAGGAATGAATGTGCTATAGAACCTCCTCCCACCCCACATAGACTGTGACTTGATTTATTATTGTCACATGTACCAAGATAGTGAAAAGTATTATTTTGTGTGCCAGTCAAATCACATCTTACGTAAGTACATCAGGGTAACAGAACAGAACGCAGAATATAGTATTACAGCTACAGAGAAGGTACAGGGAAAGATCAACTCTAATATATGAGAGGTCTGTTCAAAGGTCTGATAACAGTGGGGAAGAAGCTGTTCTTAAATCTGTTGGGACATGTTTTCAAATGTGTTATAATGTGAGTGGCATGGGTCTTTGATTACATTGGCTGCTCTCCAAAGACAGTGGGAAGTGTAGATGGAGTCACTGGAAGGAAGGCTGGTTTTGTGACAGACTGGGCGGCATTCACAACTCTCTGCAGTAGCTCCTTGTTTAACAGGTTTGATGCTCCTCACTCAGTAAACTGTTACTGTAGAGTCAAGGGGAGGCAATGGCCTAGTGGTAATCTTGCTGGACTGTTAATCCAGAGACCCAGGTAATGTTCTGAGGACCATAGTAGATAGTGGAATTTGAATTCAATTTATAAAATCTGGAATTAGGAGTCTACTAATGACCATGAATTTATTGCTGATTGTCAGGAAAAACCCATCTGGATGCCCTTTAGGGAAGGAAATTGTCATTGTTACTGGGTGCGGCCTACATATGACTCAAGACCCACAGCAAAATGGTTGACTGTTAACTGCCTTCTGGGCAATTAGGGATGGGCAATAAATGCTGGCCTAGCCAATGACACCCTCATCCTGTGAATGAATAATTAAAAAAAAATCTACTGCACTTCATGGCCACTTCTGAGTCATTTTGAAAATGGTTTTGCATATTTGAAAGACACTTCCAGTCATGCAAATCATACAGAATACAGTTATAGAAGTAAAACACGTGGCAGAAAAGCATGCCAACACTTCTATTTGTTTCCTGGTTTGCACCTTCTGCTTAGATTTGCTTAAAAAGAACATTTAATACACTTGTTCTATTTAAGAAAAGAGGAGTTATCACCGATCCAACAACACAAAACAAATAATCTGGTTGTACTAACATGGAAACAGATCCTTCCATCCAACGCGTCCATGCCAACCAGCTATCCTAAATTTAGTGCCATTTGTCAGCATTTAGCCCATATCTCTGTAAACCCTTCCTATTCATATACCCATCCAGGTCCCTTTTCAATGTTGTAATTAATTTGCAGATGAGACGTCATGGTTGGATTGGACTTGTTCTGGTTTTTGTGGCTATAAAATGGAACAATAATGTGTACACAGCCAGGGCCCTTGAATAGCAATGCGACAACAAATAAGCTGTTGGTGTTTTCTCGCTGGTTTAGAAGTAAATATAGATCATGACAGGCACGTTGGAAACTTAGTCCAAAACAACTTGACGCTGCACTTAAAAAATCAATAAGCAAATACAGTTGTTTTGAAATTTAAAAGATGCCAATCACACAATAAATACAGAATATTTTTTAAGTGTTCAGAAAAGCTTTTCAGAACAAATTTACTTGGCTTCCTGATACAGCATGTTTGTGTTGAAGGTCAACATGCCCCGTAATTGACAAATGTTCAAGGAATCGAAGGCAGTGAAACATGGGATACTACAAACACTGGCATAATATAAATCCTTTATTTTTGTGTAATTAACTGACAGAAGAGAAAGTGGTAAGTAGGATAAAAAGTTATTGGCATTTCTTTTTACTGTTGAGAATGTACAAAGATAATACTTTTTCCTACAAAGCACAAACAAGCAGTAAAATATGACCAACTGAAGAAGAAATAAATCTACATTACACTTTTCCCTGGTGAAACACAAAACTCTGATAGCCGTGTTTCACCTGACATGAGTGCTATCACGTTGCTCATTTAAAGATGGGCTGCTTCACAGCTTGATATGTACAAGTTAGAACCCAAGCACCACTTTGTGGTATATAAACATTTCTCGGCTGCACCAGAAAGTGCAGGTTTTTCAAATGTTTTGTAAAAATGATACCAGCTGAAGGACACACAAGATCTTTACAAGTTTTGAAACTAAAAGGGCCAAACTCTTGAGCGGTTGGCCAAAAATTCACTAATTCTGACAAATTCACCTTATTTTGAAACATTCTTTATATTTAAAAATTCCTTTACAAAGTCAACTTTGATCAACAGCTATAAGGGACTTGGAACATGTCCTACTTTTAATGTAGAAGTATGACTTACAATAGTTTTGTTAATTAAAACAAATGTCTAATTTCTTCCATCACATCTTGCAAAACTGTGCCTCGATAAGTGAAGTTAAAACTTGCAATCTGATGGCAATGCCACCAAACCAGATTTTTACTCATAGCTGCAATTTAGATCACAAAATGGCTAGGAAGCCATGAATTGTAAATATTTGTCATGTTTTATTTACATATGCTATTAAAAAGTGGCCAACCAGCACCTCACACATACTTGCCTCCACATTTACCACAAACACCAATGCAGCAATACACATTTTTTAAAAAATACTAAACGGTGATACTGAAACAGCGTGGAAGACCTTTCCTGAAACTTTGGCAACCTGCAATAGATTCCTACAAAGTTGCGTACTGTTTACAAAACTGTCCTGGTCTACGTATCATCTCACACTGACCTATGCTTCACATTGCGAGAATCTGGATCTCGGGGACGTTCTGAGCAAGCACTCCAACATATACAGTAAATGTGTATTTTTAAAGTCAGCAGTACAACTTGGGATTTAACCAGATAAATTGCTGTTTTAAAAATCCAATCTTTGTCCAAACTTCTGCAGGACAGTTGAGGCAATTTTATATATAGAATTAGAGTCTATAGCATAGTCACAGACCAATCAAGCCACATGATTCAAGATACTTTTTTAAAAATCTTCCATAGAAGGATCGCCCTCTTGTCTAACTCAATCATCACATGCTTTCATTTCATCCTTCCTCATGTTTATTGAGCTTTGACTTAAACAAATCCAATTATATCTAAATATAAATGCACTTAAACTATTCAAGAAAAAAAAAACAAGCATTTTTCCTTTTGATCCAAGCAACAGCTGATGTACTATTGCAGAACAACAGCAGACCATAAAATAATTTAATCAGCAAGAGATGAATGAGTAAGCACAAAACTTAACACTGGAAAACAAGTGAGCTTCTTTCTGCTAAAGTGTGTACATTGTGACTCATTTCTAGCTGTTGAAAGCGGCTGACTTTAGACAAGATATGTTGAACTCTCCAGAGGTCATTCAGAGAGCTGCTGCAGATGTGATGGGCAGGATGGGCTCTCTGTGCTATAATAATTGTGATTCTGTTTCGTTTAATGTTATTCCTCCAAAGAACACTCTGCAGTTAGCAATTTATAAAACAATATTTCAAATCATGAACTGTAACATTGCAAAATTTATAATGCATGGTTCATGTGCCAAATTGTTTAACTTGTACAACGTTCTATGCCCCTACAATATAGTATAAATTCTTAAAGATCTTTAAGCTTAAGAAAAAGAATTTAAGGTCATCTACATCCCAATGTCTCTTTCCTATATTGTTATTATGATATCAAGTGGAATTTAACATTTTTAAACCATATTCGACACTTTGAATGTTTGCACTCTTCCCAGAATCCCAATTTTAAGTGCGATTTTTTCCGATTTGTTCACACAGTGCGTCAGAACCCCATCGTTTCAAAGACTGCCCTTCAAAGATTTCAACATCTCCAGTATGGACTTCCTGCACTCATGGAGTTAGCTTGCAAACAGCAATACAAGGGTTAATCAATTACAAATTGCTTAAATTCTTAAAATGCACACCTTAGTTGCTTTTGAAGCCCCTAGAATATTAGCTTAACTGTTCCTAAAAATAAGTAGGAGCTTGCACAGAAAGGTTTACATTTCCCCTTTCTCTTGGGAGTTTATTTCACATAATTCAGTGCACAGCATAAACTGGTCTGTTTCATCTAAAACTACCGTTGCCTATTAAGATTTCTCAAAAACCCAAGCGCTAAAATTATGCACCAGTGAAAATTTTATTCTATAATTATTAGTTTTAAACTAGAGTTAAAACGAAAGCTACTTGTCCTCACTAATATTCAAAATCAAAGTCCATCAAAGCAGTGAGTGACAAATAACTGCCAGAAAATCAACTGCAGATAAGGAGATAATTTAATTTTGTTGTATTGGTCCAAAAAGCAGCTATCAGCCTAATCCCACCAACTCTTGGATAGTAGCCCTGCAGATGATGGCACTTCACATGCATAAGTGGCTATTGTGTTCAAAATACAACGAGGGTTTCTGTCTCTACATAACTTCGGGCAGTGAGTTTCAGACCCAAACCACACTTCAGGTGAAAAGATTTTACAATTCCACCTATAATCCTTCTAAGAAATATTTTAAGTCTTGGCTCTGTTACTGACTTGATTCAATAAAAGGGACCAAAATAGGAAGCTGCTTTGATGGCTGACTCACTTTATCCGAAAGTGTAATAGAGAATTCTAATCTTAACCATTAATGATCCATCACTGGGGTCAAACTTGAGAATGGACAGAAACATAATGGAAACAGCACAACCTACAATGAACACAAGATGCAAAATCTGCCAAGCTCTTGGTATGTTTACTGATTAGAAGAGATTCCTATGGTGTAAATCATAGCTTAGATTCCTGAACTTTAGATCTACTTAGTTGACGTGGATATGACAAATGAACTGGAATTTGCATCAACCAGTATTTCACTCTTGAAGGCACCAGAACAGGAATGTAATTGTTTCATCATAAAGTCCTGTTGCCTATTAGGCTCCACAAAAGCACCACTGTTATAAGGGCACATTAACATAAGGGTATTCTGGTTTTGCTTCAAAATAACATTTTCCTATTTAATAAAGGAGTCATTATTTTACTAAGTCTTTCTGAATCCATGTGTTATAAATCAAGCTAGTGGTTTATCTTGTAATGCATTAAACTGACAGCTATTTCCTGCTTTCAGAAGCAATACAAGAACATGCTAGGTGTCCCACAGACTGTTTAGTGAGCATTCCATGCATTGGGAGTTAATCCACAGCATATTTAAATTCATCAGAGACGCAGGCTGCTTATGGAAATTACCTTTAGTCACACGAGACAAACATGTTGGTATAACACCAAAACTGTAATAGTAACATTAAACTTTGTAAATCTTCAAGCACATGGCTGGTGAGAAAAGTGAAGGAATATTGAAGTACCATTGTTTCAATTATTCATAATATCTTAGCAGTGCACAAGCAAGCCACTCGGACACATCAGTATTCTTTGAAAACAGTGATCCAATTAAACCCACTCCTCAACCCTGCATTTAAATGCTTGGCGAAGTCATCACGTAAACAGCAATGATTATCTGCAATGATGTCAATTGGAAACACAGTTTCGAAGTAATGTTTCTTCCACATAAAGCAGATACAAGGAGATTACTTTTCTTTCTTGACGCTGAGGTACTTTGGAACTCTCTTCCCATTTACAGACAAGGTCATTGGATATGTTTACGGCAAAGATAGATAGATAGATTGCTAGCTAACAAGGCAGGCATAGGTTATCAGTAGGGAGCAATGTGGAGTAGTGGCCACAACAAGATCAACTGTGAACTTTATGGAGTGGCAGAGCAGACTCTTGGGGCCAAAAGGCCTACACTGCTTATAATTCAGAGGTACATTCATATCTACATGCAGGGCTACTGATATGGACAGAAAGTACCTCAATAAATGACAAAGCAATATGTACTATGACAATAAGTAACTATTGTAAGAGAGACCATGAAAAGCATTGAGAATGCTCTGAGTAAACATTTTAATGAGCTAATTTCTCCAAGCTGTTAAAAGAACCTTGTGACTTAAAAGAAGACATTTGCTTGCAAAGCTTTCACAATCATTCCACGTGAAAGCTGTAAAAACTCAGTTATGATGAAATTACAGATAATCTTGTTGACAGCATCTTTTTGGTGGCATTTTCTCGAAAGCCTTCACACTCATACTGCGATGCTCAGAACTGGACACAATACTTCAGTTCAGGCTCAATCAGCATTTTATAAAGTTTCACCATAATCTGCTTGCTTTTGTACTCTCTGCTTCTGTTTCTCTTTCTGGTACGCTTTATCAGCCATGTTTTCAATCTGTCCTACCACAATTTATGCCCAAATACCTTTTGCTCCTGCACTGCTTTAGAACTGCACCCTTTATTTCATATTGCCTCCATCATTCTTCCTCCCAAAAAGTATCATTTCACACATCTCTGCCTTAAATTCCATCTGCCACGTGTTTATCCATTCCATTAGCCAATGTCTCCTTCAAGTCTATTGCTATCTTGCTCACATTCACAATCCTTCCAAGATTTGTACCATCTCCAAATTTTGAAATTGTGCTCTGCACACCCAAATCTAGTTGAGTGTTATAGATCAAGAAAGGCAGTGGTCTTATTATGGATTCTTGAGGAATCCCATTATATACCTTCCTTCAACCTGTTAAAAATAACAATTTATTAAAACTGTTTATTGTAACTTGGACAACTTGGAACCCATGTTTCCACTGTCCTTTTTTTAAAATTTTGTAAGTCTTAATTTTGCTGACAAGCTTATGTGGAACTTTAATAAATGCTTCCTGGAAAGTCAATGCCCACCACAAACTTTCTGTTACATCAAATAAAAACCCAAGTCAGCCAAATCCATTCTGTGACAAATCCATTTAGCCAAGCAACTGTTGATTATGTCCCAGATTATTGCTGCTAAAAGCTTTCCCATCGTTAAGGCGGAACAGACTAGTCTGCATTTGCTAAATATATCTGCCCCCTTTTGGAACAAGGGTGTGGCATTTGCAATTCCCCAGTCCTGTCTGACAAAGAGGAATTGGACATTTATGGCCAGTACATCTACAACTTCTTCCCCTTGCGCCCCCCCACTCAATATCCCCAGATATATTTAATCCGCAACCGGTGACTTTACACTTTTAAGCACTGCACAAGGTTTCCTTGGGCAACGTGACTTGTGTCTGTGGTTGAGATATCTATATATATATAAATTAAACAGCTGGAAAACTTTTCATGGTGGAACACCATCTTTGTGCCAATGGTGGTACTGCCCGCTCAATTTGGCATCACTTAGATCACCACTCTGTAGAGGAGAAATATTTATATTCCAAACAATGTTTTTTCTCTGCTGCCCAAACTGCTGTACATTTTGCTATCTAATACAATTTTAGAAAAACTTAAATATCACGACAGGATAAATGGCTTGAAAATGACAACTACTAATACCTGCACACTCTGGTTTGATTAACTTCACTCTTTACCTGAAAACTAAATTTGATCTTGAAGCTATGTACAATACCACCAGAAAGTGATTAAAATATATGTATATGCTTATGCTCTAATAAATAATTCCCTTTAAACCTTTCTGTATTCATAAGTTTTACAAACATCACTGCAATATCTTACAAAAATCCTATTTTGAGAAGTATTACCAGCAGAACCACTTTTAAAAGTAAAACATCAATAGGTGGCATCTTCCTTTCTGCAATGTCTACCAGCAGGTCTGCTCTAATTTTGAGTCATCATTTATCATTGAAAATTTTTATATCAACACATTTTAGACCTTTGATTTTCCTATGGCATACATAGCAACGTAACTGCCTGTTCCAGCCATGAGAAGCAAGTTTTGGAAATATTTCTCTCTATTGTCATTTTATCTGTAAATAAGGAATGAATAAGCAGTCATCACTTGAACAATGGCAACACCAGCAGCAATTCATTAACAGTGATCACAAAAATGGGTCTAGTTTTTGTTCATTTATTAGGTGAGGATAAAACTGGAAAGACCATATTTATTGTCCATCCCTAATTGCACAGATTAGCCTGACTCCTTCAACTGATGAGGCCCTCATGGGGATGCTGTGCTCACCCAGTGCGTCAGGTGGGAAGTCTACAACTCAACAATGAAGAACACTATCCAAGTCCAAATGGTGTGCGCTTTGGCTCTCATGGTGCACAGGGTGAAATCCACAAAGTAATTTGAGTCTTACTGGCAGTACTTTGCACTTGAGAGCTCCAAAGTCAGACCAACACAGACTAAGAACTCCAGCCAAAAATGAATAAAACTGAACTTGTCCAAAACCTAGTCAAAAATTCCCCAAACTATGGCTGGCATCTGCTCATCTACTTTCAGACAATACAGAATTAGTCTACCTAAACTGCCCAATTAAAATGTTCACTATCTAACACTGATGCATTCCTAACTCCAATAACCACAACCCTGTCTGCTGACAAGAAAACCCTTCTTGTGCTGATACCTGACTGGAAATATCTTGAGACTGTAACTGCCTGAAATTCTTATGTTCTTTTGTCATCTTTAACTTATTTCACATGGAGGCTTTAAAAAATCCTGCATAATTACATGGATCTGAACCAAATAACCAACTCCTTTACGAGAGAGAAGTCCTTTCCATACAGCTCCAAGGTTTTTGTTCAGGAATTATTCTAATAGTCTTTTCAACTCAGTGTATAAATAGAAGAATCATTCTGTAAAGATTTCACACTATTTAATCAGAACAGGTATAATTTTTGAAAAGTGTACTCATATCCAAATGCTGTAACTCAGTTTTGGAAGTTGTCCAGTGCATCTCCACTTGCAGACATCTCCATTTTAATCTTCATATTCTAATCCATCCTTTACACTGCCAGTTCAATTGTGAATGTGCTCTTGGCACTTATCATTTACCAACGTCTACCTTTCTCTATTTATAATTCTTTGATCATTTTCAAGTTTTGCATGCTTTCGACCATCTTTCAAATATCTTATTCACTTAAATTAGTCATTCATGCTTATTTAATGCTAAATAACATTTATTTTTTGCATATCAAAGTGTCCCTTCAATATCATTTCAATTTATACAGTTCTGCCCAAATATTTTTATATAAATTAGATGCGCAACAGACTATGTAGCGTTCAAAACCAGCATGAAAAAGGCCCAGACGGTGGAATTTGTTAAATGTGTCCAAGAAAGTTTCCTAAATCAATATGTAGAGGGCCCTACTCAAAAGGAGGGTGCAACACTGGACCTCCTCTTAGGAAATGAGTGACTCGAGTGACTCAAGTATCAGTCGGGGAGCACTTTGGGTCCATCAACCATAACTCTCTTAGATTTAACTTAGTTATGGAAAAAGATAGGACAGGTCCACAGGTTAAGGTGTTAATCTGGAGCAGCAGGGCCAATTTTGGACAGGATCTAGTAGAAGTTGATTGAGTGATTCTGTTTGAAGGAAATGGAATGACTGGCAAATAAGAGGCTTTTAAAATGTATCAAGAGTCTAGGGACACTACATCTGTGTTAAGGTGAAGGGAAAAGCTGGCAGGTTTAGGGATTCCTGGCTGATGAGGGATATTGAGGTTCAGGTCAGGAAAAAGGCAGCAGCATACACTGAGTTTAAGCTGTAAGGCTTAAGTAAATCTTTAGATGACTATAAAAAGTGTAAGAACACATTTAAGAGGGAAATCAGAACAGCAAAGAGAGTGTTTACTAAGAAGAGAACCATGGAAGCTAAGGAAATAAGGGAAACAAGTGAGGATGTTTTGGACAGCATACATATTACCAGAGAGGAGGTGCTTGCAGCCTTCGAGCACATTAAGGTGGATAAATCCCCTGGGCCTGGTCCAGTCCAGCCTCAGACATTGTGGGAGGCTAGGAAAGAAATTGCAGCAGTCCTTGCAGAGATTTTTGCTTCATCTTTAGCCACTGGTGAAATTCTGGAAGACTGAAGGGTGGCTAACGTTGTTCCATTGTTTAAGAAAGGTGGCAAAGGCAAGCCAGAGAACTACAGACTAGTGAGCATGACATCAGTGGTAGGCAAGTTATTGGAGAGGATACAGTGGGACAGGATCAACCAACATAAATCCATGCTGACTCTGTCCAATCTTGTCACTGTTTTCCAAATGTTAAGCTGTTAAATCTTTTACAATGGACTAAAACTTTGTAACTTTAAAGCATTTTCCCCACAACCGGCATTAAGCTGATTGGTCTATGATTCCCAGTTTTCTCTTGTTAAATAGTGGGGTTACATTAGCTAACCACAATCTGTAGGAACGGTCCCAGGGTATTTTCTAATCGCTTGCAAAATATTATGGCTAAGATTAATTCTACATTAAAACTCATTTTTAAAACTGCTGCTTTTCTGTCAAAATATTGCTAAGTACACCTGTACACACTTCCAAAAATGAGCACAGCTTTCAGTAAAACACTAGCAGAGAAATCTTAGACACTAAGAATAAAGTAGATGTAAATGAATAAATAAACCAAACCAACTTTATCCAGAGTCCTGAGTCACATCTAGAGTGGTACTCTGGTTTTGGAATTCTCAGTAAACTCAGCAATCAAGACTTTTGATCAATTTCCCAACTGAATCCCTGTAGGGAGTGATGTGGTGAAGTCGTTGGCAAACAGAACTGCTTTTCCAAGAATTTAAATGGGTAAGAGGAAGAACAGTGTGTGGAACAATCATTCCGTGACAAGCATTCAAAGCACTGGTTTTTATTTTAAACTAGGATTGGATGACTAGGGAGTCAACAATTAGGTTTCATTTTTAAAAGAAGTTTCAGTAACTTTTATACGCCTTCTTGGCAAGTATGGTATTTCTGTGTACTTGGGATTTCTTTATTAACTCTGTTTTAGTGACTAAATTCTGTTCCTCATTATTAGAATAGAATATGAAATAATTGTCTGTAATTCCTGATGCTTAATTTTCACATCTTTTCCCAAAGCAGATCAACCAAATTTTCACAACCTCTTGTCATCGTCCCATCCTTAATATTTGTTCTTAACCAAAGATACCCTATTGAACAGCACCATGGCAGTGCTACAACACTCAAAACACAGGTTAACAAGGAGGTTCACCACATTAACCCAAGAGTAACTGGTGATCGATGATAAATGTTGGCCTTGCCAGCAATGAACACACCCCATGACTAATTTTTAAAAAAGTCAACATGACTTGAGACTAGCAGAGGCTCTCAACGTACGTATAAACTGTTGCTGCTTCATCAAGTTAGTACAGGTGATAGTGTATGTCAGTCAATGATAGTATTTAAATACTATCTGAATCTGCCAGAAAACTGTCTTGCACCACTAACAAATTTAAACTTTAGTAATGATGCAAAACTATAGTAATAGAAACATAGAGGTTAGGAGCAGGAGGCGGCCAACGGGCCCTTTGTTCGAGCCTGCTCTGCAATTCTTCACGATCATGGCTGATTGTCCAACTCAATAGCCTAATCCTGCTTTCTCCCCATAATCTTTGATGCCATTCGGCCCAAGTGCTATATCCAGTCGTCTCGAGTACATTCAATGTTTTGGCATCAACTTCCCGTGGTAATGAATTCCACAGGCTCACCACTCTTTGGGCGAAGAAATGTCTCATCTCTATCCTAAATCGTCTACCCTGAATCCTCATACTGTGGCCCTTGGTTCTAGACACACCCACCATCAGGAACATCCTCCCTGTATCTACGCTGCCCAGTCCTGAGAATTTTATCCAATAACAAATGCAAAGAAAGTCATGTACCAACTGAACTGCAACAAAATAAACAAACTGATTCCTCAGCAGATATCTCAAATTTGACATACATTAAAAAAATCATCAGGTTTTGGGCATGACGGCTGTGAAAATCAGCAGCTGCTCCAGAAGACTCTTGCTACAAGGAACATGATTTATTTATTAGTTTGGAGAGAGGGTGGGGGAGAAAGCAAAGGGGAGGACCACATTCAAAGCTATACATGACCCTGTGGCCTCTTCTGCAGGGAATTCCTCAGATATGCCACCCTAAACATGGATTCTTCTCAATTTCTTAATTTAATAATCTCAAAGGCAAAGTCAGCATGTGCACTTTGGCCGTTACACCAAGATTTGGCCTCATGTGGACTTTCAGGAGCTTGGCTGCCTTCATTCGTGAACGGATAGGGAACTACATATACATAAAAAAAAGTCACCACCCAACCAGGGGAGAAAATATTAGCTTAAATATAGCCATGATAGTAATACTGGCACCACATCTCTAATTGACGTCTGTAGTTTATATAGGCCTTTATTTGGATTAGCAGTTTGTTTTAAGAAATGATGTTATTAAAATATACAAGGAAGACAGAACAGGTAAAAAGGAAGCTCCAAGGTAAGGACGACAGAAAACCAAGATATTCAGGCAAAATTAAGAAAACTCGCAATCCATAAGATGGGGGCGAGGGTATTGGAGAGGAACATCATGATTTATGTAACCCTCTGAAACTCTGGGCTATTAACAGACAGCCTGTTGTTTTGTGCCTTCTTCTGTACAATATGCTACTCACCTCTACCTATTGGTGCACAAAGAAACCAAGTTCCTTCTTTCTGCATTCAAATCAAAAACTTCACAAACTTTATTACCTTATCAGAGATGAACTCCACGTCGTTTTTTAACATGCACTATTTTCACATCTAATTTCACAATCTTTATACAACAAAGCACCTTTGCAATAACTTTTGTTCGAGAATTTACTTTCCTATAAACCCATCCAGACACATCAGTTTTGTGTCAGTGTAGGTATTATTGAAGGACACGAAGTAATTCAGAAAACGTATTGCCATGTGGGACATCTATTTCTGCCTTGAGGCACTTGTGTGTTTCTTATTCATTCGGTTCTTGGGGGAGGAGCTGGTTGCAGAGTTCACAAGAAACAAATGTCATTTTGCAAGCAGTCAAAAATAAACAGGCTCAGGATGGAAGTGAAACCACAGACATCGTGGAAACAAAATATAAAAAAAGAAGAGACATTAATAGAAACACAATTTCATCATCCAAGTCAGTTTTTGAGGAAAAATAGACTGCCAAAAACTCACTCTTTACCTAACACTGTTAAACATGTCCTCGTTGTTTACTCCAATTTTTATTAAATGGGAGGAAAGGATGGTTTCTGTTAAAGCACAGAAGTACAGTCTGCATTAATAATTCGGTTTTTAAAACAATGAAACAGATTAAAATTCACTGTCTTGCACAGAACAATAAAAATGACAAACAAAACTAAAAGTAGAATATCCTGATCCAAATAAGAAATATACTTTGGGCAAAAATAAAGAATGGCTATTGATGCCTACCTAGCCACTCTGGTTGCATAGAAATGAAACAGAAAAATGCCAAAGATCTAGTACTTTTGGAACACACAATTATTAAGGGGTGGTTCATCTTCATCTTTAGATCTTCAATATCTCAAGAATATAAAAAGTATGTTGTTTCAATGTAGACTACATTAAACATGTTTTAATATACTTTTAAAAATTTAAACCATTTGTCACTGTGAATAGTTGTAGTTCTATATATGGTCGAGAGATTAACATCCAGATTCAGCAACTTTTTCCTTTATTTTTCGTTACAGTTGAAAGCTAACATGAACAGTTCTGAGCAAATCCTACTTCAGGTCACACTTTATCGCTGAAAATTAGATAACTGTCTTGAAAGGGCACTGCTGAGAAGCTTAACTAGCCCAGTTTATTAAAAAAGTGTCTCCATCTCTTTAAATTAAAAAAAAGACTTTTGCTTTTAATGGAGTTAGAGGTATAAAGTGAATATCCAGTCATAACGCATGAGGAAATCCGTCAAATGATCCACCCATTGGTGGAAGTGTATCTTTTTAATTAAACTAAGCTGCACAGAATTATTTAAAGAGGGGTTTACTGCAAAAAACACTTAACACATCTTACCAATTAAAGATTACTGCAGTGCTTTATACACATCCGTCGAAAGAGACAATAGCAATGTTACTAAAAATCTTTCCTCTGGACTGATACTTCCTAATGCACCTCATTAAAGCTGAAACTGTTAGTGTGAGATTAACAGAAGTGTTCTGTGCAGATCTTTGTGTGCACTTTCTAAAATTCACCCCAGGATTTCTCTGCATCTTTTGCGCTACAACTTGGTGAACAGGTAACTGGGTTAACAAAAAAATAGAAAAGCAAATAAAAAGAAAAATGCAAGAAATTATTATAAATGATTGAGTTCAATGATAAATAGAAACCCACTGGTTAGCCACAGCAAATGTAGTCTTCTGAGCTATACAATTTTATGATGAAATTCACCAGTATTAAAGCACTAATTTTCAACCCCAATCAGTTTGATTAAATGATTGGGTTATGAATCCTTAAAGTTGCATGACCCCACAATTAGCTGTGTTCACCAAAACAAGAGGCTTTTGTAAAAGGAACTTTAATTTAGTTAACCTATTCAATTGAAATAAAATGCATTTAGAGCAACTGCTTTGCTTGTGCCACTTTACAGTCACAGTGTTTGCTGGAAGACTGTGATCATTACCTCTATCCTAGATTTTCCCTGCAGCTTCCGTGAGGGAATACGTATGCGCATGGTAAATCTTGATGATTATGATGAACCAATTTAGTGATGTTTCGTAGGGTCTTTTGTAAACAGTGGGGTCATACAACTCCTTTATACCCAATACATCTTCATTCATTTTTATATTTGTATAAAAATTTAAAATAAAAAAAGCAGTTTTAAACTTTTCATCACAAACCATGCACAAAAATGCCATTTGGTCACACGCGCGTGCGCGCACACACACACACACACACACACACAAAGAAAAAAGTTGTTTAATAACTTTTGTTTCTAATGGTGATTCAGAATCTGTGTAAGTGCTACTCTGAGAAGGAAGCTGCTTCTCCGTAGTGCCTTTTTTGGTCCCAAACTTCATCCACATATAAACATGCTTTAAAGACCTACCTAATCCACCTGCAACAAGGTGAAACACCAACATTTCTTCGAAAACTCTTTTAAACCACTGCTTGCACAGCAAACATCCAGTCACTACTGTAGTGATTTCAGAATAAGCCACTTTAGAAACAAGCCACCTACATGAACTCTACACAGTAATGTTAATACAAATTTAAAATCTACATTATGTTTCTAAAAAGCTATCATTTAAAACTTGCCTGAAGCCTATTGTCACAGTTCTAAAACAAGAAATGTACTTTGTACAATTAATACAAATTAAATT
This sequence comes from Ginglymostoma cirratum, assembly GCA_024137785.1. Taxonomy (NCBI): domain Eukaryota; kingdom Metazoa; phylum Chordata; class Chondrichthyes; order Orectolobiformes; family Ginglymostomatidae; genus Ginglymostoma; species Ginglymostoma cirratum. The sequence continues at coordinate 11,332,096 of JAHRHZ010000020.1, forward strand.
CCTTCTCTAAGAAGCTCACAAGTTATAGGGATTAAGAGTATAACAGAAACATATTACAAAACATTTACAAAATAAATACAAATACTATCCGACGGTACTTTACTTCTTTCATTCAGCAAATAGAAAATTTCTTCCATTCATCATTCAGACTTGGATTTCTTGGCACCGCCACTCTTAGTGCTGCAATGACACAAGGCACTGTGTTAAAAACTTTCTTTTACTGTGGTCATTTGTTATAATATTCCATCAAGTACACCACCTCTCTCCCCCTTCTAGTGGTTTCCTTCTGAGCAATGCCATTTGCCACCATGCATCTTTGAAGCAGCAGGTAATCAGGAAGGCTAATGGAATGTTGGCCCTTACTTCAAGGGGGTTAGAGTACAAAAGTAGGGAAATCTTACTGCAACCATTCAAAGTACTGGTTAGACCACACTGGAATTCTGAGAACAGCTTCATTCCCCTTGTTTATCACCATTTCATTAGACGTAGTTCAGAGAACGTTCACTATGGAGAGATTCTCTTATGAACAAAGGTCAGGGAGTCTGGGACTCCACTCACTGGAGTCCGGAAAAATGAGAGGTGATTTCATTGAAATATACAGCACTCTTAAGGGGCTTAACAGTGTAAACGCTTAGACAATGTTTCCCAGAGGGCACAGAATCGCTGAAGGTAGGATTGCAGGTGCAGCAGGTAATTAAAAAGGCAAATGGAATTTTGTCTGCCATTGCTCGAGGGATGGAGTTTAAAAACAGGGAGGCTATGCTGCAGCTGTATAGGGTCCTGGTGAGGCCACACCCAGAATACTGCGTGCAGTTTTGGTCTCCTTACTTGAGAAGGGATATACTAGCACTGGAGGGGGTGCAGAGGAGATTCACTCAGTTGATTCCAGAATTATGAGGACAGACTGAGTAGACTGGGATTATACTCATTGGAATTCAGAAGAATGAGAGGAGATCATATAGAAACATATAAGATTATGAAGGGAATAGATAAAGTGGAGGCAGGGAGGTTGTTTCCACTAGCAGGTGAAACTAGGACTAGAGGACATTGCCTCAAAATGAAGGGAAGCAGATGTAGGACTGAGGTCAGGAGGAACTTCTTCACCCAAAGGGTTGTGAATCTGTGGAATTCCCTACCCAGTGAAGCGGTTGAAGCTACCTCACAATGTTTTTAAGGCAAGGCTAGATAAATTTGTGAACAGTAAAGGAATTAAAGGTTATGGTGAGTGGGCAGGTAAGTGGAGCTGAGTCTCAAAAAGATCAGCCATGATCTTATTAAATGGCGGGGCGGGCTCGAGGGGCCAGATGGCCTACTCCTGCTCCTAGTTCTTATGTTCTTATAGTCTCCGAACAAATGGGACTAAGATGAGGAGGAGCAACTTCTCTGAGTTTGTCTCTCTTTGGAACTCCTTGCCATAGAGAGCAGTGGGGGCTGATTCCTTGTATATATTTAAGGCTGGGATGGATAGATTCTTGAATTAAGGGTTACAGGGAAATAGCAGGAAAGCCAATGAGAAACGTCATATTATCCATGATCCTACTGAGCATTGGAGCAGGTTTAAGGGGCCGAACAGCCTAATCCTATTACTTACTGTTTTAACTAACACCAATGGAAAAAAAAAGCAGCTTGACACCTAATTTTTTCTCGGTTACAGATGAGTCATAAGAATCGCTCGTTTCTTCTGCCCAAATTGAGTCAAATGAGGGATTGAGGAGAGTATCATGTACAGAAATCCCCTCAGCATGGAAATCTACTTTGAAATCTACAGCAAAATTACTGCAGTTCCATTCATCTAAAATGACGGTGATAGCCAAAATTCCCTCATGGCCGCATGCAGCTGCTCCAAGTGCCTGCGCACAGTATGCCAATGCCAGTCACAGCCTCATCTGCTGGTTCCGTGAAAATCACTACCGCACACAGATGTTGGAGGAGCAGGAATGCCGGTGATGGCCCATTTAAACGACTGCACTAAGGGCCTCACACATTCCATTTCTTTGAAGAATTTGACTGGCAAGACTGCAACATTTGCTGTGCACTTGTGCTAATTTTGAAAGACACCGGAACAACTAATATATCAGTCCCATGCCAGTTTATTTTTTTTTTATTCATTCAAGGGATGAGGGTGTCACTGGCCAGGCCAGCATTTAAAATGTCACCTGTTCTTTACACAAATAAAACCTTTAGTTCTCTCAGGACAGTGGCTTGAAAGGAATTCAGGGATTTACATATACCTATTAATAAACTGAAACCTTCTTCTAACTGATTAAAGATTTAATAGCATCTTACATTTCTTTAGTACATCCTCATCAGTGGTGTGACCCTTTGATTTTTTACTTATAAATTCCGTGTCTGCTACTACCTCTCTAACACCTGAAGAAAGAGCAAGGCTCTAAGAGCTTGTGTTTTCAAAAAACCTGTTGGACTATAACCTGGTGTCGTGATTTCTGACCTAAAGGACATCAGTGAACCAGGCGGATTTTTCTGACAGTCAACAATGGACTTATGGTCATCACAAGACCCTTAATTCTGTATTTATATTGAATTCAAGTTCCACCACCTACTGTGGTAGGATTCGAACCCGAGTACCCAGAACATAATCTGCATCTCTGGATTAGCAGTCTAGCAATAATAACACGAGGCCATTGCCTCCCCCCATTCAAGATGTTTCTCAAAAGTAGATTCATGGGATGTGGGCATCGCTGGCTAGTCCAGCATTTATTGCCCAGAGTGCAACAGCCAACCATATTGCTGTGGGTCTGAAGTCACATGTAGGCTAGATGGGGTAAGGGCAAATTTCTATCCCTAAAGGACATGAGTGAACCAGATGGGTTTTTGCAACTGACAGAAGTTACATGGTTGCAATTCTGTCAGCACTTCTCCATTCTACTCAAGCTATTTTGCTCGAAGGTAGATTTTGAGACAGTGGTGCAGATTCCAAAGTTTGAGCTTTTTAGTGAGGCTTCAGCTCAGCAGAAATGTTGGCACTTTGTGCAGAGGTGAACACATTTTGATCCAGGATTTCAGGAGAGTGGAGTATGTGTGGGGACCAGTATGTTAGGACATGCACTTGTACGTTTGCTGAATTCGGCACCACAAGGGACTACGACTCTAATATACACATAAAACTGAACTTCCAAATTCATTCTTGTATATCTGTGATCTGTTGACTGTTTGAACATCATACCTAGAAGCAACAAATCTTTTTCCAAGGTCAAAAAAGTGCTGCTTAATATGACAGCAAAGTTTAAAAGACTGGTGTAAAAGAATAGTGCCTCATGAAAGGAAAGCAGGCATGATCATCAGAACAACCGGATGCAATTTTTTTAAACAGCAGTGACCCCAACTCTGGAGCTAAAACTTATGACCTTCCAGTTAAAACACTGACCAATAAGCCCTCTGTGAACAAAAACAGTTCACACCAGTACAGTTAATGTAAGATTGATTGATAACAAATTGGAAACCGATTACAAACTGTGTCCAATTCTCTTTGCTGTTAACCTCGATAGAAAGGAAAAATCTCAAGCATTGCACATGGATTATCAGTTCATTATAAGGTCACTTCTTGCGACTGGTGCAGAGCAATTTCCCTCCTTATGACTTTCAGTACAGTTATTCCAAGTCTTCATTCGTTCATTTATATCTATTTATAATGCAATAAGAACAATACCAACAAAATCACCTCCTCACAGAAGCTCACTTACCTATCTGGTGATGTTGTCGGCCGTTTTGCAGTGCCTTTGGCTCCTTGTACGCCTGTGTCTAAAGAACATAAAGACTCCAAATCGTGAAAGTTCCTCTGTACATGCATCTCCAGCAACGCATGCAGGAATGTTACATTCAGCATTGTAATTGTTAATTAAATAAGCATTTCCTGGGCCAATAATTTCCATGAGAGAAATTCTAATCCAAACATTATAAACAATTATTTTTATATTATTTCCAGAACTATCGGAAAGTACTACAAGTTACTTATGCCATAAGCTAAGTTACTTGTACAAGAAAGAAAAACAGTTTAACATTGATAAATTGAGATGCATTCCTAATTCACTCAACTAGTTTAATTAGTGCAATTAAAACATCAAATTATACAGCTCAACATGGTGGCTCTGATCAAACTTTGAATAATCTACATTAATATGCAGCACTGTGGTATCACAAACTCATCCGTGATTCTATATGTGACAGAACACTGGTTCTAAACTGCAAAACTACAAAGCACAACTGAAAACAGTTATGTATGTTTTCAGATCAAAACAACATAACGGTGGAAGTTTTTTAACTTTATTAATAACAGACAAAGCACTTTGTTGGCAAGGTTAATACTTACAGCCCACTTATATACAATCAAGTGGTCATTTCAGATCAGAGTTGAGACAGCGGGTCTGGAATTACAGTTAGACCAGACTGCGTAGCAATGGCAGATTTTTTTTTCCTTAGAGGAATCAAATGGTTCTTGGAACAATCTGGCAGCTTCATTTAATTAACTGAATTTAACGTACCCACCTGCTATGGGGAATTTGAACCTATGGTTCCATATCATTGGTACACCCTCTGGATTATTTCATCCTGTGACAACCATTTTCTGTACAGGAAGGGATACAGGTGTACAATGGTGTAAGAAGTCTACTTCATTTTTATTACAATGGACCCAACCGGAGTTTTGATGGAAATTGAATAGCTCAATTTCATCCTGTTTTACTGTGCATAAACCTGCGTACTTGTATGGGTTCAATTTTATAGCACTTTAGCGACAAGCTGGGAGGAAAGGGTGGTTGGGAATACAGTGATGCAAGGCCAAGTATAGCAGGTGTGTTATCCAATCCTTTGGAATTGTATCAATGTTGGTTAAAAAGTTTAAAGACAGTTAATTGTGCAACAAAACATGAGCAAGGCTGTTTTGTTGACCTGCAATCTGCCCGAGTGTCAGGGCTGTTTCAACTGAAACCTCCCACCACTGAATCAGTTGTGAAGGTATTTGTGGCCAAATCAAATCACACTTGTATTTAAAAGGAGATTTGTGGAGATTCGAACCTTACAGGAAAGGCCCATTTGTAAATGGTTAGGTAACTTTAAGAAGCATTTATGACGTATACGGTTTTTGCTTTACAAAAAACAAAAAGATTCACATGTCTGATCACCAGCAATCAGTCATACAGCTCCTTTCATCCAGGCCACAACTAGTCTGATATTAATTGAAATATTTAACACCAAGGTTGATTTTGTACAATAGCTCATGACCATAAACTCCAAGATATTTTACTTAAACTTGTAATACTGCACTTGAAAATAATTTGATTACAGAAATCAATTACATAATAATTGGACATTGTACATTTACACAACACATATTGCAGCAGACATCTTGCACCTAGTACCGTTTAGAACAGACTGTACATTTGTGTTTGACATATTTCAGAATTAATACAAATTGTAAGTCAAGCCAGTTGGCCTGCTGTATCTGTGCAAGTATGATATCTTACAATTCGAGTTAGCTTTTCTTTTTAAATCCCATTTCTTTGTTCATTCCTTACAGCCTTTATATTAAACGAATTGTTTCAAGGGAGCTGTGCATCACTGGCGAGCCAGCAATTGTTGCCTATTCCTAATTATCCTCGAACTGTGGGGCTTGCTGGGTCATTTCAGAGGGCAACTACGAGTTGACATCTTCAGTCATATATACACTAGACCAGGTATGGACAGCAAACCCTAAACAGCATTAGTGAATATGATGTATGTTTCCACGTTAAATCAAATGACAGTCCCGTGTTCACCATGACCGAGAACAGATATCAATTCCAGATTTGTTGATTGAGTTTAAATGGCACCAGTTGCCGCGAGTGGTTTTGAACTCCCTGCCTGTGTATTATTAGCCTGAGTCTCAGGATTACTAATCCAGTGACAATACCACTCAGCCCACTGCCTTCCCTCTTTATAATATTCAAATCAAGTTCCGTTTTACTTTTTGCCTCAACAAAGTACTGACAGTAAAGCTTAATAATGTGAAAACATTTCTTCTAACTTTCCCTTTCTCTTCTATTGTTAGCCTGACCTTCTGCTCTATTAGTACTAATTTGCCAGCTTGTAAATAAAAATATAAAGACAGCACATCTGTGTTAAAATATCCATATCAATTAGCAAAGTTATATTCACAGTGGCAAACAATCTATCGCATTTTCTTAGAAGTTTTGAATTTTGAATCTTACAACCCAGTAAAACACACTGTGTCTTAAGTAGTTCAAGCTCATTACCTTGAAGCCATCTAACTTGTGTAGCTGGTCCATATCCCTTCTCATTCCGTGCTGCAATCCTAAAAATTATGGCAGGCTTCGTTGTACAATCAATATGTGCATTTGCTAGATGTGATGAGGATACTACACAAGATGGCTTTGCACCACAGTACACCCGCATAAAGGCCAACTGGGCTGGGCTTCCAGATTTTGATTCCGTCACCTGAATGCTGCGCACTGCTAAATAAACAGAGTACTCCAGAATTTTGCCAGCAGTTGTTGCAGGTGGTTCCCAGGTCAGATGAGCACCATCTACACTCTAAAAAGGGGAACATTGAGAAATCAAAATCAGTGCATTCATCACCATTTTTCTCTGGCATTTCATGACACAGCATCTACAGCTGAAAAGTTAACTTACAAAGTGTTTGACAAGGATCCACATGATAGACTGGTTAGTAAGATTAGATCATATGGGATCCAAGGGGAGCTAGCCAACTGGATACAGAATTGGCTTGAAGATAGTAGATAGATGGCGGTGGTAGAGTAGTTTTACAGACTGATGGCCTGTGACCAGCAGTGTGCCACAAGGATCCACTGCTTTCCGTTGTTTATATAAATGATTTGGATGTGAATACAGGAGGTATGGTCAGTAAGTTTGTAGATGACACCAAAATAAGTGTATAGTGGATAGTGAAGATTATCTCGCAGTACAACAGAACCTTGATCACGAGGCAAAGAGTGGTAGATGGAGTTCAATTTAGGTAAATGTGAGGTGTTGCAATTTGCTAAGACAAACCAGGGTAGGACTTATACAGTAACTGGTAGGGTCGTGGGGGGTGTTGCCGAATCAACAGACTTAGGGCTGCAGGTACATAGTTATTTGAAAGTGGAGTTGCAGGAAGACAGGGTGGTGAAGGTGGCATTTGGCACACTTACCTTCATTGGGCAGAACATTGAGTATAGGAGTTGGATTGTCATCTTGTGGCTGTGCAGAACATTGAAGAGGCCACTTTTATAATATTGCATACAATTCTGGTCACCCTTCTGTAGGAATGATGTTGCTAAACTTGAGAGGGTGCAGAAAAGATTTACAAGAATGCTGCCAGGACTGGAGGACTTCAGTTATAGGGAGGGGCTGAATAGGTTGGGGTATTATTCTCTCGAGGGTCAGAAGCTGAGGGGTCACCTAACAGAGGTTCATAAAATCATGAGGGCCTGGATACAGTGAATAGCCAAAGTCTTTTTCCTACTGTATGGGAGCCCAAAACTAGGGGGCATAGGTTTAAGGTGAGAGGGAAAAAATTTAAGCGGACCTAAGGAGTAACTTTTTCACACGGAGGGTGACGCATGTATGGAACGAACTGCCAGAGGAAGTAGAGGCAAATACAATTACAACATTTAAAATGCATTTGGATGGGCATATGAATAGGAAGGGTTTAGAGGGATATAGGCCAAATGCTGGCAAATGCGTGCAGCAGATTGGGAAGTCTGGTCAGCACGGATGAGTTGGACTGAAGGGTCTATTTCCATGCTGTATGACTCTACAACTTTTACAATAACTGCTTCCTCACTACCCAAGCACCACATTCTTACTAAGTTTCATTACGGTCTTGCCATTTTTGCCCTTGGGCTTAACTTGAAAATGTACATTTCAAGTTTCTCACAAAATGCCTTGTTTTTCCCAGAAGTTACTGGTTTTAAGTGAAAATGATTCTACAAGTGAAAGGATACAAAGTTCAATAGATTACAATAGTTCTAAAACGCAGAGGAAAAGTGTTTATGGTAAACTGCAGTCTTTGATTCCACTTTGTACCTTGGTAATTTTTATAGCAGATGGAGCTCCAGGAAATCCAGGGAGACAGGTTTTGAATGCACATATCTCACTGAATGGACCCCTTCCACATGCATTGATTCCAGCAACTCTGAACTTGTATGCGGTGCCTGGCAGGAGTTCTTGCTTTTTGAGCATGCTGTAGTCTGGGATATTAGCACTAGCATCCTGAAACAAAGAAAGGAATATTTAAGCTTAATTCTGTTTTGTGAAGTTGATATTTTTCAAAGGTTCATGCCAGTTGGGAGTAGCTATTTTATTGTTCAATCTGATTTTCGAGAAGTCATTTAATTACTAAAAAAAATCAAGTTGAAACATCTATTTGAGTTGAAGGAGTCAACCATGACCTATGAATAGCACTGTCACCTGCAAGTTGGCATTCCTGGGTTCAAGATCACTCCAAAGGCACTCTGCATTACTAGGGGATTGTTGCCTTATCAGGTAATTTTCTTTTAGTTCAACTGTTAATCCGCTCTCAACATTTCCTCAGGTGAACATGAAAGATTCCACAGCAATACACAAAGGGAAGGGGAGATATTTTGGCATCCTGACCAGCATTTATTCCCCAATGCCGAAAGCCAACGTCTTATACTTTTATTGCATTGACATTTGAGAGACTTCACCGTGTATGAATTGGGTACAAAATGTTGTTACATTACAGTGGTGACTATTCTAAATCAGTTCTAGAAATAATTGTATTAATGAGCATTATATAGCTCTGATGAGAATTACTGGTAAGACCCTAAAGAAAAGGGAACCAATAAAGGAAGGACTGAAGGGAGGAATAAACAGACAGGTGTAGTGAGACAGGCATAACACTTCTTTTAAAAATTTGGCACTTGACATCCTACTGTGCTTATATATGAAATTATTAGAATGAATTCATAGAATCTGTAAAATCACTGAATCCCTGCAGTCTGGAAACAGGCCTTTGAGCCCAACAAATCCACACCGACGCTCAGAGTATCCCACCCAGACCCATCCCCCTACCAATCCCCCTGTACCCACCTAATCTACACATCCCTGAACACTACAGGGCAATTTAGCAAGCCGTTGCACCTAGCTGGCACATCTTTGGACTGTGGGAGGAAACTGAAGCACCCGGCAGAAACCCATGCAGACACGGGGAGAATGTGCAAACTCCACACAGACAGATGTCTAAGGGTGGAATCCAGCCGGGTCCCTGGCGCCGTGAAGCAGTATTGCTAACCACCGAGTCCTGTGCTGCCCCAAAGCCTAGGTCTCCAGGTGGTCTTATTCATCCTAAAATCATAAATTCTTAATTCTTTCGTGCATACTGCAATAACTCCACAGGGACGGGTATCCCATCACTAAGTCACTATTATTTACACGTGGAGAATCCTTCATACTGATCCAGCTCCCTCAGAGCTAGCTCTCAGAGTGAACAGGATATTTGACCCTCCTGTTCTTATCTGTCAGACAGGGCTCCCCGATTGGACCAGATTAAGAGCACCAATCAGGGAACTCATTCAATGAGGTCCACCTGGCTGACCTCGTTACAATCATTGCATCCCTCCCCATGAATCCGAGGACACAGACAGGTTTTTTTTTTAAAAAATAGCTCCTCCTGGGACGTCTTAGCACTGGGTCAGATTTCTCCAACTCTGCCTGAATACAGCTGGCATGTAACTCACAGTAGCTAGCCTTTGTGCCCAGAGCAACTCAGAAATTCATTCTCTTTAGGTGGCGAAGGTTTTGAGGCAGCAGCATCTGCCATGTCCATCTCACATTCTGATGTATCTTCAATGCTAAACAAAGAGGGAGAACCCACAGGCTCACGAACGGGCACGTTTTGCTCCCACAACATTTGCAAGTCTGCAGCTTTCATATAGGCCATGTGCTTGTTCAGGACCATTGCACCTACCTGAACTTTGTGCATCACCTGGCCTGATCTCGTGTCGATCATGCCTCTTTCCTATGTGAGGCCATTCTAGTGGTCCCTGCGCCAAACTTCCTTCCTTGAAATAAACTGGCACTCTTGCTTAGTGGAGTCTTGTGACTGGCAATGGTATTCCTGAAGATGTTTCACCACCTTCCCCCCACAAATGATAAAGCCAGTTGTAGAGCCTGTTTGAAGTCCAGTTGGGCTTCAGCTCGTGGGTGCTTCTGAATGGTCATATCATTAATTCCCCCACATACCAAACAGACTCTCAGCCTCTCATTACACATTAAACCAAAGTCACTTGCCTCTGCTATTCTTCTTAACTTAGTCAAAAATCCCAATACAGATTCCCTGGTTCTCAAATTGCAGAATAAAACTGACAGGATCTCGGGAAGCTTGGGGTCATGATATTGCTTAACTAAATCCGTCAACACAAGAGGTTTTAGTATCTGATGCCTCAGGGAAGGTTAGGCTCCGAGTAACCTAAAAAGCTGCAACTCCACAAGGTATCAGGAGAATTACTCATTGCTTTTCATCTGCCCCAATGTTATTTGCCTAGAAAAATGAATGCATTCGTTACACATATTAGGCCCAGTCTTTGACACCAGGATCAATGAGTCAAGCTTCCCAAATAACAGCATGATGCCAGAAATACTTACCCCAGTTTAAAGAACGACCGTTGTGAGTGAACTTCTTCAGCAGCACACTTTTCTCTTATCGCTACTCAAATAACTCCACAGAGGCCAGCATCCCATCACCAAATCACCCTTGATTTACATGTGGAGAGTCTTGACACTGACCCAGCTCCCTCGGAGCCAGCTATCAAAGTGAAAAGGATATCTGACACGTCTGTTATATCTGACAGCTAGGGGTCTCCGATTGGGCCAGATTAACAGCTCCAATCAGGGAACGTATTTCATGACGTACACCTGACTGACCTCATTACAATCACTACACATATAATGGCGGTGTCAAAACAAAACACCATTCGAATTTATGTTGTTACGTGGAAAATAAACAGCAACTAACAAAAGTAGTCTAGCTTTGAAAGGTAATCCATATTTATTGACAACAGATCTGACAAACTGGTTTTATAAAAAAGGTTAGTCACCTGTTCCTGGTGGGACTACTTCTTCATAAATCCTAACATCAGTGGCAGGAATCAGTGTTAGCTGTTACCATAGCTAGAATGCCTGGTTGACAGAACGGAATGAGGCAGGAAGGTATATAGAACAGGTAATGCCAAAATATCTCCAATTAAAAGTCCTAAATGGTACAGAACTTGCTCAGAGAAAGAGAACTAAAGCCAGTCAAGTATAAAAGAAAATCTTGTCCTCTGTAAACTATGGTCAGATAGTAACATGAAGCAGAGCTGACTCTCAAATTCACCATTTAAATCTCACTCACCTCTCCGTGGCTGCCCTCTGGTGGCAAGTGATAGTGAGTTACCACAGAGTTGGTTCCTTTGATGATTCCAACATCATACCACGCATTGCCTTCTTTCTTTGGCAGCACCTTTAATTGCGCACAAGAATTTTCTTGTTTCTGGAAAAATGAAAGAAAGCTTGTTCAGGTTTTATGTCTGTTTTAGAGTAAGAGAGCATCACTAGAAACCAACCTCTGCTAGGAAATCTGAAAACCATCCATAGCCATTACACTTTATTTATATTTATGAACGCAGAACATTGATCTAGTGATCAGGTACATGGCCTTACAAAGGGGTTTTCTTTAACCTCTTGGTTCAATTTTGGCTTGTCCTCAAGCATAAATTAGATCACAGCATGTCATAACCTAGTAGTGGGTCTATACTTTGTACTTAAGATGCACCGTGAGAAGCGCCATTGTAAACTTTTCACTGTACTTCTGTACTTGAGTATATGTGACAATAAAACCTAATTCTAATTCTATTGTATTATTACTTCACATTTAAATATCCAGAGAGAATATGAATCTTTAACTGTTCTATAGTGACACCAAGATCTATTGTATTGATAACCTACTAAACCAATATCTACTAATAACAGTAACTTTATTTACCCCATTTGCCAGTGGATTACTATTAGAGACTTCATTTGGTGACACAGCTGCCGTGGAGGAGGATGCTAGAAGTGAATTGGCAGGACCTAGAAACAGAAGGCTTAAGAAGTTATTTTCTGTATGGTAGTAAGATTGAATGAATTAACGTCTATGTGTTTAATTATCAACATTACTGACAACGTATGAAAATGTTTAAAGTGATGCACCTATTAACGTTATTATATTTTGACCCTTAGGTCCTCATGCATATGATACTGCATGGTCAACTCCATGTATCATAAACAAGAAATCAACATAAAAACATTGAACTCAATTAGATGCTTTCAAATTACAGCCAGACTTCAGGAATACTTGTACAGCATTTCATGCATTTTTATAGACTTTGCAGAAAAACATCTAGTGTGACAACCACCATATTAAAATATTCTCTACAAACAACTACAGCAAATCAAATTACATTAAACTGCTCTATAATTTATAGAAATCAAAATTATCCCAAGTAAACACATCCTGGATATATCTCATTCTTCTAAATACCACTAAATAGTGGACAAAAACATATTTGAAGACTTGCAACCATAACTTTTAAATTACACGCTTGAATAAGATATTGGAATCACAATTTTACATTATATGTATCTTACTGCAATGCAAACGCTAAAGCACACCAAGATACAAAATTAATTTTAAAATGTTTAAATAGTACCAAAACATTTTTACACTGGAAATCTGAAACACAGACAGAAAATGTTGGAGAAACTCAGCAGGTCTGACAGCAAATGTGGAGAAAGGAAGAGTTAACATTTTGAGTCCAAGAGATGAGTGTTCTTTGAAAAAGTTTTTTTTATGTTTCAAGTTTTGCCAGCGCTTTCTGATTTTACTATAAGATAATGACATGATTATCTCTCTATCCAAAAACACAAAAGCACTAGCATATTTCAAGAGGAAGATCTAGGTCTGACAGCCAAAGAGGTGGGGAACACCTTTAAGTAGGTGTTCTCACACTGCTTTGGTTTCACATCACAGGCAATGGCCAATTTAGAAATTACCCACAAAGGACCACAGGTATATCTCTCCACTGGAGAGAGAAAATTGTTTATATACATGTTTGGAGAGTAGTGACTACATGAGGCAAGGTGAGGAAACAATCCCTTCTCAACCACTGCAACTGGTATGGTGATTGAACCCCTTGCAACGGTGTCATTCTGCATCTTATTAGACAACTGAGCTGATTCTCATCAGGTGTAATATTAATTTCAGCCATACTTTAAAAACATCTGGCGAACTGATTATAATATCTAGCAAGTGAACAAACTTTTGAATTTTTAAATGCAAAATATTTTTGATGCTAGCAATTTGAAACTGACAGATTTCTGTCCTGCTCGTGCTGCCATAGAGTCATAGAGATGTACAGTTCATAAACAGACCCGTTGGTTCAACTTGTCCATGCTGACTGGATATTCTAAATTAATCGAGTCCCATTTTCCAGCATTTGGTCCATATCCCTCTAAACCTTTCCTGTTCATATATCCATTCAGATGCCTTTTAAATCTTGTAACCATACCAGTCTCCATAGCTTTCTCTGGCAGCTCATTCCACGCGTGCACCACCCTCTGCATGGAAAAGTTGCCCTTTGGGTCCCTTTTAAATCTCTTCCCCTCTCAACTTCAATCTACGCCCTCTAGTTTTAGACCTGTGATTTCACCTTCAAGGAACTATGATTCTGCACTCCAAGGTTTCTTTGTTTGTCAACATTCCCCAGGATTCAATATTAAGTGTATAAGTCCTGTCCTGATTTGCCTTACCAAAATGCAACACTTCACGTTTATCTTGTTCCAATGAAGCACAACATAAGCTCAAAGAACACCTCGGTTTTCACTTGGGCACTTGACAACCTCAGTGTCTCAATACTGAATTCCATAACTTCAGAAACTGACCGTGATGTCTGTTCTCACTCCTCTTATATTCATTTTCTCCTCCCCCAACCCTCAACCATATCCTTGTTTTGTTTACTTTGATCTCAGTGCAAAGGACCCATTCTTGCTCCTTCACAATTTACACCCATTTTGCATCCCTATGTCTTTCATCACCATTAACAACCTCTTTGTCTTTTGCATTGGGCCACTACACCATGCATTCTCAGCATGTGAAAAAAATTTATCAAATAAAATTTTCCAGCAACTTTCAATTCTGAAGTTGACGTACTGGACTCAAAACATTAATTCTGTTTCCGCCACATGTGTCGAGTTTCTTTAGCATTCCTGATATTTGTTTTGAATCATTTTCACATTACAAAAGCGGTCCTGCCAACTGATTCTTCCTGACACTGAAAATTAACAGTTTGCAGATGTTCACAGAACTATGCTTCCACTGGATCGACTGTGACTTACTGCATCCAGTGGAACCCTTTTTTAATAGCTGCACAGCACACTATGCACATGCTTACAATTACAAATGCTATGGAGGAAACATGAATAGAAAGAGCATAATGTTTCCAGCCAGTTGAACATACTTGAAGTGGTAGGTTGGTGGGCATCCTCTGTGACCTGGCCTTGCTGACTACGCTGTATGTTTGTATCATTAGGACTCAGCACTGCTGTTTGAGGAGGAGCACTCAGAGGCACTGGAGATTGCAGTGGATCCTTTTGTTGTGCTGGCTGCTCTGGGGTCTGACTGATAAGGTTCTGGCAATGTTGCAAATGCTGAGAAGAATCTACATTAGGCACACCTGGTTCTGAAGCAAGATCTTCTGAGGGAGGCTTTATTGTACTGCATTCTAAAATATTAAAACAATTAGTTCTGAAAAACCGTTCTAGAAAAAAAGGTGTAAGTAACTTCTACAAAATACAATGAAATCCTTTTATAAATCGAGAGGCAACCCAGTGGTGTAAACCAACACAGAGAGTGCACTTCATAACAAGGCATCCGAACTTGACACTCAGTGAGGTACTGAATGCAAACTTATCTCGGCAGTTGGATTACTTTAGAAATCAGATGCAAATAAGTTTAATAGTTTCATTGATAATTTATAACCATATCATCTAGATGTGCATTTAATGTGCATTTTTTACTGGTGAAAAACAAGTTATTGCCATTAATATTGTCTCTAAGGCTGCAGACTTCACTTTTGATTGCTATGTAGGCTTTTTAAAAGACTTCTTTAAAAAAAGGTATGTTAAAGTGGAACTTTTAATCTTATTGCACTAATTTGCAGCATTAACCCAAGAGCTATATACTCTGTCTCAATGCTGTAGTGGTTTAAAAAACCCACGACAAATCTTAGGTACAGTTATTGTACAATTTATTTTATGAGCATATGCCGGAAGACATATTTAGTTAAAGTCCACCTAGGTATCTCTCAAACACAGCCAGAATAACAGTTTATCATCTAATTCTCTCATTTCTTGACAGTATTTTTGCAGTTCACTTGTCAGTGACTATCTTAATATTTACATCTTATATCCTTATCCATAGATGCTTTGTAGATATCCCTTTCATGTTCCATTAACTCTGGGATGTTTTTAATCACTACAATCTGAACGATGTTGCCTAGTTATTCCCTCAATACTCTAAGGCTGTTGATTTACATTGCGAAGATCATTGCATTTCACAAAAACTTACATTTTAAGCTCGGTTTTCTTTGAATTGGCAACGTATACTTTCATGCACACGAAATTGGCCACATTTCCCATTAGGCTTAGAAAAGGTGTTTAGGTTTTTCATGTATGGTTACAAATCAATCTTAATCAATTGTGTCACTTGAACATATAAACACACTGTATCAAAAGGCATTCTAACTCTTAGACAACAAATAACAACTTGCACTGCTGTCAGAAAATGTTATTTTCAAGCAAAAAGGACTATGGCTACTTCTTCCCTTTTGGGAAGAATATCAACTTATTCCTGAATCCTACTTAAAAATTACATGCAAAATAAAAACATGGTGCTTACCTGTGGCTTTTGGCAATGAGGGTACTGGGACATCTCCAGCAGTTGTTTTGTGTTGGATACTATCTGCTGGTTTTGTTTCAACAACTAAAGGCTCAGATGCAGTGACATGGTGCTGGTGCTGCTGTTCTGAGTTTTGACTCAACTGCTCCTGTGCTTTACCACTTTCTATTTTCTCTTGGGGGTCCTGGAAGGCCTCTGACTGATCAGATGGCTGATTTTCAGCCAACTGTGGCATTGCTTCTTGAGCAAAGTTCTTTAATGTCTGTTCAGAAGAAGGCTGAATCTCAGAACTCCCTTGGTTTTGAACAGTCTCTGCGACAGGTGCCAACTGTGATGTGCTCAGATCTGACAAAGATGTACTGCTGCTTGAAGTAACATCTGATGCTGTTGAAGCAGCCTGGTTATTGAAACATGAAAAGTTAATACTCCAGCAATCCATCATTCCACCAGGTTCTGTCTTTTAGATGGAAAAATTACAGAATACTCCTGTTAGCTAATAATTTTCTTTATCCAACAATTTTTGTATTTTCCCCCCCAACAGGGTAAATAAGAAGGAATTGTTTCCTGTGGCAGTGGGCACAGATGTGATATAATTGCTTTACAAAAAAAAAAAAAAAAAAAAAAAAATCGGAGATGACATGATGAAAAAGTGAGTTGCTATGATTTAGGATGCACTACCGAAAAGTAGTTTCAATAGCAAATAAAAAACAATTGGCTAAATATTGAAAGGGAATAAGTTTGTAGGCCTACAGGGAAAAAGCAGAGGGATGGGATTAATTGTGTAGTTTTACCGAAAAGCTGGACAGATGACATTCTTCTGTGCTGGTTCATTCTTCTCTGGTTTTTATAATGTACAGTAGATATCACAGCTAAGTTGGATTTAGGTGCAAAAAATTGAACGATCAGGTAATTTGAATTAAGCAGCTTTGAATTAAATGTAAACTGTAGAAATGGAAACATTTCAAATTTTGTGACAGTGATAAAGGGAAGATTTTAGAGGCAATGACTAAGATTCTTGCAAGAAGCATATATAGATCACATCATAATTAGTATGAGGTGATGAGAAACACATTTTGAATAGGCTATTAAAAATCTGAAATACACATATTATTGACCTAAATGTGCGAAGTATTTGCCCACTTCTACCACTGACAGTAACTTCCAGTTAAGGTTCAAGTTAAAAAAAAGTTAAAGCAAAACCATTAAAACATCACCTCTATTTAATTTTAGCACGAATACGCTAATTGAAGAAACAGGTTTCACTGGTCCAGTGGAAAAAGGGCAGCACAGTGGTTCAGCAGTTAGCACTACTGTCTCACAGCACCAGGGACCCAGTCTGATTCCACCCTCTGGCGACTGTCTGTGTGGAGTATGCGCATTCTCCCACGAATGCGTATTCGTGGGTTTCCTCTGGTTGCTCCAGTTGCCTCCCACAGTCCAAACGTATGCAATTTAGATGGATTGGCCGTGTTAAATTGTCTATGGTGCAGGCTGGGTGGGTTAGCCATGGGAATGTAGGGTGACAGGGATAGGTAGGGGGAAAATGGGTCTGGGTGGGATGCCGTTCAGAGAGTCGGTGTGGACCTGTTGGGTCGAATGGGCTGTTTCCACACTGTAGGGATTCTAATGATCTATTCTATGATCTATGATCACTTCTTCCCACCTTGAAAACCAGACACTCCTTTTCAGTCTGTCTGTCCGATATTAAGGTTGGGTTGAGAACCAGCTCCAATGGGCCACTTTATTTCTGATTTACTACTTACTGTTGCTACTTCCTCCTATTTACTTCTGATCTTAATGATGCTCTAAATGGACCAGGCCCACCCTTGAGGCACTTAGTTAAAGTCTATCCATGGAAAACCTGGTTAACTTTTTAAGGCAGGAAAGTGGAACTAAGGATTACTGGATCAGCATGACCTAACTGAATGGCAGCACAAATGCAACAAATGACTTCTCCCTTCTTCTATTCCTCATCGTGTGATGGTACTGTCAGTGAATATCACAGAAAGATGGTGGGATTCCCTTGACTTCAATATGACCATCGCCTGATAGATATGTGGGGTACATGTTGCTGACCGTGTGTCAGTCCAAGCCTGGATGTTGCCCAAATCTTGCTGCACATGGGCTAAGTTTGCAAAGATCCCCTCCCAAAATAGAGTACTGCTGAATGGAATTCTTAAATCAAGGGATTGGGCTCTCACACCAAGCCAGGTTTCTGGGCAGTGCAGCCTCTCCAAACTTCCTCCTGTGTGTTCAGCATAAAAAAGGTAGCTTAAAAATAATGCTTAATGGCGCATCATGCAATAAATAATAACTTTCTTACCTGCAATGAAGGGCCTGGAGTTGGTGTAGATTGTGTAACAGTGGTCACTGCTCCAGTGCATGCTGCTGAAACAGTGGTTGCTGTATTGGTTGTTCCTGCAGTTGCTGTTTCTCCGTGCACACTTTCTGGCATCCCGTTGTTACTTGCATCTGGTGGCTGAACTGTGGTATAAATATCCCAATAGGTGAGCAAAAGTGCACTGTATGACATGACGAGAATGATGGGTGAGAACTCACTGAACTTTGTTTTTGTATTTTCTCGGATCATGGATGAAATTTTATAGTGATTAATCAGCTCTTTGAAAAGACTAAATAACTTTGGAAAGTTCACGCTAAATTTTATATTTTTGCGTTCACAATAATACTATTGAATTCAAAGTTATTTACTCAACTTGGGAAACATGATACAGAATAAATCTGTACTGTACAATTGCTTTCTTACAAGAGAGCCCCCAAACACCACATCAGTATCATTTTCATTCTTCCTCACTACAACTGTGCCTGAATGCATCACAGAAGATTTTCACACACAGTTTTTTATAAAAATGCAGACAAGATCTTTCTAGGAGTTAAGCTGCATAATTGATAAAAGTAAATAGAGTCAGTGATTATAGTTAAATTTGCCACATGAACCACCCTTCACCTTGAATGATAGTACTTGGCACTGGCAGACTTAACACAACATTTTCTGCGACTGTGACCATAATGCAATATCTCATAATATCCTATGTACTGTCAGAGCCTTTAGGCTCAGAATATTACCAACAGACTCAACAATGTCAATGCCCTCCTGGCCAGCATCCCATCCTTGACTTTCCACTTGTGGCCTTGCCAAACCATGCAGCCTAAATTCATTTCCAGAAGAGATTTGATAAGGTGCCACACCGAAGGTTACTTTGGAAAATAAAAGCTTATGACGTACGGATGGCCAGAACACTGGCTAGTCAACCAAAAACAGAGGGAAGGCATAAATGGGTCTTTTTCAGGTTAGCAAGAGGTAACAGGTCAGGTGCCACAAGGATGGTATGAGCACAACTATTTCCAATTTACATAAATAGCTTGGATGAACGGCCTGAAGTCACTGCTGCAAATTTGCTGATGGCACAAAGGTACAAATTAAATTGTGAAGAGGACCTAAGGAGGCCACGAAAAGATATGAATAGGTTAAAATAAGGCAAAGATGTGGCAAATGGAGTGCAATGTGTTAAAATGAGAAATTGCCCAGAGGCAGTAAGGAAAAAAGGAAGTATATTATCTAGACTGTAGAACTGTGGAAATGCAGGTGTGCCTGAGTGTCTCACTTCATGAATTGCAAAAGTTTAATATACAGGTACAGTAAGTAATTAGGAAAGTTAATAGAATGTTAACTGTAGGAAACTGTATACAAAAGTAGGAAGATTATGCTTCAGTTATATGGGGCACTAGTGACATCACATCTGGAGTATGGTGTACCGCACTGGTCACTTATTTAAGGATGGATGTAAATGGGTTGGAAGCAGTTCAGAAAAGGTTTTCCAGATAAATGGAACAGGTGGATTGTCTTATGAGGTTTTTACAGGATAGGGCTATATCCACTGGAGTTTAGAAGAGTAAGAGGTGACTTGATTAAAACATACAAGTTCCTGTTGGGTCTTGACACCTTGGCTGTGGAGGGGCAATTTCCTCTCATGGAAGAATCAAGAACCTGCGGTCATTGGTTCAAAATAAGAGATCACCATTTAAGACATGGTGATTTTTTTTTTTTTTTTAAGGGTCATGAGTCTTTGGAACTTACTTCCTAAGCAAGTGGGGAATAGTTATCTGTGGTGGGCAGCAGGGAATGTGTGAGATAACAAGGTGTGGAGCTGGATGAACACAGCAGGCCAAGCAGCATCATAGGAGCAGGAAAGCTTGACATTTTGGGCCGAGACCCTTCATCAGAAATGGGGGAGGGGAAGAGAGTTCTGAAATAAATAGGGAGAGAGGGTGAGGCAGATAGAAGATGGATAGAGAAGAGGATGGGTAGAGAGGAGGCAGACAAGTCGAAGAGGCGGGGATGGAGCCAGTAAAGGTCAGTGTAGGTGGGGGGGTAGGGAGGACGGACAGGTCAAGGGGGCGGGATGAGGTTAGTAGATAGGAGATGGGGGTGGGGCTTGAGGTGGGAGGAGGAGATAGGTGAGAGGAAGGACAGGTTAGGGAGGCGGAGATGAGCTGGGCTGGTTTTGGGATGCGGTTGGGGGGAGGGGAGATTTTGAAGCTTGTGAAATCCACATTGATACCATTGGGCTGCAGGGTTCCCAGGCTGAATATGATTTGCTGTTCCTGCAGCCTTCGGGTGGCATCACTGTGGCATTGCAGGAGGCCCAGGATGGACACGTCGTCTGAGGAATGGGAGGGGGAGTCGAAATGGTTCACGACTGGGAGGTGCAGTTGTTTGTTGCGAACTGAGCGCCGGTGTTCTGCAAAGCGGTCCCCAAGCCTCCGCTTGGTTCGGGAGGCGGAGATGAGCTGGGCTGGTTTTGGGATGCGGTTGGGGGAGGTGTTTGGAGGTTATAAGCAATCTTACTGAATTGTTGACCTGGTTTGAGGGGCCAAATGGTCTACTCCCAACTTTCCCTCTCAGGTGCATGGTGATCAGCATATCAATGCCATTCGCAGCGTTGACATCAAATTCCCAAAGTCAAGGATGTGCATGGATCTTGGAGGCCCATGTAAGAAAAAAAATGCCAAGTCCTCGTTTGTCAACATTCTACCTCGGACTAAGTTCTGCTAGCCCACTGTCCTTGTACTTGCTGATCTAAACCATCACCTATTCCATCAGTCCCCCGACGCTACAGCGTGCTCGAATTTCAATTCCCTTTATTGTCTTTCCCCACCTCATCACTGTGGCCACTGCCAGCCCTATATCCCTTTTAAAATATTTCCTCTGACTATGGCCTCTTGCATTCCCTCTCCTGTGTCTCACCTTTGGTAACTATACTTTGAGACACTTAAGCATCGTTCTTCAGAATTCACTACCTAAAACCACCCCATCTTTCCACGTCCCTCTTCTCCTTTGACTCTCCAATTCACTATCTTTGGTGGTGATGTTGGTCACTCCTTTGACTTGGATTTAAGTTTTTTGATTATACCTCGGCAAAAACATCTCAAGATGATCTTTGATTTATAATACATCTTATATAAAAATGTAAATTGTAATTTTTGTTTAAATGTTTCTTATGACAGAACACTTCGTATGTGGGAAAGCACAGAAATGGATTCACAATATAATACCTTCTGCTGGAATTCTAAAACCCGGAGAGGTTTAGATGACTCAAAGTAGTTAAAGAGCACTCTATCCCTCTTCTACCCGCCTCCCCCTCTCTCCCTAATTATTTCAGACCTCTCCTCTATCCCTCTTCTACCCGCCTCCCCCTCTCTCCCTAATTATTTCAGACCTCTCCTCTATCCCTCCTCTACCCGCCTCCCCCTCTCTAATTATTTCAGACCTCTCCTCTATCCATCTTCTACCCGCCTCCCCCTCTCTCCCTAATTATTTCAGACCTCTCCTCTATCCCTCCTCTACCCGCCTCCCCCTCTCTCCCTAATTATTTCAGAACCCCCTTCCCCTCCCCCATTTCTGAAGAAGGGTCTAGGCCCGAAACGTCAGCCTTCCTGCTCGGCCTGCTGTGTTCATCCAGCTCTACACCTTGTTATCTCAGATTCTCCAGCATCTGCAGTTCCTACTATCTCTAAAGAGGAGGGAGACAGATTTTTGAAATATCAAGGTGTTGAGGGTTCAGCGAATCTGACATGAAACAGGAATTAAGGGCCGGGCAGATCAGCCAAGATCTAAAGGCATGCAGGCTTTTGAAGGCTGAATGGCCTACTCCTGTTCCTTCTTTATGTTTTCATGTTCTCACTGTAGCATATTAAGGCCAACAGTCAAATCTAAGTCTGTGTTTCTGTTGTTTGGTAAGAGGAGCTGGAAATAGGAAAATGCTTGTAATTTTCAGGCCAAAAATCAGAACGGATCAACATTAAGTGAATATTTTCCTTAATAAAAGATGTTTTGTATCTGTAATGTACAAGTGTAACAACTATCCTGGCAGAATTTGTTTCCATCTGCAACATTGTGAATTACGCACTCATTTCTCCAGAGTAACTGTGTACTTGCTGTTACCAGTACATCTCTAACAGCTAAATTAGCCTGATGCCAAACAGTAAGAAAATGAGCTTGCTTTCTGTTAACCCATTGCTTCTTGTAATAGTTGAAACATTATTTCAATATTTAGAAAACTCATTTTAAATTGGCGAGCCACTTTTAGATGCTTCACTGTTGTTTAGTTTACTCACTTTGATTTAAAGACATATTTGCTGTACTGGAGGTAGCTGTATTTGTAGTATTTGTTTCTGTAGTTTCATGAGCTGGCTCTTCTGCTGCTTGTTGTATTTGTTGATCTGAAGTTTGTACACTATTATCTGTAACAGTTACTGCAGTTGTGCCTTGTTCTGCAGCTACTGGCACCTGAGTTTCACTAGTGTGTGCAACCAAGCCAGTTACACGAGATGGCACCGCTTCTCCTGATATCACAAATACAGGCTGTCAAAACACAAAACGTACATAGCAAGAGCCCATTAACAGAACTGTACTGTAAACATTCAGGAATAACTCTTCAATGTAAAAAAATCACAACGATCTGTAACTCGTAGGGACTTTCAATGTAAATTTCCACTTGTGCTAAAATCTTGCACCAATTCAGCACTTCAAATTCACCATCTTGAAAACACATTTTCACCAGAATAATGAGTTTTGGCTTTGAAGACAACTCTAGCAATCAGTATTCATTAGTCACATCCAGAAAAGTAACATAAAATATACCAGTACTTAACAAAACAGGCTAAGAGTTATAAATGGAAATCAGACAGAAAGGAGGAGAGAAGTTGAAGTTGAAGTTGAAAATGACTGAAGGCATAGCTAGGTCAGTATACTCTCAAGACCACTTTTTTTGATAATGAAGGAACTGAAGCAAGGCGGCTTAGGAGCAAATTTCCAAAGCACAGCGAATGTAATGGCGAAAGCTCTCAAAAGCTAAAGGCAGGGGGTGGAGGGAGCAGCACAGTCCAAGCAGCCTCAAAGATTTTGGTTGAAGAATGCAGAAAATAATTGTAACTTAAAGAAGGAGGGAATGGGTCAACATGCCAGAGATCCAACACCAATTGCTGCGCTAAGTGGCATTTATATTGCACCTCCAAAAGACAACAAAACATCCCAAGGTGGAAAAGTGCAACAGCAAAAAATGATCTTGGACCAGAAGATGTAGAATCCAGGAGACAGCAAGAACTGCAGATGATGGAGTTAGTAAGGAGTTGCAGGAACACAGATGGTCAGACAGCATCAGAGGAGCAGGAAAATCGATGGTTTGGGTTTACACCTTACATCAGCTCCACACTGTACTGATGTGGAATCCAATATGGGTGAAGGTAAGAGATACAATGCAGTAGAAGATACAAGTGGAAGTATTCCATGGGTCTACTAACAGTAACTATACTATGGGAAAGAGAATAAATCAAGAAATTGTATATTAATTATGGGTGACTTTAATCTTTGTGTAGATTGAGCAAATCAAATTGGTAGAAGTAGCCATGAGGTAGAATTCATTATGTAATTAAGATGGTTTCCTAGAACAATATGTTGTAGAACCAAGCAGGGATCAGGTTACTTTGGATCTGGTAATGTAAAATAAGGTAGATTTTAAAAATGATCTCAGAATAAAAAATTCTCCAGTCGTTGTGATCCCAATTGATGGTATTATTGGACAAGTCAGACCCCAGATTTATCCCAATCATTAGGACATTCTTAGCAATATACCTGAATCATGATCTTCAGCGCTTGACGCCAATGTTAAAAGACACTTTAAAACTTTTGTGTCCAATCAAACCTGTCGCTTTTTTCCACAAGTGGAATGGCTATGCTCAAGTTTGGAACAAACACACATTAGAATCCATTTGTGCCAACACAGCACAAAATTTCACATCTTGTCCTAGGCATAGGGAAAATCCAAAGTTGCCTGTACTTTTGTTTTTCCAGGGGCTACTTGGCCTTGTCCCACAGTACGGCCCAAATAAGCCACCTTTACCTTGGCAAATTCACTCAGCCAAATTTATAAACAAATTGGCTCTTTGCAGCTGAGTCAAACTGTTCAGTCAAATGGCGTAAATAGTCTTCCCTGGTTTGGCTAAAAATAACCAAATCCCCAATGTAAACAATACAAGTTCACAGCTCTTCGATTACTATATTGGTTAACTGCTGAAACATTGCTGGTGCATTTTTCCATCCAAACTGCATGTTTTGCAACAATAAAAAGTTCATCGAGTCTTACAAATGCTGGTATTTCTTCAACTCTCTTAGTTAAAAAAAAATTCCAACACCCCTTTGGCAAATTATTTTTTCTGACATGTCCTATTCATTTGATATAGCCTTCCATTCTCAGTATAGGATTTGTGCGCTTTCATTACCAAGTTGACTTTGTAATAATCAATACAGAATTGGTGATCCATCTAGTTTCAGCACCATCATGAAAAAGTGATCTCAAACTATGATTCAGTTCATTAATAACAATGTTCAATAATAACAATGTTCAATAATAACAATGTTCAATAATAACAATGTCCAATAAATAAATGTTCCATAAACTTAATTTCTTCCCTCACCTGATCTGATGTCCCTGTACAGTATTAGGTATGTATGGGTGTTGCTTTATAGGTAATACACATTCTTCACATGAACATCACAAACAGCTAAAACCATTTTTTCTAGTCTATTCTCACAAATTAGTCTATACTTTGTGATGGCCTTCGTGTGTCACTTTGATAGATTTCTAAAAGATATTAAAAAAACTACCTAACCTTTTAAATATCTCCACGTTTTCCCATCTGATTTTTGGACGATTAACATTTTAATCTTCCATTTTGGATTCATTCTCCAATTACTCTGCTGGTTCTATTTCACTCCCTACTTTCTTCACTTCTGTATGTCCTGCTTTCCCCACTATCATCCCAATCATATATCTTTTCAACATGTTATCTATCCCCTTGATAGACCAACAATGGTTAGTCAAGGAAGTTAAGGAGAGTTCAAATTAAAAGAGAAAGCATGGAGGGCAAACTAGCAAGTAATATCAAAATAGAGAGAGGCCAAAGTTAGGTCATTTAGAGAATGAGGCTACATTGTGGAAATAGTAATGGGAAGCTAGGAAATGACAGCTGAATTGAATAAATGCTTTACATCAGAATTCAAAAATGCTAAATAATCAAGGGGAAAAAAATGAGGAAAAGAAATAAAAACAATAATTATCACCAGACAAAAACAAATGGAAAGCAATGGGATTAAAGGTTAGTAAGGTCCGTGGATCTGATGGGTTCCTTTTTACCAAATTAAAG
The DNA here is from genome assembly GCA_024137785.1 of Ginglymostoma cirratum. Lineage (NCBI taxonomy): Eukaryota > Metazoa > Chordata > Chondrichthyes > Orectolobiformes > Ginglymostomatidae > Ginglymostoma > Ginglymostoma cirratum. The sequence continues at coordinate 11,357,768 of JAHRHZ010000020.1, forward strand.
AAAGTAGCTACAGAGATAGTGAACACACTGGTAGTAGCTTCCCAAGGAACCTTACATTCTAGAAAAGTCTCAGAAGACCATGGATCTGTGAAATTCTTTACTGCATACTGGGATATATAGAGATTGGATCGCCAGTGTATTCAACACTGAGACAAATAGATTTTTAATCAGTAAGGGGATCAAGGGGTAAGAAAGTAGAGTTGAGGACCATTAGATCAGCCATGATTTCTTTGAATGGCAGCGCAGCTGGATGGTCTACTTCTATTCCCACATCTTGTGGTCCACGTGTTTCACAAAAACATAGATAAAAAATGTCGACCCTAGAAGATAATGAGAGCCAGGGCAATCAAAAGCCTGGGTTTTAGGGAAGAACTGAATAGTGGACCAGGGTGGAGAGTAAAGGTTTAGAGAGGAAATGCCAAAGCATAGCACCAAATGCTGATGCACAGCTGTCAAAAGGAGGAATAAAAGAAAATGAAGGCATTGCTCCAAAGACCAGAGTGATTAGAATGAAAATTATGGCAGGGATGTGTATGTGTTATATACAGAGATGCAAGTAGGGTGGTCATAACCTGATGCAAACACAAGAGTAAGATTGAGGTACATTACAGAAGACAAACCCGCAGAAAAACACTCACCTCAGTGCTAACTATAGAAGATGTTGAGACGATTCCTGGTGTAACCTTCAATGTTGTTGGTGCCACAGCCAAAGGATCAATAGTTGTGCTAATTGCTTGAGTGGCCAGTGTTGTTATTCTCGCCAGAGCTGTGACTGGGGTAGTGAAGTTTGATGATGCAAGACCTGTTGCTCCAGCATGAATTGTGGTTGCTGCAGCCGTCACAGTACCCAATGTAGTAACACCTGCGTAGTAATGTATGACAATAAGCTTTCAAGAACTAATAAAAGCTTGTTAAGAAACCTTGAAGCTATACAGAACTTATTTTGATCCAAATTACATGATTCTGGACTTCAGTTGCAGTCACCCATGTACGAATACTGAAGTGGCATAAATAGAAACGGAAATATTTCCTCCTTCACATTGTGCAACTAGAGTATAGGTCCACCAACATTAAATATTCATACAATACAGAACAACAATAATTTGCATTAAAATAGATTACCCTTGCCAGCAGAACACTGCCCTTTACCTGACATCAGCTGTTGCAAAGCAACACAGTTGTGTGTAGGCGCGTGCGTGGGAAGTGGGGAGAGATGTGCAGAAATTAGGTCAGCTGAGTACAGTTGACGTGAACAACACAGCAAGTCGTCTTCCCTGTCCTGTCACTCAAAGAGTGGCATCTGGTTTGCAACAGAATCCAGCTCCATTTAGATCTGGACAATCAGATGATCAAAAGTATACAGAACAGCCCAGCGAAGGATTTTGCAAATTTTCCACGTGTCTTTTCTAACTTCAGCCATTGTTTAAGTTCAGCGAAGTTCAGTGCCACAGAGTATGGAACTGGCCGTACTCCAGATTATCAACGGCATGTTGGAAGGTTGGATAATATATAAGGTACCTTATTAATCCTGTATTATTTCAAGACATCTCTTTGGAAACAAGTTTCAAAAACTTTTGAATAACTCTATAAGGGGATTTAAAGTACCAGATTGAGGGTTACTTACTGAATCTTTCATACTTTGAAAACATCCATAAACACAATTTGAAGAGAGGTATTATCAAATAACAATTCAAGATTCACTGTTGAGTGGCCACTATACTTGATATAAAGACTTAATTTTGAAGCTGTTTACTGACGAAGACAAAAATCTATTAAATTAGAAAAAGCTTAGAATCTCAATGAAACTGGTGGAAAAAACAGATGGACAACACCATTATAAAAGTCTGTTTTAGCACAATTTGAATTCCAGCTCTCATGTGCACTTCTGACATTATATAGCTAGGTATCTTTGCCATATCACACATGATCACTGGCACAAATTAAAGCTTGGGCTGAAGTTGAGACTCATGAGACAACATGCAGAATTCATAATTCAAATGACAATTGCTGAACTGGGATAAGGAGAGGGCTGACTGGCACCTGTGGTTTCCAGACAATTGTGTAAAGGGTTTGCTCATTTATGGTAGTACATCCTAGGCCATAACAAATTAGTAAAACATGAATTGTAACCAAAATCAGGACAATGATCCAACAAGGTATGTATTCCATCTTTTTCTTAAAACTCAGACCAATATTATATCAATTTAGGAGGCTATGACAGAATTGAGATTTCAATCATATCCTTGCAGTTTTTTTAGGCATAATAGTTTTCTAAAAATAAGTATAGTTGACTATAAACTGTAATTAGACTCAAACTATACAAAACAAGTACAAATTATAAGTAATACCTGTTGTTCCTTTTACTAGCAAAGTTGAGACTGTTGGCTTGCTTGAAGATACAGTGACAGGAGTAACTAATCTGACTCCACTAACTGTGACAGGAGTCCCACCAACTGTTCGCAGGATGGTACCAGGTGTTCCGGGAGTTTTCAGAACTACCTAGAAAAGTGACAAAATTGCAAGAGCAACACTCATTTCTACTGATTAGGTTAATCTGAAGTACAGGACATTGGTGAGGCCACTTATAGAATACTGCATACAATTCTGGTTGCCCTTCAATAGGAAGAATATTGTTAAGCTTGAGGGCACAGAAAAGATTTACAAGGATGTCGCCAGGACTGGAGGGTTCAAGTTATAGATAGAGGCTGATTAGGCTGGGTGTTTTTATTCCCCCCCTTGGAATGTTGGAGGCTGAGGGGTCACCTTACAGAGCTTTACAAGGTCATGAGGGGCATGTAGTAGTGTCTAGAATCCACAGTCACAGACTAACTCACTAATCTTCTGCATGCTTCTGTCTCTCAGTGTCATTGATCACAGCCTAATTTTCTCTATCTTTTAAAATACATTGAACTATTAACTCACAGGTCTATGCCAAGGTGGCAAAACCTCAATAAAAATGTATGTATACATTTTAAACAAACCTAACCCTTCCTGGCATCTAAACACAAACTTAAAAATGAAACACAAAACTACATCCTCCCCACTTCCTAAAACACAATGTAGAAACAGAATTCCAAATTAAAGCTATACATCACTTTTCTACATTAAAATTCTTGCATCAGTCTTCATTGCATAGGCAAAAGGTATGGTTGCATTCAGTATCTATTAGCACACATGATGAATCTATCCATTGCCTTTCCATTCAGTACACTTTTTATACGTTCATTTTGTTAGAACAAATTCTAATTGTTGCCAAGAAGTGTATGCAAAATAGAAGCCTGGAATGAAATTATCCCAAGTATGCCTTCCGTTTGTGGGACCTGGAAGAAATAGTGCTACAAAGTGTCAATGGAGGAGGAACTGGAAGGAGGAGACTGATTATTCTCCTATACTTTACTAAAATTAATTTAACTTTGCTTCAGGATTGAAACAATCAGTAGTTACCTGTGTCACTCCAGGTTGCCCTGTAGTAAATTTTGGCACAGCTGTAATGATCTTTGCTGGAGCTCCAGTTCCTGATGTGACTACTTTTGTTGTAATGATTGTTATTGGAGATTTTATACCAGGGGATGCAGATACACCTGGAGAAAAATACATAAATCATTGTTTTGTATTTGTAAATGGCATTCAATCATTCCTTTTTTTTTTTTTACATGCAATGTTTAAAAATTGAATTTACAGTATTCCTCCCTTTAGCACTTTGGCTGGTCAAAAAAAAAGTGAAAAAGTAGTTAGCAAGACTTCGGCCTCAACCTTACCATTACATTCACTATCTAGTTCTAATCAATCAAGAATAAAGGGCGTAAGTTACAGCTAAAAGAAAAACATATCAACAATAAATTGAGTATTTCCTGAGATATCAGTTGCAACTGTGCTATTGCCAAATCTTGGTCTGAAATTTGTTAATCCATTTCAGTACAAGTATAATGCAGGTATGGAGTTGCACTGTTTTTTAGTTTAGTTGAGAGAAAACTTGCATACAAGTGATTTACGCCAGTTTTTCACAAAAACATTACCATCTAGAAATCAAGGGCAGCAAATAGATGGGAACACTACCACCTAAAAGCAGTGTTTCCTCTAATTTTCTTTCTGCTGCACAGGACATCGATCGCCGTGCGCAGAACATCAGAGCAACTGCATGCATACAACCACGCAGCTTAAAGGGAACATTGCCTGCAAGTTCTCCTCCAAGGAACATTCCCTGTAACATTTTTTTCTGCCGAGCATATTTCTGAGGTCTGTGCATGGCAGAAGCTTATGTGTATCAGAACGTGATCAGCCTACATGGTCTTAGAAGTAACAGTGCCTCCTCAGTCACCATCCTGACTTGAAAATTTAACCCCTGTTCCTTCAGTGCTGTTGTGTTAAAATCCTGCAACTTTTCCCTTCATGGCTTTGTGGGTGTACTTACACCAAATAGACTGTAGCAGTTCAAGGAAGCAGCTTACACCACCTCATGAGAAACTAGGGATAGGCAATAAATGCTGGCCTAGCCTGTGATGAACACATCGCACGAATGGAAACAAAAGTAACACGAGAACTTCTCTTACTATTTTTGGCTCTTCAAAAACATTGACTGAAAACATCTGAGATACCAAGGTGTAGAGCTGGATGAACACAGCAGGCCAAGTAGCATCAGAGGAGCGGGAAATCTGATGTTTTGAGTCCACCTCAACTGAAAACATCTGTTGCTCATTTACATAGTACTCCACATGTATGTGACCAGCTCAACAAGTTCCTTGTATTTATACAAATAGACCTACAACTAAAATTTTACATGGAGTACATCAAAACAGTCACCTGACATCAGGAAAAGTTAAATCTCTGGAGTTTGATAGTCATTTTCTTTCAGATTATCTTTGTCTCATATTACACATTACCAAATTGTACTTAATTCTGCACCCGAAATGTTTTGGGCTTATGTTGTCCCATCCAGCAGCTGGAACAAATGGCATGCTCTGCAAAATAGTTTGAGAGGAGGGGAGTAGCAGAAGCAAGAAGCTGGAAGAGTGAATTACCTTGCTAGGTAACAGCAGCTCACTCGCTATGAAGAAAATTGAAACAGCAGTACGCCATTTAGCCACTCAAAAGTGCTGTTATCATGACTGATCTATACAACTCCATTCACCTGTCTTGGCTCCATTTATATTCCCCTCTAAATATTCTAACTGGATTAGGGCAATGAACCACTTGACAAGATGTAATATCTCAGACATTCATTCCTAAATCAGGGGCTTTGATTGTCTGAACAGTTCGATAAGTATCTTATAGAAAAAGCATAACAACCATTAAGCACAAAACTTTTTGGGTCCAGCAATACCTTCATGATTGGGCAGGAAAGGGACTTACCAAGAAAATTCACGTAAGCTCATTTCAGAAGGCCCACCCTTTGCTGTCCTTAATAAAATCACTGCTTAATTTAATATTAGGGTGATTAAAGCCTCCAATTATGACTGCTCTACAGTTTGTGCACCTCTCAGGAAATTATTTACACATCATCTACTATTTTGCAGCTGTTATGATCCAGCTGATGGTACAACTGGACAAATCAGATCCCAGAATGAAATCTGCTTTGATGGATTTTGAGAAAAAAAAAACCTTGTTAATGTGGTGGTCAATCATTGAAACATGGTCACATGAGGCTGCAGCTTCTTTACGAACAGACGTTTATTCCACAAAAGAAAAAGCAAAAAAAAAAAAAAAAAAAAAAAAAAAAACTTAGATATTGGAAAAAGTTTAGAAATATCCTCAAACACACAGCAAAATAAAGGGTTCAACCTATTTCCCAACACCATTAAATTTACAATAATTCAAATTTTGCTTCCTTTGCAGGTCACTTCAAACCTGTGCCCCCTCATTCTTGTTCCTTTTGAACAGGAACAGTTTCTCTCTATCTGCTCTCTACAGACTACTTATGACTTTGAAAACATCTTTTGAATCTTCCCTAAGCTTTCTCTCATCAAGTTGAACAGTCCTAACCTCTTTGAGCTATCCTCTCATTCAGCTCATTCATATACTCACCATCCTCTGTGTGAAAAAGTTGCCTCTTAGATCCCTTTTAAATCTTTCCCCTCTCACCTTAAACCTGTGCCTTCTGGTTTTGGACCCCCCAACCCTGGGAAAAAGACCTCAGCTATTCACCCTATCCATGGCCCTCATGACTTTATAAACATCTTAGGTCACAACTCAGTCTCCAAAACTGCAGCAAAAAACAAAAATAGCCCCAGCCTATTCATCCTCTCCTGTAACGCAAACTCTCCAACCCCAGCAACATCCCTTGTAAATTTTTTATGAAGCCTTTCAAGTTTCACAACATCTTTCCTTTCACAGTGAGACCAGAATTGAACATAGTATTCAAAACCTGGCCAAACCAAAGCCCTGTATAGGTGCAACATGACATCCCAACTCCTATGCTCGATGCACTGACCAACAAAGGCAAGTGCGCCAAATGCCTTCTTCACCCTGCTGTCTACCTGCGACTCCACTTTCAAGAAACAATGCACCTACACCCCTAGCTCTCTTTGTTCAGCAACACACTCCAGGACCTTACCATTAATTGTACAAGTCCTGCCATGATTTGCCTTACCAAAATGCAACACCTCACATTTATTTAAATTAAACTCCATCTGATCATCAGCCCATTGGCCCATCCGATCAAGGTCCCTCTGTACTCTGACATGCCCTTCTTCACATAGGAGATGAAATATGAGAGTAAGCTAGTTAGTAACATCTAAGAAGATTGCAATTTTTTCTTAAGCTATGTAAAACGTAAGACAGAATAAACAGTGGATACTACATGGCCGGAAAATGATTTTCTGATGAAGGGTTTAGGCCCGAAACGTCAAGTTTTCCTGCTCCTATGATGCTGCCTGCTGTGTTCATCCAGCCCCATGCTTGTTATCAAGGAACTGAAGACTTTGTTGCTTAGTTTGCATGAGACACAAAAGAGAGGTGAGGCGACATGAAGTGTTGAGGAAGTGGGGAGGGTGCAGAAGAGCTTGGACAGGGTTGAAGAATGAGCAAGGAAGTGGCAGATGGAAGACAGTGGGGCAAGTGTAAGGTTGCACATTTTGGTAGGAAGAATAGAAGCATAAACTATTTTCTAAGAGAGGAAAGGCTTCGGAAATCTGAAACATGCAAGTTCTTGGGAACACTAGTTGAGGATGCTCTCAAGGTTAACATGTGGGTTCAGTTGGCGGTTAGGAAGGCAAAAGCAATGTTGGCATTCATTTCAAGAGGGCTACACTGCTGAGGCTATCCAAGGCTCTGGTCAGACCACATTTGTAATATTATGACCAGTTTTGGGCCCAATATCTAAGGAGAGATGTGCTGGTGCCGGAGGGGTCCAGAGGAGGTTTACAAGAATGATCTCAGGGACGAAGGCTTATCATATGAGGAGCAGTTGAGGACTCTGGGTTTGTACTTGGAGTTCAGGAGGATCTGACTGAAACTTACAGAATACTGAGGGGCCTGGATAGAGTGGACATGGAGAAGTTATTTCCATTAGTACGAGAGACTAGCACCAGTGGGCACAGACTCGGGGTGAAGGGATGACCCTTTTGAACTGAGATCAGGAGGAATTTCTTCAGCTAGAGGAGGTGAATCTGTGGAACTCTGCTGCAGAGGGCCATGGAGACCAAGCCATTGAGCATTTTTAAGACAGAGATAGATAGGTTCTTGATAAGTGAGAGGATCAAGGGATACAGGAAGAAGGCAAGAGAATTGGGTTGAGAAATTTATCAGCCATGATCGAATAGCAGATCAGACTCTATGGGCTGAATGACATAATTCAGTTCCTTTTTTTATGGTCTTCTGATTTTTCCAATACCACTCCAAGGCTTGCAGGCTCTTTGTTAAATTAATTCATGGGAAACTGAGCATCCCTGGCTGGGCTAGCATTTATTATCTATCCCTTGTTGCTCGGGATAGTAGTGGCGAGCTGTCTTCTTGAACTGCTGCAGTTCAAGTGCTGAATACTTCCTCAGCACTTCCACAGTTCTGAGCGAGTGTCACTGGACCCAAAGCTTTAACTCTGATTTCTGTCCACAGATGCTGTCACATCTGCTGAGCATTTCCAGCAATTTCTGTTTTTGCAGTCCATTTGGTGTTGGTACATGCACGATAGACCATTAACAAGGGAATAGCACTTGCTTTATAAGCAACCTTTGTGTAAGGTCACTGTTTCACAAGGACTAAACATGGATTCTATTTCAAACAAAACCCTTCATAAAAGTAACCAACATCTATACGCCATTACTTTGAAATGCAAACTCTTAAAAATAATACAATTACACACCTTTCATCACACAGACCATTAAATATACCAAATAGCATAAAAGCTTTATTATTGATCAACTCCAACCCAATGGATGCAAATTATGTTAAAAATATTGAAGAACACCCGCTGGTATGGGAATGATACAACAAAATAATGTCCCCATTTATTAGGTGGTGTAAAAACTGAAGTATGTAGTTCCTTTACCTAGTTCACCCAACTCCTTTAACAAAACACACAAGGTTTATATCAAACTAATATTCCCAAACTCAGCAAGGATTCTACCTTGAAGTGATGCAATTTTACAAGTTTCATGTTTGAGAAGGTGAGATGTATAGTATAACACAAATGGGCTGAGTGGCCTCCTCCAGTGCCACAATGACCCCATAACTCCAAACAAAACCAAAATGCTTCCTCAGTAGAGATAGTAGGAACTGCAGATGCTGGAGAATCTGAGATAACAAGGTGCAGAGTTGGATGAATACAGCAGGCCAAGCAGCATCAGAGGAGCAGGAAAGCTGACGTTTTGGGCCTAGACCCTTCATCAGAAATGGGGGAGGGGAAGAGGGTTCTGAAATAAATAGGGAGAGAGGGGGAGGCGGATAGAAGATGGATAGAGGAGAAGATAGGTGGAGAGGTGACAGACAGGTCAGAGGCGGGGATGCAGCCAGTAAAGGTGAGTGTAGGTGGGGAGTTAGGGAGGGGCTAGGTCAGTCTAGGGAGGACAGACAGGTTAAGGGGGCGGGATGAGGCTAGTAGGTAGGAGATGGGAGTGGGGCTTGAGGTGGGAGGGGGGGATAGGTGAGAGGAAGGACAGGTTAGGGAGGCGGAGACAAGCTGGGCTGGTTTTGGGATGTGGTATGGGGAGGGGAGATTTTCCTCAGTAGAATTGTTACAATTAACTTCTGTCAACAATTAAAAATACCATGAAAAGTAGTTTTCATTGTTACACTGACTTTTAATATTGTCTTTCAATATGAAATTTTGACAAGTAGGTAGGAGGTAGCAAGTTTAAAAGTCACTACTAACTAAACTTTTTCTGTACCTGAAGAACGAATGTATGCAGAACTGGTTTTTAAAAATGCCTCCAGCTGACGAGAAATAGACAAACGTTCATGAGATTTAAGTTGGAAACCTAGAAATTTCCATTGTGTACCTGTAACGTTGGGTTGAGCCATCAGTGCTGAAACAGGGATGGTCTTGATGATGGTGGTTGCTCCAGGTTTACTGCTGGCTGGTGAGACGCTGCTAAGACCCAGAATCGTTTGCTTTGTACCTATTCCACCAGCTTGTGAAGTTGTGATTATTGTTGCTGGCTTACCATCTGCTGCTGTTACAAGTCTCACGATAGTCCCAGGAGGAAACGGACCCTTTGCCTTTGGATTGAAGCCAAATTGAAATATGCATCAAGATGGAAACAATAAGAGCCACGAAAGACGTGCGCCAGAAGAAATTATTTAATTATTTTATAACACTTAGACATGCACATTTAACAAATATAACATTTATAATTTGGCTCTTGCAATAAAAGTGCAGATTAGTTCATAAACAGAGATGATCAACTATGAGTTTCTAGAATTAATTTGTGCTAATGTTAATACAGAAACATGCAGTATTTCAAAGCATGTCTATTAAACAAACACACACTAGGTAGGCAGGCAACTGGACAAAGCACTCGGAAGTAATGTGACACAGAATAAAATTATTATACCATTGAACCCACATATGTACACAAATTTTATGCACACATCCCTCATGCCAAATTTATTCTTACTGGATTGATTGTTCTACAAGCTAGCTCAGTTTGACACAATGTTTTAAACATTTTTTCCCACATTTACATAAATGCTTGTGCTCTACTTCCTGACTCTACATGTACATATGAAGGAATCTAACTTTTTGTGGAAGGAGCAAAATAAAAATCTAACTGCTATTGATATTGGTCCTACTTTAAAATGATTGTCAGTTAAGTGACCCTCAATAAAATGTTTTAAAACAGATTCAGAAATTAATTTATTCATGTTGGAAAATGCCACAGTGCTAAAACACAATAAGCTTGGGTGCAAGATTAGGACATGTTGCTTAGCTGAAGCATGATTCCCTCGCTCGTTTATTCCGCGTAATCATTGCAGTTGATTAAATATTATCCGGATTTGATACATTCACAGTAATTAGTAAGTATCTGAAGATCCATTTGACAATATCATAAGTTAAGATGACGGGGTTATGGTTTGTAAGCAAATCATTTTAAAACTATTATGTAACCTAAGCTGCCATTATGAGACTGGTGCAACAACATAAAAACCACTGCAGCCTTTGAACCTCACTATATAATACTTTGCCCAGTGATAAATGTCAGTAATGCTTTTAGTTCCCTAGTTGGTGATGGGAGACATAATCAGCCAGAGAGATGGCTCTATCAAAATGCTTCAAATATGTAAAACAAGCTTATAAAATGCCCAATAGTACATCAACTCTAATTGATCAAATTCATCAAACTTTCACCTTGCTGTCCCGATAGAAAGTAGCACAAGATCCTTTCTAGGAACCCACTTAAGAGTACGCATCAAGTTCAGCCTAATTACGGTTCAAGTGTCCCAGTCACACTTTAGAATACTCGGCCTGAACTATATTTGAATTTGACTATGTACACAATACAGGTCTTGCTGCTTCATCTTCGAAGGCTTGCTGCAGTGCTCTGTTATCATACAGTGCTTAATCTTGGGGTAATAAAGAAAAATAGAATTAAATTAAACTGCTCAACTATGCAAAGTATTTGCTGAAGGACGGCGTGGCACGGAAAGGTCTGTGTACAGACTATACCGCCTGATCTTTCAAATTTAAAGGAACATGCCAGTAAATATTAGCCATGAGGAATAATATCACAAAGGCATAGAAGAACTGTGAACTACTAAAAGAATATATATTGACGAAAAATAAATTGCTAATGTGCTATTTTTATAGTGAACATGGTAAGTGGTTTGGAAAGACTTCAGAGCCACGTAGAGGCATCAACTGCATCAGTATAATGATGTTTGATTTAACAAAACGAAATGGGAATTACTAACCAACTAATTAACAATGGCAGATGCTAAAAGAAATATGTAACATCCTATTGTCACATGTACAATTCTGCATATACATGCTATGCAACATTTTTAAGTTACAGATCCATAAACTTTGTGTAAAACATAAAAATAGATTATATTGGAAGTCACTGTGGGCAGTTTCACAGATAAATTAACATTATCTCTTGGCATTCTTCCTTCTGCTACTTCAGGGACATTAGAACTGCTAACTATGCAGCTAGTTGATTTACTATTAGCCACAGGCATTTCTAGGTCACACTGACAAAATCTAACACATACCTGGATGAACTGTGCCAAAGACCCAGCAGTGGCCTGGCCTGTGATTGGAGCACCAGTTTGTACAGGAGCTGTCTGAACAAGAGTCATCATTTTCCCCAGATTGGAGATCTAAACACAACAAATTTCAGCTGAATACATACAGTCACAACGTCCATAAAGCCTTTAAGACAGAAAATAAATCATAATGCCCAACAGAGTCAGATTTAAACAAATAAAAGGAATAAAGGAATGGACAATGAGCTTTTTAAATGAGAGAATGAGAAAGAAAGAAATTCCATGAAGTAGGACAAAGAATGCCATAATATGCGTATCATGCTAAATAACCTACAACTGATAACAAAATTCTCAAAATTGTGTTTTAATACAGACATACAATTTTTGTAGAAACAAAGAAAGCTTACTAGACCCAGACCAACACACAAGAAGAAAGTTAGGCATGCAAGTTTTTTCTTAAAATTTACTGTATGTTCACACATCAGTTTATATACCGGTTAAAATTAATGTTAATTTTTATGCAATCTAGCAAAGCAAGGTGGCAACAGTTAGAAAAGTCGACTTTGCTTTATCCAGGTAGTTAGTAACCTCAATCTTACCAAAAAAATTGTTCTTGCTATAGAAATATTCTTGCCTCAGTTAAAATAACACATCTTAACATTAGGCAAAATCAGGATAAATGAAAGCACGATTGCCCGGTTACAAATATTCTCTCCAAGTTTCATCTTACTATGCATCAATTAAGATGACAGAGGCCTAATCCTGAGGCCTCGAGTTTGTTAGAATGACAAAAACAAAGTGGAAGTGAACAACCTACAAAGTTTAAAAGAAAAACCCAAAGAACTACGGATGCTGGGAATCAGAAACTGCTGGAAAAACTCAGCAGGTCAGGTGGCGTCTGTGGAGAGAAAGAGTTCACCTTTCTGGTCCAGGGACCCTTCTTCAGAACCCTGGGCTCCAAACATGGTTAACTCTGTCTTCTCTCTATTAATGCTGACGACAGGCTGAATTTTTCCAGCAATTTCAGATTTTAAACCTACAAAGTTAATTCTTCCATGAATTTTCCCTCCTCTCCACTTAGCGTTGCTCCGAGGACATAGCTGATATCAAGAACTCATTGTGGGAATTATCAGGTGGCACACCACTTTGTTGCAAGGCATTAGGAGCCCAGACTGGTTAATTGCAAAACTGAACAAGATAGGTTGGTGCAAAAGCATGGCCAAAACTGAAGGCTTCTATGCCTCTGGTTTACAAGGATTCAATTATTATGCTGGATACAGGTACATACCAGCCTCCATTAGTATGGGCTGTGGTCAAGATCTGGATTCCCAAAGAAAACAGGAGTTATTTTTCTCAAAAGCATACAGACAAGCCCTGTTCTCCAATTCTGTTTTGGGTATCTGGAACTAACTCCCATTCCATCAGCTCTCTTTTACCAATGTACCACTGCACTATGCAGGTAGCTTCCTTTTTGAAATGAGAACCAGGTCATGCATTTTTAAGTCTTCAAGACTATAATTTTAACTTGGCATTCACGTGTAAAACTGGCAATTCCAATGCTTTCATGGGTGACTGAACCACTATGTCAGTTTACTACCCAAGCACTAAGTTGAGAATCAAATGAGTGTCTAATAGGCTTCATTAAACCATTAGCACAAATCTGATACTGCACAGCTGTCAAGTAATTCTTAAATACTAATTACCAAGGAGCCTCCACCGCCAACTTGAATTGGGCTTTTGACAAGCGTGAATGTTTTGGTGACACCGCCTACGACAGTGGTAACAACTTGAGTCTGCTGAGCCACAGTCAATGCACTCGATTTATGTACAGTGATAATAGGTCGGGATGAAGCTGGGCCTAGAGAGCCAGATGACGTTGCCACTTGTGCAGCTGCTGTCTTCAGCATTGTTGTGGCCGGTGTGTTCACCTGCATAATATAAAGGCACTTTCACACAAGTATTGCAAAATAACCGTGCATTTTTAGATCTCCTTTCTCACAAACCTGCTTATTATTATCATTTACAAAGGAGAGTTAATACATAATTAGGCACTGCAAGCATCTTTCACTCACATTAAAAGGAAAACTGACTGTGCTTATCTCAACTTCACAAGTCAATTCCTTCACACTGTCTGACTGACAATAGTGAAAAATATACCTGAAAAGACATTTTGGGACATACAACCAGGATTACAAATTAATGGGAAAAAACCCAAAGTTTACTGAAGATAGCTTTTAAAATTTAGGTAATTTACAAATGGGTGTACCATGGGTAACCAAATTCCCTGCGGTTATGGAGAGATTCAGCTTGGAATGGTTAAATTTTTCACCACTTAGGCTGACATTTACTCTGACAAGTAATACACCCTGAGAAAGAAAATGGCTGCAGCTGGATTCTAATCTGTAGCTAGACTACAGCACATGTTTGCAAAGTAAAGACTCCCCAGATCTGGTGAAAAAGCCCACTAATATTCAGGGCATAGAATTTTACACACAAGCAGCAAAGCAAGATTGTGAAAAAGGAGGATGGAGTGAGGATATTCCTGCTAAATGGAAACAAAACATCTCAATTATTCGATCTATAACTCCATGCCAATAAATAGAGTAGAAAAACTTACCGTCCTGATTCCTTAGGCCCGTTCCCAATAAACATCCAACTTCCCTTTCTGCCTCCCAATTTACATATCACTACCAATAATCTGTCTCTCTAAATTTCAAAGTTGTCATCATGCAACTTAATCCTAACCGTAGTCCTTTTGCCCTTTCAAATCATCATCCCATTGTAAAATGCCTTTCCTCAAAATGCTCCTCTAACATGCATTTGCCTCCCAAATCTGTGCTTTGCTCTCCTGGTACCTGCTTAATTCCCTCCAAGCAGTTTTCTGCCTTTCCAACAGCACCAAAAGACTGTTCAAAGGAAGGGTCACTGGACCCAAAACGTTAATTCTGAATTTTTCTTCACAGATGCTGCCAGACCTGCTGAGCTTTTCCAGCAACTTCTGTTTTTGTACCAAAAGGCTGAAGACCGATACAATAATGTGTCATCCACCCTTGTTTCCATTGATCTCTTTAGCTTCAACAGTCAAGCTGACAACTCTCTCTCCTCTGCTGTCAAATCTACACGATTACTTCGCAACCAAATGAGGCCATCATCACCAGATCATCTCTCAATAGCAGCTCCTCCCACTCTCAACGTTGAGCGCAGTGGGATGGATATATTGTCTGGTTGCTGTAGTAAAAAGAATTAGCCAACGTCTTGGGACACATGATAACATAGTACAGATGGTGACTTCTCAATTATCAGTCTGGAAGCTCTGATTGGTAACCGTACTAGTCTGTTCTAAGAATCGTAGGATGATACAGTAAAATAGCAGGTCTTTTAGGAGCATCGACATGCAGAAGGATTTTGGGGTCCAAGTCCATAGCTCCCTGAAATTAGCAAGACAAATATGGTAACATGGTAAAGCAGATGCATGACATGACTGGTTTCATCGGTCAAGGCACTGAGGACAAAAGTTGGCAAGTCATGTTCCTGCTGTATAAAAGTTTAGTTTGGCCACACTTGGAGCTACATGTACAGTTGTGTTTGCCACATTATAGTATGGATATGAAGGCTTGAGGGGTTTACCAGGATATTGCCCAGATTGGAATGTACTAGCTATAAAGAGTGGTTGAACAAACTTGGACTAGTTTCACTAAAGTATTGGAAGTTGATAGGCAACCAATAGGAGTATTAGTCAGTCTATTTCCCAGGATGGAAGCATCAAATACTATGGGGCACAGGCTTAAGGTGAGAGAGGGAAAGTTTAAAGGAGAATTCCTAGAGTAATCGTCATGCAGCACAGAAGCAGGCCTTTCAGCCCACCATGTCTGTGTCAGCCAACAAATATTAAACTACACTAATCCCATTTATCTGCAGTTGGTCATATCTTCTATCCAATAGCATTTGAAGTGCTCATTCCAATACTTCTTATACGTTGCCACAGTACCTGTCTCCACCACCCTCTTAGGCAGCACATTCTACATTTCCATCATCCTCTAGGCGGAAAAACCTATTCTTCAGATTGCCTCTAAACCACTTATTCCTCACCTTAATCTTCCGCCTTCTGGTTTTAGGCATATCTGCCATGGCGAACATATGCTCATGATTTACTCGGTCTATGCCTCTCATAATTTTGTATATCTCAATCAGGTCTCCCCTCAGCCTCCACTGCTCCAAGGAAAACAAACCCAGCTGATCCATTCCTGCTGCATAACTGAGACTTTTTATCCCAGACAATGTCCTGGTGAATCTCCTCTGCAAGTGCGATCATGTCCTTCTAATAGTGCAGTGACAAAAACTGCACACTGTATTCCAGCTGTGGTCTAACCAGTGTTTTATAAAGTTGTAACGAGACATCCTTACTCTTATAGTGCATGCCTTAGCAAATGAAACCATTCATGCTGCATGCCTTCTCCACCTTCCTGTCTAACTGTGCTGACACTTTCAATGATTTATGGACTTGTACACCAATGTCCCTTGGTTCCTCAGTATTGCCTAAGGTCCTACCATTTGTTGTGCAAATCCTTCCTTTATTTGACCTCCCAATGTGCATCACTTATCAGAATTAAATCCCATTTGCCATAGCTCTTCCTTATTTACCAGCTGTATCAATACTAGGCTATATTGAGACCAGCATCCTCACTATCAACAACACCACCAATTCTCATGTTACCTGCAAAATCATTAATTCTACATTCACATCTCAGTTGTTAACATACATAACAAACAACAGTCCCACCACTGATCCATGTGGCACACAGCTGGTCACAGGCTTCCAATCACAAAAATATCCCTCCACCATCACCCTTTGCCTGCTGATTGCAAGCAAATTTTGGATCCAGTTTGCCAACTTGCCTTGGATCCCATGGGCTCTTACCTTTTTGACCAGGCTTCCATGTGGGACCTTGTCAAAGGTGTTAATGAAGTCCATGTAAGCCACATCAACGGCACTAAACTCATCAAATTTATCTAGTCACCTTTTCAATAAAAATCAATTAGTCAGACAGGAGCTCCCTTTAACATATCTGTGCTGAAGTCCAACAAGATCTCCTTTTAAGAAATCCATGCTGAATTGGTGAGGCTTTTTTTTTTTAAAAACACAGAGGGAGGTAGGTGCCCAGAACGCACTGCCAGGGGAGGTGGTAGAAGCAGATACCATAGTAACATTAAAAAGGCATTTAGAAAGATACACGAACAGAGATGGATATGAGGCACGCACAGGCAGATGGGATTAGTTTAGAATGGCATAATGGTCAGTGCAGACATAGTGGCTTAAGGGCCCCTTCCTATGCTGTATTGTTCTGTTATAACACAAAAGGACATTACTTAGTTCGTTCTGACATGATGGACCATCTGGTAAAGCCATCCAAACTAGTTCTATTCTCCTGTAATTATTTTCCCTTATCCAGAAGTCAAGGATGCAGAAACATGCAGATTCTTTTGGTAAAAAGAGTCAAAATAGACTTCACACTCATGATTTGGTTGAATTGAGCCATGATCTAACAGGATCCTTTTGCTCCTATGTCCTGTTTTCAACTTCCTATCCAAAAATCAATCAGAACATGAAGATCAGTGGGTGCAAGCAAAACCTGGAAGCATAGTGTAATGACTACAGGAACCTCTAGGACTCAAACAATATCAAATTTTCCATTTCAATACTAATATTCACATGCTGCTGCATTACAATGGTACACCAATGAATACAACCACAAACAAGATGATGTACATTTACAGTCTCTAATTCTACTGAGTTCAAGTTGAGCCACATTGCCACGAATTATACAAAGCTGAGACCAAGTACATCATAATAGAATGACAGGTTAGAAAGAGTTATCGGAAAGCAGGAACAGGATACCGTGTTGGATGAAAAGTCACGATCGTACTGAATGGAGAAGCAGCCTCAAAGGATCAAATAACCTACTCCTGCTCCTATTTTCCATGTTTCTAGAAAATCACTCTTTGGTGAGTTACTCCTCAAACAGTTTGAAAGAGAATTCATACTGGAACAATATTCCTAGTTCCAAGAATGAATCTGCATACCAATTCCACCTGCAGGGACTGGGATTTAAACACATAACGATTTAGACCAGCTCCACTCCCAAAATGAAGATCCCCTTGGACCACTCTTTTTCCAGCACTGTTCGCATCTGTTGCAGCATTCAAATTTGTAGCCTTAAAGTGGGGAATCAGCAGCTGCACCCAAACAGCATTACATGTTATTATGCCCTAGTCATTGTACTGTCTCATTTGATTTCCTATACTGTCAGCTCTAGGAAATTCACTAGTCTAGAAAAGTTTTCTAAAAGCAATCAAGTCTTTAGTTAAACTCTGAGCTTTCCTAATTATGGTCATCTTCCACAATGTTGACCTCAAATGGATTGGCCAGATTACTGGCTAAATGTCAGAAATATGCTCCTGACTCCTTGAAGGTTGCTAAGTAGTAGTACAGTCCTATTGTATCCATCATTCTCGCTAAGTCATCTGGAGATCCTGCAGCTCAAAAAATCCAATTGAATAGGTATGACACAGTCAGTCACTTTAAATTACCAGACTTTTTAAAAAAAATCAAAGAGACCACACGACTGAAGAAATTATCTATGTACTCAAAAGAAAAGTTAGTAACTGCTGATTGTAAACTTTTCATTTTCTGAAAGTCAAGCTTTCATAGTGGTGGCTTACCCTTCCCTTCAATGAATGGGCAATCATTTATTACTTGAACATCGCAGGATAATAAATTTTCATCTTTTTGGCAACTTAATTTGTCTTTTCTCATCCATTATAAAAGAATTTCTCTCAAAGAGAGTTATTGCTCCACTATATACAACACATGCATTTCCTTCCTGCAAGTCTCATGACTAAAATGAGATAACAATTCAACTGGTAAATAAGAGGAGTAGGAAAACAAATACTCACACTAACTACAGAGGGAACAGCATTAGTGGTGCTTTGAGCTGGAACAACAAGACGAACTCCAGCAGGTAAGGAAGAAACAGCAGCTTTTACTGTCTGCACAGCTTGCTGGGAGACTGTGACCAGCTGGGCTGCTGCTGAAGGCATTGCAGACACCGGAGCAGCAGAGACCTGCATTGTAGTTACAGCACCTTTACAGGATAAAATAAAACTGCATAAAGTACTGTACAAAACAAAAAACAAATCATCAATTGAAGTTCTAAAATAGTTCTCTAAATGAAATCAAATGCTGCAATTGTGAAATTAGAGAAGGTAAATGTCTTGCTCTCAGAGAAGAGCGAGCTTGCTCTGATTTGGAATAATCTTCACCGTACGAGTGGGCATTCTAACTTACATCATACAATATCAAATTAAAAACAGGCCCAAATTAAAGAAAACGTGCTACAAATTAACTACAGGATAGTTAATAAACTATCCAGTTGTTACAATTGCACATTTCTAACTTAAATTAGAATGTAGTTTGCAGCACTGGAACTAAGAGCAGGCTATAATAAATAAAAATATTGGAAGAAAAACGTAAATAACATCTTCACAACGTTTTGATTAACATTATGCTGTACTCTTAGTTACAAAAGAAAATACACGTATGGTTAGTTCCCACAGTTCTGGATTACTAAAATTCTCAACTGAAAGTCTGTACCCATCTATGAAACCAGAGGTAAAGTTGCAAAGGCTCCAAGAATACAAAGCCAAAATGCAATGCATCATTTTTATCACCCTCAAACAGAAAGAGAGAGAGAGATATACCAGATTGGTTCTAAGATCTGCAGTCCTGCTACATCCAGTCATGAATAGGGGTCAGCAATTAAACATCTCACTGCAGGGGGCTTGTCCACAAATAGCCATGTCCTCCAAATAAAAGATAAGGCAGAAGCATTCACAATCTTCAGACTGAAGTGCCAAGTGAATGATGAATCTCAGTCTCCTCCAGTGGTCCCCAGCATCACAGATCCCAGTCTTCAGCCAATTTGACTTACTCCGCCCAATATCAAGAAACAGTTAGAGGCACAGGATACTGCAAAGGGTACAGGCCCTGACAACATTCCAGCAGCAGTACTGAATATTTATGTCCAGAACTTGCACCATGCCCAGCCAAGCTGTTCCGGTACAGCTACAAACACTGCCATCTACCTGATGATGTGGAAAATTTCCAGATACATCTTGTACACAAAAACAGGCCAAATCCAACCCAACCAATTACTGGCCCCATCAGTCTAGTAATGGAAGGTGTCATCAACACTGTCAGTACCTGCTCAGCAATAATCTGTTCAGTGACACCCAGGTTGGGTTCCGCCAGGCTCTGCTATAGCGAGTAGCTCACCTCCTGACATCCCAAAGCCTATCTGCTATTACAACGTATAAGATAGGAATGTGATAGGATACCCCCACTTGCCTGGATGGGTGCAGTTCGACCACCACTCAGGAAGTTTGGTGCCATTCAGGTCGAAGCAGCCTGTTTGATTGGCACCACATCCACAAACATCTACTCCCTCCATTATTGACACTATGGGTATACGCTACGGCATTATGGGTCTACTTACAACACATGGGCTGTAGCAGTTCAAGAAGGCAGCTCACCATCACCTTCTCAAAGGCAGCTAGGGGTGGGCTGTGAATTCTGGCCAGCCAGCAACACCCACCATCCAAGTTCACCCACCAACCCAGCACCCCATCTAACACCTTCAACATTCACTCTCTGCACGTCTGTGCCAGCAGTGTGTACCAACTATAAAACGCACTGCAGCAATTCACCCAGGCTCCTTCAACAGCAACTTCCAAACTTCTGATCACTACTACCCTGAAGGTCAAGGGCTGTAGATAAATAGGAATGTCCACAAGTTCTACTCCAAGTTACACACCATCATGACTTGGAACTGTATCATTGTATACTTTCACTGTCACAGGATCAAAATTCTTCCATTAAAGCGCTGTGTATACACCTACACCTAAAGGTGCTGCATTTCGAGAAGGCAGTTTGTCACCAACTTCTCAAGGGTAATTAGAAATGAGCAATAAATTCTGGCATGTTCAATGACACCTACAGCCCATGAATAAATGTGAATAAAATTAACTTATAACCACTGTCTGGCTACTTTAACTAACAGTCAGTACGAGGTGGGTTGAGGACATTAGATAGAACCAAACAAGAAAACAAGTTGAATCAAGCAGTGAATGAATGCTTCATAGTAGCTAGGTATCGTTAAAGGATTGATCACTTGCCTTTCTTCAGCTAAGAAATTTACAAAACTTGCATACAACTTGAAATAGGAACATTAGTCAAAAAAAACAAAAATCTAATACTTTTTTTTTAAAAAGTGCTTTCAAAATCCATCACAGTAAAACCTACCTTGCTCCAAGTAAAATGCATTAAGAGATTACATTCCAGTAGCATTTTAATGTTTGAGCCCTTACAAATAAATTCTTACACAAATGACAGATAACAAACAGGTGAACAAATGTTTCGTATGATGACAATTCGAATTGCTAAAAATATTGTGGCTTACTTGTCATTCCAGGGATCAACACACTAGTGGGAGAAGTGACTTTAGAAACAGGGAGAGGTGCAGCAGGAATAGCAGGCGTAGGAGAAACAGGGCTGCATGAAGTCTTCTGTGGTAGTGTAGTGCTGCTCAAAGATGGAGTTGCCATGGTAGTTGTGGTGGTAGTGGTGGCGGATGGTGGTATATCATACTTTTGCAGCTGAAGAAGATAGGCATCTGCTGTAGGAACCGCACCCCAACATACTTCGAGTGAATTTGTGCTAGCTCTTACCAACTGCACACGGGAAGGCGCAGGGGGCTTTTCTAAAGACAAAAGAAAGACTTTCAGGCTCTATTTTAGGAAAACTGTATTTTAATTGTTCACTTACATCGCTCTGCCCAAACCTATAATTCTTAAACCTCCACAAGAAGAAAATACGCAAGTAAATTGATCTCTTCCATTATTCAAATATCAACTTTATCCGAGAGCAACTAACAGTAGACAGGTACAGATGCACCATAAAACCCTTCTTGCATCTCTGATTAAATTCTATTCTCACAATTGTTTTTACTTCTACCATAGGCTTCTAAAACAAGCAGTATTACACTTCATCTAAACATTTATAGTCAGTTTTAGTCTCCTTATCTAAGGAAGCATATACTTCCCACTGAGTGAGTGCAATGAAGGCTCACCAGAATATTTTCTGGTATGCAGGGTTATCCTATGTGAAAAGATTGAGGAAACTGGGAGATCAGAAGAATGAGGTGACCTCACTGAAGCATACAAAATTACCACAGGGGTTGACAGAATAGATGCAGAAAGATGTTTGCCCTGGCTAAAGGGCCAAGAACCAAGGGGTGCAATCTTAGAATAAGAGGTAGAGCATTTAATATGGAGATGAAAAGGAGTTTCTTCACTTGAGAGAATGATGAAACTTCTGAATTGTTTACCGCGGAGTGTTCTGGAGGCTCAGTCAACCAGTACATTCAAGATCATTAAATTTCTAAAATATTAAGGAATACGAGGAATAAACTGGAAAATGGCATCGAGGTAGGCAATCATGATCTAACTGAAATGAACAGCAGGCTCAAGAAGCTGCATGGCCTAGTCCTGCTCCTTTTTTCTATCCATTAATTAGTGCATCCCCTCTTTTGTAATAAAAGCCAAGCAGTTGAAACAGATATGAATGCACAGAACATTAGAAACAGCAGGAGCAGGAGTAGGAGTAGGTCCTTCAGTCCCTCAAAAACCTGTTCTGCCATTCAATAAGTTCACGGTTGATCTGCCCCAGCGCCTCTTTCTTGGCAGCTCAGCACAGCCATCAACTCACTGATATTTCAGAAATCTATCTACCTTCTCTTTAAATACTTTCAGTGATCTAGACCCAATTCCATAAAGTACAGAATTCCAGGCATTCACTCCCCCGGGAGACGAAATTCCTTCGCACCTCCTTTCTAAATGAGCATTTTCTTATTCTGTAACTACGTCCTCTAGTTCAAGATTCCTCTCTAGTGAAAACATCTCAACATCTACGCTGTCAAGTCACTTCAAAATCTTGAATAAAAGCAAAATGCTGGAAATCTGAAATAAAAACAGGAAGTGTTGGAAAAACTTAGCACATCTGGAAGTATCGACGGGCACAGAAACTGGAGTTAACATTGGATCCAGTATCACACTTCTTCAGAGCTACAAGTTTTTGATTCTTCTTGCCAAAGTACATGACCATACACTTTCCTTCATTAAACCTCATTTGCTACCTTTTTATCTGCTCATTCAATCCATTGATATCCCCTTGCAGGTTCCTCATGCCTTCATCACAACATGCCCTCCCACCTGTTCCTGCGTCCATTCAACAAATTTTGATACATTACACTATGCCCTTTCTTCCTAATCATTAATATAGCTAGCAAATAATCGAGGCTGTCGGACTGACCCTAGTGGCACTTCACTAGTTAAGCTTTTCAAACCTGAAAAGAACCCATAAATTCTGACACTCTCTTGTGTTAACCAATACAGTTACAGCAATCCAGTTATACACTATGGACCCCACAAAGTGCAGCACCTCTTAAAATGCCAGGGCGTAGTAGGCTATGGACCAAGTGCAGGTAAATGGGATTAGTATAGTTTGGGAACCCTGCAGCCCAATGGTATCAATGTGGATTTCACAAGCTTCAAAATCTCCCCTCCCCCAACCGCATCCCAAAACCAGCCCAGCTCAACCCCGCCTCCCTAACCTGTCCTTCCTCTCACCTATCCCCTCCTCAAGCCCCACCCCCATCTCGCCCCCTTGACCTATCTCCTCCCTACCCCCCACCGACACTCATCTTTACTGGCTCCATCCCCGCCTCTT
>JAHRHZ010000020.1:11381646-11411005 GCA_024137785.1 Ginglymostoma cirratum
TCTCTTAGTATAGTTTGGTGTTTGATGATCAGCACAGGCATGGCGGGCCAAAGGACCTTTTTCATGCTGTATAACTCTATGACTCTAAAATTTCACCTTTGCTGTTTAAAAACACAACCCCTTGCGTACTTTCAATTTATTCCTACAATTTTGAACAGATTTTAAAAAATATTCAGAGCAAGTTTATCTTTAAAGGACCATGTAACACCCACCAGTTTCCAAATACCAAAGATCTTTGCAGCAGACTTGATTATTCCAAGCCTTCCGGTAGCCATCTCTTCCACTCCAGATGTAAAGTCGAGTATGAATAGCAACAGCACAGTGGCCAGCCCTGGCCCTTGGTACATTGTCCTCCAATGTGTCTGAGACTACGGGTGTCCAGATGTAGCCATCTGCTAGAGATATACCATTAACTTAATTCATTTTGCCAAAACAAATGCTTAAGAAAAAAATTACACCACTTATAATTCAACATTATCAAAAAAGCTACAAATTAAACACAATCGTATTTATCTCTTGAAATTGTTTTCATACTGCTTACCTCAAAGGACTCTTTCAACATATTATATGAAATTGTTGAAATTGTATAAGACATTTGATGCAAGTATTAAATGAAGTACACCCCATGTTACCAGAATGTAACCAGAACATATCTGAATATACAGTGAGTTTTACAAATACTATTTATTTGTGGATACACTTTATGAACTAGTGATTTATGAACATTTAACCATCTAGTAATGGCAACAGGTAATATAGTCATGCCATGAGTGAGTCATACTGACAATCTGCTCCTAAAGTAAGCTCTGAGTGAATTAACTACATAATAAGAGGATCAATGGTGACATGCATTAAAACTATGAAGTCTGAAACTGGTAAACAACAATATATTTAGACCTTCATTTTTAAGAAATTAATTACAAAATAACAATGCATTTTACAACTAGGGAAATTACAAAAATATCAAATCGTTTTTGTCCCTAAAGCATGAAAATAAAATGCTGTGCCTGTGGCCTGATGGAAAAAATAAAATTACTAGATCTATGTTTCACATGGTGTCTTACAAACAGAAATATGCATGGGAATAAATTTAATTAGATTTTTCATATGATGAAGAATTTAATATTTGGTTTTAGTGTGAGAAATGTGGGTTGGAAACAATAGTGTTTAACTTAAAGGGAATTATAATGAAATGAGGATGAAGAGTTAGCTAAAGTGAGCAGATAAATAAGCAAGTAAGATAGTAAGCAAGCAGTGGCAGACATTTAAGGTGGTAATTTGGGACTCTCGGCCTAAATATATCCTAGTCTGGAGGAAGATTCAAAGAGAGGGATAAACTACTCATGGCTAACCAGGGCAGTCAAAGACAGTACAAAATTGAAGGAGAAAGCATAGAAGTAGGCAAAAGTCAGTGACAGCCCCAAAGACTGAGATAAATTTCAAATCCAGCAAAGCAGGACTCAAAAAGAACAGAGAGCGAGGAAATAAACTACAAGGGCAAACTTGCAAGGAGTATAAAAACTGACAATAAGAACTCCTTTAAATATATGAAAAAGAAAAGAGGTCAAAGTGAACATAGGCACCTTAGAAAATTAATCTGGGAAGATCGTTATGGGAAACATATTTTGCATCAGTCTTTGAACATCTCATAAAATTAAAGACTATGAGGAGAAAATTAAATAACGTCACCGTCACTACAGTAGTGCTTTTAGACAACTCATGAGGCTAAAGGCAGCTCAGTCCCCTGGCCCTGACGGCTTGCATCCTGGGATCCAGAAGTAGTATCAACAGAGATAGTGGATGCGTTGGTTGTAATTTTTGAAAAATCCTCGGATTTTTGGGAAGAACCAGAGGCTCAGAAGACTGCCACAGTTACACCCCCATTCAAAAAGGAAAGCAGGCGGAAGTGGGTAATTAGCCTTACATTTATCATTGGAAAAATATCGGGATCAATTATTAAAGAAAGTAGTAGGTGAACACTTAGAAAATCATAATCCAATCAAGCAGAGTCAGCATGGCTTCATGAAAGGGAAATTATGTTTGGTAATTTATTAGAGGTTTTCAAGGAAGTCTCAACCAGAGTGAATACATGGGAACCAGTAAATGCGTTGTATTAGGACTTCCAGAAAGCATTCGACAAGGTACCTCAAAAGGTTGTCATAAGATAAAAGTGTGCAGTGTTGGAGGTAGTATGTTGGTACAGATGGGGAATTGGCTATTGGGCACGAAACAGCAAGTCGGGATAAGGGATTCCCTTTAAGGTTGCTAACATGTAACAAGTGGGGTTCTGCAGGGATCAGTGCAGAGACTGCAGCTGTCTACAATATACATTAATGACTTAGAGGAAGGAAGCAAATGTACTGCAGCCAAATTTGCAGATAACACAAGAACAGTTGCAAAGGCAGAATACAGTTTCCGGAGAGATATCAATAATGTTAAGTAAGTGGGCAAAACGTTGGCAAATAGAGTTTGAGGTGGGAAAACGTGAAGTTGAACATTTTGCAAAGGAAAACAAAAGAACAGAGTGGAGAAAACTGCAATAAGCTGCAACACAAAGGGCCTCGGGGTACTTGCGCATGAAACATAGAAAGCTGCAGCAGGTAATCAGGAAGGCTAATGGAATGTTGGCTCTTATTTCAAGAGGGTTGGAGTACAAGAGTAAGGAAGTCTTACCAAAACTTACAAAGTATTGGCAAGGCTCTTGTGGCACAGTAGTGGACTCTGTACTTCTGAGCCAGAAGACTTGGGCTCATGTCCCAACTTCTCCAGAGGTGTGTAATAACATCTCTGAACAAGCTGATTAAAAATATCTACAAGACGCTGGTGAGATCACATCTCGAGTGCCGAGATCAGTTTTGGTCCCCTTATTTTACGAAAGATATTATTTCATTGGTGCAGTTCAGAGAAGATTCAGTATGCAGAGATTGACTTATGATCAAAGGTTGAACAGGTTGGGACTCTACTCACTGGAATTTAGAATGAAAGAGGTCTCATTAAAGCATATAGGATTCTTAAGGGACTTGGCTGGATAAATGCTGAGAGGATACTCCTCCTCATTGGAGACTGTAAGAGCAGAAGGCATAGTCTCAGAATTAAGGGGCACCAATTTAAGTCTGAGATGAGAAGGAATTTCTTCTCAGAGGTTTGTGTCTCTTTGGAACTTCTTGCCACATAGAGCAGTGGGAACAGAATCTCTGCGTATATTTGAGGATGAGATAGACAGATTCTCGATCAGTACGGGAAGATCAAGGATTATGGCAAAAAGGCAGGAAAGTGAATGTAAGGGATGTCAGATCAGTCATGATCTTATTAAATGGCAGAGCAGGTTTGAGGGTTTACTCTTGTTCCTATTCTTATGGTCTTAATGCAATAATGAGCAGGCAGAAATAGGAAAATATTGTCAACATTCAACTTATTTCCACCACAGATGTGAAATTGACATATCTGCTGCATCATCTTAAATATTCAGTGTGGATGAGCAAAA
This sequence comes from Ginglymostoma cirratum, assembly GCA_024137785.1. Lineage (NCBI taxonomy): Eukaryota > Metazoa > Chordata > Chondrichthyes > Orectolobiformes > Ginglymostomatidae > Ginglymostoma > Ginglymostoma cirratum. The sequence goes on from JAHRHZ010000020.1 coordinate 11,385,131, forward strand.
ACTTCCAAGCCAAGAATCAATCAATATAAATATGGGCATTCAAGGAAATAGACTTTTCTCTTTATTAGAAGATAGCAAAAAGCTCAAGAATTGAGCTCCATGAAGAATTGCCTCCTCAAACAGATATGTATTATTTATTGAATTTAGATTAAGTACACAACCAAATGATTTAAATCGCTAAACCTAAAATTGCTTCTACAATGAACGACACAATTCTGCCAGAAAAATGAAATGGGAACACTCTGCTGGGAAATTTTGAATCACTGAATTCTAGACTACTTTCTAGCACAGATAACTCTCGCAACTTAAAAATATAGAATAAGCTATTGCTGGTCATTAACTTATTTTTTTCCTCAAACAAAGCCTTGGTTTAACATTTCATTCAAAAGACAGGACAGGATGTCATCGATGCTGAACTGCACAGTCAGCTTATATTGTGTGTTCAAATTTCTAGAACGAGATTTGAATCTGCAACTTTCTGAATCAGTTAATGTGTTACTGACTGAACCACAGCTCTAACTAATGGACAAAATTCAAAACTGCACAAAATAAAGAAATGGAAAACATTATTTTCCGCTACAGTTTATAAACAATGGCTGGAGATAACAAGAGGGGAAATATGGTTTGATTTCATACGCATTAGTTGCTTAAGAAGGAAACTCAAGGGACTGACCTAAATGTAAGTAAGCAAGTGTATTTGTGCACTTCCATTCCTTTTCATGAGTGGCAACTTTCACATCATCCATCACAAGTGGTACCCAGCCACCAAAGACAAACATTCTAAAGGAAAATAAATACAGACATAAACATAAACAGGTTGTGCTCAAAACCATTTACAACAAAACTGTGCAATTGTATTTGAAACAGATATATCGGACTTAACAAGCAAAACACAATCGGCAATGGTTCATGCTGGTTAAATGCAACAGAACGTCAATTATCCAAACCGATGGGAAATTTGGAGTGTTCAGATACACTTACTCTCAAAACATACATTTGAAAAGTTCATTTAAAAATAAGTGCTGGTAGGAAAGCTGAACAACTTGGACAATTGACCTTCTAATTTACAAAAGAATTTAAATGAATATGTAATTATCAAAGCGACTAGGACAGGTAGTAGTTTATGCAAACTAAAAAACCATTGGTAAGAGGATTCTTGAACCTAATTTTAAAATGTGTTACATAACAGATGAAATGTTAAACAATGATTATTACAATTTAATAAACAAAAATGTATTAACATTGTATAACCAGGAATAAAATATCAGAAATTCAAATGCCATTTACATTTTAAGTTTAGTTTCAGTGACAATTTAGTTAAAACTTGTAAATATTGTAGGATCAGCTCATCAAAAGTTCACTATAAAGGCAATGCATTTCCCATAACAGTATAATTAAGCAATGTAGGTATTCAATGTTCTAAACCACTCAGTGGTTTACAAAATTACAGTGCACGTGACGCTAATGCAAACCACTGCCTGGGACGCTGAGATATACTCACTGCCAACCACTTAGTCGGTGTTATGTTTATATTTGCTGCAACCTCAAACTTGCTTCACCATGACAGCAAACTATTAACAGGAACCATTAACAAAGGGATAAGGACATCTGCTTGGGATGAATATATTTGAAAACAATTCTACTGATATTCAAACATACGTGATTGTAATCAAAAGTGGTAGGTAGGTGTGATAACGCATTTCAATGGCTATACATCAGCGCTGATGTAACCAGCAGGCAGACATTACTTGATTTATCATCTTGATCAAAAATCTTTCACCTGGAAGCAAAACATTTCTGTTGGCTCGGAATGGGAAAGGAATTTTTAATTAGCCTACATGTAATATTATATTTGGGGAAAGGTGTTTTAAAAGCCACAACGATTCAAGTATAGCACCCAGATGCTCACCGTTCACAGTATTCACCTCCTACAAAGTCCCCAGTAAAGATGGATCAATGCATATTTTCAAAAACGTCTCTCATATCTTTCCAAATTATTTGAAATAAAACAATTAATCATTCTGATTGAGGTGGTATGATTCTTTTAAACATATGTACATGGGAAATGATTCACACTCACTACCCTGAGGCCATGAACAATGATCCTTTATCACCACCTCCTTTCTTGCCCATTAACATTTTTAGAGAATTTAGATAACAGCAAGAGCACTTACTTATTTCCAATAACAGTAGCAGAATGCAAACTCCGAGGGAGTGGTGTCGAACCCTTGGTTGCTGGTTTAGTCCAAACCAAGCTTTCTGTAAACAATGGAAGAAATACTTGACAATATTCAGTAAATATATCTGACCAACAGCATTGTGCAGATAAGAATTCAAAAGTAATGTGTTTCCCTATAGATAGCCCTGTAGACTGCAGTTCATTTAATGCTTTTTTCTATAGTTAGTAAGTGATAAATTAAGCCAAAGACAAGCAATTTAGTCATTTATGCACAGGTTTACACAATAATCAACACTTTTGCAAACTTACAAATAACAGTACAAAGAACAACTTGCATTTATAATTGCACCTTAATCACACAACAAATGCTACAAGTCTTCACAAAGATACCCTGGGGAGAAAAATGAAAGCTGAAATAATGATAGAAATATTAGTAAGGGTAACCAAAAATCTAATTGAGGATGTGGGTGTTAGGGAGTGTACAGGCCGAATTCTAGAACATAGAATTCTCGGAGGCTTAACCAGTCACCAAAGGCAGGAAAATACAGGATCCACAAGGTCAGGGGCCAAGGACTAAAGTCGTTTATATGATGATTGTGGGATTAAAAAGGTGTTTCCAGAAATGGAAGGCCCAGGTCATTAAGCTATTTATACATGGGAATTTAAAAACCAGATTTTGGGCAAAAGTACGGGGGAAAGGCGGAAGATTATGGGATGACTTGAAGTTTATTGAGGGGTTAGCATTGGACCAGATCAAGGAGCAAGAAATAATCAATTCTGGACATAACAGGAGATGAATGCGAGATTGGTAACGCAGTGGAGGTGCAAACAAACAGTTGTTTTTTCACAAAAATGACATATAGTCAGAAATTCAATTCAGAGTTACATAATACACAGAAACAGCAAAAATACCAAGTTTAAGCCAATAGTCAGGGCAGGGAATGTCAGCAGTGTGGAGGATAATTCATTTATAAAGGAAGGCTTTGGTCTTAATAATGTCTACCTGGGACAACAAAATGGAACACAGCCAAGACTGGATACCAGAAACAGAATTAAGTCAATGGAAGAATCAATGCACGTGCCGAAGAGATAGAGTTGATGTCACAGCACACAGAGATGCTCATACTTTAGAAGGTAATGTGTGCTTTGGAGATAACGGTGAAAGGGTGGGAAGAGAAGCCAGTGCCAGAGGAACTTTTACCTTGAACAGGCACCAGTGGAACCCAGCAAGGCGGTCGCATTGAGATGGACAAGACAAAAACTGATGAAAGACACTGATGTGGCCAGAACATGCCAAAGACTCAGAGAAGTTAAGGAAGTAGTTGAGGTACAATGCACCAGTCATTCATAGAGGATGGCATTTGCAAGTTTGTTTGGGAGTGCTAATTGCACTGTACTTTGGGTGAAAACTTAGTCAGAGAGAGGCAAAAGGAACTGCAAGAAAGACAGGTGTGGATTGGGAAACAACTACAGGGTCAAGCATTTTGGCAAGGCAAGGGAGACCTGAGATGGGGCATATGTTTGTAAGGTTAAAAAAATAGCAAGGGTGGGTTTTATTCAATCTAAAGGGGCTAGGACACAGCTTTGAAGGTGGAGGAGCAACAAGCATAGTGTCAAAGCTAGTTACAATGTCAGCTACTTCATGAACGAGAGAAAGAGAGTGGCTACTCAGTAGTTTACCAGCAACAGAAATTATGAGATGCATGAGAGGACATAGGAGAGGAACTAGAAAGAGATCCAGGTTCTGGGCTAGGGTAGAAGAAACCAGCAGAAGGGTAAATTTAGCTTGGTAGAGAAAGGAGGACGGGAAACTGAAGTGATGCTCTCAAGCCAATAACAAAGTCATGTATAAGCCTACATGTTTTGCTAAAAGTGAGGGCAATGGGGCAGAGAAGGAGGACACAAGGTTACTAGAGCTTAAAAGTGGGCAAAAATGGAGATTGGAATCATGGAGGATAAAATGTTGCTCAGTACAGAAGCCAAGGGAGGGAACAAAACAAAGGATAAACACAAAAATGCCAGAGCAACTCAACAGGTCTGGCAGCACTTTGGAGGCAGAAACAGAATTAATGATTTTGACTCCTATGTGACTTTGTTTCTGAACAGGGTTGAGGCACATTGCTGCCATGGAGCTCGCAAACCCCAAAATTTCCACTCGCAACCACTGGTGAAGTCCCAATCCCACTTTGGAAAACTCCCTGTAGACGTTGACCCCTGGTCTGTGTTAAGACCTTATTAATTTCCTGTTTTCTGCTAATTTCCAATGGTTTACCAGATAACATTATCCACAATTCCATAAAACAACACTAAAAAAAACGTTTAAGGATATCAATGCCAAGACCTTTCTTTCAATCTTGTGTAACCCATGTCAGCATCCTATTAAAATCAGTTATCGTGCAAATACAGAATAACACTGCCACAGAAACATTCATTATTCCAAGTGGCAGAAAATGAAGTGGGAATTTGAGAACTCACATCTATCAATTCTGAAGGGTCTATCCAATACATTTGCCTAGCTAACATTAAATTACAGCAGGCTTTATATTCTAAATTTGTATTTACTGTAAAATTAATTAAGACTAATTTCGTGAAATAGACACTTCACCAGCAGTGCAAAGTCAGACAGCACTTTTCAGATGATTTCTCAGAATTATAACCAAACCAAGAATGTATCAAATTTATACTTGTAAATTAAGCTTTTCCCTACACCAGATAGGCCAGTCATTTTTAATCTCTGCAACAGAAAAGCCTCTGACCTTAAAATTCACCGCTTATGGTTTATTCCACTTAAATAATTACTTCTGCAGCTTAGGCTTGCTGTAGACATGTCATATGTTTTTGACTGCTGACATCAATTTAAAATAACAAAGGCTCTCACATTTTATGAAACATGGTGCCAGAAGTGAGTCACTGGGATTTTGATTATGAGGCATCTCATTTGCAGGTCAGCCAGTAGATATGCAAACCATCAAAGAATAATTATGCCACATGAAGTTCCAGCTGGGAAGATTTAGTGCAATCTGGAACAGCAGTTGGACGTGTTAGAGCTTGCCATGCACCAGACCTAAAAGACCTCTCTTGTCCAAGCGAGTAGTTTTCATAGAAGCCGGATCAAAACCCGACACAGGACATCAACAGTTGGGTAAGTCATGATGCCTCTGAATTTTCTAGAAACTGGAATCACATACATAAAGAGATAACAAGGTGTAGAGCTAGATGAACACAGCAGGCCAAGCAGAATCAGAGGAGCAGGAAAGCTAACGTTTCTGACCTAGACCCTTTTCTGAAGAAGGGTCTAGGCCTGAAATGTCAGATTTCCTGCTCCTCTGATACTGCTTGGCCTGCTGTGTTCATCCAGCTCTACACCTTATTATCTCCTCACACACAAAGATTTGAGGGGGAATTGGCAATTCTCCTGGTCAGATGGCAGAATTATGACATTGATATACAGTTGGATAAGAAATCTGAACACCTAAGATTGCTATCATTGATGGGTACAGGACTGTTACAGACTATATTGCATTCCAGATCTCACTGAGTCTTGTGAATTTGGAAAATAAAAAGCGAGCCTGCAAAGATGATTGCTGAGGAGACCGTGAAGAGTAGTTCTACACCCTACGGTTGGTATTGTTACATTTTGAGTTAATAAGTGTTGGGACTGTTAGGAGAGCATCAAATTGACATGAAGCATCAAACGCTGGCTCTACGTTTCACAGATTTGTGTGACGTTCCTTAAAGTGTTAACATGAAATTGAAACTAAAAAACGAAAAGACTGAAAATCACCACCCTATCTGGTACAGGGAAGAGCTTAATTTACAAAATATAAATTTTGTTGAAGTGATCATTTCATGCCCCACCCTAGATGCCCTTGAGAAGGTGGTGACGAGCTGCGTTTTTGGACTGCTGCAGGCAACAGTGGTATTAGGGTTGGAATTCCAGGATTTTGACCTGGTGACACTGAAGGAATGGCGATGTCATTCCAAGTCAGGACAATGTGTGGCTTGAAAGGGAACTTGCAGTTGGTGGCACTCTCATGTATCTGCTGCCCTTGCCCTTCCAGATGGTGGTGGTCATGGGTTTGGAAGGTGGTGTCTAAGGACCTTCAGTGGATTTCTGCAGTGCATCTTGTATATGGTACACACTGCTGTTACTGAGCATTGGTGGAGGGGAGGAGCGGATGAAACAGATCAATGATGCATTCATTGGTGTATAGGATTGAGGGGCTGAATGGTCTATTTCTGCTCCTAATTTGTGTCTTCCATATTAACACAGATCACAAGTACCTGGCTACTGTCTTTGCTTGTGAGCATTTAAACCAGTACTACCACAGGAGGGAAACAATACTGGTAGAGTTTAACCACAAGCCACTCCAAAGCATCTCAGTGGTTAGCACTGCTGTCTCACAGCGCCAGGGACCCGGGTTCGATTCCACCCTAGGGTGACTGTGTGGAGTTTGCACATTCTCCCCATGTCTGCGTGGGTTTCCTCCCACAGTCCAACGATGCGCAGGCTAGGTGGGGTGGCCAAAGGAAATTGCCCATAGGGTTCAGGGATGTGTAGAATAGGTGGGTTATAGGGGGATGGGTCTGGGTGGGATGTTCTGAGGGTCGGTGTGGACTTGTTGGGCCGAAGGGCTTGTTTCCACACTGTGGGGATTCTATCTTTCTCAAACCATTTCTATCTGTTCCATAGGTAGTTACAAATGATGTTACTTCATTTGCAGAGCTACCACTTGGAAGTGAAGCACAAGGAGGGAAAGTGGATATACATTGACATTGCAGATACATATGCTGTCAAAAAATACACACCCATTGAAGGAGGTTTACGATGGAAATACAAATACAGAGCGAGAAACCTTCCAGCATCAACAAGCAGCAACAGTAAGGCATGCTCTGGAAGTCATAAACCCAACTGAGACAGATAAACAGTCTGATAATCAAGTGCCCAGCTTACATCAAGTCACATCAACACACGCTATCAAGGAATCAAGTCTAGTCTGAGGAGGACAAGAGAAGCGACCTATTGGTCGAACATGAATAATGAGATTAATGACTATGCACTTGTGTGGGGACAGTCAAATGTGAAGGATCTAGAAAGAACAAAAGACCCCCACACCACCAGCCCCGATTGTTTTCTACACAGTATATGTACGTGCAGAGATAATAGGTACTGCAGATGCTGGAGAATCCGAGCTAACAAGGTGTGGAGCTGGATGAACACAGCAGGCCAAGCAGCATCATAAGAGCAGGAAAGCTTGACGTTTTGGGCCTAAACCCTTCATCAGAAATGATTGAAGAAGTTTCTGATGAAGGGTCTAGGCCCGAAACATCAAGCTTTCCTGCTCCTATGCTGCTGCTTGGCCTGCTGCGTTCATCCAGCTCCACACTATATGTACGTACAGTTACTTGCAACATTGGGTGCTCGTTTGCATAAATATCTTTGCACCTTTTTTGGTTTGCCCTAAACACATATGTTGAGACATCTGATGTTGTAAATTAATACAGGCTCTCAGCATTTTGCACATGTCTAAAACATGCCAATTCAATACCCAAGAACACATCAGTTCATTTGCACACTATAGCATATCATGAAATCCATTTCCAGCATGTGTGAGAATTATAACATTCACAGAACCAGAGGTTGTGAAGTTGCGACATTCAATTCTGCCCTGTGAAAGGATAGGGTTCATCATAAGGTATTTAATAGGCTACTCAGGACAGCTTGGGGGTTACAGAAGAACTGTTTGAAAGAATATAGACAGGGACTGAAAGTTATTGAGTTGTGAGACCAAGAAAGAAGCAGACTCAATGTTAGCAGTACTAACTTTTAGCTGTGCTGCAGGGTAGACAAAAGCAGTTAGGTGGTTATGTCACTAGAAAACCTCAGATAGAAGTAAACAGTTCAAAATTGCATTTAGGACTCAGATGAAGTCCTGGGTAACGAAAAGGAGGAAAGGTTACAGGCTCACTTTTGGGGGAAAACGATGAAGGGTTTGGAGGAAGCCTGCAAGTATTAACACTTCAGTGGAGCTGACAGAATGGGGACTGAAATGCTCAAAAGCAGCATTGGCTTCATACAGCTGAGTACAATTAAGGTCTGGGAAATCCACCAATTTTAGCTCAGTGAAGCCAGCTAATGGCAAAAAGCTGGAGTTGTCCCAGTAAATAAATACTGGTGTGCAGCTTTAGGGCCAATGGGAGCATGAACCCAGAATAGGAGAATGATTGACAAGAGCAGGAACTGTCCATGACAAAGTGGCTCTTGAGAGGGATCAGCAAACGTGAAGAATTATAAATCACTTGTTAAGTTTAATCAGATTTGATGAACAACGGTGCTGTTAAATGTCTTCTGTTTTGGGGTGGGCGAATCTGCCTTTGAAATGCACTGTGGGATGTTCTACAAAATATATTACCTTTCGTTATAACATGCTAATTCTGGGTTGTTGGAAATAAATTGCATATTTATCAGAAATTGTATTACTTTTCTTAACTATACAGTAAAGCACTGTTGTTTGTTCAAAACTGTGGAATCTTGTGGCTTTATTTTCTTTATAAGCCCCTGGATCTAACCTTTCCTTCACTTTAAAAATGAAAGATTACCAGTCCTTAACCAGATCATAAAGATGATGATCTGGTTTAGGGTCCCAAACTTGGAGCTGTCATTCAAAATCATAAACCACTAGATTTTCTTTCTTTGAATGAGTTTGATGCTCTGGTCTTAATTAGGGTTGCTGCCAAACCATACTAGCTGTGAGAAGAACATTCAAGAAGAGTTTTGAAGTGAAAGGATTAAAAGGATTAGCATTGTCTCTCTCCATCCACCCTCCCTTGTATTTTTGGGATATCACATTACAGGATAGATAGCCATTTGAAAATGAACTCCACATATAACTCCATATAAAATTTAGATATTTTTTCAAGTAGTACATTTTACATGTAAAGTATCCCAGGGCCTTGCACAATTGGAGCCCATAAACATTTAGATGGACTTTAAGTCTTTTGTGCACTTACCCACATCCAATATCCAAAGGTCACCAAGTCTACATCCACTCATCCCTCCGTAAATGATCATCTTTGGTTTCTTTGAATCTTTATAAACAACAGCAGTATGAGATTCTCTTGGAGGAGGTGGGGTGCCATGTGTAACAGGAATGTCCCATCCTACCACTCCTGATCCAGATCTAAGCTCCACAGTGTACAAGTCATTCAAGTACCTTCAAGTACAGCAAACAAAAAAAATGTTCACATTTAACAACATGGAATGGAGACTGACAAAATCAACTAGTTTAAAAATGGACTGGCTGTCACCTTTGTCAGTGGTGACTCTTCAACCATCAACCAGCAGCAATAAATAAAGCTACATTTTGCCCCTCAATCAACTTTAACTGAATTTGATACTGAAGTTGATCAAAGTTTAATAGTAATCAATCACATTTGATGGAAGATTCAGCACTCTCAATTTGACACAGAAGTACCTTAGCCTTACACTCTTGAAACAATAAAAGCACAGTCAAATTTTCTTTTCACAAATGATGGAGAAGACGTGCTTTGCAGACATAGCAATATTTTTCAAAGTGCATACTTCAGTTAAAAATGGGATACAGCACAGGGAATAATTTCACCAGATGCAGAGCCATAATTGAGCTCCCATATCAAAGTCATACTTTTATTATATTTCTATCACGCACGCATATGTCTTCAATTATAACAGAAATCACTTATGTAGACTAGTTTCACAGAATTTGCGTCCTTTACTAGTGGTGCACACACAGATGTGAAGTTTTAAGTGTAATATTAGTCAGACTCCAGTGTTGGTATGTAATGGAAGTCAAAAACAGTCATGGGTTTCAAGTGAGGCACAGCTGAGTTGTTTTTAGGAGTGTAAGGTTAATGTCAAAAACAGTACTGGACAACTGCAAACCAGTGAAGAGAGGGTTAAGTGCATTGACAAACAAGGTAAGAGGGTTAGTTGTTGAAGTACAAAGGTTACAGTCAAGCTACAGATTAAAGGAAAGGTTATGATCCCAGCTAATGGAACTACTTCATCAACTTTTTTGTATTAGTTAACATGATAGCCAGTCGCTCAAACATAATCACACAAGGCTGAAAGGTTTTTTTAACAATATAAGCTTATTTCACAAAAGACAAAAAAAAAACAAAATTAGATTATTTTCATATTGAAGACAGTTTAGAAAAATCTTACAATTCACAGCAAAACAAAGGTTTCAATCTATTTCCTAATACCATGAATTGACAGCAAAACAGGTCCAGGGAAATTACCCTTTCATATCAAATCTTCAACTTTTACATAACTAATTCCACCCAGTTTCTTTCCTGCGAAATTGGAGCTTTCTTACATGAAGACCGACAAAACTGACAGCTTAGGTTTATGAACTAATCTGTTGCGTTAATTTAACCCCTGAACTATGAAAAACTTCTTTCTAGGAGACAAAACATAGTTGCTTCTCATTCCAGTTAGGGCAGCTCCAAACTGCCCTAAAAACTTTCAATCTCATGGTTTTCTAAACTAAAATCAATCCTCGATTATTCTGTACTCAAAGCAACCTAACAGACTTCAATGTTAAACCACTGCCATATAGATAATTTTTCATTAATCTAACAAGGGTCTGCAGCCACTTGCTCTCTGAAGGAGTCCAGAAGGACTCTTCATTTTATTTTTGTTCAAAGTTGACTCTTCACAAAAGTAACCAACACCAAAGTGGCACTATTTTTTAAATCCAGTCTCCAAAATTAACATTAATATATATCTAAATAGTACGCATTCATCAGACTTATGCCCAAACAAGAATGAAAATGGTGAATGCAGAAAGAAAGAGTCATTTATTCCCCAAAAAATTATTTTTAAAACCATTTGTGTTACATTTACAGCAATTATATTATATATTGACATTCAATATACAGGTTTCACAGCAATCACATCTTACATAAGGCCATTTGCACACTGCATTCCATTTCCTTCATACATGCTTTTGACAAAGTGTCTGGTAGAACATTGTGTTTTCAGACACAATTGATTTTTAAATTGTACGGTGGAGCATACATGAAACAATATATTTAGCCACTTTAGTCCTGAACTCTGGAACTTCCTCTCCAACCCTTCTCGTCAGGATCTGTTTTAAAAACCCTTCTCAGCAAATAATTTTCCATTCTTTCATTCAGTCACCCATTCTAACCTTTCCCTTGGGCATCCATTTCCCCATCTCCTTTTCCTCCTCTATGAAACATCTCAGGATATATTTTGTTAAAAGAGGAAGCAGTGCAGAAAGAGATGGATTCAGGCAATTGCAATCATGATCGTCATTTGCAAAACTCAATTTCCTAATTCTGCTTATATGATATTATTATGGATATAATCCAAAATCTTGCTTCTTGCTTTGCTTCACAGAATCAATTAGTACAACACATCTCATGAAAACCACCTACTGCATTTGCTTGACTTACGACACTGTCTAGCAGTGACAGCCAACTTCACCCACTTTATAAATGAATAAAACATTAAAAAAAAGCTCAATACAACGAATTATAGATTGTGGAATTCTTGAAATATCAGTCGTCTACCCATTCACCGGTAGCTGCTCAAAAGGCTCTTAAATTCACTGTACAAATCCATATGAAATGCAGCAAAAGTCAGTCATGCTACAGCCAAAGATTAGCAACAGTATCAGGCATTAGGTATTGCAGTATTTCAACATAAATTATTATTTGAAGCAGAAGTGAGCGAGTGGTACCTTGGGATATTATTCTTTGGGTCTTCACTGTCATTGGCCAGGCCACCAAATAAATAACACTTATTCCCGACAAGACACAAGGTGTGACCAAGGCGGGGACAGGGTTGTGGACCATTTTTAGGAGGTTTTGGTTTTAATTTCTTCCACTCCCATCTGCTTGCCTACAAAAAAGAAATTGATTCTAACATCAAGTAAATAACAACTTGTATTTATACAGTGGCTTTTACCACAATATAGAACCAAAATGAGACAAAATCACAGACAGACATATCTGGTCAGATAACCAAAGACTTGTTCAAAGATTTTGAGGAGCATATTAAAGAGGGTATGAAAAGCTGAGGTGTGGAGAGAATTAGGAAAATAATTCTGGAGCTTAGGGTCGACGCACCAGAATGTTTGTCCATCAATGGTGGAGTAATTAAAACAGAGATTACACAAAGCCAGAATTGGTGTGGCACAGAAATCTAGGGGGTATGCAAGGGGTTAGAGATAGGAACGGGTGAGGTCATAGAAGTCCTCTAAAACATAGATAAGAATCTCAAAATGCCAAACTTCTAGTATGCTTTACCAATTTGAAATTTTAAACAGAAAATTACATTTGTAAACATAATATGCCATTTATCAAGGAAAGCTCTGAACCAAAGAAACGAAGGATCTGAGAAGCTGAGATGAAACTTTAATACACAAAATAAATGTAGCAGTTGGAACAATTGCTCACCTGCAATTCATACATATCATTACTATACTTTCCATATTCTACCATTCCTCCAAATACCAGGATCCTGGTGCCATCGCAGATGAAGCCATAAGCTGCACAACCAGGTGGGATGTCCCCCCTAACTGCAGGGATAAACCACTGGTTTGTGGCTGTAATTGAATATTCACAGGAAACAGAAAAAAGGATAGCATTCAATTAACCATACAAAATCACATCAAGGAATAAATACATACACCAACTTCACGCTATGAACCTCAAACTCAAATTAATATAATTGCATTGCATAACATTTTTCTAAGAACATCAATACTTTCATCATAGGTCATATTAATTGTAATGAATGTTTGAAACAAGCCATGGGATATTTTCAGTAGGAAACATCCATCAGAAAACAAACATAAATCTTTACTCCAACATAGATGTTTACTTTCATCTTTAAAAGGGCCTTTTCCAAATTTACTTGTTTCACATACATCCTAGTTTGAGACAGAAAAACTGGGCTGAAAATACTAGGTAATTTTTTTTTACTTTAAGAGTTCTGATGCACTTTCTTAAACATACATGAGTGCAAAGAAAAATCCAAGTGAAAATAAACTCATGACTCATACATCTCCTTTAACTATAACGCATTACAAAATTCACCAACAACTTCATTACTATTTAGCAAATCCAAATCCCCAAACCCAATCAACAGCTTCCTGATTTGCTGAGTTTACGGTGATAAGTCCACCATACTGTCTGTCGGCAGAGCAATCCTCAGTAATGTCTCTCCATAAGTGCATAAGGAGTCTGTATTGAGTACTGAATTGCATGTTGACCTGCTTCCACTCAGTTTTATAATTTCCATACTGTTTTTACCACTTATATGCATTTTTCTTCACAAAAATGAATTGTGTAAATTTTATGAAATATGAAATTTAGAGCAATGGGAATCAAGGCACAAACTCTACTGGTTGGAACCATATCTAGTACAAAAAAAAAGCTGTGCTTGATGAGGCCAATCATTTCACTTCCAGGCCATTGCTACAGAACACTTATACTGAAGCTGTACATGTCAACATGTAGCAAGACCTGTAATATATTTCAATTTGAACCAATAAGTGGCAAGTGACATTCACACAAGTGACCATTTCCAATAAAAGAGAACCCATTTCCCCAAGGTATTCAATGGCATTACCTTTGCTGAACTGCCCACAACCAACACCTTGACAGTTATTATCGGCCAAAAATTGAACTGGACCAGGTTCTTGTAACTATTGCATTTCAATACAAGTCAGAGGCAACTAACTCACGCTCCATCTCCTCAAACCTTGTTCAACATCCCCAAGCGGTCCACACTTCCAGATGAATGCAACTTCAACAACATAAGAAGATTACCATTAACCAGAACAAAAAACCTACCTGATCATCACCCCATTCACCAATGTAAATATTTACTTGCTCTATCACCAATGGACAGTGGGTTGTCTTTCAACACTACATTCCAAAGCAATGACCTCTACCACCTAGAACAAACGTGATAAACTCAGGGCAAGATCACAACCTGCAGGTTCCCCACCAAGCCAGATATCATCCTGACATGGGAGATATAATCGCCATTCCCTCACAGTTCCCGGACCAAAATCCTGCAGGTTGCTTTTTAACAGCTTTGTGGGTATAGCCACACATATGGATTCCAGCAATTCAAGAAGGCAACTCAGTGCCATCACCACCAAATCAAGGGAACTTGGGGATGGCAACAAGCATTGGTCTTACCTGCAAAATCCACAACTAAAAAGGATTTTAAAAATCCAATGTATTTTTAAGAATTGTTTACATATTATGCATTATACCCACCACTCTTTTTGTGCTTTAACCTATGGTCCTATTTGGTAAACAAAATCTCACTTGAAATAATACTTGGAGACATGCAAAGTTCAAAGAAACAAGCAGCCTGGTTCCAATGCAACTCCTCATAACAAAAATGTTCTTTTTTACAGCAGTTTAATTTTATTGGAAATTTTAAAAGTCCTGTTCAGCTTGCTGGTTGGTGAGAATTGTTGATTCATAATAAATACGTTTTTCAGAAGATTATTGTTCAGGATAATCAATTCCAAACAATTTCAGATTCTCTCCTCTACTCAATCCTGGTCAATATTTTTCTCTTATTCACTCAGGGAACAGAAGTGTTGCTGGCTGGGCAAGTATTAATTGCCCATTGAGACAGTGGTGAACGTGTGCTGCCTTCTTGAACTACTTAAATCTATGCGCTGTAGGTAGACCTTCAACATCATTAGAGGGGGAACTCCTGGTGTGGTTTCCTTCCATAAGTTCTGACTGGATCTCTGTTTCTGATTATTTTTAGCATGTAGTTTCACAATGGCTCAACAGCAGAGACACAGCTTTTTATATCAATGCTACATGCTATGATATATGATATGATATAATATGATCAGGCTATACGCACCACAGCCCCCAAAATGTCAAATGGTAAACCTACCAATACACTACAATAAGGATTATTTTCATACAAATATGGTCATTTCCACTACTTTTACTCCTCATTAAGAGATTTTCAAAAGAAACCTGCAGTTAGGTTTTTCTGAGAGTTTAAGTGAACACAGCAAAATGCATTTGGAGCTCACAACTGAAATTACATGCTTTAGAATCATAGAATAGTTCTATTCTAAATATTCAACTTAATGCAGAATAGGGTCTTGAATTCTGAAAACCTCAGCTTATAAGATGATTGGTTCACTATACAAAAATGTTAATAGTTACGCTATGCTGGCTCCATAAAATTGCAATCAGCCATACCAGTACTAAATAACAGCATCGATCAGCTAAAATTGTGATCAACAAAACTTAATATAATTTTCAAATTTGCTTTTTAAAAGTATACTTTGTGGACAGGACCAGCAGATATATTTAATCAACCTGTTTAGACATGTCGACTCGCTTCTGGAAAGGTTGAATCTTAAATCCAGATCTTCTGATGGTGTCCAACACTATGCCAAAAGAACCCATATTGATTTGAACACATTACAATGATTCCCAACTGTTGACAAGTTTATCCTGCCAATACGTCTCCAGACAATGCTCATGCCATTTGCATGTAAATACAGCAACTAAATCAGTGCTAAGCAAACAGGTCTTCAAACACTTATTTCTAGAAGTATTAAATTCTCATATTCCTCAAATCATTCACTAAAATAGCATTAAGCTAGCCAGAATGTTAGGAAGATTAAAACCACATACACTTCCATTGCTTTTTTTAAAAGCTGATTTTAACAGAATTAGACCATTTGGCGCATTGAGTCTGCTCTGCCATTGATCATAGCTAATATGTTTCTCAACCCATTCTTCCGCTTTCCACTGTAACCTTTGATCCCCATTCTAAAGAATAACCTATTTATCTCTGTCTTAAAGACACTTAATGGCTTGGCCTTCACAGCGTTCTGCAATGAGTTCCACAGATTCAACATCCTCTAGTTGAAAAAATTCCTCCTCATCTTGGTTCTAAAGGATCGTCCCTTCACTCTGAGGCTGTGCCCTCAGGCCCTAGTCACTCCTACTAGTGGAAACATTTTCCCCATGTCCAATTTATCCAGCTACCCCAGTATTCTGTAAGTTTCAATAACAGCCCCTTTCATCCTTCTAACCTCCAGCAAGTTCCAGCCCCTCGTCCTCAACTACTCCTCATAATGACAAGCCCCTCATTTCCAGAATCATCCTTGTGAACTTCCTCTGGACCCCTTTCAAGGGCAGCACAGCCTTCCTCGGATAACAGGCTAAACCACGCACAATATTCAAAATGCAGACTGACCAGAACCTTATACAGCCTCAGCAGTACATCCCTGTTCTTGTATTTTAGCCCCATCGAAATGCACTTAACATCGCATTAACCTTCCCAATTGTCAACTGAACCTGCATGTAACCTTAGGAGAATCCTGAACTAGGACTCCGAAGTCCCTTTGTGCTTCAGATTTCCGAAGCCTATCCTGATCTAGAAAACAGTCTGTGGCTCTATTTTCCCTCCAAAAGGGCAAAACCTCAAACTTTCCCACATTGCGTACCATTTGCCACTCTCCTAGACTGTCTAAGCTTTACTGCAACCTCCCTTCTTCCTCTACACTACCTGTCCCTTCAACTTTGTGTTACCTGCAAACCTAGCAACAATGCCCTTGGTTCCTTCATCCAGATCATTAATGTATAATATAAATAGTTGCAGTTCAAAGACTGACCCCTGCAGAGCTCCACTATTCATTGGCTGCCATCTGGAAAAAGGCTCCTTTATCCCCACATGATACCTCCTGCCAATCTGCAAATCCTCATCCATGCCAGCTCTATTATAGGGTGTTATTTAGCAGCCTCCTGTGCGAGACTCTGTTAAAGGCCTCCTTGAAATCCAAATAGATCACGTCCACTGGGTTTCTTTTGTCTAACTTGTGCGTTACCTCCTCAAAGAATTCTATCAGATTTGTTCGGCATGACCGCCCCTTAATGAAGCCATGCTGACTCTGCCCCATTTTATCATGCACTTCAAAGAACAAAGCAAAATCGCTGCATAAATAACAGACAGAAATGTGCTCTGAATGTTGGTTCCATTGAGTTTTTTTTTCTGTAAAAAATTAAAAGATGCTTGAGCCACATTTATCTTTTTTATTTCAGTATCACTGACATGTGATTCCTAATAAATTCAGTATTTGAATTTGTTACTCAATGCATTTAAATTAGGACAGTACAATTCCTGGTCAGTGTTGAATCCACAACACACCTAATTAACTACCAGCAACCCATCTACATGCAAAGGCAGTGAGAGGTTTTGACATTTGTAATGCTTTCCAGATTTGCAATCACTAGGCTCACATAAGCAGGATGCCAGGGAGCTAGCAGTTTCCATAGAATCAAGTCAATGCCTCTGGAAGGTAATGATAATCTTGGTGGGAGTTCAGAGGCTTGCCAACACAATTCTTAAGGTTTAAGCTGCGAGAATCTTGAATTAGCAACCTCCACCTTGGGCCATGTACTCTAAACTCCACAGTTAACAACACACCACTCTATTCAGTAGAGATTTTGCTACCTTAGGAAGTTCTTCATGATGAAATCAATCATAGCTTGGCAAAAGCAAGCTCAGTATTTAGTAGGCTCACTCACAGACTTCAGACAGTGGAGTTGTCTCACATCAAATTCACTGCCACCACCTCTCATTCCAGAACTGATCCCCATATGCAGAATTTACAATCAGTTACACAAATCAAGATTTTGTCTAAAACAAACACAGTCAATGTTGGAAAAACTCAGCAGGTCTGGCAGCATCCGTGGATACAGAAACAGTTAACATTTCAAGTCCAGTCTGACTTCTTCAGAGACCTGGTTTACCGTCATACCAGATGACATCAACCAGTAAATTGATCTTTTCAACCTTATTCGCAGAAAGCACATCCGTCAAAGCAATGGTAGAATCCTTCAAATTCAAGGAGAGATTACAAAACCTAGAATTGCATTCTCTGAAATTTAGAAAGGTCAGAGAAGATTTGATCAACATTTTAAAGATGTTAAATTGAACAGACAGGGCAGATTGCACGAAACCACTTCCATGGACTGAGTGTCCTGGAACTGGGAGCACAGTCTAAATATCAGTTACAAGCCCTTCAGGAACTAAATTAGGAATTAATGCTAAAGGTGGCAGAAATCTGGAACTGTCTTCTGCAAATGGCATTTAACATTAGGTCCCTTTTTTTAAATTTTAAATGTAACATCCATAGATTTTTATGATGTATGTCAAGTTACGCAACAGATCAGCTCACAAAATGGAAAAGCTCAAGGGGTTAAATGCCCTATCCTCTGTTCCTAACCAGATCAAGGTAGAGAAAACTGGAGTTTTTTTTACTGCAACAGACTGAGAATATAGTGCAAACTCTAATGTGTGTTTTTTTTTTAACCTCCAAACAAAATGTTTCAAAAGCA
Organism: Ginglymostoma cirratum; assembly: GCA_024137785.1. NCBI lineage: Eukaryota > Metazoa > Chordata > Chondrichthyes > Orectolobiformes > Ginglymostomatidae > Ginglymostoma > Ginglymostoma cirratum. The sequence continues at coordinate 11,403,726 of JAHRHZ010000020.1, forward strand.
ATAAAGGATACATTTGATACAAAAATTCAATATTGGGTACTTTAACAAACATTAACTGTGTTTGTAAACAATCAACATACTAATGAAATTCGTTACAACTTACGTAGACATGCTTAGGCTGATGCTAAATTTGTATAAGGGGGCACAGCAATTCAGGACGTAAAAGGGAGCACGTGCAAATTAAATATCAAAAAAGATGCGTCAATTTTTTTTAAAAATCCTGAAAATCAAATGAAGACAATTCATGCCACAGATCAGTCAGTATTAACTTTTTCTCTCAGTACTGAGCTACTGTTTGCGGTATCTTCAGTTTTTTGTAATCCTAATGCTGTCGTTTTGCCACTTTTCACTGCCTTGCGTTCTACTTCAAGACTGCTTCTGCAAGAACCCATCTTGGTGCGATTATAAGGAATTTCAACCTCAGTGGCGTCGGGAGTGACGCGGGTCATGAACAGCAATTCTCATTCATGGAAAGATTCACAGTAGGGGGAGCCCTACACAAAATGTCAGCTCCTGGGCTTGCTTCAAGCAGCAAATCTGAAGGCACGTCAAAAAAATGTAAACAAGGAACGAGTGAAAAGAATGAACAATATGGTGCATCTCCCTTTACACTAATACCTTAATTCAGCTTTTAAAAGGTCACACTTCTCGCTCAAACATAATCAAATTATTACAAAACAAAGTTTGTATTATTTTAAAATAACTACAATATCTTGCATTTCGACAATGCCGTGAACAATATAACATCTCAAAGCCGTTTCACATGAACGAACAAAAATTTGACATGGAGTCGCATATAGGAAAATACATCTGTGTGACCAAAAAGGCTGCAAGTTTTAAGGAGCGACTTAAAAGACCAGGATATTCAACGTTGATCTTTCATGTTTTAAAGCTGTAAGAGGGCACTGAATTGCGAGGCAGTGGGTGGGAGAGATGCCAACATCCCGCTGTGTTTAAAATCAAGCGGTGACAGCATTCAGCTCTCTAGGTTGCTGGAACGGTGAGGGTGAAAGATTCAGGGCTCAGCCCAGCCCCCGGTGTAAACAAAGACAGGCGCTCAGTCTCTACAGGAGTCGGAGCTCCGCCTCTCCTGAACCGAACCCCAGAATCAAGTCCCTCCTACTGTCAGCAACAAAAAAAAACACCGGTAAAGAAAGACACAGTCCGGTCGTTGTCATAAATGACAACAATAAAGGAAAGATACACAGGCGGCCACGGTGCTGCTGATACCTCCACCCCTTGTCCAGCATCGCCACCGCCCCCGTCAGCCTCCACCACCCCGGGGAGGCTGTGACAGTTAACATTAGGAGAGGGGGGGGGGTCAACTCTCCCCGGGAACCGGGTTGACACCTCCACCCTTCGCCCCACAATCTCTTTTACCCCATCCCCGAGACCGGCCTCGGCGGCACCGGTGACCCTCCCCCCAAACCCCTCTTCTTCCCCCCCCATCTAACCACCACCACCACCACCTCCCAGTCGGTAAATCAGCCGCCCTCCGTGCTGTCACCGGCCGGGGACGGCACTAAAGGGTAAGGCCGAGCCCTATCTCTATGCTAATGCTCTCCCACCCCCGGGACCTTTCGGCCGCTGGGGAACAGCCGGGGTTCCGTTCAAACTTGGGGCCGCTCGGCGCCAGCGGCCGCCATCTTGGACACTGGCACCAATGGCGCCTTCCCTCCCGCTCGGAGGATTTTTTTTGTCTCAGAACATAACAGCCTCCTTTCACTCACCAGTGTTGTAGACATGCAGCTCGTCCACGATCCCTTCGTTACCGCCGCCGAATATGATCATCAACTCTTTGATCGCCACCACCCGGTGACCGTGTCGGGGCCGCGGGACCGGTCCGGTGGCTCCGGTTACCCGTCTCCATTTGGGAGAGGGAGCCGCCATCTTACTGCACCCTGCCCAGAGTGCACCGCGGCCCAGACCTTCCCCTGCCCAGGGGGCACCGCGGCTGGACCTCTTCCGCCCCAAAGTGCACCGCGGCCACCTCCAGCCACGCCCCCCGTGGCCAATACGTGAATGCCTCCTTCCATCCCATGTGAAGGATAGATGTTCCATTAAACTCAACCAAAAGATATTTTAATCTTCATGTAGGCTTTTAAGGAGCTGAATGTTACTTTCCAAACTAACTATTAGTCATTTGGCGTGTGTTTTTTATTGCCAAACTGCGCGTTTTCAGTTGGAAACAGACTATTGGAAGGGATGGCAAATCAAAGACTGCCTTCAGACTAAAATAAAGAACAATGGATGGTGAAGGTCTGAAACAAAAACAGAAATTACTAGAGAAACTGAAGAAGGAGTCAAAACATTAACGCTTTTTTCTCCCACAGATGCTTCCAAATGTGCTGAGTTTCTCCAGCAATTTCTGTTTTTTTACTGCCTTCAGGCTTAGCTTCAAAGGAACACTATTTGTCTTATTTTTATACTAAATACTATTGAGTATGCTTACCTCATAAGGCTATGACATTATGTAAAGACTGAACTATATTTTTCGAGTAAAAACCAAAAGAACTGCAGATGCTGTAAATCAGGAACAAAAACAGAAGTTGCTGGAAAAGCTCAGCAGGTCTGGCAGCATCTGTGAAGAAAATAATTAGAATTAATGTTTCGGCTCCGGTGACCTTGCCTGTCACCAGACCCAAAACGTTAACTCTGATTTTTTTCTTCACAGATGCTGCCAGACCTTCTGAGCTTTTCCAGCAACTTCTGCTTTTGTTACTATATTTTTCAAGTACTCATGTCCATGTGCTCTGTGTCTCTTTCAGATAGTCACTCTGGTGTATCCTACAGAGTGTTTCCTTCAAAAGTGTTCTAAATGACTAGATATAGCACTTGGGGTGAACGGAATCAAAGGTTATGGGGAGAAAGCAGGATTAGGCTATTAAGTTGGATGACTAGCCATGATCGTGAAGAATGGTGGAGCAGGTTCAAACAGATGAATGGCCTCTTTCTGTAAAGTAATACATGATCTAGCTCACGGGAACTGTGCTATGGGAAATTGCTAGCAACAGAACAAGTGTAACGCATCAATCTATCTATTCCCATCCACCACACTATGCACTTGAAGGGGAAGTGATGGCCTAGTGTTATTACTGTTGGAATGTTAATCCAGAAACAGAGGTAATGTTCTGGGCTCACAGGTTCAAATCCCACCACGGCAGATGGTGAAACTTTAAAGTTTTGGCAAAAATCTGTAGTTCGGGTTGTGGATGAGGTTGTTGACTTGCTCGCCAAGCTGGCTTGTTTTTGTTCAGATGTTTCGTAACCATGCTAGGTGACATCATCAGTGGAGCCTCCGATGAAATGATGTTATTCTACTCCACTTGGAATTTTGTACTGTTTGGTCCATTATGGTGAGTACTGTTATTTCTGGGAAGAAGAAGAACACTTATCCAAGATCCTCGCCTTAAGCTGATATCCCCGCAACTTCATCCACAGATGCCTATATAATAAACAACAACAGGAGGACACAGTACGACCTAATACACTTATCACACTTCCCTACATCAGGAACATACTGGAACTGACAACAAGACTCCTAAGACCACTAGGAATCATGGTGGCCCACAAGCCCACAGCCACTCTACAACAAACGTTTACAAGGATTAAAGACACCATTCGCACAACATGCAGAAAAAAACGTGGTTTACAAATTACCAAGAAATGACTGCCACAAACATTACATCGGACAGACAGGAAGGAAACTAGCCATCAGAATACATGAACATCAGCTAGCAGCAAAATGGCACAACAAACTCTCCTTAATAACAATAACTGAGGAAGGGTCACCGGACCCAAAACGTTAACTCTGTTTTCTCCTCCACAGATGCTGCCAGACCTGCTGAGCTTTTCCAGCAACTTTGTTTTTGTTCCTGATTTACAGCATCCGCAGTTCTTTTGGTTTTTAAACTCTCCTTAATATCAGTACACTCAGACAATGAAGGCCATCAATTTAACTGGGACAAAGTAACCATAGTAGCCCAAGCGAAACATAGACATGCACGGGAATTCCTAGAGGCATGGTTCTTCACCCATACTTCAATCAACAAACTTACAGAATTGGACCCCATACAGATCAAAACCGGAAATAACAGTACTCGCCATAACAGACCGGACAGTATAGGTAACATCACTTCATTGGAGGCTCCACTGATGATGTCACCTAGCATGGTGACGAAACGTCTGAACAGAAACAAGCTAGCTCAGTGAGCAAGTCAACAACTCAGATGGTGACACTTGAATTCAATAAAAAATCTGGAATTAAGAGTCTAATGATGACCATAAAACCATTGTTGATTGTCAGAAAAAAACCCCATCTGGCTCATTAATATCTGTTAGCGGGGGAAACTGCCTTCCTTACCTGGTCTGGCCTACATGTGACTCCAGACCCACTGAAATGTGGTTGACTCTTAACTGGCCTCTGGGCAATTAGGGATGGGCAATAAATGCTGGTCCAGCCAGTAATACCCTCAACCTGTGAATGAATAAAGATACATTTCTTGTTTGCAACATTTCAAACGTCACATTGTATGTCATTGTGTCATGCATTGTGTCCTGTCAGTCATGTTAAGGCATCCAATTGCCTATCTGTCTCCTAATCATTGTACTTTAGGCATTCAGTGTCTATCTGTGACCTATATGTTATGCATTTACAATTTTCTATCTAGGGCTCTGTTTTATACTTCCATCTGATATGGAACCAATTTTCTATTTACTGTGCAGACAGAAATCTTAACTAATAAGAAGTTATGAAAATCAACCAACAATATTACCAAATCAAGCAAATTTCTCTGAGTCTTTACAAAGTCATGAGTAATTTCTGATGTGACAAATATCAATTACATCTGTGTTTTTTCTCACCAACTTAAATATTCACATATTAAATTATTTAAAAATTCCAAGTTGCACATAAACGTGACTCAACTTACACACAAAATTATCCTTGTATTTATAAATGCCATCTTTGATATTTTTACTTAGCAGTTTCGTTCTGTGCCATAACTAATACCGTTGGAGATCTAGCACTCTGGAAGCTAGGAGGGAATTACCAACTACCAACTATAACAACGCCAGGCATCTGCGCAATTGTACCACTTCAGGAATCAGTTTGGTTCTCCCAACTCACAATCTAGAGCATGCTGTTGTAAATTCTCTAAGTCACAAAAATATTTAATGACTCTGTCTCCACTGGCTTCTGAGATAGGAAGACCCAAAGTCACACAACTCTGATGAGGAAAAACATTCTCCTCAGCTCAGTCATGGAAGGGTAACCTCCGATTTTAGAACAGTGTACCCTGGTTCTGGACTCACCCACAAGAAGAACTACTCTTTCCATGTCCACCCTGACAAAGCAACTTAGGATCTTATCCGCTTCAATCTAGGCACCCCTCACTTTTCTAAACTCCAGGCTGTCCAACTTTTCCTCAAAAGACAGTTCACTTTTTCCAGGTATCAATCTAGCAAACCTCCTCTGAATTGCCTCCCATACATTTACATCCCTCCTTAACTAAGGAGACACAATATTCATAGTGCGGTCTCACCAATACCCTATATAACTGATGCATAACTTCCTTACTTTTAGATCATTTCATAATAAGGGATAGCATCCCATTAGACTTCTTGACTACATGCTGTATCTGTATACCAACTTTGTGAGTCATGCATTAGAATCCAGGTTACATGCCTACATAAAGACACACATACCAACCTTATTCAGGATCTTCTTTGGGAAAGTATCGTTTGAATAGTTGCAGCATCAGTTATGCCTATTGATGTTAAGTAAATGTATTTACTTTATAATTAAATTATATTTAATGTACGTCCACAAGGCAGAATTTACTGGATGAGTCCAGCTCCAGCAACGCTCAAGAAGCTTGATACCATCGAGGAGAACGGGCCCACTTGATTGGAACTACATCCACAAACGTTCAGTCACTCCACCACTATTGCTCAGCAGCAGCATGTAACATCTACAAGATGCTCTGCAGAAATTCACCAAAGATACTTGGACAAAAACCTTCCAAACTCAAGACTGCTATCATCTAGAAAGACAACAGCAGCTGGGAGTACCATCCTGCAAGTGCCCTTCTAAGTTACTTTCCATCCTGACTTGGAAATATATCATTGTTCCCTCCATATCATTGGTCAAAATCCTAGAATTCCTTTGCTAAAGGCATTGTGGGTCTATGTACAGCACATGGGCTATACCAGTTCATGAAGGCAGCTCACCACCACCTTCTCAAGGGCAACTACAGATGGACTGGAAGTGCTGGCCCAGCCAGGGATGCCCAAGTCCCATGAGTGATGAAAATATAATACATTAATTGGTAGTGCAACAGGGCTGCACAATGTTATTTTAAAAATCCTATCACAAAACTATCATAAAAAATAAGGAATGAAGCAGATATTGTGACAAATACTTGGTGTTTACTGGTGTTTAGAACATAGACTAGTATATGGATTTACACAAACAGGTTGGATAGAAAAAAACATTGAGAATAGAAAATTGGTCTTACAAGTCTCTTTGCAGCTACAGTCAGTTTTACTCGATTGCTTGTTACCAAGGAAACTCATTGTAGGTTGGCACTTGAACCTGTTTAATAGCAGATGGTCTGTTTTGCTGGTGAAAGGCCTGGTAAAATAGGATTAAGACAGAAGAATCATTTACTGAGGAATGAACCTGAGTGTAACTTTGCAAAATGCAGGGGTCTAAAACACAATGATTACTCAAGATACAGTTTTCTCGTCTCATCAATTTTTTTTCAGCAAAGTGATGACATTAAACTCAGGTAGTTCAGATGCCTCTTTTTTAAGTAGCAGGTTTGTAGATGGAAGGCCTGTAACAATGTCACCTCTCTAGGTAGTGGTATCTTTCCCCTGTGCTCCAATACATCTTCGGTGGCTGGTAGGTGTGCAGTGAGTCTTGAACTCAGAGGCCAGGACGTTACCCACTGCACCACAGGCATTACCAACTGCAATGTAAGTAAAACCAACAAAATGGTCAACTTACTCATCCTGAAAGTCTTCAGAACGTGGATAACATTTAGCAAGAAAAAGAATCAGCAGTAAGCCAACCAGCATGTCCTGGTACTATTTCAGATCTCCAAAATCTGCAGTATTTTGCATTTTTTTTGTACAAACAAATGATCTCCAAGAGTCTATGTTTCAGACAAACAACACAATGATCAACAAATCAGTTATAAAAACAGAGATAAAAGGTACTGCAGATGCTGGAGAATCCGAGATAACAAGCATGGGGCTGGATGAACACAGCAGGT
>JAHRHZ010000020.1:11411405-11421541 GCA_024137785.1 Ginglymostoma cirratum
GAAACGTCAAGCTTTCCTGCTCCTATGATGCTGCTTGGCCTGCTGTGTTCATCCAGCCCCACACCTTGTTATCAAAGGGACTATGGTGATTTTATTTGTTTAATATTTTCCCAATGACAGATGTTAAACAGCTTATAGTTATCTTTTTTGTCTCCCTTCCCTTGATAAAACGTATTTGAATTCAAGAATGATTATTTATTTCAAACCCAAGAACCTTACATAACCAACAAAATTCCTGACAAACCTTGCACACATATGAAATATTCAACTGCCAATCTTTATAACCTCTGAAATTCACTCACTAAACTTTGCTAAATCTCTAGGTCTTCTCCATTCTGTAGGATGCTCTTTCAATCCTTTGATATTGCTTTTGGTTATCTGGATTAATATTTCCTTATGTGACTCAGTGTCATAGTTTATGTGGTGATAGTTTAAAAATAAGGAACATCCATTTAAAATATAGATGAGGAAGCATCTTTCTCTTTGAGAGGATCGTGAATCTTTGGAATTGCCTTTATTAAAAGGCAGTGGATGTAGAATCTTTAAATACTTTTGAGGCAGAGATAGATAGAGTCTTGATCACCAAGGGACTTAAATTATCATTGGGGGCATGAAGGAATGTAGGTTTGGGTTAAAATCAGATCAGCCATAGTCATATTGCTCAAAGGATTGAATGGCCTACTCTTGTTCATATAGCAATTTTTGACTTAGAAAGCCCTTATGATGTCCCTAAGGAGCTTTTACTCTGGTAAGGATGTTTTTGGTACTGTTAGTCAACTCTGAGGGATTGTACATCCAGGACTGTTGGATAGAATGTGAAGCTGGGCAAGGGGAAACCCCATGTCACCAAGAAAACAAACCATATCAGGTGAAAAGAAAACTGTCACTCAAATTTTGTCAACTCTGCCAAACGTGTGTCCTAGCCTTGTCAAACTGAAGTAAGTATAAAGCTAACCTGAAGTTCTTCGTCAGTGGTTTAAATTGTGGTGGTTTAGCTTGGACCTCCCAAACTCAACTTCCTAGAAAAATCCAGGTAAATCACGGCCTACTACAACAGATGGCGACAGTGAGGGAAGGTGTCAAACAGAGAGGTATAAGCAGCCCCTCTGTGCGGAATGGGCATCTTCGTCAAAAAGAAGGCCTCATGGAGACTGGGGGAGACAGAAAAGATTTTTCTCAACCTACTGTGAATTACAGGGTCAACTGCTTGCAAATATTCTGTTTTCCTGCGCTCAAACTTAACTTTCCTTCATATTTGTATAGATGCCACTGAAATAAAGAATACAATAATTGATGATAGATTCATGGTTGCTATTATCAAGCCCAGCTTTAATTAGTTGAATTGAGATGCCACCAATTCCATCGGTAGGGTTGGAAATCATGGACCTCCCACATCACAAGTTCATAAACATGAGGCTACCATCTCCCCTGTTTTGGCTCACTGGCTCACCCTCTCATCTGACCCTGACATTTGTGGCTTCATGTCCCACTCTTGATCACAAAATTGCGTTTCTCATCCGGTGGAATACGAAGGAGTGTTGGTTGTTCTTCCAGATGACACTGAACTACAGTTCCAGCTGCCCCTTCAGGTGGTTGTAAAACATCCCACCTGATACTATTTCAAAGAAGAATGGGAAGCTTTCTCTCAGTCATTGTCACACTGCACAGAAACTGGCCGTTTGGCCCAGCTCGACCATGCCAACCAGGTTTCCTAAACTGACCAGTCCCATTTGCTGGTGTTTTGTCCATATCTCTCTAAAAGTTTCCTGACAGGGTTGTCAGCCTTTGGAATTCCCTAACTCAAAAGGCAGAGAATGCAGAATCTTTAAATATTTTTAATGCAGAGGTAGATAGGTTTTCGATGACCAAGGAGATGAAGGATTATCAGGGTACCCAAGAATGTAGAGTTGAGGTTAAAAATCAGATCAGCTATGTTCTTGTTGAATGCTGGAGCAGACTTAAAGGGCTGAGTGATCTCCTCCTGCTCCTAGATCATTTGAGTTCTCCCCCACAGGATCTCCTGCCAATTTTTATCCCTTAAAGTCAGGGGGTGGTGAGGAGGAAGGGGTATGCTCACATTACTGTGTGTGGGAGCTTTCTGTGCACAGTTTGGCTGCTGCTGTGCTCTTCATTCATGGGATAAAGGCATCACTGGCAAGGCCAGCACTTATCACGCATCCCTAATTACCCAAAGGGGGATTGAGAGTCAACCACACTGTTGTGGATTTGGAATCACATTAGGCCAGATCCTAAACAGCATTAGTGAACCAGGTGGGATTTTCACCAACACACAGCAATGGTTTCATGGTCACTATTAATTTCAGATTTTTTATTAGATTCAAATTCCACTATCTACCACGGCAGGATTTGAACCTGGATCTTCAGAACATTACCTGGGTCTCTGAATAAACAGTCCAGCGATAATACCACAATGCTGTCACCTTCTGCACCTCCAGGGCTGTGCTTGGCAAAAGACTTCATTGACTGTAAAAGAAACTTGGGAAGTCATGAAGTTGTAAATGGCGCTACATAAATGGAAAGTCCTCCTTCAGAGTTCAAGATCAATTCATGGCAAGAATCTGAAAAGTTGTGTCCTCCGAGCTGACAACATTTAGGAAAATGTGCAAAGCGAAATTTAAACATGTGGTTTGAGAGCCGCATTCCCACTTAGTCCTGTCTCCTGGTCAGACGTAATGTGCAAACCATAGATGGAATTTGTAATTTTCAGAGGGAGGGACAGGGTGTGCGGAAGGTGGGGGGGGGGAGTCAAAATGGAATAGGAGGATCCGAATGCATGCATGGGGAATTGCAATACCATCTGGTCCTCATTTACACTGTCTGTCTGTCTCTCTCTCTCTCTCCTTTCCCGGCTGCTCGCCTGGAAAAGAGGCAAGGATATCTTGCCACATCCGTCCCGCTTTCGACTTTTCAATGTTTGTGGGGGAAATTTTGATTTGTTTACCTAAAGGAGAATATTACAAGAAGGAGGCCGGACAGCAGATTGTTCTTTATTGAGGGGGGAAAATTGACACCGACGGTACTGAGCTGGAGTCTGGAAGTGACGAGGTAAATTAAAGAAAGTTTTGTACAGTTTGCAAATATTCAAACTTTTCCTACTTGTAATTTCAATCAGACCCCAGTAGCCCGCTCCAGCCTTGAATGGGTTTAAAATAAGTCCTTACCCTTTATGCCATAAAATTAGGTCTTTATCCTTTGTGCAGTCCGGCTTATTGCCCGGAACTGCACAACGTCAGCACAAAGTTTCACCCTGTGGACAATATTGTAGAATCAAAACATCTTTCTGGACTGAGGGTGGAGCGCTGCAGGCAGCTCCAATATTTTGGAATCAACATTTTTTAAAAAATGCACCGAAAAACAGAAGTGCCTGTAGCTCCATCATTGAAATCTAAAAGAACAGGCACCAAGTCTGCTCACATTGAGCTTTGGACTAGAAAAATGATCATAACCCATTACTCTCTAAATGGAATGCAATATTGGCAAAGTTCTGGTTTGCCATTAGTTGTCACAACGTTCTTTTAAAAAAAAAACTCCTGTAAAACGTAAAAGAAAGTCTTGAGTTCTTGAAATGGTCACCCTGACCCTCTGTCAAGATTCCACCATCCTGAACTGCAGTGATTCAAAAGGGCAGCTTCCCACCACCTTATGAAGGGCAACAAATGAATACTGACATAGTGACATCGACATCCCATCCCTGAATGAGAAAAAATCTCGGTAAATACTACAAGTTGATATTTTCCTACTTGTAAACCTTCAGGGTCTCTTGCACACAGGGTAATGTTCAGTTACCTGCTGACTTTATCTGTTCCTTTGAGACCACTTGTCTCTTTTTTAAATTGCTGTACGGAATTGGTCCATTTGGATCTAATACATGAAACTGGGTTAATTATTACTGTTGCTAAGGCTGCAGCAGTTCACAGGAACAAGGTTTACTATTGTTGGACTGGCCTAGTGGTATTATTGTAGCACTGTTAATCCAGAGAGCCAGGTAATGTCCTGAGGACCAGGGTTCAAATCCTATCACAGCGAATGGTGGAATTCAACAAAAAACATGGAATTAAGCATCTAATAATGACCACGAATCAATTATCAATTGCTGGAAAACCCATCTGGTTCACTAATGCCCGTTAGGGAGGGAAACTGCCATCCTTACCTTGTCTAGCTTACATGTGACTCCAGACCCACAGCAATGTGGCTGACTCTAAACTGGCCTCTGGGCAATTAGGGATGGTCTATAAATGCAGGCCTAGCCAGCAACACCCACATCGCATGAATGAATTAAAAAAAAAGACTGTGGCCATTTGGCCCCTTGAGACAGCTCCTACATTTTCAGTCTGCAGCTCTATTCACTGAGATCATTGCTGATCCTTGAATAATAGAGTGGTTACAACACAGAAAGAGGCCATTCAGTCCTCTGTTTCTGTCCCAGCCGTATCTCAATGCCATGACCTACTTCTTGGGTACCCTTTGACATCTGAACAGCTTCCTAAGATTACCTCAAGATCAGGTAAAATAGTACAGTAACATTTTTCCCCTTTGTTAGAAAAAAAAGTAGCTAAGATTAGCTATTATTTGTCTGCTAGCACTCCAATGTAACACCTGGAGATGTTTTATTTTTAGAAAGGAGTACATAATCACATGCATTGTTATTGTGGTATGATACCTGAAGTTTGACCAAAATTCTAAACTAAATTTTTATGGAATAGCACATTGCACAGGATGTTGAGTAGAGATATTGTCCCAGAGCAGACACCTGATGGTGCAGGAAATACATGGTGAAAGCTGGAAGCAGCCAGCACGCACTATCCAGTTCTCTCGTCATGTGTTAGGTGACTAGGAAATGTTTGCACAGGGACCCAGTGGAAATTACATTTCAAGTCACCTAGTGCATGGCTGGATCAGCAAGTGCTAACTGACTTTGCTTTTGAACTTCAAGGTTGTTTCTCCTTGTTGCAGAGTCTAGGACCAGAGGGCATAATCTCAGAATAAAGGGTTGTATGCTTAAGACACAGCTGAGGTTCTTCTCTCAGAGCGATCTGAATATGTGGAATTCTTTACCGTGGAAGGCTGTTGATGTTTGGTCATCAAGTATGTTCAAGGCTGAGATAAACAGATTTTTAATCAGTGAGGGAATCAAGCTCTATGAGGAACAGACAGGAAAGTAGAGTTAAGGATTATCCGATCAGCCATGAACTCATTGAATGGTGGAGCAAACTCTGAGTTGAATGACCTATTTCTGCTCCTGCATCTTGTGGTGTTTTGGTGCTACTCTGGGTGCTAGCCAATGATATGTGTTGAGATGAAACTTCATAGGCAAGAAAAGGAATAGGAAGGCACATGATATATTAACACTAGGTATGGATTCAAAAACTTTATCTGAAATATCAATAACAGTACTGGGATGTCAGTTGTAGCTTTATGGTCTTGTCTCTAGGTCAGAAGATTATAGGTTCATACATCCATTGTAGTTCTGAAGAAGTGTTGCACTGCTGGAAGTGTCATCTTTTGGTCGAGATGTTAATCTGTAGATCTGATTCATACTTTTTTTAATTTCAAAAAATATATTTTATTCATAAGAAAAATCTCTTTGTATATATACATTGCCATAAATGCAGTTCGTTTCTGTACGGTTGCATATCAAGTAAACAAACAAAATATTGGACTTTGACTCTACCCCAACAAACCAAAGACCTCTCTTATATATCCAATACTAATATTTACATATAGTTGAGGTGCTGGGAGGGTCCGATAACTGAACAGACCCCCATTTAACTTTGGTAGAAAGATATCAGACAGTAGTCTTTCCCCACTGCGCCTTTGTGGCAGCTGCCCCAAGCTTTAGTGCATCCCTCAACATGTAGTCCTGGACCTTGGAATCCACTGAGGTTCAACAGCTGAGTTATAACCAGCTTTTGCCTTTCACAACCTCGAATCCATTAAAGACAGTGTGTGTCATAGTCCCTCAGAGTGAGATGACCCTCACGGTAAGACTGTACTGTGTGTAGAGTTTTTAAAACCCCTACTCAAGCACAGCAGCTATACTGCTTGACCAGAAAACTCTCCCAACTCATACCGACTGCTGTAGTCACATCAGAAGAATTTACCAGTGGATAACTAATTTGTTTGGCTATGATATGACACACCTTCTGTGAATATCAGATTCTGAGGTGGGACTTGAACCCAGAGCATCTGCCCGGTTGCAGGGCCAATACCCACTGCATCACAAGATCTTCCCAGATACAGTGAAGTTGTTATCAGGCAAAAAAAAAACATGGTGGCCAATTTATGCACAGCAATTCTCCATAGTCAACAACGTAATAATGATCAGATAATCTGTTTTAGGTAATTTAAAGAAAAATGTTGGCTGGGATAAACTTCCCTGTTGTTTTATCAAGCCATGGAATATTTTGCTTCGATTTGAAAGGAAGACAAAATCTTTGTTTAACTCATCTGAAAGATAACACCTTCAACAGTGCAATTCCTCAGTACTGCCCTGGAGTAGGATTTGAATCCATTATCTTTGACTCAAAGATGAAAGCTCTGTCAGTGAATGGCACCATCAATATATTGTAAAACAAAGAACTGCAGATGCTGGAGATCTGAAACAAGCCAAAACAGAAAATGCTGGACAGACCCAGCATGTTTGGCAGCATCTGTGGAGAGAAAAACGAGTTAATGTTTCAAACAAGGGTCTGCAGACGGGTCACAGGACTTGAAACATTAACTCTGTTTTCTCACTACAGATCCTACAAAATGATTATTATATTAATGCTTAGTGTTTGGATTGATAATGAAGATGGATTTGTGTCCATGGCAGCTCTGCTTCTGTTAAAAGAAAGTCAGAAGTCACACGACACCAGGTTATAGTCCAACAGGTTTATTTGAAAACACAAGCTTTCAGAGCGCCACTCCTTCGTCAGGTGAAGAGCCTTCAATAGTTTGTGATTTCAAATAAACCTGTTGGACTATAACCTGGTTAACAAGTTGTGGAGCTGGATGAACACAGCAGGCCAAGCAGCATCATAGGAGCAGGAAGGCTTGACATTTCGGGCCTAGACCCTTAGTTCCTATTATCTCTGGACTATAACCTGGTGTCGTGTGACTTCTGACTTTGTCCACCCCAGTTCAACACCGGCACCTCCACATCATGGCTACCATCTGTTAAAAAAATGTAGGGGTCTGCATTTAAATGTTAGTAAATATTGTGATGCTGTGTTATTCATTTTCTTGGAAATGCAAATATATGATCTATACAGTTGGAGATATTGTCTTCCAGTAGGTCAGTAAGCCTGTTCATCTGCATTACCTGCTTTACTAACTTTTTCTTTCCTAACTGTACTAAGTCTAAGCAAACGGCTTGTGTTCTCTATATCTGCCAAGATTCCATCACAGGGTGGATAGGCACTTTATTCAACTGTAAAGGGTCCAATGGCCTCAAATTAGGTCAAGTTTTGGCAATGATTTGTATTACATTACAGGATTTCCCAGTTGACTTTGCGGTTAGAACAGGTGGTCTCTACATTCAATGGAGCATAGAAGAATGAGAGATGATCTTGCCGAAACATGTGAGATTTTTCTGGGGCTTTATTAAGTTAAGTGCTGAGATGACATTTCCCTTTGTGGGGAAATCTGGATCTAGGGTTTCAGAACCAGGGGTTGCCTCATTTAGGATGGGGATAAAAAGGAATTCCTTCCCTTAGAGGATCTTGAATCTTTGGAATTATTGTCTGTGCAACAGGTAGGAAAGTGGAATTGAGGCTGCATTCAGTTCAGCCATGATCGTATTGAATGGTGGAACAGGCTTGTGGGGCTGAGTGGCCCAACCCTGCCCTTATTTCTTACACTCTCTACCATTTGCTTTTCCAATTAGAAACCTGATTATTTTAAAATGCATTTGAAACTTGTTTAGTCATTTATTGCTTGCAACAGTTTTGAAAAATGGTGCAAACTGTAAAACCAGTTAATATTAATTTTAGGTACAGCGTGCAGAGTTTTTCAAGGTAGGCAGAGAATAAAGGCTTCACTGCACCATCATTGATTTCACTATTCTGCTCCCTCTTCCAAAGTAGCACCATTTCCCTCTGTGTCCGAGGCAAAGGGTTCAACGCCCACATCAGACTTGAGCCGATAAAACTGACCTAACACTTCTAATGCAGGACTGAAGGAGATATTGTTTTTCATTTGACCCTGGGAAGCAAGCACATTGCAGTCTGGATTCTGGAGCCAGACTGGGAAATGACAGGAGATTTCCTTCCCTAAAAGGGATTATTTGACTTGATTTGATTGGATTTATTGTCACCTAAACCTAGGTACAGTGAAAAGTTTTGTTTTGTGTGCTGTACAGGCAGATCATACCATACAAAGTGCATTAGGGTAATAGAACACAGCGAGGAATATAATGTTACAGCTGCAGAGAAGGTGCACAAATAGCAAGATCAAAATTTAAGTTTGATCGGTCCATTCAGAAGACTAATAACGGTGGGGAAGAAACTGTTCTTGAATCTGTTGGTACGATTGTTAAGCTTTTGTATCTTCTGCCCCATGGAAGAATTTGGAAGAGATTTTAAGTAGAGTGGGAAGGGTCTTTGATTATGTTGCCTGCCTTCCCGAGACAGCGAGAAATGTCGATGGAGTCAATGGATGGAAGGTTGGTTTGCGTGATGGACTGGGCTGTGTTTACAACGTCTATAGTTTCTTATAGTCCTGGGCCACATGTGTTTTTATAGCATTTGATGATTGTTTCATGGTCACCATTACAAAGATTAGCTTTCTATTCCAGGATTATTGATTCAATTTAAATTCCACCAACTGCTGCTCTGGGATTGGGCCTGCAACCGCACAGCATTAGTCTGGACCACTCAATTACTGGTCCATTCACATTACCATTATGCCACCATTTTCCCCTCAAACATTGCACTGCTGGGGGACTGTCTTTCACATGGTGACCCTCTCAGGTGAATATAAAATGTCTCGTGACGCTAATGTAAAGAAGAACAGGAAGTTCTCTTCTGTCTTCTGGCCAATTTTTGTCCTTCAACCAACTGATATTGCTATTTGTATGAGCTTGCTGTACTAAAATTGGCTGCTACATTTCCTCCATTAGAGCTACATTGACTACATTTAAAAACAATGCTCTTCATTGTGTGTACAGCACATTGGCATCTTATATGCCCACTTAGGAGTGAAGGTACAAGGCATTCCTGCTAATTACAGAACAGTTAGAATAACCATCATTGGATTTATAGTTGGAATCCAGGTCAGGGACAGGAATCGCATTACCCAGTTCTACTCCTGGCCTAGTCTCTGGTTCCCTGCTTGAGCAGAGCAGCTTTGACCTGAACACAGCGGGCTGCCTAGAGCCATTTGCCCTTGGTTATTGGACCCTGATGTAGCCCTCTGTCCCAGGCCATGGTTGGACCATGCCATTAGAAACATTGTGTGTTGAAACGTATTGGCAGAGTTGGATAAATGGAAGTGGTGGTGGGGCTTGTTGTGTGTTGGGGTGGGGGGCGGCGGGGGGAGGTGGGGAGGGGTGCAGTTTTCCCACCATGCAAGATTTTGCTTTCAGGATACATCCTAGGACGATCAGGGATTCTCTCAGTAAGCTTCCAAAAAATATTCTGGCCTTCTGTCTGTGTGACTGAAGCCCCCTCTACTCACTTATAGGTACAGAAGTAATTAAGGTGGAAAATGGATATATAAGGTACTTTGACCATCAAAGTAGATCTTGCTTAAATTATTTAGATCTTTCGTTGGAGTTACAACTTGAGGACTGTCCTCACTTTGGTCTCCTTCTTAAGAAGTGGGGCCAACAAAGGTTGATGAGAGTAATTCCTGGGGTTAGAGGACAGTCCTATCAGGAGAAATAATGTAGAATGACCTATACTTGCTCAAATTTAGAAGAATGAGAGGTGACAAACTCATTGAAATCTATATTGCAATTCTAATGGCCTTTAGGAAAGGAAAATGCCATCCCTACCTGGTCTGGCCTATATGTGACTCCAGACCCACAGCAACATGGCTGACTATGGACTGCTATTGTATCAGAGATAAAAGGTACTGCAGATGCTGGAGAATCCGAGATAACAAGCATGGGGCTGGATGAACACAGCAGGTCA
>JAHRHZ010000020.1:11421941-11435709 GCA_024137785.1 Ginglymostoma cirratum
GTCAAGTTTTCCTGCTCCTATGATGCTGCTTGACCTGCTGTGTTCATCCAGCCCCATGCTTGTTATCTCGTTGACTATGGACTGCTGTCTGGGCAATTGAGGTGGGCAATAAATGCTGCCCTAGCCAGTGATGCCCTCATTCTGTGAATGAAATTTAAAAAATAAAATTCTTCTTGGGTTTCAAAACCTAAATGCTTAGAGGCTGCCACCCCTAGATGGAGAGTCAGGGGTCTCAGGCTAACAGGCCACCCATTTAGAACTGGGAAAAGGATTATTCACTCAGATGAGTGTGAATGTTTGGTATTCTGTAACTGTTTATGGATGCTCAGTTGTTGAACATATTCAGGAGTGAAAACAACAGATTTTTGACTCTGAGGAAGTTCAGAGATTTAGGGATAATTCAGGAACCTGGAGTTGAGCTCCGTATTGAATGGAGGAGCAGCTCAAATATGGACTACTCCTGCTCCAGCTTTCCTCTGTGCTCTTATTTCCAGTCCATGAGATACCATTTGGCTCTAAATCATGTGTTTTCTTACCTTGTTACCTGATTATCTCCCACAGGAGCCAGCAGCATGTCAGTGAAGGCCCAATGCCAGGAATTTGGCTCAACTCACAAGCTGGCATCATTTGATGGTGGCAGACATTGTGGCCAATATTCACAATAAACACAATCCTATTGAGAGTCCAGTGTGATTTTATCGATGCTTATTTCATATTTCAGGCTTTTTGTTAATTGATGCTTCTCTTCATCTTATTATCCCAACAGATCATTTGCTAAGTGACAGAGAAAGAATGCCGTTAATTAGAAAAAGTAAGTACATTGTAAAGTAACAATTCTCATACTCATTGACTTTCAGCGGATGTTGGGACAGATGCTTCAGAAAGGTCGCACTAGGTTTTTGAACAACTAAAACAGACCGTCATCCATTCCTTGGGGATTTTTTTACTCTGCTGTTTTGAACGTGGTTTAGAATTCCAGTTAATGTAGAATGTAGCTTCTCACATGAATGTGAAATAGTGTCCTGCTAGACTGTTAGAAATTCAATTTTTTTTTAACCATGTGTTTTGAGGGGAGTACCTTGCTGAATAAAATGTTTGCTCGATGCTTTTAAGTGAAACCTTTGCTGGCCCACACTCCATGTCACGCCTGAAATCTGCCATCTCTACACTTTAAGTGACCCTGCTGAAACGTTTTAACAGTCACTTACCATGCAGCCCTGGGCCACATGATTTTAATCAGTTGATGGGCGTGTACAAGGTCCAGTGGTTAAAATGGCCCAGGCTCAAGATGCAGTTGTCTCAGAAATGTGGTGCTTACCCTGTGCTTAGCTTTTCCAAACCCAGTCCCAGTTAATAATTCCCAAAATATCCTGAGGCATTTCACAGAGGCAGGGTGGGTGGTAGCTGGAGAGAATTGGGTTGGGATGACAGTTCTAAATCTCAGAAACTGGTTTTGGAAAATGTTATAACTTTGGTGGTTTGCAACGGTGATTTACTCAAGTTCATACTTAAGTGGTTTGATGGCTTCCTTCTTGTAGTGGGTGACTCTCCCTGCTACTGACATTGGCATGTGGGAATATCACAGTGAAACTCTCTATTATGTATCGAATTTTCCGGACATACAGACAGAAAAACTTCTCAGGGAGGCTGTATTCACACCAGCTAAGACAGTCTGCAGTTACGTGAATAAACTGCTTTGTTCCACAACAGGCAAAATTAAACACTGTGTGTGTGATGAGAAACTCCCATTTGTATTCCATTGTATCACAAACATTGTAAATTAAGCTGGCCTTTTACTTAATATGAAAATGCACACTTCTGCTTCTCCATTGTAGCCCAACTCCTGGAATTTGTGGAGAGTCAGAAATAGAGGTTAAAGACTTGAATTTTCCCAAAATATGTGAATTTCAGGGAGTTTCATGGATATCTTTCCTTCCTGAGGATGAGTGGCATTTCCCATGTAATTTCGTGCTGCTCACCTCATTAAGTCTACACACCGCCTCCACAGCACTGCTCTTGTGCAATCTCGTGCTCAGCGCTGTGGAAATACTTTCCTGTGTCAAGACCTTAAGGTGGGCACCATGTTTCAACCGGAGCTGCACAACAGTTAATACACTGCCACACTGCTACTGAGACAGTGTGGTGTCCATATTGTGCAGTAATGCTCCAGGAAGATCTCTGCTCTCTGCCGGGGTAAGTGCCACTATCCTCTCTCTGCTATCTCACAATTCACTCTATCTCTGTGACTGCACCCAGCTCCCACCAAGGCCCATGCTCTAACACCTTCACTATTGCATGTAGCATCTTCCCTCAATCTTCCCACCCACATCATCTACTCAAACGACTAACCCTTCCTGCCCTCTGTACTTCCTACTCACTCATTCGGCACAGCTCACCACCTTTCACGGCTGAGGATGAACCAGTCCCCTGACTGACCATAGTTTCCCTTAACAGACCAAGGATTGCTCCCGTTAGACTTTCAGACATCTTAGTTGGAGCATGTGTAGTGTGTTTGTCATTCAAACTGCCGCCACGTGCCGAAGGTGTGACATTAATGTAGCAGCATGCCACTCGTCAACATGCCCACTCTCCTGACTGTTCACTGCTGGCAAATATGGCAAGCTGAAGAACAAAAGCAGAAGTTGTGTTTGTTCCTGATTTACAGCATCAGCAGTTATTTTTGGTTTTTATTAAATATGGCAAGCTGCCTGGCTTTCTATCTGCAATAGAAAACAAAACAAGGCAAGGCCGAGATGCTGTGAGTGTCCAAGAAAGTGCAAAGCAATTGAGTGCTAAGCCAGCAAACTCCAGAGTCCTGGGATGCAGCCTGTTCTGTAGCATGAGATGGCACCTGTCCTTGTGGGCAAAGTGGCCTGGCATCAGTTTTGCAATATAAGGTGTCAGTTGCATTTTGAAGTGCTGAAGCGTGTTGTAGGTTAGTCCGAGATGGACCTTGATGATGTATTCAGGCTGCTGCATTCCTGATGCCTGTCTGTGTAGACAGAGGAAAGCAGGCTGCCCATGGATGGTACCCTGAGATGTTGGGGAATGCTGACCGACACGGATACCCAGAGACGATGCCAGCGAGCTGCAGCTGCTAGGTAAACAATTTCCCCTCTAGTTTTCTTCCCGGCTACCTGGCCTCTGAGGTTACTGATCACAGAACGTTGCAGCAGCCCTGCAGCTTTAGAGCAAGCATTGCAAGTAATGGTTTTGCCTATCAAAGTGGGCATTCACACTGGCTAGTTTCTCACTGGTATCCAGGAGAACAGCAACTTAAGACCATTAGATATTGGTGCAGAATTAGGCCATTTGGCCCATTGAGTCTGCTCCACCATGGCCGATACATTTCTCAACTCCATTCTTCTGCTTTCTCCCCATTACCCTTGATTCCCTCACTAATGAAGACCCTATCTGTCTCTGTCTTAAATGCACTCAATGATTTGGCCTCCAACGCCTTCTGTGGAAACGAGTTTAAGAGATTCACCATCCTCCTCCTGAAGAAATTCCTCCTCGTCTCAGTTCTAAAGGGTCGTCCCTTCACCCTAAGGCTGTGTCCTCAGGCCATAGTCTCTCCTACTAGTGGAAACATCTGCCCCACGTCCACTCTATCCAGGCCTCTCAGTATTCTGTAAGCTTCAATCAGATTCCCTCCTCATCCTTCTAAATTCCATTGAGTACAGGCCCAGAGTCCTTAACTGCTCCTCATATGACAAGCCCTTCATCCCTTGGATCATTCTTGTAAACTCCTCTGGACCCAATCTAATACTGGCACATCCTTCCTTGGATAAGGGGCTCAAAACTACTCACAATATTCCAAATGCAGTCTGACTGGAGCTTTATAGAGCCTCAGCAATACATCTCTGCTGTTGTATTCTAGACTTCTTGAACTGAATGCTAACATTGAATTTGCCTTCTTACCTGCTGATCGAACTTGCATGTCAATCTTAAGAGAATTCTGATCTAGGACTCCCAACTCCCTTTGTGCTCCAAATTTCTGAAGGCTTTCCTCGTTTAGAAGACTGCTGATGCCTCTGTTCTTTGTACCAAAGTGTGTAACCTCACACTTTCTCACATTATGTTCCATCTGCCACTTGTTTGCCCATTGTCCAATCCTGTCCAAGTCCTTCTGCAGCCTCCCCACTTCCTCATAACTACCTGCCCCTTTACCTATCTTTGTGTTACCTGCAAACTTAGCAATACTGTCCTCAGTTCCTTTTGTCCAGATCATTACTATATACTATGAATAGTTGCAGTCCTAACACTGACCCCTGCAGAACTCCTCTAGTCAACAGCTGCTATCGTGAAAAAGACCTCTTTATTCCTACTGTCTGCCTTCTACCAGTCAGCCAATCCTCTATCCATGCCACTACCTTGTCCCTTACACCATGGGCTCTTATTTAGCAGCTTCCTGTGTGGCACCTTGTCATAGGCCTTCTGGAAACCCAACAGATGATATCCACTGGCTCTCCTTTGTATAATTTGCTTGTTACCTCCATAAAGAATTCTAACAGATTTGTCAGGCATGTTGTTGATGAAACCCTGCTGACTCAGCCCAGTTTTACCATGCACTTCCAAGTAGTCTACGATCTGAACTTTAATAATTAACTCCAAAATCTCACTGAGGTCAGGTTAAGGGCCTGTAGTTTCATCTCTTCTACCTCCACACTTTCTTAAACAGGGGTATTAAATTAGTCATCTTCCAGTCATCTGGTGCCCTCCCTTACTCCAGTCATTCCTGAAAGATCACCACCAAGGCCTCTACAATCTCCTCAACTAATCCTTCAGAATTCTGGGGTGCAGTCCATCTGGTGCAGGTAATTTATCCACTTCAGACCTGTCAGCTTCCCCAGCACCTTGTCCTTAGTGATGGCCACTACACTCACCTCTGCCCCCTGATTCTGTTGAAGTCCTAGTGTGCTGCTGGTGTCTTCCATCCTGAAAAATACCCATTCCTGTTCCTCCACCATTTCTTTGTTCCCCATTTCTACTTCTCCAACCTCATTTTCTTGCGGTCCAATGTCCAATCTTGCCTCTCACTTACCTTATTTATATCTACAAAAATCTTGTAGATGTCCTTTATATTATTAACTAGTTTACTCTCATATTTCATCGTATTACCACCATCCACCACCAACTGTGTTTTTAATTGCACTCTGCTGATTTTTCAAGGCTTCCCAATTCTCTGGCTTCCACTGATCTTCACCACATTATATGCCTTTTCCTTTTCTTTTATGCTGTCCTGATTTCCATGGTTACCTCACTGTCTCTTTAATCCTCCCCTTTCTTCTTCCTTGGGACGAATTTCTGCTGTGCTTCCCGAATTATGCCCAGAAACACCTGCCATTGCTGCTCCACTGTCTTCCCTGCTAGGCTCCCCTTCCAATCAACTCTGGCTGATTTGTTTGTGTCTTCAAATCCACATTCCTGACTGCTCCATAACCCTTGACAGTCAAGGATCTATCTCCAACAAATGCAGAGAATGCTGGAGAAACTCTGGGGAACCGGCAGTATTTGTGGAGAGAGAAACAGAGTTAATGTTTTGAGTCCAGTATAACTCTTCAGAAGTTTGGATCTATTTACCTCTGGCTTCTAAATACTAAATGACCCAGCCTCCACAGCTATCTGAGGAAGATAATTCCACACACTCATAAGCCTCTGAGAGAAATGGAAAAGCGCTTTTTCTATTAAATGGGAGATCCCTTTTGTTAAACCTGTGTCCCCAGTTATAATTCCCCTATCCTGTCAGCATCCACCCTGTCAAAACCCCTCAGAAGTCTTTTATCAGCATTAAAGAAGAGGTTAGAAAAGTGGATGAGAATTAAAGGGGTATTGGAGCTAGGCACATGAGTTTAGGAATGACTGCTGATGTGGTGGAAGAACTCCAGATGTTCAGACAGGGCCAAGCGATCTGTTCCATTGTAGCCATTATATAATTCTCTGTGGAAGAGCTGCTTGGACTCTGATTGATCCTCCCCTGTAGTAACTTGCTGCCCTCAGTAGATTTGTGTAATGAGGTGTCTGGGTCATTCTCAATAATTCCACCTGAGCTGGACTACAGGCACAAATGTCTAAATCCTCATTTACCAGTCCCAGTACACATGACTGCCGTGCAGCCTGATAGCTTTGTTGGATGTCTGCACTCCTCCAATTCTGGCCCCTTCATGGCTCACCAACTATGACTGCGTCACCACTCACAGCAGTCTCTCTGTATAGCAAGCTCCCCAACCCCTCTGCCTCACTCTCCTGTTTCAAGACGCTCCTTAAAGTTCTTCTCTTTGATCAAACTTTTGATCATTGCCCCCAGTATCTTCAAGTGTGGCTTGGTGTCAAAACTTTATCTGACAACACCCCAATGGAATCAGCTCGGGACTTTCTACGATATGGAAGGTGCTGGATAAATTCACATTGTTGGTGTATTTGTTGCTATAATAAACTACCTAGCCCGATTTTGTGTTATTTTGATACTGGACATTTCAGATGCCATTGTTGGTATGGAGGTAGGGCCAATAGTCATCCCAAGCTCCAGGGACAATTTTCTGGTGTATATTCTGGTCATTTCAAAATGCATTTAAACTTAACAACATCAATAAAATAATATATTCATGAAACAAATAAAAGTTTTAATATCTTTTAATATTTTTGTAGAAATTCATAGATTTTCATAATGAGCTTTGTTTACTTGTGAAGTGCTGATTAATCCGTTTGGATTTGCTCTTTCCTTGATAAATACTTTGTCTTTTTCTCACTTTTCGTGTTTTTTTTCTAGTTAATCAGGGCTTGCTGTTCCTAGTTATTCTGACATTTTGCCTGGTCCTTTACAACAAATTTCACAAAATGTCACCATACAAAGAGGAAGCAGGTGAGTGTTCCTCTGTTGTTTACAGGAGGGGGTTCATCTGGGTTCTAGGAACGGTGGAATTCCAGATTATACAGTGATTTTGATTTGAAGCCATTTAACATTCAGATGGATTTTACAATTTGATGTCAGCTCTGCCACAGCTCTTGTTCTCCTTCCCAACCTTCTCTTTTAAATGGGGAATAAACGGAAAAGTCAGGTCCCCTCAACACCGTGCCCATGGCCCTGGAATAGGGGCAGCACTGGATTAAATACACAGCAAAGCTCACTCTACTCTTTTTAAACAGGCAAGTAAACTTTCCTCAACTCTTTGGAATTCAATATAAACTTCCTTCAACTCTTTTAGGATGGGGTATTTCAAGACTGGGGTGCGTATTTCTCAGGTGAGAGGAGAAAGATTTAAAAATTACATGAAAGGCAACGGTTTTACAATGTGATGTGCAGACAAAGCAAGGTGATGGGAGAATGACACCGAGTCATTAGGGTCTGGAATGCATGCCCTGGAAGTGTCATGGAGGCAGATTCAGTTCAGGCTTTTAAGAGGGCATTGGATGGTTATTTACATCGAAACAAAGTACAGGAGAAAGGTAGAAGAACCAAGTCATAATGCTCATTTGAAAAGCTGGAGTAGATCTGATGGGCTGAATGGCTTTCTTCTGCACCATAAAACTGTGATTCTAGGATTCTTAGCAAATGCCTCTGGAAATCCACATAATTGACCCATTTGGGGTTTAAGACATTAGTTTTAGTTAAAATCTTTCCCTTTCTAGCTGGATGTAAAATTCCATCATACTGTGGTTGCTGCCACCTATGGGTGCCTTTACTCTGAGGTAATTAGGGGAGGCAATGGCCTAGTGGTATTATTGCTGGACTGTTAATCCAGAGACCCAGATAATGTTTTGGGAACCCAGGTTTGAATCCTGCTGTACAGATGGTGGAATTTGAATTCAATAAAAATCGGGAATTAAGAGTCTAATGATGACCACGAATCCATTGTTGATTGTCAGGAAAAGCTCATCTGGGTCACTAATATCCTTTAGGAAAGGAAACTGCCATCCTTACCTGGTCTGGCCTACATGTGACTCCAAACCCACAGCAATGTGGTTGACTCTTAACTGGCCTCTGGATAAGTAGGGATGGGCAATAAAAAAACTCCCTCATCCCATGAATGAATTACAAAAAATTTAAACCTGTCACATTACACAATATCAAGTCTAGCGTATCCTGGTCTCAACAGTGTGGAGGTGGAGGAGCACAGTAAGTCAGGCAGCATCAGAGGAGTAGGAAAGTCGATGTTTTGGGTTTACACGCTTCGCCAGTCCCGATGAAGGGTCCCAATCAGAACCTTCGACTTTCCTGCTCCTCTGATGCTGCCTGACCTGCTGAGTTCCTCTGGCTCTACATTGTGTTATCTCTGACTCCAGTATCTTCAGTTCTTGCTATCTCCAAGTATCCTGGTCTCTGGTTGGTTCCAGAATGTGGGAACTCTAAGAAACTATCTCAAAAGCATTCAATGAACTTGTCATCCAGGTTACCGTTGTCAACCTGGATTTTCCAGTATACAAGTAGATTAAAATCACCCATGATTATTGCTGTCCCATTATCATAAGCTCACAATGTTTCTTCCTGTCTAATTTGTCCAACGTTGTGCTTACTGTTAGAGAGCCCACTAGTGAGTTCTTTCTCTGTTCCCTGACTATTCCTTATCTCCATGCAGCCCAATTCCATATCCCAGCCTCTAATTATTACACGAATGTCATCTTTGGTTAACAGTGCTACCCCTCCACCTTTACCTAGTCTTCTGTTTAAGTTGAATGTCATATACCCCTTAATATTGAAGACCCAATCTTTGTCATCCTGTAGCAGTGGCTCTGTAATGGCTGTCAGAACATTATTTATTTGTTTAAGTATATGATATCAGTTCGTGTACCTTGTTATGAATGCTACATATATTCAGATACAGAGCTTTGCTTTGTCCTTTTCTTTCAGCTAGAGAGGGTTCAGAAAAGATTTACCAGGATGTTGCTGGGTATGGAAGGTTTGAGTTATAAAGAAAGGCTAGTTAGGCTGGGACTTTTTTAATATAGGACATTGACAGGTGACCTTGTAAAATCATGAGGAGTATAGTCAGGGTTAATGGTAGGTGTCTTTTCCCACGATGGGTGATTTCAAGACTAGGGCGCATATTTTTAAGGTGAGAGGAAAGAGATTAAAAAAAGATATGAAGGGAATTCTTTTACACAAAGGGTGGTTCACGTGCGGATTGAAATTCCTGAGGATGTGGTGGATGCGGGCACAGTTACAATGTTTAAAGGACGCTTAGATAAGTATATGACTAGGAAATGGTTGGAGGGATATGGGCCAGAAGCAGGCAGGTGGGGCTAGTTTAGCTGGGATTATGTCCAGCATGGATTGGTTAGACTGAAGGGTCTGTTTCCATGCTGTATGACTTCATGACTCGATAACTCGATCTAGTCTTGTTGTTTGTGTATTCTAAGTGTTTTCTCTCTGCCCCCTTCATGCCAGGGTCTGATCTGAATTGTCCATGTTACTATTTTCCTCACTTACCCTGTCTCTACTCTTTGTTATAACAGCCCTTTTCATTTCTGATTCCTTGCCCTCATTATTTCACTTGAAACCCCTCTACTTCCCTATTTATTCAGTTCACAAGAACACTGACCCTAACATGGTCAGATATAGACCATCACAATGGTATAGCTCTCACTTTCCCCAGTACTGGTGTAAATGGCCCTAGAACCCACTCTTTCACACCAGTCTTTGAGCCATATATTCATCTCTCTAATGTTTTGTACCAATGTCAATCAGCACACCGGTTAAGTAATAATCCAGAGATTATAACCTTTGACGTTGTGCTTCTTAATTTAATCAAAACCAAAGAACTGCGGATGCTGTTAATCAGGAACATTAAGAACCATTAAATCTTCTTAATTAAATGCCTAGCTTCCCTTACTCTCTACGTGGAATCTCTTTCCCAGTTCTACCTACATTGTAAGTACCGAACTGGATCATAACCATTGACCCTTACACCACCATTCCCCCCCTAAAAGGGTGTCCTAAATCCTGGCACTGGGCAAGAAACACAGCCAGTATTTGCTGCAGGGAATGGTGTCAATCCCCCTCACCATCACCAACTACGACTGTAATGATCCAAGATGAGTTATTACTGGATCATTCAGATCCCAGACTGAAATCTGGCTTCATAGTTCATAATTAGTTTATCTTTCGGTTTTTAATGAGGCAGTCTTTCACTAAATTTCAAACAAGAAATGCTACAAATTTGGGTTTAACGATCAATGTGAAGTATATTGCCAATCAATCAGCATTTTTTTCTCATCCATCCTAAACACGTTTTCCCCATTACTTTTGTATTCTTGTGAATTGTCCTGATGAGTACAAAAGAAAAAGCTCTGACAAAATGTGGTATTTTTCCAGCCTATCTCAAGATATATTTCAGGGGAAGTTGGATAAATGCATGAGGAAGAAAGGATATTCTTATAGTCTTAGATGATGTACATAGGATCCTGGAATGGACATTTTGAAATGAATGTTTCTGTGCTGTCAATTTCTGTGTCTTGTGGCAATTAATAAGTGAACGTTACCCTCTCTTGCCTTTCAATGACCTAATTATCTACATTTACTATTCAGCTGAAGAACCTGAATCTCCAACTGTTCACAATGCAGGCCACACTGTGAAACAGACCGATGTTCCTCCTTCTGATGATTCTGCTCCTGACGATGTGATACCAATTATAATCTGTGCTGCAGAAGACCGATTGGGTGGAACAATTGCAACAATCAACAGTATCTATAGCAACACTAATGCCAATATCATTTTCTACATAATTACACTGAGAGACTCCCTCGTTCATATTAGGTAAGATACTTGTTAATACATGTTATTTCAGGTCTTTTTTATTCTCTGAAAGAATGACAATTTTACCAACTGGTGAGGAGTCAGCTCTGTGGGAGGGCAGATATTTAAGATAACCAGAAATTCTTTAAAGAGGTTGTTAGGAAAATAAAGCCTTTACATTGTGACAAGAAGTTACAATTATTTGTTAAATTAATTCTTGTTAAATTAATATTCATACCCACCTTACATTTTGCTAGGAAGAACAAAGAAAAACAATATAAATTAAGGATACAATTCCAAAAGGCAAACAAGAGAGGCTTTGGGGTATGGATTCACAAAAGTCGTCAAATGTGGGAGGCATTTGGGGTCCTAGACTTTTCCATTTAGAGGCCTAGCAAATGCAAAAGCAAGGAAACTAGGACAAACCCGTACAAACTTGTTCAGCCTGAACTGGAGTATGGGGCTCAGAACTGAACACTACACTTCAGGTAGGCCATGAAGATTTTAGAGAAGACAGATTGATTGGTCCAGGAATTAAGATGTCAGTGATGTGGAAAGATTGGAGAAGGTGGGATTGTTCTCCTTAGAGCAGAGATGATTGAGAGCAAACTTGATGGAAGTGCTCAAACCATGAGCAATCAAGACAAAGTGGATTCAGGGACATGAGGAGACAGAGGTGTTATGGAAATGTCACTACTGTAGTAATCCTGAACCTCAGACTATTGTTGTGGAAACATCAGTTTGAACCACATCATGGCAGATGGTGAAATTTGAAATAAATAAAAGTCTGGAATTAAAAGTTAATCTAATGTCAACCGTGTAACCACTGTCAATTACCGTAAAGAAAACATACCTAGTTCACTAATAGTATTAGGGAAGGAAACCTGCCACCCTTTCCTGGTATGGCCTATATGTAACTCCTGACTCCAGCTATACGGTTGACTTTTAACTGTGCTTTAAAATGATCAAGGGAGGTGCTCTGTCCAAGGGGCAATTAAGGATGGTAAATAAATCCTGGCATTGCCAATGGTGTCCATATCCTAAAAAGAAAAAGGAGGAGAAAATGCTTACATGGATTGGTTGGGCTGAATGGCCTATTTCTGCGCAGTGAATCCGATGTAATCTTAATTCAATTGCTGAAAATCAGGCAGGTTTTATACGAGGTGGGCAGTCCACTCTGCCACAATGCCACCTAGGAATGACCCCTATCCTGTTCCATCATGTACCCAATGACAGCCTCTTAACTCCCAATGGTCAGGCCACACTAAACAAGAAGTGGATTTTATGGTTGATGGAAATTAAATGGAAATCAAATGACTGAGTCAAATGGCTTTGACAAGTTGGAATCCTGATAAATTGGAGGAAGCATTTCACTCTGCTGCTCCAAAAACATGATAATAATTCATTGACGTCCATTATGATTCTGACTATAACACAAAATGCGATCATGTTATTTAGGTTTAGTGGGACGAATGGAGATAAGTTCGGATGAAGAGCTGATGTGAAGGAACCTGATATCATTTTGTGAAGGAACAAGAATTCTCATCACCTTATTATGGCTTTTACTTTTGTGTGCTCTCCTCCACTTCTGCGAATCATTTCTTCAGATAGATAAACAGGTTAATTATGTTTTCTGTCCAACCGCCCCTGCCCGCTCACTTTCCATTAGCAAATGGATCGAAAACACAAAGCTGAAAGGCATCCACTACAAAATGATGGAATTCAATGCTGCAGTACTGCAGGGGAAAGTGAGACCAGACTCAGCAAGACCCGAGTTACTGAAACCTGTGAGTACGAATGATTCGAGCCCGGAATAATAGGGTGGGGATAAATCCCTGGGACACATTTCACAAAGCCTACACCAGTGTCACAGA
This sequence comes from Ginglymostoma cirratum, assembly GCA_024137785.1. Classification (NCBI taxonomy): domain Eukaryota; kingdom Metazoa; phylum Chordata; class Chondrichthyes; order Orectolobiformes; family Ginglymostomatidae; genus Ginglymostoma; species Ginglymostoma cirratum. The sequence continues at coordinate 11,434,549 of JAHRHZ010000020.1, forward strand.
CTTAACATGCTCCTCAAAACCTATGAATTATGAATAGGCCATTGAGCCCATCAAGCCTGTCCTGCTACTCAATAAGATCATGGCTGATGTGTTTGTTGTTTGAGTTCCACGTTCCCACTGACCCACAATACCCCTTGATTTCACTGGGTAGGAAGAGTCAAACTACCTCTGGCTTAAAAAATGTAATGACTGCGCCTGTACTGTCTTCTGAGGTAGAGGGATCCAAAATTTACACAACTGTCAAAGAGAGAAGGTTTGTCCTAAATATGCCGGGAGTTGAAGCTGCTCTGCCATTCCTCTTTGTCTTAGATAGTAAAGTCTATTACTTGCAAAAAGTACAAAGTTAACAGGCATTCAGTTGTCATCTTCTGTCATCATTTAGATACAGGGAGATTGATTGAAATGTATTACACAGTACAATACCATACAGGCCCTTCACCAAGATTCCTAATACTTATTTAGACCCACTACTTATTGCCCATGAGCAGTATCCATCCTTCTATTCACCTCCTGTTCATGTGTCTATCAAGATATGTCTTAAACATTGCTAACGTGTCCACTTCCACCACCTCCACTGGCAGTGCATCCTATGCGTGAAAAAGTTTCCATACACTTCTCCCTTAAATATTGCCCCTCTCACCATGAATCTGTGCCCCCTCATAGTTGACCTTTCCACCTGAGGAAGAAGCCTCTGACTGTCCGCCCTCCCTATGTCTTTCATGATTTTGTATGCCTCTATCAGGTCATCCCTCAGCTTCTGCTTTTCCAGTGAAAACAATCTGAATTTATCCAACCTCTCCTCATAACTATAACCCTCCAGACCAAACAACATTCTGGTAAACCTTTTCTGCATTATCACCAAAGAAGCCATGTCCTTCTGGTAGTGACCAGAACTGCGCGCAGTATTAGAGGTTACTCAATCCCATTGTCAAAAAACTTCTAATTTCCCAGCACTTTAGCTTAACTTTGGAGAGAAATAAACAAAGCTACAAAATTCACTGATCGACTCACGGCTTTCTATGACACTGCTGTTTGATTTACTTTCTTCTTGTTTTCAGTGATCCCAGTCTGCTTCACACTGATCCCAGTCTGCTTCACACTGATCCCAGTCTGCTTCACGCTGATCTCAATCTGCTTCACACTGATCCCAGTCTGCTTCAC
>JAHRHZ010000020.1:11435809-11504552 GCA_024137785.1 Ginglymostoma cirratum
TTCACGCTGATCTCAATCTGCTTCATGCTGATCTCAGTCTGCTTCACTCTGCTTCACGCTGATCCCAGTCTGCTTCTCACTGATCCCAGTCTGCTTCACGCTGATCTCAATCTGCTTCATGCTGATCTCAGTCTGCTTCACGCTGATCCCAGTCTGCCCATTCTGCCTCACGGTGATCCCAATCTGCCTCACACTGATGCCAATCTGCCTCATGGTGATCCCAGTCTGATTTCTGCTTCTCCTGATCTGCTTCACACTGATCTCAATCTGCTTCACACTGATCCCAGTCTGCTTCACACTGATCTCAGTCTGCTTCACTCTGCTTCACGCTGATCCCAGTCTGCTTCACACGGATCCCAGTCTGCTTCACACTGATCCTAGTCTGCTTCACACTGATCTCAATCTGCTTCACGCTGATCTCAATCTGCTTCACACTGATCCCAGTCTGCTTCACGCTGATCCCAGTCTGCTTCACGCTGATCTCAATCTGCTTCACGCTGATCCCAGTCTGCTTCACGCTGATCTCAGTCTGCTTCACGCTGATCTCAGTCTGCTTCACGCTGATCCCAGTCTGCTTCACGCTGATCTCAATCTGCTTCACGCTGATCCCAGTCAGCTTCACGCTGATCCCAGTCAGCTTCACGCTGATCCCAGTCTGCTTCACGCTGATCCCAGTCTGCTTCACACTGATCCCACTCTGCCCATTCTGCCTCACGGTGATCCCAGTCTGCCTCACACTGATGCCAATCTGCCTCATGGTGATCCCAGTCTGATTTCTGCTTCTACTGATCTGCTTCACAGTGATCCTGACTTTCTTCATGTTTCTCTCGCTGACCTTTCTTTAGTAATTTTCATATAGTGTTGCCATTTGACAGAATGTCTTTCTATTTCAGCTCAACTTTGTCCGATACTTCATTCCATATCTTATTCGTGATCATGAAAAGGTGATATACCTGGACGATGATGTTATTATACAAGGTATTTTCTAGATGGTCAAAATTTTCATAGCACTTCTATTAAAACGTAACAAGTCAGGGTGGGTTCATACATCATAAATGAATCATTCAGTGCCTTTAGTATGCTGGCCTTTGAAAACCACAGCATCATTATACACTCAAAGGGAAAGGAATAAGACTATTCAGTAACCTCGAGCCTGTTCTATCATTCAGTGAGATCATGGCTGGACTGTCCCCTCACTCCAATTCCCTGCTTTGGCTCCAGAATCTTGATTCCCTTCATTAACAAGTCCTATTAATTTCAGTTTTAACATTTTCAATTGCTCCCTAGCTCAACAACCTTTTGAGAGAGGGAGTTCCAATTTTCTGCTACCTTCTGTGTGAGGAAGTCCACCCTCCCCTCGTGTTAACCCTTGATCTAATTTTAAAATTCTGTCACCTTGTTTGGTACTCTCCACCAGAGGAAATAGATTCTCTTTACACACCCTGTCAAACCCTATAATTTGCTGAAATAACATAATTCTGTTCCCTTTTATAGCCTCAATGAGCTACAAGTCCAATCCACACAGCTGGGCTTATACTTTAAAAATTTTTTTGTGGCAGTAGAATTCTGGTGAATCTGCACCTCATGTAGTCCTTCTGCTTGACCATGATCAGAAGTAAATGCGATACTCTGGTACTCAGTATGTGTAGGCATGTGCAGCATGAATGATGCGTGAATGGAGTACTGTCTGTATGGAACCTGGGCAACTCAGCCAGCATTGCCATGCCCCTACTTAGCAGCACATTGACTCTTAACTGGGAAAGGTGAGCTAGTGTTGGTCATTAAAAATGGCAGCATTGAAGCAGAACCTGATGGGAGCATTCAGTTGGCCGTCTCTGCTACATTACACACAAGTGAGCTACTTTGCATAGGTTTCAGTTCAAAAACAGGTGGCTTCTCTGATCTCTCTCTGTAACTTTGTAATATTTTCCCTTCAAAAATGTGTGCAATTTTCTTTTGAAGTGAATATTAAGCCTGCTTCTCCCATCCACTCAGATGGTGGGAGAAGTGGTGGAAATCTCACTCAACTAGTAATCCATACAAGTTACTCTGGAGTCGTAGGTTAAAATTCTAATGTATCTGCTAAACTTTAAATTCAACTAAATAAATCAGCACTGATGAATTTTAAAAGCTCACCTCGTTCACTAATGTCCTTTAGGGAAGGAAATCAAACCTGCCACCCTTACCTTCCCCAGACCTGCAGTAATGTAGGGGACTGTTAACTGCCCTTTGAAATGGCCTCAGTTCAAGGGCAATTAAGGATGGGGATTGAATGTTGGCCTTGCCAGTGGTACTGACATCCCAGAAAAGAGTGAAGAATAGAAAGTTTATTTCAGAACATGACGACACATTCTGTCATATAAAAACGTTCCCTGCAGACCTTTCTTTCTAAATAATGTCACACGGAGCTTCCCAGAGGACAAAACTAGTTCTACTAAAAATTGTTGCACTGGAGCTCCATTGTGAAGTAAATAAGATGCACTGGACCGTTTTCAAATCTCATTTTCATGTTTTCCTTCTGGGGTCACACAGCAGAGGGGGTGCACTGAAAGTGTGGTTGAAAAGAGCTACAGGGTTATAGAGTCATACAGAACAGAAACAGACCCTTCAGCATAATCCCAAACTAAACTAGTCCCACCTGCCTGCTCATGGCCCAAATCCCTCCAAACCTTTCCTATTCATGTACTTATCCAAATGTCTTTTAAACATTGTAACTGTACCTGCATCCCCCACTTCCTCAGGACGTTCATTCCACCTGTGAACCACCCTCTGTGTAAAAGAATTGCCCGTCATATCTTTTTAAAGCTCTCTCCTCTCACCTTGAAATGTGCCCCCTAGTCTTGAAATCCCCATCCTTGGGAAAAGACAACTACTATTAACTCTGTCAATACCTTTCGTTATTTTGTAAACATCGCCTCTCAACCTTCTATGCTCTGGTGAAAAAACTGCCAGCCTATCCAGCTTTTCTTTATAACTCAAACCTTCCATACCCAGCAACATCCTGGTAACTCTCTTCTAATGGGATTTTCAGATGTGGGAGGGAAAAAGTAACAAATTAAAGTGTGTGTGTGTGTGTGTGTGTGTGTGTGTCAGTCCAAATGATCCCATTAGAGACGTTTGCATGCTCAGGCATTAACACCTTAGTGAAGAGATTGGTAAATAAGGATTGCCATCTCAAGGTTTCTAAGGGTACATGGAACTGCTGGAGATAGCAAAGATGTAGTGTTAAGCAGAATTTAATGCAGGGTGGACACATGGGCAGTGATTTTGCAGGAACTGGAGTTGGCAGAGGCTGTTGCTCAAAACGACGGCAAAGAGCGTGCTGGAGGATCTTGAGGTGACTAAAGTGTCAATTTATGAAAAAGGCTGCTTCCAAGTTTATGAACAGAGTATGTTTAGCAAAGCGTAGCTCATTTTGAGATTTGTAAATATAGGTGTCACATTATCTCTTCAGCTCAAGAGTTCTTGTGGCACAGTGATATCGTCTGTACCCCAGGAGGCCTGGTTTCAAATCCCAACTGCCCCAGAGGTGTGTAATTGTATCTCTGAACAGGTTGATTAGAAAATATTTTTTGAAAAACTCTCTTGAACACCATGCTGTTAGATAATCTATTATGCCAATCAGGTAATATCCAGATACTCCGTGATGGAAGGTGTCACTAACAGTGTTATCAAGCAGCACCTGCTCAGCAATAACCTGCTCAGTGATGCCCAGTTTGGGTACCGCCAGGGCCACTCAGCTCCAGACCTCATTACAGCCTTGGTTCAAACATGGGCAAAGGAACCAAATTTCAGAGGTTAAGTGAGGTGACAATGACAGCCCTTGACATCAAGGATGTCATTTTTGCTCCAGCGCAACTCTGCAGGAGTTCCTCAGGGGAGTGTCTTAGGCCAAACCATCTTCAGCTGCTTCATCAATGACCTTCCCTCCATCACAAGGCCAGATGTGGGAACATTCGCCGATGAAACTGCAATGCTTAGCACCAGTTGTGACTCTTCAGATACTGAACCAGGTCCAAATGCCGGAAGACCTGGACAATATCCAGGCTTGAGCTGACAAGGGGCAAATTACAAATGCCGGGCAATGACAGCTCCAAAAAGAGAGATTCAAACCATTGTTCCTTGCATTCAATGGTATTACCATCACTGAATCTGCCACTATCAACATCCTGGGGGTTACTAATGGCCAATTAGACTATCCATATACATACAGTAGCTATAGGAGCCAGGAACCCAACAGCAAGTAACTCACCACCTGATTCCCCAAAGCCTGCCCACCATATATGAGACACAACTGAGGAGTGTAATGGAGTTCTCCCCACTTGTCTGGATGGGTGCAACTCCAACAAAACACAAGAATATTGACACCATCCAGGACAAAGTTGCCTACTTGAATGGCATCACACCCACAAACTCTTCACTCTTTCCACCATCAAAGCTCAGTAGCAGCAGTGTGTACCATCTACAAGATGCACTGCAGAATCTCACCAAGGTTCCTTAGACAGCTCCTTCCAAACCCACAACTTCCATCGAGAAGATAAGGGAAATAGACACATGGGAATACCAGCATTTGCAAGTTTGCCTCCAAGACACTCACCATCCTGACTTGGAAAACATATTGCTGTTCTTTCACTGTTGCTGGGTCAAAATCCTGGCAATTCCCTCCCTAACAGCACAGCCTGTGGACTGCAGCTGTTCAAGAAGGTAAGACACCAGCACCACCTTCTTAAGGGCAACTCAGAATGGCCCAGCTAGTGATGCCATGAATGAATTTTTAAAAATCTCCCAGGAGAATAGATGAAGTCATTCCCAGAAGAAATTATAAAATGTGAGACCAGTCTATATGCAGTGCTAGAAGATGGTGTTATTAACTTGCTAACATTACACTTTTAAAATCGTAGCTGAAGAACCTCCCATTTGAAACTCAGGAGACATCCTTGTATCCCTCCTCTCTGAGGCTGTCCCTCAGGATTGAAGATGATTTATTTCCATTCCAGTTTAATGGATTCCGAAATGCTGACGATGTTTGTAGATTTTGGTGCACTACAATTTCTGTATACATCTCAATTATTTGGTTTCTCCAATTCTTCCACCTTCCATTTTCCCAGCTCTTAAAGGAACATAGGAGCAGGAGTAGGCCATTCAGCCCCTCAAGCCTGCTCTTGCTATGTAATCTGATCAGGTCTGATCATCCACGTGCGTGCTTTTTTTAATATTACAGTAATTGACAGATATGTTTTGGCTGAACTGCTGACTGACTCTTTGTAGCTATACCTTATTATTTGAACTTGGACTGATTTTAACTGCAGGTGATATCCAGGATTTGTACGACACTGTGCTGAAGCCTGGCCATGCTGCTGCCTTCTCAACAGACTGTGATCTGACCTCAACTCATGAGATGGTCAGGACTATGGGAATGCAGGTGACCTAAACTGGCATCAGTAACAATAAAGCATGCACCTACATTGAAAGTGTACCTTTATATCACAGAACAGATTCCTTTAGTTTGCATTACCTTTTAGTCACTACAATTACAACTTTGTCTCTTTATCTTTCCAGACCACATTTATGGGACATTTGGATTACCGGAAGCCAACTGTCAGAGGTCTAGGGATAAATCCCACAACGTGTTCCTTTAACGTTGGTGTGTTTGTTGCAAATGTTACAGAATGGAAACGACAACGGATTACTAAGCAGTTGGAAAAATGGCTGGTAGCCAATGTAGAGTAAGCCCTGTTCTTTTCTTGTGTATTTTTACCTTGGTACACAACAATGGGTTGATGTTTCACTTTGTATGGGCCAGTGAACCGTTAATAGGTCAGCCAATATCAGTCGAGTCACGGCCTTGCTTTCTGAGGCGTCTGCATTGTGTCGGTTTGGGGTTATGGGGTTAATTGGACCATGGTATACAAATATAATTGATTCCCATTTTAGAATTATAGATTCCCTCCTACTATGTGTACACATAATAAATTCATACATCCACATGCATTATGGAGACTGATATTTAAACTTGTCCTGCTTCAGTGCACTATCCTAACAGTGGTGGTATTGTAATGCCCTTGGGAAAAGGATGTAATTACAGCATGACTAGTTTTGCATAGACATTTCCCATTATAGAAATTGGATACAGAGCTGCAATGGGGGCGAGACATTCGAGAGTACAGATACATTTGAATATATAGCCTGCCTAGAGCTCATAGTAAATCCCAGTAAAAAACCTTAGTCCAAAGCTGGGATCCCTTTCAGGTGCTCGGCTTTCAGTAATACTTCCTTGATTATAAGCTCAATAATACAGCCATTTAGCTGGAGACAATTCATTTCCTTAACATTTTCCTTCTGCTGCTTAAGACATGCACGGATTTGTTGCTGTATTTAAAAAAAGTGAAAACCCCTGTTGAAATTTTGTGGCGGGGCTGTTGGATATCTTTGAGCACGTTTCTGGCTGTATGTCAAGTTTCTTCTGCAGTTTCTATGACTATGAAGACAGACTGGATTGAGGGTGGCACCGTGGCTCAGTGGTTAGCACTGCTGCCTCACAGTGCCAGGGACCTGGGTTCGACCGTATCCTTGGGTGACTGCGTGGAGTTTGCACGTTCTCCCTGTGTCGGCATAGGTCTTTTTACTGGGTGCAGTCGTCTAAAGATGCAGGTTAAGTGGATTAGCTATGCTAAATTGCCCATAATGTGCAGGCTAGGTGGATTAGCCATGGGAAGTGTAGGGTTACATAGATTGGATGGGTCTGTGTGAAATGGTCTTCAGAGGGTTAGTGTAGAGTTGATGGGCCTATTGGCCTGCTTCCACACTGTAGGGATTCTATTCACTGGAGTTTAGAAGAATGAGGGGTGACCTCATAGAAACTATAAAATTCAAACAGGACTAGACAGGGTAAACACAGGATGTTCCTGATGATCAGGGAGTCCAAAATCACTGGTCACAGTGTGATGTTTCAGGTAAGGCCATGTAAGTCTGAGATGAGCAATTTTGTTACCCAGAGAGCACTGAGCCTGTGGAATTCTCTGCCACAGAAAGCAGGTGGGGCCAAACCATTGAATATTTTGCAAGAAAGAGTTACATATAGTTGGGGCTAAAGGGATCAAAGGGTATGGGGAGAAAGCAGAAACAGGATACTAAGTTGGATGATTAACCACGGTCACATTGAATGGCAAATAGGCTTGAAGGGCTGAATGCCTACGCCTGCTCCAGTATTTTATGCTGCTCAGGAAAGTGTTAGAATTTTATTTTAGTCTTTTTTAAGTTTAGTTTTGTTTGCTTACAACTAATTAATTTGAGCCAGCCAGAAAGACCGATGTTAAGAACTGAAATCTTCCTGTGTGCTACTTCTTAACTTTTTGTCAGAATTTAATTTTGCTAGAAGCCAAGGATTGTTTTCTCCTCTTTCTTATCATTTGTGCAATATGTGTCTCTTAGGCTAAAGCTAGCAGTTTACATAGGGGCTGTCAATCAGTTATCCACATCTCCCTATTATAGCATGGAGATGCTGTAAGCCAATAGCATAAACATGTAGTATAATTCTTTTCTGCATTCCCAGGATGTGGACATCACTGGCATTTGTTGCCCATCCCTAATTCCCCTTGAACTGAATAGATTGCTAGTCCGTTTCAGAGCCAACCGTTGTGGGTCTAGAGTCACGTAAGTTCCAGACCAGATAAGGGTGCTGTGGGGGGAACTGAACCCACATCCCCAGAGCTGCACCTTTGGCTCACTAGCCAGTGACACTGCCACTGTCTTCCTATAAAGTTGAGTCAGTTTGACTTATTTATTGTCATGTGTATCTGCTTACAAAATACGGCAAAAAGTGTACAGTGTTGCCACTGTCCGACACCAACTTTAAGTACAAGATAGAAACCAAAACCATAGAATATAAGGGCAGAAAAATGAAGAAATAAAGAAAGTGTTCAACTTTATAGTCCTTCTTGTTAAATGCTCCGTCATGGGCCGTGGGCTGGTGGTCGGGTACCCGTCTCCTTTGCAGCGTGCTGCTGTTGGAAAAAGAGTTGCCAACTCTTTGGCGCCATCTTGCCTCCACCAGCACCCTCACCACCAAGAGTCCTTGCTGGACCTCACCAAAGCAGACGCTACAAGTGCTGCTCGGTACTGCACTGGCCCAAACTTGATTCCGCTTCGGGCCCAACTCGCCAACGCAGCTGCTGCTGATTCTGCCGGGTCTCGTAATGGGCCCAAACCCGCCTCTGCTTTCATGAATCTGCGCTGAAGGCAGATGCTGGAAACCCAAACCCTCAGCAGCCATGAGTCAGGGCTAGGACCACCTCAATGATGCAGAAACCACCAGGAACCTGGACCTGCCTCTGATGTCACTGACACAAGCCTGTGCTGCTAGGCCCATTCACTACCATAGATGCCATTGCCATGACTGAGCCCTTCACCAAGAAGTAAGTAAACTAAAAAAGAAGAAAAGGAACAAATAGAAAAGCAGACGAGCCCCGGACTCAGAAACCCTACTCCACTGCCATCTTGATGGAAAATGGAAACAGTGGTAACTGTTAGTAGTATTTAGAGGTGACAGAGAAAGCTGAAGGACTGGATCTCATTTATTTTCTACTTACATAGAATTATATGGCACAGGATGCCATTTGACCCATTGTACTTGCACTGAAACATTGGTGCCAGTGCAGCAACAGTGCAATGTCATTGAGAATTATTGACCCAGCAATGCAGCCCATAATAATTGTCACTTTCAACTCAAAATCCCAATTTTTGAAAATTCAGGGAACCTTGCAAATATTTCAAATCGATTTGGTTCACAGTGGTAGAAATAACATGTCCTTCCAAAAAAGAAAATCAGAAAACAAAAATAAATCAGAAACAAATCAAAAATAAATCATATGTAAACATCTTCTAAAGTTCTCAATACTTCCTACAGCCTTTTAACCTAGTATAATATGTCAGTATGCTACAGGGGTTTTACCAGACAATATTTGACACTGGGCCCCACATGGAGGTATTAGTACAGGAAAGGAGCTAGGTTTTAAAGTCAATCTTAAAGGCAGGCGTAGAAATGCAGAGAGGTTTAAGGAGGAAATTCTGTGGCTTAAGGGCAAAAGCAGCAGAAGTTATGGGCATCAATGGTGGAAAACAGGAATATTGGGATGTGCAGGAGTTCAGAAATGAAGGTTTGTTGGGCTGGAGGAGATTACAGTATTAGAGACAGATGAGACTTGCAGGGGTTTTAATCCTAGGATGAAAATCTTTGTTTCTAATTACGTGCGAAATAATATCTATTTTGCAAATATGGTTTGCAATATTTTCTAGTATACTTTTTAAATTATAGTACCAGAAACGGGTTTATCTCAGTATATGAAAATGTTGCCTGTATGTTTTTCTCATTCATTGAGTTTCTTTTCATTTATAGGGAGAATCTGTACAGCAGTGCACTAGCCGAAGGAGTAGTGACCCCTCCTATGTTAATAGTATTTCACAACAAACACTCCTTATTGAACCCTTTATGGCATATTCGACACCTCGGTAAGACCTATTCTGAGTTCTGAGGAAGGGTCACTGGACCGGAAACGCTAACTCTGTATTTTCCTTCACAGATGCTGCCAGACCTCCTGGGCTTTACCAGCAACTTTGGTTTTATTCCTGATTTACAGCATCTGCAGTTCTTTCGGTTTTTAAAGACCTATTCTTGCTCTGTTCACTACCTCTATGAAGTTTTGAATGGAGGTTTTAAAAAATGATATTTTGCAACACAGTTGAATTAGATTTTATTTACTGGACTTAATTTGGAAGTTGTAACAATTTGACTGAAGTTGCAATGAATTAAAATACTTATGTGACTCATGTAGTTTTTAAGATAAATCGGGTTGAAGTTTGTGTACATTGCCTTTGGTGGAGGAGCACATTCCCCTTTCGTAACCCACCAATCAATGGAATAAAATCAGTGGATTCTCTAAAAGAATAGCCATCAGATCACTGATCACACAGCTGCTAATAATATTTAGCTGGTAGTTTGTGACATGTGGCAGACTGTTTACAACGTACATGCAGGGGACACAGCCAGGAACATACAATAGTTTTAAGTTGTTCACCAGATTTCTCCCACAGCTTTAAAAACACACAGTTTTCCTCGTGCTCGTCAAACATTCGCCAGAAGTTTTTAGTAAATTAAAACTGGAAGTATTTGGGAAAAAAAAACTTCCAGCTACATAGCACCTTTCACAACAACTGCACATTCCAGAGTGCTGCACAGCTCATGAATTAACTTGGAGGTGTACAGAGTGTTATTTTGCAAGCTAAAACAGCAGCCAATTTTCATGGAACCGAGATCCTACAGACATCAATTAAATCATTTTGATTTGAGTTCTGGCGAGGGTAACTCCCTGCTTTTCTTATACATTGTGCCACAGGATATTTTTAGATCCACCTAAATAGGCATATAGAGAGCTAATTCACAGATAATTTTAAAAAAATTTCCTCAATACCGTACTCAAGAGTCAGCCTCAACGACACGCTGAAATCTAGGAAGATTTGGGACTTGTAACTTTCTGACTCAGGCAGAGTGCTAAAAGAATTTTGGTGATCTGCTTGATGAACACATTGAAAAGCACAAGTTGCTAAAAAGTAATCAAGAAAGGGAGGCATGGATTTGGAGAGATCAATATGAGACATTATGTACTGCAGTTGCCTATCATTTTTGTAACATATTTGTTAAGTATCTGTTCTATGGTACATAAGGATGGTGCTTAAAATGTTACTAGCATAGTAGAACATGTGGAACTTGGTTGTTGACAGCTTATTCGTACATAAGTTGGAACAGGGTGGGGAGCTTGGTGTAGTCTGTTGGCTAGTCTTCTCTATGTACTTATTGTCCAATCTTCTGTTGTGAAGGAGTGTTTCAACAACTGTCCCAACCCAAGTTAAAGCAATCTGGAAAATTTTAAGTGCAGGCCAGTATGCCATACTGAAGTGTAAGCAGTTGTGAGATCCAGGGCCACTGTGTCTTGCTTCAGGTTCCTTTGGAAGCCATTCTTAATGTAGATGCCAAGTGTCAGAACTTGATCACACCTTACAGAAACCAACTTAGTAAAAGTTAAGATTGGTGATAGAGCAATGAATGGAGGTGAGGAGGAAGAGCTGAATGTAAATTGTAAGAAAACCAAGTGTCTCTTAGTATCCAAACAGAAATTATACTACAGGCATTATTAGAGTGAAAAATGAAAATATCAGACAGATTTTGTTATCTAGGAATAATGTTAACATTGGACATAACGTATGACAAAGATAAGTCAAAAGACTGGAATGTCAAAGATACATTTCAAATAATGAAAAAGAAATGATCAACATAAAGTTAGCCAGGACAACAAAGCGGAGAATCCTGGAAAGCTACATCACACCAACTACTGACCAAATGAGTGCTGGATAATCAGCAAAGCAACATAGAGAAGCATTGAGGCAAGAATTAAAAGTATTTTGGGCAAGTAATTTTACCAAACCGAGACCATGACAACTTGACCGACCTGGATCAGGAAGAGGTAGTTTGAATCTGAAATTTATTGGACATGTGATACGAACTTGCAATTTAGAAAGTCTGATCTTGTATGAAATACCAATGGTAAACATAAAAGTAGACAAAGAACAATTTTTTTTAAAGAACCCTGCAAATTGGCTGCATATAACGCTAACAAATATGACACACATCTCTGATAGCTGAAGTGGGCGAACACATTATGTGGAATGGGAAGCAAGTTACAATTCTGGCTAAATGATAACATTAAAAATAAACATATGTAGACATTACACTTTTAAAGTTGACAGAAAACAAAATAAAGTCTGCAACCAGTCTTAGCCGGATATTAAAAACAGGTGTTTCAATCGTTCAACTTTTACTGACCAAATACGTAAATACTAAATACTGCATTCACTTACAGCACAAGCTTTGAAAGTATGGTGAAAAATTAATCACATCAGAGAAACAAACTCTTAAGATGTACATCAAGAAAAAAACTGAACAATTATCATGAATTTATTATCACCCATATCGCAGTAGAATAAAATGTTGGCAAAAATGTACCTGCTGGAAAAATCGTAAGAAGAAACAAAGATCAGCTAGATTAAAACAAAGTTTATGACGTGATTAAAGGATTGTAAAATACCTAGTGTGAAAAGGTATAATCCCAAGAGGTGTTCCGTGTAATAGATTTAGCAAATGGAAGACATTTTTCAGTTTTACATTTCCAGCCATGGAGTAGCTTGAGTCTAATTTCTGTACATTTTTTTTATTGTTTTTCTGTAGGCTGGAGTCCTGATGCCAGATATTCAGAACACTTCCTTTCTGAAGCTAAACTACTACATTGGAACGGAAGGTATAAACCCTGGGATTATCCCGCAGCTCATGTGGAATTTTGGGAAAGGTGGTATCTTCCTGATCCAACAGGACATTTTAGATTGGTACGACCTAACAATTAGGAGCACGATCACATATAATTTTCATCTCATTCCTTTGTCCAATTAAGTATGCATTTAAAAACATGCTGTGGTTTAAGCTATTCAGCCTCCAAACGTCTGACATGTTTCTGTGAATTAAATGATAGCAACAGAATTGAGATATCAGATTAAACATATAATAATTCAGTGTTATTTAGCAAAAATGTTCTCACATCAGAAAATGTAGTTTTTGCACAATAACAGTACTTCCACAGAAGGAGGTGCGCGTTATTTTGATCTCATACAAACCAGTTTGCCAAATTGAAGTCTTAGCTGAAGAAACATTTTATATGACCTTAACATTTTTGAATGACTGCAGAGACAGTTTCATATTTGCCTTTCTATTCTTTAGGTAAGGTTAGTGACGTACAATACGAAATGTGAAGTATGGTCAGGCCTTGCCTCGGTTTCACGAAGATTTTTTTATAATTTAGAAATGTAACCTTTATAATAGCATACATCCAGAACAAAGAGCAATAACCTTCTTGTTACAGCAGGAACTTGCAGGGATGACGTCAGGAAGCATTTTTCATTTAAAGAGTAGTGGAAATCTGGAATTCTGTTCTCCAGAAGTTTGCGGAGAGGTCTGGGAATTGATTGAAAATTTCAAAGTTGAGTATAGATAAATTTTTGTAGTTATTAAAGATTATCAGAAGAAAAAGCAGACAATTGGAGTTGAAAGGCAGCTCAGCCTAACTGAATGACAGAACAGACTTGAAAAGCCAAATGGTCGCCTCCTCTTCCCAACAGTGTGGTAATGCAGTGGTCATGGCATCGGATTTGCAAAGTGGGAATGCAGTGTTCTGAAAGTAACTACAGCATCTTGTGGAACAGAATTTTAAAACACAATAATTTGTGAAGAAATGACCGTTAAAGCTGTTCCCTACTTCTGTCACGATAAAGGTAACTAGTTCACAAAAGCATTTCAGAGAAGAGAAGCAGAATTCAAGAAATCTACCAATGAGCAAATATAAGCCATCAGCCTTGTTCTCAGTATAGCAGCATCATAAGCACTTTTACAAACAAACTAGTGGTTTAAGGCCAGGATAAATCTTCTATTCCAGAACAAGTTCAAGAACCTGCTTTGAAAGTACTATTGCAAAAATAGCAGCTTTTCTCCCTGGGCCCCACATCTCAGGAAGGATGTACTGGCCCTGGAGCGGTTTCAGAGGAGGTTCATGAGAATGGTCCCAGGAATGAAGAGTTTAACATATGAGGAATGTTTGAGGACACTGGGACTATACTCATGGCAGTTTATAAGGATGAGGGGGGGGAATCTAATTGAAACTTACAGAATATTGAATGGCCTGGAGAGAATGGATGTTGGGGAAGATGCTTCTGTTCATAGGAGAGACTAGGACTCAAGGGCACAGCCTTACAGTAAAGGGAAGACCTTTTAGAACAGAGATAAGGAGAAACTTCTTCAGCCAGAGAGTGGTGAATCTATGGAATTCACTGCCACAGAAGGCTGTGGAGGCCAGGTCACTGAGTACATTTAAGACTAAGATAGATAGGTTCTCGAATTTCAAGGGGATCAGGGGTTAAGGGAGAAAGCGGGAGAATGGGGTTGAGGAATTTATCTGCCATGATTGAATGGCGGAGCAGATTTGATGGGCCGAATGGCCTAATTTCTTCTCCTATGTCTTATGGTCTTAAAGTGACATTTCCTAAAAAGCAGAATAAGCTTACTCCAAAAGTTGCAGCGTAACCTTAATGCTAAACCCAACAGTAAATGAGAGTAAAGATGCAACCACAGCTTCACAGAATCTTTTAGATTTGTTGGAATAGGTTAATGGAAAATTGTACTGCTTAAGTATGAAAATATCAAAGCTGTCATAAAATGAAAGAACAGCTAGGTACATAATACAGACTAAGATATTCCTCCAATGCTACTTCAACCTGTTTTCTCTTTTAATATTAAGCTTGGTACTCCCTAATATTTCCAAACTTCAAAGAAACTCTACAGGTCTCATGTGAAAAGATCAGAATTGTTACTTTTACTCTCTGATGTATGAAATCAAAAATAAACATTACAAAATCATCTCACTGGTGTGGCAAAATAAAGTTCTGATTGATTTTGCTAGCAGTTTTAGTACAAAAACCAGCAGATAAAAATCAATCCACGCACAGAAAATGTGAATGATCTTGCTTAGCTTGAAGTTCGGCAGGCTTCTTAAGACATCACTTTCCAAATTCATGACCACCACAATCTAAAAGGACAACAGCAGCAGTCACATAGGAACAGCACCACCTGCAAGCCACTCACCATCCCAACTTGGAAATATATTGTAATTCCTTCAGCAATGCTGGGTCAAAACCCTGGAACCACCTCACTAACAGCATTGTGGGTGTACCTACATCAAATGGACTATAGCAGTTCAAGAAAGTAGCTGGACATCACCTTCTTCATGGCAGCTAGGGATGGGCTATAAATGCAGGCCCAGCCAGGAACACCCACATCCTCAGCAAATCATGAATGCTAGTACCACTGTATGATCAGACATTGCCCAGATGCGTTCAAAGACTGACACAGGTCAATGAACATGTAACATTACAGAAAAAAGCAAAAGAAATTCATTGTAATTTTTATTTTTTTTCCCGCTAGATTTCAAAACTATCACTCTCTTGCAAGAGGATCGAGCACCAAATTTACAAGTTGTAAACAGTATCATGTTAACATTTTTAAAAGTTTCCAGTAGCTGCCCTTCACTTCAAGTCAGAGTACATTTAATTGTATATATTCCCACAGGCACATTTTACAAACTAGATAATATGACACAGGTAACTTTAAAATTTCCTGTAAAACAGCTTTAAGTCACTAGAGACAGTATTACAAATTCTTTGTTGAAAACAGTCATGCAGATTAGTTACAATAGTTTCCTCAATGAACCTTTAAGGCATTTACATAATGTCACAGTTGAGTGAACTTTTACTTCAAAAGTAGTAGCTGAATTTTAATACAGGGAGAAAAATAACAGTCAGGCTGGCAGGTGCAAACCTGGGATATTTTTATTCCCAAGTCAGACCAGATCTCTGAACAAATTTGGTAATACTTTATACCAGTGGAAGAGGGTAATGCAAGCAAGACAGGGATCATGACTAAGCAGTGGAGGGAGAGGGGATGGTGACTGATGAGGCAATTAGAAGCAGAGATTTCTTTGGGAAGCTGTCTCTGCTGCCCTTGGCCCACCTGGTAGAATCTGTATGAAGCCATTTTGTTTTTTTTCTGTCTTCCTACTTATTCTTGACCGTTATGCCTAGTGAACCCCATACTAGGCATTGATAGCAGTTGCCCAGAGCAAAAAACGTGGCTGGGTCTGAAAGACCACACCACGAATTTTGGATTTTAGAGTAAGACCCTCATCTTTTTGGTGCAAGGATGTTATTAACTGGCCACATCACCACTTGTTAAATCTGTCAATCCTTACACAGCTTGCATTATAAGTTATCATCAGGGTTTAAATTCCCTCGCACTTATGATTTCTGTTGAGAGAGTAAAGGTTAAAAACAGGTCGAGTGAGTTATATTGTTCTAGACTTAAGTGCTTAAGTGCAAGGGCACAGCAAAGAATTTCAGTTGCTTTCTCTTGCAAATTTGAATCAAGTCAAAAGAAAATTATTGCGCAAGTTTAGCTTGAAGGGAAAATTGCTTTGAAATGCCAGAATTGTGGATGCTCCATTTAATGTGCAGTCAATTTTCAATTGAAAGCCATTTTTAAGAAATAAGTTCATATTAGAAAAAACATTAAAACCTCAAACTGAAGGCAACTGTACTGTTGCTGAGTCTCCAATTTTTTTAAAAACAAAATTGAATGATTTAGTGGGGAACTTATCCTCTGGCTCTTCTTGCGCACTACTGTTAACTTGACAAACCATAGTCTACTCCTAATAATTCAAAATGGATTTGTGCAAAAGATGAAAGAATCATAATGTGTATTCAGCAATATTAATAAAAACACAAAAGGAGAATTTATTACTAAAATATGAATTAAATTAGCAACTTTGAGTTTAAAAATTAAAGTATTAAAGAACATCTATTCAAATGTAAAACATCATTTGTTAAACTTATTATTTTTGCAAATCCATAGCACCTTCTCACCCTTAAAGACACGAGAAAAAGGCTGAGTCTATGAAAAAAAAATGTCATCTTGCTCAAGAGTTTCAATTTTCTAAGGAGAAGCAACATGCCCCCAATACTAACATTTCAAAACAAACTTAAAATAACGAATTAAAACTGCTCTGATTTTATTGTTGAATTTGCATAAGCCAATGGACACCTGGACTCATAATTAATAGGATTCTTTTTTCAAAAAAAAGCATCCCTTTGGTCAAATAAACCCAAGATTAAGGTGGTCTGAACTGACATGAAAATGAAACTGCTATTAATAGTACCTGATGTGTACACATCCTGAGAAATGCAAATATTATAAGAACTTCAAATAAGCAAGGTCTTAAGCAGCACTGTTTCAATCCAGTTTAGTGGGTGATCAAGATTTCTGTTGAACTCCCACCGTTATTTTGACCAAAACTGATAATATTCTAACCTGTTGCTAACATTAACAGAAGGAATTTCAGGATGGCTGAATAGCCTCATAATTGCAACACTTGAGCAAAAGAGAATCTGAACTAGCTAGAAACCTCAAATTAATTCCAGGAATAAAATGAGCACCTGATCATATTAAGTTAAAAACAAAACAAACCATATCTGGTTTCTTCTTTGATCTATAAATACTTTGGGCAGTTTTGCTCTAAAAGTTTAAGAATTCAGCTTTCTGACCTTTACTACATCATTAAGATTACATATAATTCTAGATAACAATAGGTAAAAAGATAAAACCTCTTCAGTTCAAAAACTGAGGTACAGTACTTTTAAGACTGCATTAAAACTGCAGTAACATTAAGTTATGCAAACCAGTCAATTCATTATGTGCTATTTTCTTCTTGAGACTCTGTGCAGTAATTGTTGATTGAAGGAATCTGATCAGCAAATGACTGGGTCATCCACTGGCCATCAGGAACTTGGCAAAACATTGAACCCGTGTTGAACTCGGAATTGCTGGTTGCACCTGTAAAACAAATTTAGTCAAAGTAATTTGATATTTTCTGAAGTAAATCAGAAAACATACCAAGAATAAGTAGCGATGTACATAGAAATAAATGTGACTATAGTCAAAAAATATTAAAGTGGAGGATGTAAAATCAACATGGTATCATTTAGTATTGAAGTTACAAAAATCAGTAACATTACAAACTTTTCAATTTCATACAATCTTTCAAACAAACATCAGGAAACCATCTGGAGTCATCATGGAATTCATTAATTTCTGCACTATATTTTTAACTATAAATTACCAAAAGAACTGCTAGATGAAAAAATACCAAAGGTCCTCCAGCTTGACTACTTTTGTTTCCATGATACAACAATGATAGAGATTAATCAAAAATTAGTTAGCAATCCTTTAAACTAGTTTACAACAAATACAAAAGTAACAGATAAACAACCTCTGCTGTAAGTTTGGAAGCTATAACGTCTAAAGTCATATGCCAACTGCACCCCCTGCTATTTACATGTATTGAATTCCTCATCTCCTGTATTCCAAATGTTGTTTGCCGCGAGAGACTTGTTTAAAATTAAATGACACAATCTTCGCAGGAATTCTGTTCTCCAGCTACTAAATTATCATTTCAGCAGAATTTTTGTTTTGAATATAACCCTTGCTTTAAATGCAGGCTGCATTTCTGGGATGTCTACTTTAGACAATCTAAAATTGCTTATTGCCCAAGCGTATCTAGTCACTCTACTCCCTTAAAAGTATGATGGCATCATTTTTATTAATGTATAATGTATAAATGTACTTATATTTATTAATATAAGTAATGCAGACCTTAGCGCAAATTATATATGATAGAATACATCATCGCTTCAGGTTTTCATATCCTATAATCTTCAATTTTTTTTTAGAAAAGGGACAAATGGATCCTTGGGAGGGATTACCAGGCTACAAATACAAGGTTCAACTAGAAACCAGTGTGGTTAGAAATCACGACAAAGATTGAATCCTTTCTCCAAAAATAATTTAATATACAAAATCTTTTTGTTCTAAGAGTAAAATGAGAGTATGCGAAAGGGATAGCACTCTTCCTTCACTAACAACATTTTAATATGCCAAAGAGTTATATATTTCCTTATAGTAGTATCCTGCAGGTTACTATAAAGTTTAGCATTTGGTATACAAATTACATCAATACAAAATATAAAACACCATGATGATTTACTCACAATGATATCATTTTGCTCATTTACCTAGTTCAGTTGTAGCAAAACTGCACTGCCCATTGATTTCATTGGATTTTTCAATGTATGAACCACCATAAGCAGCTTCATATCCAGGGTCATACTTTTCCTCTTTAATTGCCATTTTCTTGGCTTCCGCTAATGGAGAAATTTGAACATTGTAAAGTTTTTTTTAACACTAATAAAAAAAAATGACTATGAATTTAAAGACAAGTTTAATATACTACTCCAACTTATGGACAAAGCAAAACCTCAACCATTCTGGACAAATAAAACAGAAGACCAGGAATCAGCTTGCCCAATTAATTGGAATTCAACATTCCATTCGTGAAAACTGACAACAAATTAACTTTAACTTCTATAGCAACTGGCTATGAAGTTAAAATGGTTACAAGTAAGTTAGTTATGATAACACTGCGTGTTGCAATTATGGCTATTTGGGCATACTCTTCCTTGTTTAGTCATGGATAAGTGCCTGATTGATGGCAGATTTTCCCACAGACTGCATTAATTTAATAACCACTTACATCTATATTGGGCTGGCCCAACAGGTAGACCACATGTCACCATGCAGCCCAGCAAGGGGTTCACCGTGGTCTGCCGAGCCTTTGTTCGAAATGTTCCAATTACATTTATCTGGATTTTTAACAGAGCTGCTCCTGCAATCAAAGGCCATGTTTCTCTTATCATGCCCTAGTTTACTAGAATGACTATCAGCAGTAAACGCGGGAGAGGAATTACATGTAACTGCAGGAGCAAAGTGCAAAAACATGTGCTTTGAATCAGCTGGAGGCTGGGGGCTGTAGCACAATGGGAACTGAGAGACACTGTCTTGTTTGGAATGAGCCTCAGGCTGCTGCGGGGTGGTGGGACATGGGGGGTACAAATATTAGTCAAACCTGTACCTTAACAAAACAACATTAGCAGATGCTTATGTACTATTTGCTTGTCCATCATCCCAGGCAGCAAGTGACAGCAATAATTCTACTGATTCACGAGGAAATATTTCTACTAGTGGGACTGGTATCGGACATGCATTTTGTCACAAGGAATTCAATTAAAATAATCAAAGGCCCTAGTAAGGGCAGTATTTTTTCAGCTGTTGGCACAACAACTCTTCATTAGGCAACAGCAGCTTTCCAATCAGCAACACTGAGTGGATGTATTTATTATCCAAAGAAGGACCATAGGTACATAAGGCAAGCCTCAAGACCCCTTGGTGACCTCGGGGAGAGAGAGGGGAGACAGGGAGATCTTGATGAGGAAGAGAAGGCTGACTGTGTCTAATTCAACGAGCCATGCGCTCACCTGCCTGCTGGCTAGCTGCACACCAGTCAAACCCTAAGGCGATTACAGCATCACCACAGCCTCGGAAAGCTGGCTGGGCAAGTGAGTGATAGGTCAACTAATTGAGTGGCTGGGTGAGATTTAGTGAGAAGACCCAACCAGTCTTCTCTTCCACCTCCCCACCCCTGAAAACGGCATCTACAAAGCATCGCCTATTATCTTAGACCTTGCCCCCTGAAATTCATATTTATGATGACCTCATCATTCTGAAATTTGCCAACCCACTCCCAAATGAGAGTAAAATTGTAATGTGACCTCCCGAGCAATAAGGTTGGAAAAGGATTTATATCCTTCAGCAAAGAAAAAGTCAGCTCTATCTAATTAAGATCTTTGTGTTACTGAAAGGAAGAGAGAATGAGCAAAATTGGCATATTTATTGAAGTTCTGGTTTTGAACTTTTATTCCGGACATTGATTTCGATTCATCAGCTTCATGTTTAAATGGAGGACAAAGATCTCTAATCGTATGAGCTAAGGTCACAGAATTAAGGTTTCCTATCATCTTAAAAAGGCTGATTTATTTCTTTTTTTGTCAATCAGTTACATTTTGCAAAATTAGTATAAGAATAGGAAGGGTTTAAAGGAATATGGGCCAAATCATGGCAAATGGGACTAGATCAGTTCAGGATATCGGGTCAGCATGGACAAATTGGACTGGTCTGTTTCTGTGCTATATAAATCTATGTAAATACCTAGTTGCGGTGCAATTGAAAGTAGGACTGCAATCAATCTAAGCAAGTCAGCGCCATCAACAAAATTTCACAACTAGTTGGTGAGTAGAAGAAATAAATTTTTAAAAAAGTTATAGACATCGGGTTGCTCTTAATAAAGACTTTTCATCTGAATTACAACTACAGGCTACTTACCTTGAGCTTTTTGCAAGTCAAATGAGTATTCTACTTCCGTGACCTCTGTAGGAGTTTTAATGCCCTTCAAGTGATTTCGTAGTTCTTTTAGCTTGATATAATAATGTACCTTGTCCTGGGCCCGAGGAAACTGCGCACACCTTGCACTTGAAGAAGGCATGACATAGACAACCTTGGAAATAAAGTCAAAGCGATGTATTTATCTCTAGAAACTTCATCGTCAGGAAAGTGTATCAGCAAGAGGAAGACTTGTGCAGCCAGCATATTTGGGGTGAAGGTGGCATTAACAGAAAAAAAAGAGAGTAATGATACTATAATATTTTTAAAAAATGGAGAACTCAAGGCAAATCAAAGTCAGAGAATACAGAACTTAAGGGCAATTGGAAGGGGAGGCAAAATTTAACTCAAATTTGGATAAGATACTTTGAAGAAAGACATAAACCCAACCTGTTCTGTGTTTCGTAATGAGCAAGTTCAATGATAGACTGGGCAGTTAGACAACCAAAGTGCTGTTTGAGTTGAAGGGAATGGATGTTGGTTGACAAAAGGAATTAAAGAAGTTTGTTTATTTACCCCCTCTATCCCAAATCAATCTGAAATTCCAGAGAAGCAGTTGATTCATCACTTAATCTTGATTTATCACTGGCCAGGATAACTTTATGGATCACCATGTTGGAAACTATTGTGAAAAGGAACAAATGTAATCTCGAAAAAATCACTGGGCTGAGACACCATAAATGATTCTTTTCAGCAAACTGAAAATCAGTTAAAGGAAAATTCAGGTTTCTGTTAAGGAAATAGATTCTTTGAACTAAAATAATGAAAATTGGCAATTGTAAAGACTGTGCTTTAAAAAGTTTATAAACTGGGGGAAAAAATGGGTGTTTGGACAATGCTATTGCAGAGAACGTACCAGGTGTATTCTTCACAACTCAAAGGTCAAAAGTAGAACATTATGGTGTTCACTTGTTGGTTAAGTAAGGTCATGTAACTTTTAGCGAAGTAGATTTGAAACTTTTGAGAGACAAACTGATGCCAAGTACCTTTGATCTGAAAGGTTTCCTTGCAAAAACCTTTTGGATATTTAAGTTGTAGACCTCCAAAAAGCCTGCAAGAAAGACACCTCTTCCTTTCTTGTTCTGTGAAACAACACTCAGATTCTGAAAATAACATTTCATTCAAGTAATGGCTATAGGTCCAAATGACTGACTACCAAACTAAGGATCTGCAAACGTCCTACAATCAACAATATGATTCATCACCAAAAAAAATTAGATGTTTATAAAATCATGAGTGGCATGGATAAGGTAAACAGCCAAGGTCTTTTCCCTAGGGTGGGGGTAAGTCCAAAATTAGAGGGCATAGGGTTTAAGGTGAGGGGGAAAAAGACATAAAAAAGGATCTGAGGGGTAACACACAGAGGGTAGGGTGTGTATGGAATGAGCTGCTGGAGGAAATGGAGACAGTGGGTACAATTATAACATTTAAAAGGCATCTAAATGGTTGTATGAATAGGAAAGGTTTACTGGGATATGAGCCAAATGCTGGCACGTGTGACTAGGTCAGACTGGGATGTCTGGTTGGTATGAATGAGTTGGACTAAAGGGTCTGTTTCCGTGCTGTATGACTCTATGACTTTTATGATAACTGTGAGAACTTCATTTCACTCCTGTGCTACAGACTTTTGATCCACGGAACTGGCTCCTTTTTACCCAAGTTTTCCACCCACGGTGTTTATGCAGAACTGTCTTGTTGCTCCTATTTGTGAATGAATGCGCTTTAAACAGAATGTACTTTAAGCATGCTCAGTAGTTGTTAATAATTTGTTTTCCCATGTGTTAAAGGATGTTTGTTTATTGCTTGTTGATGAGACCCAGTGAAATTTAATTTTGTCGTAGATAGGAGTCGTATCAGGCAAATTAACCACCTTAGTAATTCAGTTAGAAGATTTTCTGAAGAAGGGTCTAGGCCCAAAATGTCAGCCTTCCTGCTCCTCTGATGCTGCTTGGCCTGTTGTGTTCATCCAGCCCTACACCTTGTTATCCTTAGTAATTCAGTTGGTCATTTATGACAGTTCATGGAATAGTGGGGTTTGATTACCAACACACTCTTCCCTGAAGGATTGTGACATCATGCGCTGAATTAAAATGCATATGGAAGAGCTACTGATAAAACAAATACCAACTTCTAGAAATACTTTTTCACCTAATCAATAAATACCAAACAAAAGATGTGAAGATTTTCTTCGCGACAGCAAAGATTCAAGAGGCACTGATGAGAGTCATTAGACAGTAAGACGTTTTGGGGCTTTGAGAAAGAGATGAAGGATTTTCCAACAGAGGAATACAGCATTATTTACTTCAAAATTTTATAAGTATAAAAGCAATTAATCATATTAAGGTGCTTACTGTTTCTCCTTCAGGGATCTTGTGCGGCTGTTGCCCAAACTCCAATTTCTTCACTTTAACTCCAAAAACTTCTTTGCTAAAAATTTCATAGATGCCTGTAAATGGTATGTAAAATGAAACTTTTCAATGTGATTTTTTTTGTCAGATAATATAAATTTAAGTAGTCTTCCATGCACATGCCCTCTGTATTATATAAATTAGTACAGACAGAATTATTCAAATGAAAGGACTCAGGTATTTCTGAAATTATGCAATTTTAAGAGTAAACTCATATTCGAAGTTTTGAAAAAGATCTGTAGCTCCGGTTGTGGGTGAGGTCGTTGACTTGCTCGCTGGGCTGGCGTGTTCTTGTTCAGACATTTCATCACCATGCTAGGTGACACCATCAGTAGAACCTCTGATGAAGCGGTGTTATTCTACTCCGCTTGGAATTTATACTGTTTGGTCCGTTATGGTAAGTAGTTGGCAAAGCTCTGTAGCTCGGGATGTGGGTGAGGTTGTTGACTTGCTCGCCAAACTACTCACCATAATGGACCAAAGAGTATAAATTCCAAGCGGAGTAGAATAATACTGCTTCATCGGAGGCTCCACTGATGATGTCACCTAGCAGGGTGACGAAACGTCTGAATGAGAACAAGCCAGCTTGGCGAGCAAGTCAACAACCTCAATAAATTCATATTCTGGGAGGAGCTGAAAGTACAGAGACCTTTTACTTCAGAGGCATGGCCTTAAATTCATCACAGATTGATTGTCCTCACGTTAAATCAGAAGCAGCTTTATTCAGTGCTATACATAATGGGAGTGTTTCGTATTGAAATTGGGTTTCCCAGTACTAGTCACTCTACATTCGCAGTTTACAAAAAAATTTGAATATCAAGTTATTGTCAGAAGTTTCTTTAAAATTTTCACGCGTACTTACATTTCCCATTAAACACAGCAATTCGCGGCTTAAATTTCTGTAGTTTTTGCAGAAGTATTTTTCCTCCTTCCCGAATCTCTTTGCTGAAATGCAAATAATTTTTACAATATGTTTTCTTACCAAACGAACAAAAAATGAATTTTAAATTTGCTTTCCTGAATCACCTTTTGAGGTCCTTGCTTCCTGGAGTAGTTCTCTCTACCATGTTTGTGAAACCTATTCCATATTTTTCTGGTAAAGAAGCATCATCCAGATGATTTAAAGGCTTATCAATAAGACCAGACAAAAACAAGCATTTCCCTACAAACAAGAAGGTACAGGTTAAAGTTTGATAATAAAGTAGGAGACAGTCATAATAAAATGAACTAGCTTAGAGAATAATAACTAAGAAACGACAATAGTCCATTTCTGAAAAATCTAACAGTAAAAATCAGTATGCTTTGCTCATCATGCAATCCACTCAAACAAACGTTAAAATATCTAAAAAATTTAAGAACAGCCAACAGGATTTCTGTAGATACAAAAACTTACAAAAATGATTTCCTGGTCCGGGGTAATGGTGTCCTTTGTATGCTGCCATCAACCCTGGGTTAATTCCAATCTAAAACAAACAGCAGACTCAATTTAGAATGGAAAGGAAATTACAACCAGTAGGTCGTGAGAAAGTAAAAATATATCAAGCGAAAATACTTGACATTCAGCTTTCACAGCTCCAGCAGAATTTCTTCAGGAAAAGCTAGGCAAGACGAATACAGTCTTTTCTCTATCGCATACTAACAAAGATATTGCAGTTACACTCATGCTACATACCCTTGCAGAAGTATCCAATAACTCATGGGACAGCATTGATTAGCAGTGTATTCCACAAGGAAAAAGAACATCAGCGTCGTGCCCAATCCTGCTCTAAGTACTTCCAGCAGCAGCAAAGAGGAAGCCAAGCACGTGCTTCCATTTTGAAATGTACTTTCACAGGAAACATATCACATTGCTGAAGGAAATGTGCAATCACGTCCAAAGGCTCTCAATGGAATTTTCACCCAAAATATTGAACTAACTTTCCAGATATTATATTCTTCAGGATACACAAAACAAATTCAGAAATGCTATTTTCAAAAAGTAGAAAATAAGTCACCACGATTTGGCAGACACTCAAAAATGCTTTATTCTAGCCACCAGTATAGAAGTTTTAAAGCAAGCCATCAAAATACAAGAGTAGCTAACAGCTACTGCTTTCAACACAAGCGTTATAACTTACTCTCTCCTCCATATTTTTCTTCATTTTAGAGGGAAAGCCTGCATCTAAGCATTTCTCAGTGTATTCTTGAAGCAGTGGAACAAAGAAATTAGGAGTAAGCTATTTGCCATTCAACTAAATAATGGTTTCTTTACCTCGAAACCAACGTTCCCTCTAAGCTGTGGCCGTGCAGCCGCTGGGAAGTTCCACACACGTTGATCAGCATGTCATTGCATGGATTTAGCTTCTGGAAGCCACTGTTGCATACAGACGTTGGAGTACCTTGCAGTAGCAAGAAAAATTACACAGAATGCTACTTTTTAACCAATTTCCTACACTATCCCCCTATCCCTTCATGTCTTTTATAGCTAGAAATCTCTGTCTCTGACTTGATCATTCTCAAATTGGAACCTTCACAGCTTTTTGGGGTAAAGGCTTCCAAAGTTTTATTGCCTTGAGGTGCGGTACGATAGCTCAATGGTTAGCACTGCTGCCTCACAGCACCAGTAACACGGGCTTGATTCCAGCCTTGGGTGACTGTCTGCTTGGGTTTCCTTTGGGTGCTTTGATTTTCTCCAACAATCCACAGATATGCAGGTTAGGTGGATTGGTCATGCTAAATCATCCATAGTGCTAGGTAGATTAGTCATGGTAAATGTGGGGTAGTGGGGTAGAGGGCTGGGTCTGGGTGGGATACTCTTCAGATGGTTGGTGCAGATTCTATGGATCAAATGGCCTCTTTCTGCACTGTAGAATCCTATGCTTTTATAAGTGAAGTAATTCCTGCTCAGTCCGAAATAGCTCCCCCGCTATTGAGGGAAAACATCCTTCCTGCTCTTACCCTGTTGAACCCTGCAAGAGTTCTGTATGTTTCAATGGGATTATCTCTCATTCTTCCATATACCAGAAAACACAGATCCAGTCTCTTTAATCTCTCCCAGGGGACAATGCCACCATGCCAGGGATCAGTGTGGCAAACCTTCGTTGCACCCCATCCATGGGCAAGGTGTAGTCTCAACACGGATTTAGACAATTGCAACAAGAGATTACTATTCCTGTACTTACAACTCTAGCGATAAAGGCCAGCACATAATTGCCTCACAACTGATTGCTGCATCTGCACATTAATTTCCAATAACTCAAGAACAAGGATACCAAGGTCCCTTTGGACATCAAGACTTCTCAACTCTTATTTTTTTAAAGAAAATGCTGCATTTCCTTTTTTCCTATCAAAGTAGAAAACTTGACATTTTTGTATGTTATATCCCACATGCCACGTACTTGAACAATCATTTAATTTGTTTAAACCTCCCTTAAGCCCCTTTGTATCCTCACGATTTACATTCTCACCTAGTTATGTGTCATCAGCAACTTGGAAACATTATTTTTGGTCCCCACATCCAAATTACTGATTATAGATCGTGAATAGCTAGGGTCCAAACACTTTGCAGTATCTAAATAGTCACTGCCTGCCAACCTGAGAATGGCTGATTTATCTCTACTGGTTTCAGTTAACTAATTTTCACTCCATGCCAGTGGGAGGCTATTTTGTATTTGCCTCCATGAAGACAAAGTATTTGCATAGTTTCTCTGTTAATTCCTTATTTGCCATTATAAATTCTCCTGCCTCTACTTACATTAGACCCACGTTTATCAGAGTTTTTCCATATTGTTTGAAGTTTTATAGTTTTATTTTAAGTTTTCACTAGCTTATGTTGATGCTTTATTCTCCCTTCCTTTATCAGTTCCTCAGTCTTCCTTAGCTGAATTCTGAGGCATACTACTCTAAGGCATACTAATTCCCAGGCACTTTTTTTTTGGACAAGTTTAAAAGCATTTCCTTTGACCTAATATAATCTTTAAGTTCTTGTCTGCCAAAGTAGAATCATTTCCCAATTCAGAATTTGTGTGTTATAGAGTCACAGTCATACAGCACAGAAGAGGCACTAATGATCACTGAGTTTGCACTGACCTATCTACACCTATCCCACTTTCCAGCACTTGGCCACATTAAAAGGAATATAAAATTGTTGTAAAGCATGCGTTAATTCTTTAAATGCAAACTACTGCCTGTCTAACATCATACCTTTTAAATGTTTCCCGAACTATCACAGCCAACTTTCCCCTCATACCACTGTAGTTTCCTTACCTTGATTCCTGATTAACCTAAATCACTCAAAATAAATGTAAAATTTTAGTGTGTCACAATCACTCTTTCCTAAATAAATACCAAAAGAACTGCAGATGCTGTAAATCAGGAACAAAAACAAAGTTGCTGGAAAAGCTCAGCAGATATGGCAGCATCTGGTGAAGGAAAAAACAGAGTTAACGTTTCAGGTCTGGTGACCCTTCCACAGAACCTTCGGGTCACTGGACCCAAAACGTTAACTCTGTTTTTACCTTCACAGATGCTGCCAGACTTGCTGAGCTTTTCCAGCAACTTGGTTTCTGTTCAGTCTTTCCTAAAGGCTTCTTTGCAGTGAGATCATGAGCCTTTTCCCACTGTACAAAACTAGATGTAAAATAACCCAGTCTCCAGTTGGTTGTTCAATGTTCTAATCTAGGGAAAAAAAAACCTTGTGTACATTCCAAGAATTAATCTTCCATAGCATTACTGCAATAACCTTGTTACATATAATTCTGAATTCTTGATTTATACCATGATGTATGTTATCACCACTGTTTAGGGGCCTATAATCAGCTCTCACTAATGTATGTGTGTGCCCTTGGTATTTCTTAGCTCTATAAAGCTGATCCTCTTGTACTAATGTACTGGTCTCATCTTTTATCAATACTGCTTCCTGCTTTTACTACCTTCTACAGTAGCAGTGGTAGAAAGGAGGAGAATGTGATTGGAGTTAATGTGGTTTTGTTTAATTGATTCTTGGGATGTTTGCATCTCTGGCAATGCTAGCATTTATTTCTTTCCCTCTTGTCCTTCTGAAAGTTTTTTTGAGAGCTGTCTTCCTGAACCACTGCAGTCCCACCTCCTTTTCCTTTCCTCCATAGATATCAAATATCCTTGAATACGCAGTCTCCAGCCTTGGTCGCTCAGCCACCATGTCTCTGTAATGGCAATTATATTGTACCAGTCTACTTCTATTGTATTTGTGTTGTTCATTCATCTACCCTACTGTGAACATTGCTTCCATTCACAGGGCCCTTCAATTTTGCCATTTTAACAATTTTCTGCACTTTAACCCTATTTGATTCTGGCTTTTGTTTTGCCATCTTCTAATTTTGCTTACTATCATTACCAGCTTTGCTTCGCTCCTATCTGAACACCACCTGAGATTCCCATCCGCACCCCTCCCCATTAAGGTAGATTCCCATCACCCCTGAGGTTTTTTTTAACCTCAGTCCTCTTTATACAGGTCCGCAGCTGCCCTATTCTCACAGTCCTTTCCTTCTGCACCATCTCTCTAGATATATATTCATTAAGTGTATCCTCCTATTTCTGTCCTCACTAGAACGTGGCACAGGCTGTAATCTGAGGATTAACGTCATTGAAGTCCTGAATTTCCATCTCTTTTCTAGCTCTCTAAAACGCGTTTTCAGAACCTGATCCCCTTTCTATATAAGATTATTGCCACCGATGCGGACCAAGAGCTCTGGCTATTCACCCTGCCTGTAAGAATACACTGCAGTCACTAGACAACACAACCAACCCTGTCAACAGGGAGGCAAAGTAACATATTGGAGTCCCATCTTCAACTGCAGAAAGGCCCACCTGTTCCAAAAATTATTAAATCCTTTATTGCTCTTCCACCCCTCCTTCCCCCTCCTACGCAGCTGAGCCATCATTGCGGTTAAAAATACTTGGAGATGCACAAAAATCGTCTGGATTAGCTAGTCCTCCAAATCTGCAACTGCAGTCAGACACATTCAAGATTGGAGGCTGGGAATTGTGTGGCGAGTGACACACCTTCCGCCGCTGCAAAGGCTGCGCAACACCCATTAGGCACAAATCGGGAGTGTGATGGAATTCTCTCCAATGGTCTGAAACTCGATGCCACCGAGGACAAGTCACCTCACTTGATTGGCACCCCAACCTCAGGTGGTTGCAGTGCACCATCATTGTAAACAATGCAACGACTTGCCCTGACAAAAGCATCTTTCAAAACTGCAACCTCTACCATCTAGAAGAACAAGGGAAGCAAATACACAGGAACAATATCACCCGTAAGTTCCCTCCAAGTCTCACACATCTAGACGTGAAACTATAGCATCGTTCCTTTACTGTTGTTGATTAAAAATCCAAGCACTCCCCCCACTGGACTGCAGTGGTTCAGGAAGAAGCTTACAAAAAAAACTTTCAGACGGACAAGAAGGGATGGGCAACAAATGTTGGCATTGCCAGAGATGCTTCAACAAAACCACATCAACTCCAATCATGCTCTCATCTCTACCACTGCTACTGTTGAGGGTAGTGAAAGTAGAAACAATCAATGACTTTGAAAAGAAACTGAAGAGGCAGTGAAGAGAAATAACCTTGCAACATAGGGGATACAGTGAGGGAACAGGGCTGCCTGATTTGTTCTAGAGGACCAGCATGGACTTGATGGGCCAAGTGGTCCTGTGTTACAATGACAATGAACAGGAAGGCACCGGTCTTTCTTTGGTACATACTGGATAAGGGAGTTACCTTATGAGAAACTACAGCTGCCATTCCAGAGCTAATTGTGTTTCATTAAGCAAGCCAAGCATAATACTTTCCTGCCACCTCCTGCCATCTTTGATACGCTGCCACATTTCAGAGTCCGTACAGTGTGGAAGCAGGCCATTTGGCCCATCAACTCTACACCGACACTCCAAAAAGCATCCCACCCAGACCCATCTCCCTACTCTATCCTTGTAACCTACATTGCCTATGGCTAATCTACCAGGTCCGCACAACTCTGGACACTATGGGCAATTTAGCATGGTCAATCCACCTAACCTGCACATCTTTGGACTGTGGGAAGAAACCAGAGCACCTGGAGGAAACCCACACAGACATGGGGAGAATGTTCAAACTCCACACAGATAGACGCCCAAGGATGGTGTTGAAGCTGGGTCCCTGGTGCTTTGAGGCAGCAGTGCCAACCACTGAGCCACCATGCTGCCCCAAATCTTCTTACAAAGATTTGAATCTTTGTAAGATTTCAGTGCAGGCCTAAAATGTTTGTGTAGTTGTTACAAGGTAAAGTCACAGAATTAAACCATGGGCACATTTCAGTAATCTCAGCATGAAAACAGGAAAAGATGTCAAGGCACTGGTCTGAATAACAGAGTCTAGGAAATGGTCTCTGTTGCCAGTATATCTAAAGAAAATTACTCTTAAACCTCTACCATTAACAAATAAAGCAATAAAGGTTTCCCTCTCCATCTGGGAACTTTAAATCATAAACCAGCAACAGATGAACCCCATTCCCTCATTATCATTATATATTCAGCTACATCTTTAGGGCTATTGTGATGTAGTGGTATTGCATGCACCTCTGGGCCAGGAGGTCCAGATTCAAGTCCCACCTCTTCCAGAAGTGTGTAATAAAACAGCCTGATTAGGAAATACCTTTAAGCTAAATTTATAACTTTTGGAAAACTGGGCCTGGCCAGTCTTGCTATTTCATAAACAAATAGGAATAAACGCTTGCTGCCAACAGAAGAACAACTTAGGGCATTGTCACAAAAAAATACTCATTTAGTACCTTAGTCCTGTACTCTGCCTCCATACAAAGATCTCTTTGGTGTCTAATCAAACTCACCATTCGTTTGTGAATGCTTAAGATTTTTGCAAAGATTTGTGACTGCTTTGGGGTTCTTTTTTATATTGCACCTTTGTATCATACACCAATCATACAACAATCATTTAAAAAAACTAAACCATAAAATTTGAAAAGCGAGACTTTACCTCTCTAAACGATTATAGACAATGAAATTCTGTTAATTGAAACATATGAACACTTAACCATTTCTAGACCAAAATGATTGGAATTATTGATTTACGGTGACAGCCACAGTTCCAAGGCTGCTTTTCAATTTGATCACACTTAAGCTGCAGACTTATAAAAATGGATTATTAGTGGAATGAATAATTGCATAATTCCACTTCCTTAGAGTTAATCTTTATCATCCCCATGAAAGGGAGATAACAAAAGCCACCCTTATGTTTGGCTACTTTGTTAAAACACACAAGAATCTGTATCATTCATTTCAAAATCTGAAACCCTTTTGTTTTAGAATGTGTTGCTTTTGAACTAAAAATCTTTCATCTTTTCTTAAGACTAAATCAAATTCATTAAAATAATGAGAAACATAACTTACAATCACAATGTCTAAATCGTAGGTCAATATATCTGGCAAGGTTTTTGTTAAAAGCTCAGCTTCGGTTGTTCCATTGAATCGATCGATTTTTCTTTTTGTGACTTTAAAAGCATCAGTGATTTTTTCTTGCTTGCCTCCCGAGTTCCCATCGGTTTTGCTTCGTTTGGTGCTTGCACCCTCAGACTTATTTTTCTCAGTCTTATTTTTTTGTAGTCCTGGAGGTCTTCCTCTTTTACGTTTTGGAGCTGCTGAAAGAGCATAGTAACACCAAGTCCTGAATGATTGTGATTTTTGCATGTAGCTTAAAATTTCCTAGACTCTGGAAAGTTCAAAGTGGATTTGAAAAGTAGCACACTTATGCAAGACAGACAGACAGAAAACAGGAATGTTTTAAATAGTGAATGCTAGGGAAATTGTCAGCAGGTCTGGCAGCATCTGTAGAGAGAGAAACTGAGTTAACGTTTCAGAAGAGTCAAAAAAAAAGACTCAAAATGGTAACTCAGTTTCTCTCTCCAAACATGCTGCCAGACCTGGTTAGTTTCTCCAGCATTCCCTGTGCTTGTTTCAGCTTTTCAGCATCTACAATATTTTGCCTATATTTAAGCAGGAATAAAAGACCAGTTGATCTATCAGTCTTTTAGAAAATGCTATAATACAATGTTGAGGAGAGTCATCAGGACGTTTACAAAATCAAAAAAAAAATCAAGAAGTTAACGTTACTTTAAGAGAGGAACAGTTGACTGATTTATTAGAGTTCTCAGTGGATAAAGGGGAACCAGTAGATGTAATGTATTTAAATTTCCATTAGGCATTCAATAAAGTACCACATTAAAGTTTACTGCATAAGATAAGAGCTCATGATGTTGGGGACGATATATTAGCATGCATACAGATTGGCTGACTAACTGTGCGCATAGCACCAGGAATGAAAAAGATGAATTAATTCTCTGATTCCTGCCAGTTAAGATATGACTTATTCCAGTGAATAACTCAGGATTAATACCTTTAGTTCCTTAATTTGCTAAAATATTCCACGGATAGCATCAAGAGAGGGCAAAAGAGTTAAACAAATTCAACAGTCTGAGATTCACAGCAGCATTACCCAAATGCAACAGCAACATTACTACAACAATTGGTTTCCAGCAAAATTCTTCACACATACAAGAAAATGTAGCAAATGTTGTCTATTTGTAGAATCAAGTCTAATCTTGGACACTGAGTTTAGCTGGATGTGTTAGTCAGTACCTTGATGTTGTAAACAGCTAAAAGGATATACAGTTTGACATAACCTGTAATATTTCAGGAAGGCCTAGCATTAAGCTGGCACCGAATTTTGTTTTACCACAATATTCATTTGTGTGATAACCAAAACATTCTTTTGGATCGACTGCAGCATCCAGCTTGTGGCAAAAATTACTTGTGATTACCTTCCAGGTAATCGGAGGAAGAATGGACACTTTCCAATACCAAAAGCGATGACGTTAAGCACACTTATGACTATGTAGAATACACAGTGAGAAATGATTTGAACAGGTTAGCCATTAAACTACAGAATGCCAATGTGCCTGTTTCAGCATCAAGCTTGCAGATTGAACAAGTGGTTCAAGTCCAACACACATTGACAAGTGAAGGTATGTATGTGGTAGACAGCAGTACAGAAAAGACTGATTTCTTAACTCGGACATTGTAGAACGGCAGCTTATATGACTGTTCCATTTCAAAGATGACTGAGCACAAGATGGAGCCCAATAATGACATGCGAGGAAATGCTTACGTGCAGATTCACATATGAATCATCTATGTATCAGAAATTTACAAGGCATAGGAAATTAGGTGTCATTCCATTGAAGACACATCTCTCGTGGAACCCAATAATATGTCTTGACCAATCAGAGTCAACCTGTCTAGTTTAAAAATTTAAACAAACCTTGGCAGTTAATTGGTAAGTATTAATACCTAGTGAAATCCTAAAGAACTGCAGATGCTGTAAATTAGAAACAAAAACAGAAGTTGCTGGAAAAGCTCAGCAGGTCTGGCATCCTTTGTGAATAGAAATCAAAGTTAATGTTTCGGGTCCGGTGATCCTTCCTCAGTTCTGAGGAAGGATCGCTGGACCCGAAACGTTAACTTCGATCTTTCTTCACGGATGTCATAGCTGCCTCGAGTGCAGCTGGTAGTTTGGGTGGTATGGTGGCTCATTAGTTAGCACTGCTGCCTCACAGTACCCAGGAACCCGGGTTCCATCCCAGCCTTGGTCCACTGTCTGTGTGGATTTGGGGCGGCATGGTGGCTCAGTGGTTAGCACTGCTGCCTCACAGCGCCAGGGACCCGGGTTCAATTCCAGCCTTGGGCTACTGTCTGTGTGGACTTTGCACGTTCTTCCTGTGTCTGCGTGAGTTTCCTCCGGGTGCTCCGGTTTTCTCCCACAGTCCAAAGATGTGCAGGGTAGGTGGATTGGCCCTGCTAACTTGCCCATAGTGCCCAGGGATGTTTAGGTTAGGTGGGTGAGACATGGGGAAATCTGGGTAGGGGAATGGGTCTGGTTGGGATGCTCTTCGAAGGGGTAGTGTGGACTTGTTGGGCCAAATGGCCTGTTTCCACACTGCAGGGATTCTATGATGATGTTGTTGCCAGACCTGCTGAGGTTTTCCAGCAGCTTCTGTTTTTGTTTCAATTCGTAGTGAACTGTCCATGGTAATACCAATCAGTGTCCAGAAGCTAAACAATAAGCACTGTCTTCTTTGAAAAAATATTTTGTTCCTTTTTTTTGGTATTTTTTGCAAGAAAGTATGTCATAAATTTCGACAAGATATGTCTTTTTCCGGCAACACTTAAATATCAAGTGATTAAAAAGAATTATCCATGATGCAACAAAATGCTAAAAAAATTAAAAAATGTAATGGTGTTGTAGATTTTGTTTGGAGACAACAGCGTGAAATCATATAAGAACATAAGAACTATGAGGAGGAGTAGGCCATCTGGCCAGTCAAGCCTGCCCCGCCACTCAATAAGATCATGGCTGATCTTTTTGAGACTCAGCTCCACCTTCCAAAATGTATCACCTCGCATTTGTCCTAATTAAATTTTACCTGTCATTTCTCCGCCCAAGCCTCTAGCCTATGTATATCTGCTGTATCTTCTGGCAATCTTCCTCACTATCCGCAGCTGCCCCACCTTTGTGTCATCTGTAAACTTACTAATCAGACCACCTACATTCTCCTCCAAATCATTTAAATATATTACAAACTACAGCAGTCTCAGCACTGATGCCTGTGGAACACCACTGGTCACAGATCTCCAGTCAGAAAAACATCCCTCCACCAGCTATGTTATGTCTTCTGTGACGATGCCAGTTCTGTATCCATCTTACCTGCTCACCATGCATCCCATGTGACTTCAACTTCCGGATCAGGTTGCCATGAGGGACGTTGTCAATGGCCTTGCTAAAGTCCATGTAGACAATATCCACTGCCCTGTCCTCATCAATCATCTATGTTACTTCCTCAAAAAACTCAATCAAGTTTGAGACACCCAAGTTTGACTTCTTCAGCTCTAAAACTACCCATCTCCAACATCCCTTTACTCTCTGAAGTCTGTGGACACGCTGCTGCCTGCCTTACTCAAATATCCTAAGTAATTTTGACAATGGTAGGTGATCTCGTCATCTTCTTGAGATGCTTGCAAGCACTTAGATTAACCAAACCTTCTTCCAAAACAGTCGGGACCACTCTCACCCAGCTCCACTCTTAATCGTCTATCGTTGTCAAAAGATCACCTACAATAGCTGTTAGTTGTGCCTCAGTACCTTGGGTCTCCCCAAGAGTCTATATTTGACTATGTTTTGTTTCTCACTTACATAATGCATTGCAGCAACATCATCCAGAAATATAGTTTTGCTGTCCACATACATGATGATGAGACAAAGCTGTACCTCACTTGATCCCACCATCTTCTCTCATCTTCAAACTGCTTATCTGACAGAGTTCAATCAGCACAAATTTCTTCCAATTAAACAGTGGGAAGGCAAAAACCATCATCAATCATCATCCCAAATTTCATTCCCTAGCCTTTAATGTTGTTCCTCTCCCCGGCAACTATGAGGTAGAACCAGACTCTTTGTAACCTTGGTGTTATATCTAAGCATGAGATGAACTTCTGTCTCCAAACCTACCCTGTTACCATAGTTCTTCTGAGATAACAAGGCGTGGGGCTGGATGAACACAGCAGGCCAAGCAGCACCATAGGAGCAGGAAAACTTGATGTTTCGGGCCTAGACCCTTCATCAGAAATGCAACGTCAAGTTTTCCTGCTCCTATGATGCTGCTTGGCCTGCTGTGTTCATCCAGCCCCACGCCTTGTTATCTCGGATTCTCCAGCATCTGCAGTACCTTTTATCTCTGATACCATAGTTCTTCTGTTGTTGTTATTGTCATCGATGTTGCTAGGCTCTAGAATCGACTGTTTTAATAAGCTCCTGATGTACTGACCCTCAGACTTTTCATTCCAAATAAGCTCGAAGCAATCGAAAGCTGTGCCTGTGACTTTTACCAAGTCCGGTTCGTCCATCAACTGTGTTCACTCACCTACTTTGCTTTCATCTTTGAGTAACACCTCATTTTAAAAATTCCCATTGTTTTTAAACCTCTCACCCTTCTATGTAAACTCCAGCCCTCTGACATACTTGCACTCCTCTAATTGTGATCTCTTCAGCATCCCTGATTTTAACTTTGCCACCAAAGGCGGCCGTTCCTTAACTATCAAGGTCTCATAGTCTGAAATCCCTTTCCTCTTTTCCTTGCGTTCCCCTGTGAAGGCAGTCCTTAAAACCAACTCCATTGCCCAAGCTCTCGGTCATCTGACATAACAACTCTCTACGTGGCTAGGTGTAAATTTATCTTATATTCCTGTAAAGCGCCTTGAGATTTCTTTTTACCAAAGGTGTAAAACGGGTCACTGCCCATCTGAACAGAAGAAATCTAACTTCCTGGCCCACTACCTTATTAAGACAGTCAACAGGCCGCAGAAAGAGATGCAATTTTATGTTTAACATCTGTTTTCCAGGCGGAGTTTTAGTTTTATTGTTGATGATCTGCGGCTATTTTCAAAAGAGGAAATACTTCCATTCAGACCTGGACACGCTTACCTTGTCCGGCCTCTGTCGGCGGGGCTGGGGCCTCCTCCAGGCTGTCGGGATCGGGCCCTGTGGCTGACTGGGCCTGGGTGTGCTGGAGACACGGCGGCAGCGGGTCGGAGCTCCCGTACCTGGGGGTGAACACAAAGAGGGGAGAGAGTTGAGACCGTGCGCCGGGATCGACAGAAATGCGGAAGTGTTCGAGGAGGTAAAGGCCAAGGCCTGATCCCCGCAGCGGCTACCCCGCTCGCTCACCAGTTCTGAAAGTACTCGGACGACAGGCTCGGGCCTTCGAGCAGCCTCTGAGCCTCCATCACCGTTTCTGAGGGAAAAGTGGGAGCTCGTCCACCCCGCCAAACAAAAGGGGCCGCCCGCCCGCTCCAACAGGGGGCGCACGCGGCCCAGACCCCACCAAATAACGTCCTTCCGTGCAAGAAGGAGGGGAGGGAGACTGAACCTACAGAAATAGTATGGGTCATGAAAGTCAAAGACGTGCACTCAAAGTTTCTCAATTAATATAACTAATTTATTCTATAACTAGTTATTCTATAGTCATTCTCTGCTTTAAATGTAAGATCATTCACATCTCATATCTCTCGTGCTCCCCCCCCTTGTCACTATTGATAGATTCTGAGCTGGAGGTTCCATTCCTAACGGGTTCCGTTGCCGGCGGCTCAGAGTCTAAGGGAGGTAGGACAAATATTGTCAGTGGATGTAGAGGGAAATGGGCCTTTCCAGTAGCGCATGTTATTTTGGTGGTTGTTTTAAAGCTCGTTGTTGTTAACGGATGGAGGAAGCAGTCGCTAGACGATCCGGGGGGTGAAGGGGTGTGTGTGTATTGAACGGCGGAACGAACGTTGTCGCTTTATTACGGCAGGAGGGACGATTGTGAGTGAAGCATCATCTTCCATTCCTCAACAACAAGTTGAAGGTTGAAAAGTTGGGACGACAGGGAACGGGTAAGTGTTCCCCACTTCCACTCAAACTGTAAATGCTGTAGCTGTGCCTTCCTCGGTTCGACTTCTTTGGGCCGCTCTGCTGGTCGACGAATTGCTCGTTCGATAGCCTGGAAATTGAGAATAAAGGCTTGAGGTGCTTAAAGCTATATGGATAGGTAGATACGGGACAACCGGAGGCGCCGTTAAGGTAAAGAACAAGTGGATTATAAGGAAGCTGGGTGTCTGGAATTCACTGCCTTAAACTTTGGTAGAGGTGAAAATCCGAAAGACACAAGCATTTGGATGAGCAGTTGAAATGCTATAGCATGCAAGACTCGGGGCCAAGTGTGGATACAATGGGATTAGAATAGATGCTTGATGATCAGTGTCGACACAAAAGGTCACTGACCCTATGACTGAAACTCTCTTCACTCAGACGGTGATGAAGATGTAGAACTCGTTCCGGCAAGGAGTGGTTGAGGCGAGTAGTATCGATGCATATGAGGGGAAATCTGATGACAATGTGAGGTAGAAGGAAATGGAGGATGAGGCTGGTATTTAAATGATGTGCTCCATCCCGTCACAAGTACAGCAAACCATGGACTTGTTTCTGTACTGTGCATCTTGTGTAATCTTGGCTCACATTGCCTCATTTAATACTTGTCGACAACAATCTGACGTAAAATGAATTTGCGGAAGAGAGATCCAAACAACTTTTAACTTGGTTTCGGTCTTTATAACCGTAATCCTAAATCTCCTGAACTGGCAGAAATAGTTTATCTTAACTACCATATCTGTCCCCCTTAATGTTTTGGAAACCTTGGTCAAGTCACTTTTAACCTTATAAATCCTGAAGTCATAGAATCAAAGAATCCCTACAGTGTGGAAGTAGACCATTCAGCCCATTGTATCTACACTGACCCTGTGAAGAGCATCCCACCCAGACCCCTCTCCCCATATCCATACAACCTTGTATTTCCCATGGCTAATCCACCCAGCCTGCACATCCATGGACTCTACAGGCAATTTAGTGTGGCCAATCCACCTAACCTGTTTTGGGGGTGGGGGTGGGGGTGGGAAACAGGAGTGCCCAGCTGAAACCCACACAGACATGGGGAGAACATGTAAATTCTGCACAGACAGTCACCCAAGGCTGGAATTGAACCCAGGTCCCTGGTGCTGTGAGGCATGGTGCTAACCACTGTGCCATCCACATGTGTGCTGTCCTTGTAATTTTACCCTTGTAGCCCAAATACTGTTCTGGTAAATCTACAATACAAGCTCCATGGTCAATGTATCACCTGCTCCATCAGCAATCCAGTGACCTGAGTGCCTCAGTTCATAATAATTATAATACATGAACAGATGGTGCATTTTTTTCTAAATAAAGCAAAACCATTGCTGATGTTGCCAACAATTAGCCAGTCAGGTAGGCTTTGTGAAAAGTACAGGCAAGTTAACACATATCTGAAAACAAAAAGCACAAAATATTCAAGAGCTTACGGGCAGCTGACAGCTGTGAAATATACCCTGAATATTGGGAAGATGCTATGCAAATCGTAGTTAATTCGTTGTTAGACTCAAATAATAGCATCTCCTGCATTCAGAATATTCCAACATGCAAAACTCCCAAGTGAATTTTTAAAACAAATTAAAAAATTGAAAAATAAATTTATTTCCTTCCTTGTTTTTCTGACTATAGGTTAACATCTCCCTCAACGAGTTGTGCAACTGCCCATCTAAAGAAACCTCCAGCTGTAATCACAGCTACACTGCTGATGTATCAGTTCCCCATAGGGAACATATGACCAAGTGTTCTTAAAAAAAAAAATTGAGAAAGCAGCTGATTGTAATCTGATTTCAGAATGCAAATGTGCTATATTCCTGGCGATCATAAATAGGAGCTTGGGAGTATATGGCCATTCAAAAATTTAATTCCTTGCTGAGACTGACATCCACTCTACCTTTCTGCTAAATCTTTATTCTGAAAGAAATCTAAAATCTCTCCATCTCAGCTTTAAACTACTTGACAACTGAGCATCTACAGCCATTTTGGATAGTGAATTCCAGTGGTTCACAGCGTTCTGATTGAAAAATAATAAGAAAATAATATGCTTTTGCTCTGCATCCAATCTGAAAGATTCTGAAGTCTGCTCCTATATGTACACTGGGG
The DNA here is from genome assembly GCA_024137785.1 of Ginglymostoma cirratum. Taxonomy (NCBI): domain Eukaryota; kingdom Metazoa; phylum Chordata; class Chondrichthyes; order Orectolobiformes; family Ginglymostomatidae; genus Ginglymostoma; species Ginglymostoma cirratum. Next base: position 11,475,893 of record JAHRHZ010000020.1, read on the forward strand.
CTCAATATAATAGTTACAAGTTTTATTAGAAGCTAGAATTGCATCTGAAGCTCTGGCCCTTATTTTTATATCATGGAATATGAGCAACACTGGCAAAGCCTTAGATTTGCTGCCAATTCCTAGTTGTTGAGAAGGTGCTGATCAGCTGCTGCTTTCAACTGTTGCAGCCCATATAATGTAGTTCAATGCTGTTCAGAAAGGTATGCAATTTTGTAGTTTAAAATGTATAATGCATTTTAACTTCAAGAAATTGGTAGATTATCTGCTACAGGTTTACAGTTGCCTTTTATACTGGGTTTTTAAATGTTTGAGCAATCAAAAATACATGCTAAATGAAGATTCTTGTGTAGCATCTGTATATAAATTTTTGAGAACAACTGGTAACACTTACAAAGAACAGTACAGCTCAAGAACAGGCCATACAGCCCACCAAGCCTGCGCCAACACATCATACATTTCTAAACAAAAAAGTCCTTGCTCCTACACAGTCTGTATCCCTCTATTCCCTGTCTATTCATATATCTGACAAGATGCCTCTTAAATATTGCTATTGTAGCTGTTTTCACCAACTCCTCTGGTGGCGCGTTTTGGGCATTTACTACTGTGTAAAACAAAACACACTTGCTTCTCGCATCTCCTTTAAACTTTTTCTGCTTTACCTTAAACCTATGCCCCCTAGCAACTGACATTTCTACCCTGGGAAAAGTGCTCCGACTATCTCTTTTATCCATGCCTCTCATAATTTTGAGAACTTCTATAAGGTTGCCCCTCAGCCTCTGACGTTCAAGTGAAAACAAACCAAAAAGTTTGTCCAAACTCTTCTCACAGATATTACGCTCCCAACTCGGAAACATCTGGTAAACCTTTTCTAAACCCACTCCAAAGCTTCCGCATCCTTCTGGTAGTGTGGCAACCAGAACTGTAAGCAATATTCCGAATGTGGCCGAATAATATGGCTGCAACATGACTTGTCAAGTTTATTTTCTATGCCACGACTGATGAAGGCAAGCATGCTATATACCTTCTAGACCACTTTATCCATTTGTACTGCCACTTTTGGAACTGTGGACCTGTACACCTAGATCCTTTTGTATGTTTTGTTAAGGCTCTTTGACTCCATACTCAGTCAAATGCAGCCTTGATGTCAAGAGCTGTCACTCTCATCCAACCTCTGGAATTCAGCTCTTTGGTCCATGTTTGAACTAAGGCTGTAAGCTGACTGGCCCTGACAGAACCCAAACTGGGCGTCACTGAGCAGGTTATTGCTGAGCAAGTGCTGCACTGAGGATGTTACCAAGCACAGTAACGAAACGTCTGCAGAACAACAAACCAGCTTGGTGAGCCAACCAACCTCAACACCCACAACCCGAGCTACAGATCTACTCCAAAACCTTAGAAATCAAAAATGTAATATGGCTTAGTTCAGTTCTTTGTGCGATACAATATTATTGTGGTACAGTGGCAGATCTTACATTATCTCATTAAAGTGATAGGAACATTTGAATTAGAAGCAGAAGTCGGCCCTTAGGCCTCTTCAGGCTGCTCCGCCATTCAATATATTTTGAGTTCCAAATTCTTACCTACTCCTGATAACCTTTGAATCCATTTCCAACAAAAGTCTATCTACCTCTGCCTTAAAAATATTCAGTGACCTTGTGTCCACTCCTTTTTGTCCTGAAAAGGCAATACCTAGGTATAAAACACTTACCCTAGTTCTAGACTCACCCACAAGAGGAAATATCCTTTCCATGTCCACCTTGTTAAAGCTGTTTTGGATCTTCTACTCATCAACTAGGTGCCTATTCTAAACCTGAGTGAAAATATGCACAGTCTGTTTAGATTTTCCTCTTTGATGACCTGCCCTTTCCAGGTATCAAATGTGTAAACTTCCTCTGAACATCCTCCAAGTATTTACATCTTTCCTATTTAAGGAGTCCAGAACTGTGCAAAGTATTTGAGGTTGATTGCAACTCAGTGGAGGAGAATGAGGCTGTACAAATATCCCCATCCTCAAAGATGGGGACCCCAGTACATCAGTACAGAGTATAAGGCTCAAGCGTTCTTCAGCCAGAAGTGCCAAGTGGATGATGCACCTTTGGCTGACTCTACAAGTCCCCAGCATCACAGGTTCCACTCTTCAGTCTTTTCTATTCACTCCATATGAGATGAAGAAATAGCTGGGTGCATTTGATACTGCAGAGGCTGTGGGCTCTGACAACATTATGGTAATGGTACTGAAGACTGTGCTCCAGCAACTAGCTACCCCTCTGGCCAAGCAGTTCCTGTATAGCTGCAATACCCAACAATGTGGAAGATTTCACAGCTATGTCCTGTACACAAAAAGCAGAACAAATCTAATCCAGCCCATTACTGCCCCAGTTGATCTGCTCTTGATAATCAAAAAAGTCATGTCCAGTTTGGGTTCTGCCAAGGCCACTCATCACCTGACTTCACTACAGCCTTGGTTCAATCATAGACAAGAGAACTGAATTGCAGAAGTGAGGTCTGTATGACTGCCCTTGACACCATTTGATTGAGTGAATCATAGACCCAAGCAAAATTGGACACAATTGGAATTGGGGTTGTTAGGTGGACTCCCCCATGGTTGGAGCCATACTTTGCACAAAAGAAAATGGTTGTGGTTATTGGAGGTCAGTCATCTCAGTTCCAAGACAGATGACATAAATTCTGGAAGAATTGGCTATGAAGAGGATAGTGTAGAACTCCAGAAGGGCATAGGCAAGTTGGAGTGGGCAGCCAGGTGGCAGATAAGTTTCAATGCAAAGAGTGTGCAGTGATGCATTTTGAAAAGAAGAGCATTGAAAAACAATATAAAATATGAGCCACAATCTAAGATGGTGCTGGAGCAGATGTATATGTGCGCATATCATTGTTGGTGGCAGGCCAGATAGAGAGAGCAGTAAGTCAAGCATAGAGTATCTTCAGGTTTTATTAATAGTGGCATAGAGTACAAGAGCAATGAGGTGACATTGCACTAGTATAAGCATGTTATTAGACCTCACCTGGGATATTCTGTACAGTTGTTTGGCACTACAGCTACAAAAAGTTCACTCCGTCCACCCCCGACACTCAGTAGCATCTATATGTACTTTCTACAAGATGCACTATAGAAATTCACCAATGTTTCTTAGACAGCACCTTCTAAATTCATGACCACAGCCATCTAGAAGGATAACAGCAACAAATACATGGGGACAACGCCACCTGCAAGTTTCCCTCCAAGCCACTCACCATCCTGACTTGGAAATATGTTGCTGTTCGTTCAGTGTTGTTGGTTCAGAATCCTGGAACACTCTGCCTGCTGGCTTACTTTCATGTTCTTAATGGCACCTAGCACAATAAATACTGGTCCAGCTAGATAAGATGCCCAGATTCCATGAATGAGTAAATAAACAAAATAAAATTACTTCAATACATCTTGTCAATTTATTTACTTTGTACCTGAATGCAGTAGCATTCACACATTGCCTTCAGTTTTGTCTTTTTGTTATCTTTGTAATATCTATGGCTGGTGTATTCTTGATTTTGTTTGTTTTATTTATTGTCATGCATACCTAAGTACAGTGAAAAGCTTTGTTTATGAGCAGTACAGGCCGATCATGGGGTGAAAAAAAAACTTACAGCCGTACAGGTTATGCCACATAGGGCATGTGCTAGGCAAGATCAGCATTATTTGAAGTTAGAGTTCATTAACCAGTCTAATTACAGCCAAGAAGAAGCTGTTCCTGAACCTGCTGGTGCACATGTTCAAGCTTCTGTATCTATTGCCTAACAGAAGAGGTTGTTGGAGAGCATAACCAGGGTGCAATGAGTCTTTGATGATGTTGGCAGTACTTCCTGGGGCAACAAGCCACGAAAACGGAGCCCATGGTTGGAAGGTTGGCTTCCATTATGGCCTGGCCTGTGCACACAACCTTCTGTAGTTTCTTGTGATTCTGGTCAGAGCAATTGCCATAACAGGCTGTTATGCACCCGGACAGTATGCTTTCAATGGTGCATCTGTAAAAGTTGGTGAGGTTCCGTATGGACATGCCAAATTTCCTGAGCCACTGAGGAAGGAGAGGCATTCTTGACCTTTTCATTCAGGACAGGTTCTCGGTTATTGTCACTCCTAGGAACTTGATGCTCTCCACCCTCTCAACCTCAGCTCCGTTGATGTAGATGCGGGTGTGTTCTTCTCCTTTCTTTCTGAGGTCAATGATCAGTTCTTCTCTGTCCTTTCGTGCCATTCACTGACCATCATTTCCCATATTACCATGTGCTATCATGCCTTGACTCTAACCCTTGATCTGCTACATTTATTCAAGTTTGATTCCTCATCCACCTTGCATAGCTTAAAACCCTCTCTACTTTCCTTGATATGTGAATTACCTTTCTTTTAAATTTTTAAAAGTTTTATGTAAGTGTGCTTTCAACTGACAAGCTTCATTGATACTTTTTATCCTGTACAAAATTTATGTTTTTACATTCTACTACATCAGCTGTTTTACTTGGTCACGCCTTTCTTCTGAAGGATACAAAGATTTCAATAACATTTTTATTAGTAGAATACTGTCTTCACATGCTTCAGGTCTGGATTGTCCCAATAATACTTCTCACTCTTTACCCAGTACTCTACTAGTGCCCCATGACCCAAAACCCATTTCTTTGCCAGCTTTGAGCTACACATTTATTTTTCTAATCTTTGCCAGTGGTGCCAGAGATCATTACCTTTGAGGAACAAAAACAAAGTTGCTGGAAAAGCTCAGCAGCTCTGGCAGCATCTGTGAAGGAAAAAACAGAGTTAAAGTTTCGGGTCTGGTGACCCTTCCTTTGAGGTAATGATAAGTAACGATGCCCATGCTTGATGTTCCACAGTGTGTGCAGCTCAGCCTCCAGTCCACTGAATCTGACCTGAGGTTCCTGTACCTACAGACTCTCACAGTGGCTGTTTTTGCCTTGGATCACTACTGGCATCCAGAAGTTCCAGCATCCGGCAGTTACAGCACATTACCTGACTTGACATCTTTATTGTGTGGTAAATTAATTTAAACTTAATAAAAGCTACACCTCCCAGTTAGATATGTACCACAGTAAATACCACCAATACTAATTAAGAGCTTACTGTTACTAATAGTGGAGAGTAGTTTAGGGCATTACAAAAATACTTTTTCAAAATCGGAAATATACACTCAGCCCATGATTTTATGATGTTGCTGTTTGATTTCCCCTCCTCTTCTCCCTGACCACTACCACCCCCATGAAAAATCTTGAAGCTGTAGCTGTTAAACACTGCCTCCTCTCTTGTAGCTAAATCAACAGCCCAAAGTGGTAGATGCAATGTCAAAGTAAGTCAAGAAAGCCGCATAAAATTTTGTGATGTAGAATGTATCAATGAGAAAGCTCAGGCTTATAATAAGAAAAAAAACTCAACTTCACCAGGATGCTGTCCAGGATGGAAAATTGATGAGGAAAGTTTGGATAGATCTGGGTTGTTTTCATTGGAGCATAGAAGACTGAAGGGTCATCTGATTGAGGTGTATAAGATCATGAAAAGAGTGGACAGAGCAGATAAGAAGCAGCTGTTCCCTTAGATGAAGGGTCAGTCATGAGGGGACACGGGTTCAAAGTGAGGGGCAGGAGGTTTAGCAGGAATGTGAGGAAAAGCTTTTTTATCCATAGGATGGTAAGGGTCTAGAATGTGTTTTCCAGGAGGGCGGTAAAGACAAAGACAAAACACCTTTTAAAATGTACCTAGATGAGCACTTGGCACATCATAACATTCATCACATCATTATGATGTTATAGCACATCATAACATTCAAGGTTATACACCAAGTGCTGGCAAATGAAATTAGGTTAGAAGACCAGGTGTTTCTCACATCACACTAAGGCCACTTCTGCACTGTGTGATTCTATGCCACATTCTATCCACTTTCCTGTATGCCTTAGAAATCTGGACAATAAATAAAGAGCTGTAAAAGAAGTTATTTGAAACGTGGACGCTAAGACATGAGCTTGATTTTAATTTTTAAAAAAAATGAAGAGGTGTTGGAAATTGCAAGAACGTAAAACAGACTCTTAAGAAGTGATATCCACAAAAGAAAATGTCATTATTTCAGCCGTCTGATCAGAGCTGAAGGTGGGTGGTGGATGTCACAAAATTGTTGCAGATGTGACACAGTGGATATGAGAGGATAGCACAAGACAGGTGAGTGTGACAGGAAGGTCTTGAATATACTTGTGATTTGCCATATCTAAATTTAGATAATTAATCTGTTAAACCATTTTAATATGGTAGTGCTGTAGTGATTCTTCATAGGAGTTTTTAATGATGTTCAATGTTTTGCAGTTGACAGTGCTGTGAAGTAGGAGATTATTTTAGCAAATAAAAATGCCAGCAGGGGTGTCGTGGCCTCGTTATCTGAAAATGTTGGGGTCAAGCCTTCTAGCGATGTTTGCAGGAGCAGAGGTAGTACACAGGTACTACAGACCAGATTTGGTGAGTGAGAAATTGTTTATTTTGTTTTCCAATAAATTTGCTGCCTCAGTCCTCAATCTTTTTTATATACGTTCATGAGTTATCTATTGTTGGCGAGGCTAGTATTTATTGCCCATCTCTAATTACCTTTGAGAAGGTGGTAATGAACTGCCTTCTTGAATTGACAGTTCATGTGGTATAGATTCTCTCCCAATGGACACTGTCATTGCCTGGCAGGTATGTGGTGTGAATTTTGTCACAGGCCATTTATCAGTCCAAACCTGAATGTTGTCCAGGTCTTTCTCCATAAGGACAGACTGCTTGGGTATCTGTCAAGCTTCAAGTAGTCCAATCATTAGCCAATATTCCTAGTTCTGACCTTGTCATGCATTTTTGTTCATTAATGAAGCAGTTGAAAATGGTTGGACCGAGGATACAATACTCTCTGAACCAGGAGGCCTGGATTCAAGTCCCATCTGCTGTAGAGAGGTAATAAAATCTCTGAACAGGCAGATTACAATTTTTTTCTATACTGAGGAACTTGAGAGCTTTTGTGAGGCAAAGGTAGTGTCCCTACCTCTGGGCCATATGCTGCAATTCAAGTCCCACCTGCTCCAGATGTGTCATAATCAGCAAGTCTTCTACTTCTCAAAATGGCTGCATAGGCCCCAAAGGCTTGTGCACAGCAGTAATGAGAAGTCAAGTTGTGATGGGTGTGTTGATGATGATCACTGTATACAGAACATTGCAGTAGCTGTTCAAAAATTAAGGTTAGAAGGAACATTGGTCTGAATGCATTGATTGAAATAACTATTGTGGTGCTGCAGTAGTGTCCTCACCTCTGGGCTAGGATTCAATTTCCACCTGTTTATAGGTGTGACAATGTCCCTAGATATTCTCTCACTTGGAAGGGGATTGGTGAACAATTTGACTTTATCTACAATGAAATCACTCTTTACTCTCCACTAACATGCCCTTAAATCACTCATGCACTAATAAAAATATTTAAGTTGATGACTACAAAAAGAGTAATTTAAAAGAGCTGACCTATGCATGGAAGGCATTTGGCTGGCTATGAAAATTTGAGGGAACATTATTCTTCAACATAGCAGCGATAAGCAAGAGTTAGAAGAGTCCCTTCCAAAGCACAGAAGAGCCATTTGTGCAGCATGCATGTCAGATAAGAGCGATGATAATGCAAAATGACAGCACATACTCTGGAATGAAATTTTCTTCCTTCCCCTATCATAAAGTTAAATAACCACATATGTTAACAAGTATGATTTAATTTGCTGCACTCTTAACATAGTCACATTAGAAGTTCTAGCATGCATTTGAACCACCCTATAGTTTGGAAAATGAGTCAGTGACATTTAAAATAAAATACACAAATGCCTAACACTAGGAAACATTGGTGGAGTTCTAGTTAAGATTTTTAAGGGTGTAGCATTAACATTGACAATTATTATACTTGCCTAGATAACATCATTAACAAACAATTGCTGGAAAAGCTCATTTTTGCATTTGACTAAATGTAGTTACGTATGAATTAAGTTAAACCTTCAAGTCTATTTGTAACTTGGCTGTGCTAGGGTAACCCCTGATGCTAAGATGTGCAGCTGTTGCAGAGAAGTTGAAGCAATGATCTGTATTGTTGGTGCATATTTATAGGGGTTCCAATAGTTACATGCAAACAAAATTCAGTAGTGTAAAAATTAAGGAAGGTTCCAAATAGAAATTCTGCACTGGTGTTGCACACTGGGAATAAGTGTATATTTAAATACAGTACTTTGTGGTAATGTGCCCCATTTCCAAGCAATGGGATAATTGTGTTGGTTTGCGCAAATATGCATTACATTTGGAAAAGAAAGAAGGATGGTATTAGGAAAATATTTAAGATATGAAGTGTAGTTTAAAACCTACTGTTTTCAGAACATCTGCTACAGGGAATGTTATTAATAGCTAGTACTTTGGCAAATAGCTAAACATCATACAGTATTATTACAACTAATTTCATTTAAACTTTGTTTTCTTTAGAGTATACCAGAAATTCCACCTAAACCAGGCAACCTTAAAACAGAACTGCTGGGTCTGAAAAATCAAGTGCAAACTCACAATTCTGAACAACACTAAAAGAAAGTGGAAAAATATTCAAAGTTCTTAAGTTTATAGACAGCTTATAGTGCATTTAAAAATTCCACTATCAAGTGTTGTTTGCTTGTATAAGTGTGTACAATTCTTTCACCCTTGTGTGACCAAAGTGTATTTAAGGTAAGCTGTTGGCCCACTTTCCTGAAGATGGTGGCCTGCTGGTATAGCTAGCCACGATTAGTGAATTCTTCAGACCTTAAGGGATTGAGAAACTGCAGGGTTGTTTTTGTCTTTATCTTACAATGTAAATGTTCTTAGAGATAGTTTAAAAAGAACATTGAACATTTTCCATTTCATTGTTAATTGAGTGTGGCTTGTGGGTTTCCAAGTTAAAACATTTTGTCAAGTACTTCATGGGTTGTAAATTACAAATAAACTGAAATAAGCTTGTGAGCATATCTGTTCATTTCATATTCAAACAAGTTCCTGGTTGTAGTTGTATGCTGGATTATTAGCACCTGCTGGACATGTTTTATGGGCTCTCAACTATGTTGAGAATTATTCACAAAACTGCCAATCAGGTATTTCATTTAATGCCAAGAACATAGTTGGTCAATGCAATTTCCTATTACTACTGACTGTTTACTACCTAAGCTGAATTGAAACTAGAGTCTTGACTTGAAAAGTCAACCTAACAATTAAGTTATAAAACATTACCTGAGGGTTTTGCAAGTTTTCTTGAGGTGAAAGCACATTTTACAGGGCAGCTGAACAATTGAAAATACTTGAGGGGGTAAAATTTAAACAAGGTATGACTTATTAACCTAAGTGCCAAGTTATTTATAGACCAACTGACACTTTACTCTATTGATTTTAGACAGTAGAATGGAGTGCTAAGACTGTAGGCTAAACTGCTCTATTCGGAACATTTGGCACACCAGCCATTTATTCCCAGTGGGTTTCATTGAATGAACAATATTAAAAACCTTGAACAAAGTTTGTGGAAAAGTTTTATGGTTTACATGACAAGTTTCACAAAGTCATTTTAAATATTACAAATTTACAGTCATTTCAATTGAAGGAATGCAAGTAACATACAAAACTTTTGCCCTCCCAGACCTTTAATAGGGATAGTGAATTGTTTGTTCATCCTGTTCAATGGTCTCATCTCAGTATATTACACTGGGGAGGTGTAAATTGCAGTCTTCAAATTCCTTACAATTCATCTTTTACATCTGTGGATTCCTGGAAATGAGAAGAATTTTGTAACTGAAGTGTCACAATTGGTTTTTGCATTATTGTACACATAAAAGTCACCAAAATCTTAACATAGCCTAGGGCTGCTCTCACATAAGCCAGCCATCCAGCTAATTGAACCAGTGCCAGAAAAAAAAAGGGAAAAAACAAACAGGGGTACTACTGCAACACAACTGATGAGGAATTTAGGTGAGGGTTAAACTAGGCAAGGAGCATGGTCAAGAAGGCAGGACTCTAACTGTTAACTTCAACTGGTCTGGGAACTGAACCCAAACTGTCATTTTGTATCTCAAAGCAGTAGCCTTTAGATTTAACTGAAAACCTACTTCAGTCTGTTTTTCCTCTGTTTCATCATCATCATCATCAGCAATATCTTCTACATCTTCTTTCTCTTCTTGTTCTTCAGCCTCTTCAGATATCTCTTCATACTCTTCAACCTTAACAGGAATAATTCAGTAACTAGAATACAATTCTAAATCAATAGTCAAATCATTTCACTCCCACAATGCTGTCAAAATGTTAGGTCTTGCCATCCTCAAAAGAAAACCAAAGGTTTTGCTAAACACGTTTAACCAACAACTGTATACCTGTTCATTGAGATCTATGTTCATGCTTAGGCGAAGCATTCTTTCAATTCTATCGCCATATGCCTTGGTGTCTGGTAATTGGTAACCAGAGCGTAATGTGGCAGTCTCAAATAATACCATAGCAAGGTCAGTGGCAGTCTGATCCTCCTCATTTTCCTGAAGGAAATGTAAAACTTTACATTAGAACTAAGCCTCAGTAGATTTTGCAAAATAGAAAAGTAGGTTTCCTTCCTTTCAAGGAGGACTTTAATCCACCACAATGCTGTGCTAACCCAGAAATGCCATGCTGCATATGCATATAGTGTGCAACATTAAGATTTAAACTGCTTCTGCCTCACTAGCCCAGTACCAACTGTAAAATGGTACTTTGGTAAGACACTGGTTTAAAAAAATGTTTGCACTGTTACAATGGCTTTGTGACAGAAAGTAATTGCTTACTGGTCTGAAAACAGTGGCCACAACAGAACCCAATCTTACACAAACTTCCTTTATTCCAGGAAGGCACAAGCCAAATTGGCATGGTACAGCCAATTTAATTCTGAACATTTGTGGCAATTATGCAATCTTGAGTACTGTTTTTCCAAATAACCTTACCTTAACTCGTTTCAGCATCTCCTTTATCAAAGGATGTCTTGGATTAACTTCAAATGTCTTCTTTTGACTAGAATAATAACTGAAAGAGAGAGTTCACAAACTCATTAGTACAAAAAAGATACAGTCAAATCTTAGTCATTCCACTTTGGGCTATCTTTACAGCTTTTGTTAGCACTCAATTTTTCATACTAGCCCTTGTAAAACTAAGTGCATAACATGCATTGTCTTGCATTAGTATTAACATTTTTAAAATAGCTGCTTGTTCCTTAAGTGTCCTGCATCAAACTGCAAGCCAAATTTAGGTTTAGGAAGATATTCTGACCCACTACCAAACGTTACAGTTTAAGACTATTTAAAAACTTACTTTGTTGAAATATCTTTTCCAGTCTGGTAGGCTTGTGCCTTCATTATTCTTTCCATGTTACCAGACCACCCATACTGGCTGGCCACAAGTGCACTAGGAGAATCTGTTAGACGCTGGGACAGGACAGCCTTCTCAATCTTAAAAAAAAAAAAGTTTAAAAAAGCATTTACAATTCCCTTCAGCTCTTAAGAGGCTATGCATTTTCTCCTTTGGAAGGACACTAAGTTTAATTAACACCCAACTGTGTTTTGACTGATTGTCACTATTTGGTGCCTTTTGCATTAAATCCTGCCTTCACTAAGTATCTAAAAACACTGTTCTTTAGAAAATTGTGGGAATAGTCTTTTCCTGCTAGGATTCCACAACTTGAGCACTGACTTACTAGATTTACCTATAAACAGCACTTAAATGGCAAATGGCACACTGCATTAACAACTATGACTTAATGAATAAATCATTCTATAATTCATAGAGAAAAAAGTTGACTGACCCCTCAAAAGTTTTGTTTTTGCTGCTGCAAAAAGTGAAACATCCTTACACGCACATAAAAACCTGAATGAGCTTACTACCTTAACGTATCTTTTGGTCACATACCTTATCTTTTAGTGCTTTGTCCTTTAGCCAGGTTAAGAGTGGCTCATACTCCTTCTCCAGTGCCTCATGTTTCTCTTTAGCCTTTTCACTTTCATCAAATTTCAGCCCTTCTTTTGCAACATTCTGGAATCTCTTTCCATCAAATTCAGGCAAAGCTTGGATACAGTATTCATCAACAGGTTCTGTCAGATACAGAACCTCATAACCCTTCTTCAGTAGTCGTTCAACAAAGGGAGAAGATTCAACCTGTTTAAAAAAAAACAATTGTTTATGTTGTACAGTTTGATTCAAGACTCCCATTTTGTACAGCAATGCAAACTGCTACAGTGTTATGCACTTGGCAAATATTACTCTGCAGCACACTTACTGCTCATTTACAAATTTCTCAGTATTAGTAATCACACCTCTTTTCTGCTTGATCCAGCCATGAAGTAGATCTTGTCTTGCTTCTCCTTCATCCTTTCCAAGTACTGCTCCAAACTGGTCCGTTTCGTTTCATGGTTAGAGGACTGGAAACGTAGTAATTTGGCCAAACGTGTTCTATTGGAGTGATCCTCAATTACACCCAGCTTAATATTAGTTCCAAATTCCTTCCAGAATTCATCTTCATACTTCTCTTCTGCAATCTTCTTGATCATGTCTAGAGTTTTGCGTACAAGCTTCTTTCTAATGACCTATTTTAGAGAGAGAATTTGTCACATGTATTAGAAAAATCAGCTATTGAAAAGACTACAAAGCAAAACATTCTCACCATCTTCCAAACAGTGGGTGGGGCTTTAAAGCCTCTATCATACTTAAAGCTAAAATTAGGTTAGAGACCTTCATCCTAAAAAGGGTTATATTCCTCCTATTAATAATTTATTACATTTGAAGCACAAGAGGCATTGTAAGGAAAAAAGTCATTAGAGTCCCAGAGGGCTGCTCTTTAAGATTGATGCGACTGATTTAACCCAAGGGTCACTATACCTCAGGTGACAGCAGGGATGCTAATCAGGAGCACTTCAGCTTTAAAATCAAGGTAACAAACACACTACCTTCAACAATTTGTGCTGTTGCAAAGTCTCACGTGACACATTCAGAGGTAGATCATCAGAATCCACCTGTGGGGGAAGAGCAGATAAAGTGTTAAAATAAATAACTTTCATAAAAATGAGGAGCAGTTAGAATGGATTAGACTACATTTGAACAAAAGTATTCTGAAAAATTCCATATAGTAATTCAAAATGTGCCTCATGCAGACAAACTACAGGTTTCATATTGTCAGAAATGTTTCAAGCATTTAGATTTAACAGGTTTGCCTGTTCCAAGTTTGGAAATTCACTTTGGACATTGATATACATATAGTGACATGGTTGCATGGTGGTGATCAGCACTGCGAAGTCAATATTAGGAGGTAGTCACTATCTGAAGACTAGACAAAAAAGGGGAGTGAGATACTATTGTTTATGGTATCAGTCTAGCAATGATAAAGGTGCAACAGATCATATTGTGCAATTTATTTGATGGAAATAAAGAATAGGAAGGGAAGGCAGTCATAGGTGCAAGTTATCTATAGGTCATAGTGACTTTAACTTGCATATTGACAAGACAGTTGATGGTCAAGTGCAGAATGAAAGAAAAAAGTTGTACAGCACGTCATGGATGTTACTTTTTTAAAAAAAAACAGCATGTTGGGCAGGTTTTGCAACAAGTTAAGGATTCCCTTTAGGTAGCAATCACATGGTAGAATTTCAAATTTTGAAAAACAACCTGGGTGTCAAACCAATGTCCTCAACTTAAGCATCTATTAGAGGCATGAAGAAATTTGTTTAAAAGCAGGCTGGAAAGATAGACTAAGGTTTGTGGCAAATATTTCAATGCTCAACAAAAATTCATTCCAGTTTAAAAGAACTGGACAAGGAAAACCATTGGTAGATAGCAGGGGTGGTCAAAGAGTGAAACAAAAAAAAAGCAAAAGTAGCAAAAACTTGGTGTCACAATTTGGAATCTCTTCTAGAGAAGAATCAAAAGCTAATGAGGGGAAGTTGCTTAAGTATACGGTCGAGAACAACTAAACTGCAACAGCTTTTACAGACAAATAGGAAGAGTAGTCAAGGACTAATGAGAAACCTTTGGAGGGTACAACAATGGAATTGATTAATTGGGAATAGGGAAATCACAATTTAAGCCAATATTTTGTATCAGCTTTCATGGTGTGAACATCACAAATGAGATAAGGATTATGTATTTGACAAAAAAGGGAGCTGAAGGCAGATGGATGAAAAAGATAAAAAGGTACTGCAGATGCTGGAGAATCCGAGATAACAAGCATGGGGCTGGATGAACAGAGCAGGTCAAGCAGCATCATAGGAGCAGGAAAGCTTGACGTTTCAGGCCTAAACCCTTCATCAGAAAAATGATTTTTCTGATGAAGGGTTTAGGCCCGAAACGTCAAGTTTTCCTGCTCCTATGATGCTGCTTGACCGGCAGATGGATGAAGATCTGATGGCCTGCATCCAAGGGTTTTAAAAGGAAGTGGCTGCAGAGATAGCACAGTTAGTCTAAAACTGGACCTTACTGGATTTGGGAGATTTCCAGCAAACTATACCACTATTATGATACCCCTGCTCAAGGAGGGAGGGAGACAAAAGCAGGAAACCATAGGCCAGTTGGTCTAACTGTTGTTGGAAAAAATAGTATAAACCCACTAAGAAATAGTTTAACAAGAGGAAATTCTTGTTTTAACTCAGAGTTAAAATGAGGCCACACCAAGTACAGCGTAGAGTTCTTGGTCACTCATTCAAAGATATACTGACATTGGAGGCAGTTCAAAAATTCAATACTGCTATCTCTTGGGATAATAATGGGTCAACTTAATGGTTGACTAATCTGAGCCTTTATTCATGAAGTTAAGCCAAGTGGTGAATCTCACTGAAAAGAAAGTTTGTGGGGGCTTGACCTGGTAGATGTTCCCATTAGTGGGGGAATCTCAATCCAGGAGGAAGTTACAGAATTAAAAAAAGACATTCATTTAGAACTGAGATGCAAAGGAACTTCTGCCAGAAAATACAAGACTATCTGGAGTTCTCTCAAAGATTTGCATTGCGGAAGTTAGATCACTGAACTTTAAAGATAGATATTTTTGAAAATAAAAGTTGAGACCTTTAATAAGATGACAAAAGAGGATCTATGGCTTTGGACAGATCAGTCATGATGATTTCACAGTATGGTGGGATAGGTTGAAGGGGTTATAGATGTCTTACCCCTGCATGTTACTCATGTTCCCATGTCATGTGCATTGAAGTCAATTCAAAATTCAGTTACTGAACAGCAATTTCATTTGTTTGGTCTTAGCAGGCAGTGGAGTACAGTTAATGCTCTAACCATGACCATATCTGAGAGACATCATTTAGGACTACTTACTACACCCTTGATGAAATTCAAATACTTTGGCATCATGTCATGGAAGTCATCTGTGATAAACACTCTACGAACAAATAACTGCAAACAGAAAACATGAGTGAAAACTAGATTAAAGCACAAGTAACAATATACTAGTTAACATTTTTGTGCATAAAAATGTTAACACTTAAACCACATGTATTAAGAATGTGCTATAGCAATTCAAGTCTAACTTTATTACAGAAGTAGCATACCTTAATGTAGTCAGATTTCTTTGATCCGTATTCATCAAATAAACCACGGGGTGCAGTTTTAGGCACAAACAAGATAGACTTGAATGTGACTTCTCCTTCGGCAGTGAAGTGGATATGAGCTATCGGTTCCTCAGAATCCTGAGGAGAAAGGATTTCATAAAGCTAAATTCATTAGGAGCCACTTAGCATATTTTAAAAATCACTTCAGAAATTAATTGTTTCATATTCTCACTACAGCCTGATCACATTCAGGAGGAACAGCACCAAACATTAAGTTTAAAATACAATATGGCCCTTCACAATGAGTAGGATACTACCCAATTGGTCATTCTGGACCTGGTTACCAGAATAATTGTTTTAAAACCACTTAACAGGCTGCACAATGTTTGTAACAAAAACAGGAACTCCGACTCTAGGAGAAAAAAGTTACCTTTGAGAAGGTTTTGTAAAAAGCTGTATATTCTTCATCTTCTATTTCTTTAGTTGGTCTTTGCCAGATTGGTTTGATGTCATTCATCAGCTCCCAATCCCAGACTGTTTTCTCAACCTGCATAAAATCAAGAATCAAGTCAATCCTGGAACACAGGAACACAAGACCTCGTGTTCTGATCCCATACACCTTCGCCTTTCAATTTATGTCTGAGCTCCAACTATTGACATGCTTGGATTCTATAGTTCTCTTGCTATCATGACTTTCAAAGTGATTATTTGATTTAATTTCAGCTTTCTGGTTAGACAAGACATTGCTGTTCTGTGCAATAGTCCTTTAACATCTCTATAGCCTTACCTAGCAGCATAGTTTAAAAAAGCTGGCCACTTGCTTTGGCATCTCTTGAAAGAAGTTACCCATTTTCTTGACTGCCCACATTAAAAGTGATCTGGCTAGAGGTTGCTAACTTGCTTGCCGAGCTGGCTTGTTTTTGTTCAGACGTTCTGTCACCATGCAAGGTAACATCAGTTAGGCCCCTGATGTTGTTCTACTCTGCTTGGAATTTTTACCAACTGGTCCATTGTGGAGAGTAGTGTCATTTCTGATTTTGTTCTGTATTGGAGGTCAATTTTTTTGGATTCATTTGTGGGATGTGGGCATCACTAGCTGGCCACCATTTCTTGCCCATCCCTAGGTGCCCTTGATAAGGTGGTGGTGAGCTGCCTTCTTGAACCACTGCAGTCCACCTGCTGTGGATTGATCCACAATGCTATTCAGCAGGGAATTCCAGGATTTCAACCCAGCTACAGTGAAGGAACAGCAATGTGTTTCCAAGTCAGAACGGTGAGTGACTTGGGAAGGGAATTTCCAGATGGTGGCATTCCCATGTCTGCTGCCCTTGTCGTTCTAGATGGAAGTGGTCATGGGTTTGGAAGGTACTGCCCGAGGATGTGGTGAACTTCTGCAGTGCATATTGCATCTTGTAGATAGTACACACCATTGTTAGTGGTGGAAGGAGTGGATGCAGTGCTAATCAAACAGACTGTTTTGTCCTGGATGGTGCCAAGATTCAAGAGCTGTTGGAGCTGCACTCATCCAGGCAAGTGGGAAGTATTCCATTTCACTCCTGACTTGTGCCTTGTAGATGGTGGCCAGGCTTTGATGAGTCAGGAGGAGTTATTTGCCACAGTATTCCTAGCTTCTGATCTGCTCTTGTAGCCACTGTGTTTATGCGATGAACCCAGTTGAGTTTCTGGTCAACGATAACCCCCAGGATGTTGATAGTGGGGATTCAGTGATGGTTAACACCATCGAATGTCAAGGGGTTAGATTGTCTCTTATTGGTGATGGTCATAACCTGGCATTTGAGTGGTGCGAATGTCACTTGCCACTTGTCAACCTAAGCCTGGATATTGTCCAGATCTTGTTGCATTTGAAAACAGACTGCTTCAGTATGAGGAGTCACAAGTGGTACTGAACATTGTGCCATCAACAAACATCCCGACTTCTGACCTTATGATGGAGGGAAGGACATTGATGAAACAGCTTGAGATGGTCAGGTCAAGGACACCACCCCTGAGGATCTCCTGGAGGTGAGATGATTGACCTCCAACAACCATAACCATCTTCCTATGTGTCAGGTATGACTCCAACCACTTGAGAGTTTGTCCCCCTGATACCCAAAGATTCCAGTTTTGCTAGGGTTCCTTGATGCCACAGTCAAATGCAGCCTTGAGATCATGGGCTGTCACTCTCACCATCCCCTCTGGAATTCAGCTCTTCTGTCCATGTTTGAACCAAGGCTGCAATGAGGTCAGGAGCTGAGTCGCCCTTGCAGAACCCAAACTGGGTGTCATTTGAGCAGGTGCTGCTTGACAGCATTGTTGATGACACCTTCCATTACTTTACTGATAGTTGGGAGTAGACTGATGGGGCAATAACTGGTCAGGTTGGCTTTGTCCTGCTTTGTGTACAGGACATACTTGAGCAATTTTCCTCATTGCTGGATAGATACCAGTGTTGTAGCTGTACTGGAATGGCTTGATTAGGGTAGCAGCAAGTCTTCAGTACTATTGCCAGAATGACACCAGGACCTGTAGCCCTCGTAGTATCCAGTATCGCCAAGTGTTTGATATCACAGAATTCAGCCAATTCAATTCACTCCATGTGTTTGTTGATTGCATTATGGGGTTAGAACCATGCCTCTAGGAATTCCCATGCATGTCTATGTTTGGCTTGGGCTACTATGGTTACATTGTCCCAGTTAAACTGATGGCCTTCATTGTCTAAGTGTACTGACATTAAGGGAAACAAGCCAGCTCAGTGAGCAAGTCAGCAACATCACCCACAAGCCAAGCTACAAGTCTTGGCTAAAACATGATCAGACTATTTGGCAAATCTGCCACAAACACTTCCAAGTATACTACAACCTTCCAGTTGGCTGATCAGCTAGTTTGCAATACAGTGATACCAGCAGCACAGTTTCAACTCTGACATCAACTGAGGTTATGAATGGCTCCTCCTCAACTTCATCCCTTGCCAGAGGTGTGATGACCCTCAAGTTGAGCCACCACTAGTTTTCTGGGACTAAGGTGACTTACTGTTACAGCTCCCGCTAAGTTGTTTACTTGCAAATCCTCAACTAGATCTCTGGCAACACTAATAGCCACTACCTTTATCCTTAGAAGCCTCCTGTTTCTCAACTAATTCAGTGAATTCTGTGAACATGCTTATGTAGCTAAAAAGTTCATACTTTCTTAGTTTTAGCCTTCTTTTCTTCATCTTCCTCTTCAACTGCTGCCTCATCATCGGTTTCTTCTTTTTCCTTTGTTTCTTCCTCATCCATTGGTTCTTCTACAGTTTCTGTCTATTAAGAAAAGCTTAGATTAGATTAAAGTTTAGAAATTAGATGAGTTTACTGTCCACAAGGAGATTTGCATCTGAATTACCTTGCTGCTCCAGATATAGATGGGGAAATTGATGAATTGAGAGTATTTCTTTACAAGATTTTTGATGGTGTCCAGTTCAAGGTAGTCAGATGCCTCTTCCTTCAAGACTAATCTAAAAAGGTCCAAGACATGAAATTAGACAATTCCAAACAATTTAGTAATTCAACAATCAGTGCTTAATAGCAGTAAGTTGTACAAATTTATTGTGATAGTTGTATTAGGCAGCAATAGTAGCTGCATTGCCAGCCAGCTAATACTTTGATCATTCTAGAGCAAGGAATTCTGTTTCCAAGCCCAGGCTATTTGAGGGATTACTGGAAGAATCTGAATTCTTAACTTACGAAATAGTAGTACCACGTCCTAACGTATTTCCTCGTGGGTCCTCTATGATAGAGAATTCATTGGAGTCAGATTCCCAGATATGCTGTGTACCATTGTTGTGCTTTGATGTTACAATAACCTTATCTGCCACCAAGAAAGCAGAGTAGAATCCAACTCCAAACTGGCCAATTAACTCAGAGGCAGATTGATCATCACTTTGCACCTCTGTCAGCTTATTTAAGAATTCACTTGTTCCAGACTTTGCAATTGTCCCAAGGTTTTTAATCAGCTCATCCTTGGTCATTCCAATGCCTGTATCCATGACATGCAACATGTTCTTCTCTTTGTCAGCCTAGGGAGAAAGTAGTGTAAATTTTCCAGTGTACTTTATTTACATTGATAAAATGTAATTTGAATGCTAGTGATGGATTAAATTTTGCAACACTCAGAATTTAAAAGACTCACCCCGTTCTAATCAGCTGTACACTCCCCATTGGGAGTCAAGCACACTGCTTGCAGTACAATTCAGAACAAGCTTCGTGTATACAAAGTGCATGCTTTCTTAAAAAGAAAGTTAATAATTCAGCAGCTGACAATAAATTTAGGCTTTGTAGGCATGTATCAGCTATCTTATGGATGTTCAGAAAATACAACGTTGTGCCAAGGCAAAAAAGTTCCAAAAATTTGTATAGTTGAAGAACGTGCAAGCAATGTTAGAAAGACATATCAAAATCAGATCCTAGATACAAGGATCATCCTCCTGGTTTGGAAAATCAGGGGATTTACAGACCAGTTGGCCTAACATTAGTTGTGGCGACCATGGAGTCTATAAATCAAAGATGGAGTAGCTGAACACTGAATTTACAGTTAATCAGGGATAGCCAGTATGCATTCATGACAAGGAGATCATGCCTGACAAACCTCATTAATATTTTTAAAGAGATGACTAAAAGTAGTAGACATTGGAATGTCTATGGATATTGTTTATATGGACTTACAGAAGGCATTTGATGGAGTCCCATTAAAAAAAAATTTTAATTAAAGTGAGAAGCATACACATGAAGGGCAAATTACACATGGCTGGGAAACCAGTTGAGTAGCCAGCCACAGAAAGGGACAATGGGTAGGTACTGAAATTGTCAGGATGTGACCAGCAGAGTCCCACAAGTGTTAAGTGCCTCAAACATTCAAGTTTTAAACAACTTGGATAATGGTATAGAGGTCATATATCCAGATTTGCTGATATTGTAGACAGCGTATATTATAGCATAAAATTACAAAGTGATTTTTGCACAGCAAGTGAATGGGCAAAACTGTGACAGAGAGTTCAAAGCAGGCAAGAGAGAAGTTATCCATTTTGGACTAAAGGATAGACCACGGTACTTTCATACCATGAAGAAAGGAGTTTGACATGGTTTACAGGAGTGAATCCTGGATTGCAGGGGTTAAATTACAGGAGATTATACAAATTAGGCTTGTTTTAGAAAATTTAGAAAAGTTGAGGCAATCAGATCAAGGTATTAAACTATTTCTACTGGTTGAGTGTTCTAGAA
Source organism: Ginglymostoma cirratum (assembly GCA_024137785.1). Taxonomy (NCBI): domain Eukaryota; kingdom Metazoa; phylum Chordata; class Chondrichthyes; order Orectolobiformes; family Ginglymostomatidae; genus Ginglymostoma; species Ginglymostoma cirratum. The sequence goes on from JAHRHZ010000020.1 coordinate 11,496,748, forward strand.
CTATGGGTGTAGTCTGAGAATTGGTGGCACTGTTCAGCTGAGATGTTAGGAAACACCTGTACACAGAATGGCAGATGTTTGTAACTCATACAAACAGCAGCTGATGCTGGATCAATTGTCAATATTCAATCTGAAATAGACAAGTTTAAGCAAAACACTATAGGAAAATGGGCCAGAGGCAGATATATAATTAGGCCACAAATTAGCACTGGAACAGGGTTGAGGCACTGAATGAACTATTCCTGTTCCTAGACAGCTCCCCATAAGATTATAGCTTGTGCTAAACTAATATTGCAAATACAGACCAAATGCTGTCACTGGTCCTTGAGCTGATCAAAGTCTTTGTTACAAAAATCTCAATTAATCCAGCAATATTTACTGCGTCAAGTTTAACAAAAGAAATTTAACCTTTATCTTGATGGTCATCTCTTCTGTGGCATGTAGTGCAGTATCATTTGTGAGGGATATCAACCGGATCTTGTCCAGAGCATCAGAAGCATTAGAAATCAGCTCACGGAGAAATATCTGACAACAGTAAACATTAAAGTTAGGACCTCAGTCAAATATAGTTATCATAAATATATAGGACTGTATTTAAGCTTCACTGATATCTAGCTTTGACACCTGTAAAACATCAGTATTCCTAACTAATGGGGAGTAGATCAGAACACCACAAAGAATAACCACAGATTCATTGTTGACATCAATTAAGTTATTTAAGAGGTACTAGTTCTGTTAGTCTTTCCCTCAACCCAAGAACACAGTATGGAACGATTATGCAGTGAATAGGAAAAGTTAATGTTACTAAACACCCAGCTTTCAGGTTCAGCATACTTTACCACTGCAAAAGTGCCAAATTTAGAATACCACATGGTCACAGGGCAGCAATCCTAAAGGCATGCATATTGAAAACAAATTGAGGAACATGTTAAAAAAAAAAAACTTACCTCCTTATTTTTATATAGTGAATTAATGATCAGCTTCATCATTCTGTTTACTTCTGCTTGAAACATGAATTTTTCAGCCTTTTCCCTGATTTCTTTAACTTGAGCAGGATTCAGTCCATCCAATTGGATAGCTTCTTCCTCCCTACCAAGGGGAATGGAGTGTGTAAGATTCATTACTTTGACACCAATAAAGTCAATGTTTTTCAAGGAATATTCTTTCCTGTTAAGATTTGTGTAGGGAGTTGTAATATTTACAGAACTCAATGCTTAGCTCTTTAAAACCAAATACTGTTTAACTTGTATGAAATATCGGTTAGGTCATAGTTGGAGTATTGTGTGCAGTTCTATAATCCACACCATTAGGAGGATTTGATAGCACTGGAGAGGCTGCACAGGAGATACATCAGTATGTTGCCCAGGCTGGCAAGTTTCAGTTATGGAGAGATGGGTCAGACTAACTCCTTACAGGAGAGGAGATAGACAGGGAACATGATTGAGATGCATAAAATTGAGGGGCATAGATAAGGTAGACAGGGGGGAAACATTTCCCCTCAGAAGGAAAAGTGAGGGGAGGACAAGGGGCAAGGTGCTTAAGGAGCTAAGTGCTAGTGAGAGCAAGAACAGGAGGGCATGGCAGACAAATGAGTGGCTGAAGAATTGCTGTGTGGGCAGGGATTCTGATTCCTGGATCATTGGGATCTTTTGTGGGGCAGAGGTGACCTGTTCAAGAAGGCTAGGTTGCACCTGAACTGGTGAGACCCATATCTTGGCAGGCAGATTTGCTATTCCTGCAAGGGAAGGTTTAAACTAGATTGACTGGTGGGGGGGGATCCTTAACTGCCTGGAGGCAAGCACAAGGCTGGAAGGAGATACAGTAATCAGAAATAGCAAGTTGAAGAGACGTCAGGCTAGAATACAACTGGGAGTGAGGAATGCCTGTTGGATTAAACTGCATCTATTTCAATGTAAGAGGGCTGACAGGTAAGGCTGATGAATTCTGTGGATAGCTACATAGGACTGGGATATTATAGTCATGTTTTTGTAATGGCTAAGGGAGGTAGAGGACTGGCAGCTTAATGTGCCAGGGTACAGGTGCTTTAAGACAGAACAGAGATGGAGGAAAGAGGGGAGGGGGAATTGCATTTTTGATTAAGGGGAGTATCACAGCAGTAATCAGAGGAAATAACTGAGGGATCATCCAGTGAGGCTTTGTGGGTGGAGCTAAGAAATAAGGGAATGATATCTTTTAAGGTTGACTATTTGGGGACCTATGGAATAATGAGAATTAGAGGAACAAATATGCAGGAGCAATAGATTGGTCACAGTGTGGAATTTTAGTTTTCCAACACTAACAGTCCCAGTCTGTGTTAAGGGCTTAGATTGGGCAGAATTTGTCAAGTGTGTTCAGGAAAGTTTCCTCAGTGTATCGAAAGTCCTACTTGGGAAGGGGCAAAACTTGATCTACTCCTGGGAAATAGGGCAGGACAAGTGCCTGGGTGACAGTGGGGGAGCCCTTTGGGACCAGTGACCATAGTTTTATTAATTTTAGAATAGTTCTGGAGAACAAAACTGGTCAACAAGTTCAAATTCTGAGTTGGGTCAAGGGGAAGCCTGATGGAATTAAGAACTTGCAGGGGTTAATTGGAGTAGTTTGTTTGCAGGCAAGGTGACCTCTAGCAAGTAGGAAGCCTTTAAAAGTGTGATAGCTAGAGTTCAAGGTCTCTATGTTCGTGAGGGTGAAGGGAAAGGTTGACAGGAATAGGGAACCCTGGATGACAAAATATCAAGGCTTTGGCCAGAAAAAAGGCATGGCTCAGGCACAGGCAGCAGGGATCAAGGGAATCCCTGAAGATATATTGGGAATACGGGAGTTTGTTTGAAGGCAATTAGGAGGGCGAAAAGGGGGCATGAGATAGCTTTGACTGAGTAGATTAGCATGAACCCAGTGAGATTCTAAGTATATTAAAAAGGGAAAAGAATAACTAGAGACAGAATAGGACCCCTCAAGAGCCAAAGTGGGCATGTGCATGTGGAACTGCAGGAGGTGGGCAAGATTTGATGGGCAACAATTATTCTCCTCTGCTTACCATGGAGAAAGACTTGGGAAGTTAGTGGTGATATCTTGTGGACAGTCCCAATCCTAGTAGAGGTGATATTTGAAAGTATTAGAATGTATAAAGGTGAATAAACCTCATGGTCCTGACCAGATATAACCACAAACCCAAGAGGTAGAAGAAATTGTGGGGGCCCTGGCTGATATATTTGCATCATTGTCAGCCATGCGTAAGGGCTCAGAAGACTGCAGGTTAGCAAATGTTGTGCTCTTATTCAAGGGAGGGCCACAAAGAAGAACTTGAGAATTATTGATAAGCCAGTCTGTGGTAGGCAAGTTAGTCAAGAAGATTGAGGGATAAGGTATACATGCATTTGGAAAGACCGGGTTTGATTAGTCATCAGCATGGATTTATGCACGAGAGATCATGCCTATCAAATTTAGCAGTTCTTTGAAGCGACCATGAAGGTTGACAAGGGCAGGGTGGTAGATGTAGTCTATATGGATTTCAGTAAAGCCTTGGAGTTTCCACACAGTAGGCTGCTTTAGAAGATTAGATCACACGGAATCCAGGGAGAGCTGATAAACTGGATACACAATTGGCTTGATGGGAAGAAGCAAAGAGTAACAGTGGCAGGATGCGTGTCAGACTGGAGACCTGTGACTAGTGGTGTGCCTCAGGGATCAGTACTGGACTCATTGCAATTTTTATCTATAATAATATGATAATGTCAAGACATGATTAGCAAGTTTACAGATGACACTAAAATAGGCAGTATCATGGACAGTGAGAATGGTTATGGGGCAGGATCTTGATCAGCTGGGGAAATGGACCAAGAAATGGCAAATGGAGTTTAAAATAGATAAAGTGAGGTGTTGCATCTTGGAAAGTCAAATCAAAGTAGGAGTTTCACAGCAAATGGTAGGGCCTTAAGGAGGAGTGCAGTGGAACAGACAGACCTTGGAGTGCAGGTGGCTCCACTTTCAGAAAACTGTGCACAAGTGGACAGGGCAATGAGACAATTTTTCACACACCAGCCTTCTTCAATCAGGACATATGAGTGCCTAAGTTAGGAAGTTATGCTGCAGTTGTACAGGACATTGGTGAGACTGCACTGGAGTAGTGTTCGGTTTTGGTCACCTTGCTATAGGAAGGATGTTATTAAACTGGAAGGAACACAGGAGAAATTTACAATGATGTTGCCAGGACTCAAGGGAATAAGCTATAGGGAGAGGTTGGATAAGCCAAGACATTTTTCTTTACAGCACAGGTGACTGAGGGGGGAAAATTGTGTATAAAAGTGTATAAGATCATGAGATGCATGACAAGGGTGAATGCACTCAGTCTTTTCCCCAGGGTTTTTGGAATCAAGGACTAGAAGGCATCAGTTTAAGGTAAGAGGAGCAAGAATATATGGGAACCCAAGGGGCAACATTTTAAAAACCTCTGTGGTATGCATATGGAATGAGTTGTCAGCAGAGGTAGTCAAGGCAGGTATATTAGCAACATTTAAAAGGCATTTGGACAAATACATGAATAGGAACGGTTTAGATGCACATGGGCCAAGTGCAGGGAAACGGGGTTAGTGTGGATGGACATTTTGGCTGGATAGGCCAGTTTGGGCCAAAGGACCTGTCTCCGTGCTGTGGGACTGAGAGGAGGGGAAAAGTCTTTACAGGCAGAGGGTGGTGGGAATCTGAAACTCATTAAGTGTGGTAGAGGCAGAAATCCTCATGTTATATGTGCACTTGTGACACCAAGGCATACAAGGCTATGGGGCAAGACAATGGGATTAACAATTAAGTGGCTGTTTTTGACTGGTGTGGATACAATGGGCCAAAGGGCCTTTTTCTGTGTTGTAGATCCCCGTAACTCTAAACTGGGTGCAAGTAGATTACTTCTGACCTGGCACATAGCTAATCTGGAACCATATGACAAAAAGTCAAGTTATTGCAACGTATAGTCCATACTGTGTTATTAAAATGCTTGTCAAGGTTATAAAGCCCTGGCCCAGCTCCAAGGTCAACTTCACTAAAAACCTGAAAATGAAACATGCATAAGCTAGTGGAAATAAGCCAAATGGCAATATCAAATGCAAGATGGAATAATTCTAGATTTAAAAAAGACAGCTTGTAATGTCACATTGCTCTTGATGCCATAGGACTAAAGGCATACCGTCATTTTAATATGGTTAATGAAACCTTTCCATTTAAGTTAGTGACACAAAATAATCTCAACATTACTGTACAGTGTATTGCTAAAAATTCCAGTATTGCTAAGTTTATCTAGAACATCAACATAATCCACACAGTGCATCTGCAATTTTCGCACCACTGAATGCTACACCAGTAGGAGCCTCAATCTAAGAAGTGGTCACGTTGCTTTCTATTCTTTGAAAGTGAACCAGTTGAGACTTCACAACAATCCTGCAGCTTTCCTGGCCATTTTCTGACTTCCAATTTCTAAAATTTCAATATAAGCCTTATGAATGGCTGTTCAAGGACTCGTTCAATCTCTCAAGTACAGTAGAGAAAAACTGAAAATGCACAGAGGGCAGCACCTTTTAACAACTTCATCGTCGGTCCGTGATCCGTCCCTGCTTTTCCCGAGATCTTCCTCGACCGTTTCATCTTCAGCTCGAACGTGAGCTGGGGGGGGGGGGAAAAAAAATTGGCCTTTCGTAAGCAGTATGTTTGGACGAACCCAGGTGTGCCTTATTCCAAACGAGACAACCGCCCAACGCACTGGGGGAGCCAGCCCAGGGCCAGAACTTGACGGCGCAGTCCGACAAAGATAGCCCCGGAAAGAGAGAGGGGAGAACAATCTCCTCCTAGAGAGCCCCCAAGCAAGGGCCGTCCGAGGAAGTGAAAGAAAGAAGCGAAAAGGGGACAGGAGCAAGACATAAAGAGTATGGGACTGACGGGGAAAGATGAGAGCGGGACAGCGAGGAGGCGTGGGTAAGGATTGGGGAACAGGGAAAGGGATGGGACGGGATGGGATTCCAGTCGGGGGGGGGGGGGGGAAGGGAGAAGAGGAATAAGGAGAAGAACGAAGATGGGAGGGATGGTGGTATTGAGGGAGGGCGTCCGTAGGAGAGGTTATATTGAGAATAGTCACCAAGGGGATAGCATAGAGAGTGAGTGAAGAAGGTGGTGGTTGGTATTGAGTTAGGAACCTTGGTGATGGTATTTGAGGGAGGGAGGGAGGTAGGTAGGTAGGTGCGGGGGGGGGGGGAATTAGTGGAGGAAATCGGTACAGATGTGCGCTTTACTACCCGTTAACTTTACATCCCGCGTGCACGCGCAGCCTCTTCCCTTCTCGTCGCGACCATATCCCCGTCGAAATTCATGTCGAGAAAGGATCCGAGGTGGCGGTGGTCGAGTCCCGAGTTAGGGCCCCGGTCAACAGCCCACCACGGGGGCGCGGAGGGGAAGTGAGGAAGATTCTAGAAACCTGCCGCTCGCACCCTTTGCACACTTACCGAACGCTAGGAGCGCGCACAGTACCGCGAGAATCCAGGCCTGTCTCATCCTTACGTACGAGCTCTAAACTTCTCCGTGTTAATAGTTTTTAATTTTCCTTTCCCCCACCCAGCAGTCGGTACAGGACAGTAAAATTTCAGTCCACCTCACGCCAACCGCTCCACGCCGCGGTTTCTTCAATAAAACCCGAGGGAATGGGCGGGGGATAGAGGGAGAGCGGGCGGGCGGACGGGGCGGGGCCGACTGCAACCAATCGCGACCCCCCACGCAAAACGCGGCCGGCCAATCGGAACCGTCCTCCGGCAGCGCTCCGCCAATCGCCGCCTTCCATGTACCATCGCCTACGTCGAGAGCGTGGCTCGTCTCGATTGGCCGAGGGTGTTGCCGGAGGTCACGTGAGAGTACCTTCGCCACTCTGCTCGCTGGATCGCGGTCTGGTTGGTTTCCCGAGAGGGCCGGGGGAAGACGGGTTATGGTAATAGCGACTCTGATTGCCATCCTTTATTAATATAAAAAAAAATTCGTCGGGGATGTGGAAAGGGCTGCCTGCGATTTGCTTCCGGGGTTAACTGCCTTCCTCCCGTTTACCTTGGCAACGGGGCCATGGAGACGGTTTCTATGGAAACGGGGGAGCCTCCGGACGCCACAGCAACACCTTGTCCGCGGTGAGATTTGGTTTTCTCTCTCTATTTGCGAAAATACTGAGTGCGTCGCACAAATTTGCCGACTCTGGTGGAATTTCAAAAGTACATTTAAACGGCGTAGCCCGTAGTTTTTTTTCAGTGGAATTTTCTTTCATTCATTCACGGGGGATGTAGACATCAGCATTTATTGCCCATCCCTAATTGCCCAGAGGGCTGTTAAGAGTCAACGACATTGTGGTGGCTCCAGAGTCTCATGCAGGCCAGTAAGAAGACCTTCCCTGAAGGACATGCTAAAATTTAACTCTGTTTTCTCTCCACAGATGCTGCCAGACTTGCTGAGTTTCTCCAGCGATTTCTGTTTTAGTTAGCAAAAGTTATAATCTGCCTGGCATATATGTGTATTGTTCAAGAGTTAACTATCGGTCAGGACACCAGGGATAAGACCCTTGTTCATCTTTGAAATAGATTTTTGCCAATGGATCTTTTATCCCCATCCAAGAGGGGCAGATAAAGCCTCAGTTTAATGTCCCATCCAGAAGACAGTGACACTGGCAGTCCAATGCATTCTCACCACTTCACTGATATAACAAGATGTAGAGCTGGATGAACACAGCAGGCCAAGCAGCATCAGAGGAGCAGGAAAGCTGACGTTTCGGGTCGAGACCCTTCTACAGAAAA
>JAHRHZ010000020.1:11504952-11539639 GCA_024137785.1 Ginglymostoma cirratum
CCCGAAACGTCAGCTTTCCTGCTCCTCTGGTGCTGCTTGGCCTGCTGTGTTCATCCAGCTCTACACCTTGTTATCTCAGATTCTCCAGTATCGGCAGTTCCTACTATCTCTCTCACCACTTCACTGGTGTGTTGACTCACATTCTTTTGTTCAAGTGTCTGGAGTGAGATTGATCCCATGACCTTTTGAAATACAGGCAGACGTGCTTCAAACTGAGCTTCAGCAGACATAAACCAGGTTCAATCAGATTCTGTAAGAATTTTAAAGAGACAAGCCTTAAGGCCTTGTATATTAACAGAATATTAACAATAAAGTGGAATTAAAGGTCTAAGGAAGACCATTGCTGATTGTCAGGAAAATCCATCTGGTTTACTAATGGCCATCAGTGAAGAAAACTCCAGTCCTCACCCGGTTTGGCCTAATGTGATTCCAAACCCAAAGCAATGTGGTTGACTCTTAACTGCCCGCTGGGCAATTAAGAGCCATAAATGCTGGCTTGGCCAGCAACAGCCACAACCTGCAAATGAATGAATAAAAAGTGGTGAAAAGTCTGAATGAAGAACTAAATTAGCTAGTGCTTTTGGAGACACTGCACCTTTATTGTCGTTATATGAAGCTCCTGTGAAAAATATGAGGAGTCATAATTCTCTGGGATGCGTTCAATAAGGTGCACCTTGTTTTCTACATTTTGCCCATTTGTTCAATCCAGCATCAGTTTGCAGAAATTTCCTCATGGTTTCACATGGTACGTTTAATCATTAGCAATGCTAGGTTCTGGATGAGACCTTAAACTGAGTCCTGTCAGACCTCTGCATGTAGATAAAAGATCCTATGGCACTATTTCAAAGATGAACATGGGAACCATCCATGGTGTCCTGGCCGATATTTATTCCCCTAACAACCTATAGAGTTCCAATGCCTTTCAGGACAAAAACCTGATGTTGGTTGTAATCTTCCAAGAATTGTTTGTGAAATTTGAAGGAGCCCATTATTATTTATCATCAGAAAGCACGAGAAGGAAATCAGAAAGACATTTTTACAGAATTGGTTGTACAAACTCAGAACCCTGTCTCCTGGAAAGCTTGTTGCTGTTGAGGATAGTTGATGTTATCAAGGCTGAAACAAAATATTTTTTATTGGCTAAGGGTAAGTTTATTGAGTTGAAATTGAGTTGAGGTATGTATCAGTCGCAATATAATTGAATTGGGTGGCTGTGTTGAAAGGCTGAGTAGCCTACTCTGGTGCACTAATTTCTTTAGGCACATTGGGAATGTTATTTCCTTCCGTGTTTTAAGAGTCTTTGTTACTCTGAACAGTGCATTATTACAGGGACGTCAAGATGTACACTTAAACCGGCAAGAAGATTTGTAGAAGAACAAACACATTTGGTTCGCAACTCATTGGTGTTTCTGAAGCTGCATATATGTGAATTGACTATTTATTTAGTTCTAGAGAACAGTTATTGAGTTCATTCAAGACTGAGGTTTCTAGGTTTTCAGATGCTGAGGAAATCCTGGAATACAGGGATAGGACAGGAATGCAGAGTTGAGTTAGATGATGAGCTAAGGGATTTGGTTAGATCTGTTGACTGGACAGCTGTTTTGCATTGCAGAGTGATGCCAACAGCATGTGTTCAATTCCTGTACCAGCTGAGGTTACCATGAAGGCCTATCCTTCTCAAATTCTCCCCTCACCTGAGGGATGGTGATCCTCAGGTTAAGACCACAATCAGTTGTCTCTGTCTCTAAAGAGAGAGCAGTTCTTTGGGTCAGTGGTGTTTGGAATACTGCATACAGTTCTGGTCGCCACATTACCAAAAGGACGTGGATGCTTTGGAGAGGGTGCAGAGGAGGTTCACCAGGATGTTGCCTGGTATGGAGGGCGCTAGCTATGAAGAGAGGTTGAGTAGATTAGGATTATTTACATTAGAAAGATGGAGTTTGAGGGGGTACCTTATTGAAGTCTACAAAATCATGAGAGGTATAGACAGGGTGGATAACAAGAAGCTTTTTCCCAGAATGGGGGACTCAGTTACTAGGGGTCACGATTTCAAGGTGAGAGGGGTAAAGTTTAAGGGAGATATGTGTGGAAAGTTCTTTACGCAGAGGTGGTGGGTGTCTGGAACGCGTTGCCAGCGGAGGTGGTAGAGGCGGGCACGATAGCGCCATTTAAGATGTATCTAGACAGATACATGAATAGGCAGGGAGCAGAGGGATACCGATCCTTGGAAAATAGGTGACAGATTTAGATAGAGGATCTGGATCAGCGCAGGCTTGGAGGTCTGAAGGGCCTGTTCCTGTGCTGTAATTTTCTTTGTTCTTTACCTTTTACCTTTAATTATTTAATTAAATGATGAAGCCTGTTCCAATGCTTGAATTCTCATGAATTAAAGTAATTCAATTATCTTTTTATAAAGTATTTTCTTGATATTGCAATGGAATGCAGTAGTCTAAGAAAATTGAAAATAAGAACTGTTACCATTAGAACTATAAATTTGCACTGATTTCTTATAATACAAATTTCTATTCTATTTTAGTCACCGTGAAAAAGCTGAAATCATCAGGAACATGGAATCTGAATTATTATGTAAGGAATTCTGAACCCATTTGAAGAACCATACTTATTTCATTCTCCAATGGTGGAAATGCTGCAGAAATCTGGTGAAACATGTATTCAATCAAGATTGCCGGATATAATTCTGTTTGTTGTTTCTGCAATTTTAAGGCAAAGAAAAACACATGAATGCTGAGATAAGTAAAAGGAACTGAAGTCAGTGTTATTTTAATTAAGAAAAGCGAGGGAAAATATTCTAAAAGTTTCAATAATGAGCAAATGTTCGAAAAAACAAAGGATCGATGGGAGAAGGGAAAATAAATGCCATGGTTTACCATGTCTGTTGGACTGGATGTATAGACCACCCGTTCAGGTGGTTCTCTGTTCAACAACTGAGGATTTTCAAGAGGAAAGAAATTATTTGGAAGATCATGTTTTTCCTGTTCTTAGCAAACTCTGTAAATCCAGGAGAAGCTATTTTAAAGTGTTAGATATGCAATGGACATCACATGAAGGACATCATCACCTGAATACGGATTCTCACAAGCTGAAAGTTTCACTAGATCTCATCACCAAAATCTCACCTTTCTTTATATGTATGTTAGGTCAGAAATATGGTGAGTATTGCCCACCAGATGCGGAGAGCTTTCCAGCAAGTGGAACAAATATGGAAGCTTTATCCAGGGTAGAAAGGAATATCCAAATCGCAGCAAGAAATGGTTACTCGTGGATATTAAATGAAAGTTATCAAAACTGCAGTTTGCTGGAGCTTCAGATAATTGAGGCAGCCTTAATGAATGACTCTGGTTTCAGCTTCTTTTATTTTCGAGATTCTCGGTACGTTGATGATATACTTCTGAATGTTGCACCAGATGAAATGGAAATGATAGAGCGTAAATATAAAAGTAGAGATGAACACGAGGGACAGAGGATAATGGAGCTGAAGGAAAAGATAGTCAATAAAGGGTTATCTGTTGAAATTTTTAGGACTATTGAAGAATTAGGAGAAGCAGTCATGAGAAACTGTAGCGATGTCATTGACAAGTTATATCCTATGGATTTAATTCCTTTGCAAACTGGTAAGTTTATCATGTGATCTTGTTTTGGGTCAAGTACAATTCTATTCTTGACTCAGCTATTAACATAATTGGCCACTGGTGTTCTTGAAACACCTTCTTCCTAAAGGACACGGTTTGCAAATTATTCTTCAGTCAATGCACTTACATTATGTGAAATTGGATGTAGAAAAATTTACCATAATCATATTCATTCCACTGAATCATTGCATTATTCTGTTATCAAAACAAAAGAAAAAGAAAATTAACAACATTTTACGACAGTTAATTAATAACTCATGAATTTTGTTTGACATCTGCTTTTTTAATAAAAATAGGGAGCAATCTGAAGATGTGGAACTGACCGAATGCACATTTTTGATGTTAATTTCAGTAGTGCAGGGTCTATCAAATGTGAACGATCTTCTCTATTCATGGAATCCCTAATCAGAAATGAATATGTGGTTTGACTTTCAATTGGTGATGAAGATAGGTCTAGGGGTGCTGCCGAGCTTTGGAAATAGTGTTTCTTGATAGCATGGCACTGTACCAGTACCTCTGAAATGGACTGATATTTTCAAAGTGGCGGAAGCTAGAATCGGCTCACCTCAATGGACTGGGGAGGGCTAGGAGGTAATTCAAATCACAGATTAGTGTTATGCTCAAAAAGATAACTATATTGAACAGAATACATGTCCAGACTTTTCTGTGAAAGCTTTATTTCAGTTAATCAAACTCCATAAAGTCTCCCCCCCTTTCATAGTTAGCTCCCCTATTTACACAACCAAATTTGTTGTGATTGTAATGAGGTCAGCCAGGTGGACCCATAGAATATGAGTTCCCTGATTGATCCAGATTATCAGGTCCAATCAGGGAGCCCTGTCTGACAGATAAGGACAACCTGTCAGATATCCTGTTCACTCTGAGAGCTGGCTGTGAGGGAGCTGGATCAGTGTCAAGGACTCTGCAAGTGTAAATAAAGAGTGACTTGGTGACAGGATACCGGCCCCTGTGGAGTTATTTCGCAATTCAAACCTTATTTCTTATAATTAACCTTTGGAGCAGGTGTGACTGAGATCTGAAGAAGGGTCACCAGACCTGAAACGTTAACTCTGTTTTCTCCTTCACAGATGCCGCCAGACCTGCTGAGCTTTTCCAGCAACTTTGTTTTCGTTCCCAATCTTTAATTCTAATTTGATTCTTCTTTAATTGTTAATATTATTTATCTCTCCACAGATGCAGTCAGGTCTGTTGAGTTTCTCCAGCATTTCCTGTGTTTATTTTAGATCTCCACCATCCCTGGTACTTTGATTTTATTTTAGGTCATAAAATCACATTTGTTCTGGAGACAACAAATATAGTTAAAAGGATGACTAGCTCAGTTCCGGTCTGGTAACTTTTTGATGATCCTTCGGCCACTTTGCTGTACCATGAGGTTGCTGGTTCTCTTCTTCCTGCATTTTTCAGGAGAGCAGCAAGCCCAGTCATGGCTGTCATCTAGCCATGAGGTTTGCACTTAGCAGTCTCCCCATCTCATGGCCCTTGATTAGTTGGTTAGGCCACCTCCAGCCCAATTAAGGGATCTTCATTTGAAGATAATGTTACATCAGTGACACTATAGTGTAGTGTATGCATCTGGCAATGATCTGGAGTTGAGTTTCCAACCCTACTGTTAAAATCAAACCAATGGTATCTACTACACTTCAGGGAAGTTCTGTAGAAATTGGCCACTTCAGTATGTCTCTGGTCAGTCGATTTAAACTATCAGACATGTTAATAAGTGATGAGATTAATGGTTTCCTGCTATACTTACAAGTATTTATGATAATGCAATTATAGACAAATTTATATTAAACAATAGTGAATGATAAATTAATAAATAAATATTAGCCCTGATTTCTACTTGTTTTGTTCAAAGCCAGGTGGGGAGAAGTTGCATAAACTCTTTCAAATGCATTCTGGGCAAAGGCCTATGGTTGTGCTTCTTACCCTGCCTCCACGTAATACGCTTAAGCACAGTCAATTAACAACAACTTCAGGACCAATTTATGGCATGTACTCACCTGAGTTACAATTTTCTCAGCTCCAGGTGGGCTGAGGTGGCCCACTCAACTGGCAAACCAGTATGAGCTGCTTGTCAGTTTAGGGAGAAACATGGAACAGTCCTGCAATCTCCACTAATTTGCACATTTTTCAAAGCAAGGGTTTTGGCTGTCGAAAACCACATGTATTGCATCTGACCCCCTGCCCCACTTTCCCTGTGACCTCCAGTCCCAGAATCCCCCTCACCTCATCCGCTACAAAAAGCTTACCTGACATCGTGTTCTTCACAATCTTGGTTGTCGTTCCAGTGGCTCTTCCTGGGCAAGATTTCCACCCCCAGAGACTTGATTTCTGCCCTGTTGCTGCCCTAAAAACTGCCTGATTGGGGAAATATATGGTGGTTGAGGAGACAACATCGCTTTCTCACCACTTTCTGAGCAAGAGGGCAAGACACCTGACAAAAATGGAAGATTCCGGCCAGTGTGTTACATAGTTATATCACTCAGAAAAAATTTACATTATATTTCAAGTGGCTAAAAAAACTGACCTTTGAAAAGATTTTAGTTTGAATCTGTTACGATTGGAATGGACGCAGTAGAACATTGACTTCTTTTTTGATAGACTATACTTTGCAATATTATTAAAGATAAATTACAGCATGTGATAGTTCCAGTTTTAATTGAATAGAAAACAATGCATTTTAAATATTAGCAACTATTGCCATTGAACTGCATAGCATTGGTCCAAATGAACCTTGCTAGCAATGTTCTCTCTTTCAGATCAAGAAAGTTATCTAGAACTTTGTTACCATCAAGCATTTTGGCAGCGGTATTGCCAGGATTTTGTAGAAACAAGAGAAACAAGGGAGATTTTTGGAATTCTGAACAAATTTGCTTTTTCTTCCCTACACAATGAAGCTATCAGCGAATTCCCGACCTTTGGATGTAACAGAGCCTTCAGTCATATGATGCCAAGGTATCGTGCAATTGTGATGTCCACCAACATGACATTACGCGACTAAACGTTATGGCTTTGTATTCAAAATTCTATTGTATTTTCTCCATTGTACTCCATTCACATCTAACGATGTTGTACCCATCTTATTCTTGCTGTTGTTGCAACACAGACAGAAAGCCAAAGCAATTCAGCCTCCCTATTCCTGTGTTGGTAACATAGTAAAATTAAAACATTCAATGACCCTCAAAATTGCCTCCATTGGTTCTTAACCAGACTTTTTGAATAACAATGCTAGATTTTCTGAGTAACCAATACCAGACACCAAGATTGTAGTTTAAATAAAATAATTAATGATTTATTTATAATACAGTAGCTTTAGCAAAACAAAGTTAGACAAGATAATCTTGTTAATATCTATGATTTAAATCCAATCTTCTTTTATTCAAGCACCCACTCACACAAAGACTTCGATAAACAGATACTGTTAAGGGATACATTAAAAGAAAAAATAAAAGATGCAACTGGCCAATTCACTTTGGCAGACTCCACAATTCATAACATAGCAGGCACGTTGGATTGTATTTTGCTTGTTTTCTGAAGACACCAGTGCATGCAAATAGCTTCCGGTAGGCTCCGAGGAATATTCACTTAATACTTACAAATGAGACTGTATCCCCCAAATTTTCAATAAATTGATAATGAGACAATAACCAGGGAGCAAGCAAACCTCCAGCACAGCCTCCTTAACAAATATCGGTTTGTTTGTTCGTTCTCTTTCTTTCAAAGCAACCTGCTGCTCACAATCCAGGGATTATGTTTACCCTGTGGCTTACGGTTCACAGCTCAAAACCAAAAATGATAAAGAGAAAAGAATACGAAAGTATCAACACTGTTTATTCCCTAACTACCTTTCCTAATTGCTGGATCTAATGAGATCCTTTCTAACTGACACTTGGTGATAATATTACTACAACACCTCTTTATTTGGTCCAGAGGTTCTGCTCCATATATCAATGGCACATGAGAACTTAAATACCTTGGATACCATTCCGTTTAATGTGATATGCTTTCATTAAACTTCTAAGCAATTGTACACACTTGGTCCTTGGTCCAGGAACTCCCCACCTACGTCCGTGACACCACCCATGTCCTCCACCTCTTCCAAAACTTCCGATTCCCTGGTCCCCAACACCTCATCTTTACCATGGACGTCCAGTCCCTATACACTTGCATTCCCCATGCAGATGGCCTAAAGGCCCTCCGCTTCTTCCTGTCCCACAGGCCCGACCAGTCCCCCTCCACTGACACCCTCATCCATGTAGCTGAACTCGTCCTCACCCTTAACAACTTCTCCTTCAATTCCTCCCACTTTCTACAGACAAAGGGGGTGGCCAGGGGTATCCGCATGGGCCCAAGCTATGCCTGCCTCTTTGTCGGATACGTGGAACAATCCCTCTTCCGAAGCTACACTGGCCCTATCCTCCATCTCTTCTTCCGTTACATCGATGACTGTATCGGCTCCGCCTCGTGCTCCCACGAGGAGCTCGAACAGTTCATCCACTTCACTAACACCTTCCACCCCAACCTTAAGTTCACCTGGACCATCTCCGATACTTATCTCCCCTTCCTGGACATCTCTGTTTCCATCTTTGGCAACCACCTGGAATCTGATATCCATTTCAAGCCAACGACTCCCACAGCTACCTAGAATACACCTCCTCTCACCCACCTTCCTGCAAAAAGGCCATCCCCTATTCCCAATTGCTTCGCTGCCGCCGCATCTGCTCCCGAGATGAGGCATTCCACTCCTGGACATCCCAGATGTCCTTGTTTTTCAAGGACCGCAACTTCCCCTCCACAGTGGTCGAAAACGCCCTCGACCGTGTCTCTCGCATTTCCCGCAACTCATCCCTCACGCCCCCTCCCCGCAATAACAGCCAAAACAGAAACCCTCTCATCCTCACATACCACTCCACCAACCTCCAGATCCAACGCATCATCTTCCGACACTTCAGCCATCTGCAATCTGACCTCACTACCAAAGACATTTTTCCCTCCCCACCCTTATCTGCTTTCTGGAGGGACCACTCTCTCCGTGACTCCCTTGTCCACTCCACACTCCCCACCAGCCCCACCACCCCCGACACTTTTCCCTGCAACCGCAGGAAGTGCTACACCTGCCCCTACACCTCCCCCCTCACCCCCATCCCAGGCCCTAAGAAGACCTTCCACATCAAACAGATGTTCACCTGCACGTCTGCTAATGTGGGATACTGTATCCACTGTTCCCGTTGTGGCCTCCTCTATATCAGGGAAACCAAGCGGAGGCTTGGGGACCGCTTTGTGGAACACCTACCCTCAGTTCGTGACAAATGACTGCACCTGACAGTCACGAACCACTTCAACTCCCCCTCCCACTCCTTGGATGACATGTCCATCCTGGGCCTCCTGCAGTGCCACAATGATGCCACCCGAAGGTTGCAGGAACAGCATCTCATATTTCGCTTGGGAACCCTGCAGCCCAATGGTATCAATGTGGACTTCACAAGCTTCAAAATCTCCCCTCCCCCGACTGCATCCCAAAACCAGCCCAGCTCGTCCCCACCTCCCGAACCTGTCCTCCCACCTATCCATTCCTCCCACCTCAAGCCCCACCCCCATCTTACTAGCCTCTTCCTGCCTCCTTGACCTTTCTGTCCTCCCTGGACCGACCTATCCCCTCCCTAACTCCCCACCTACACTCACCTTTACTGGCTCCAACCCTGCCTCTTTGACCTGTCCGTCTCCTCTCCACCTATCTTCTCCTTTAGCCATCTTCTATCCGCCTCCTCCTCTCTCCCTATTTATTTCAGAATCCCCTTCTCCTTCCCCATTTCTGAAGAAGGGTCTAGACCGGAAACGTCGGCTTTCCTGCTCCTGTGATGCTGCTTGGCCTGCTGTGTTCATCCAGCTCCACACCTTGTCCCACATATTATCTCTAATAGCTTTATAAATCTTTAGTTCTGGAGTGAAGGATGCATATTTTTAGTCATAGAAACAATGGACCAAGGTTCCTTCACAGATCCAGCATAATTTAAAAATTACTTTGTAGGCTTTAGCAAAATCTCTGCCTTGACGAATATTTTCTTATCCTGCATTCCTGTAGTTCATGTAGCCACAATGCAATTCTTTAGTCAGAATAACAATTTCTCCTTCAATGAATGTTCTGCTCCACCAATATGCAACAAACTCAGCATACGTGACTCCACCACACCATTTTCCATTCATTAATATGAAATAAATAAAAGCATGGTTACATAATCTAAAGTGATTAATGCATTGGCCTTTCTGTGTGTGGGCGCACTTTTGTGTATGTGTGTGAGCATTGATGTACACTATCATGGTAAAGACAGGAAGGCCAATGGAATGTTGGCTCTTATTTCAAGGTGTAGGGAATTCTGACTGCAACTGTACAAGGTGTTGATGAGACCACATTCTCGAATACTGTGACCAGTTTTGGTACCATTGTTTAAAGAAAGACATTATTTAATTGGAGGAAGTTCAGAGCAGGTTCATTAGGATGATCCATAGTGTGAAGCTATTGTCTTATGAGTGAAGGCTAAACACTGAAGTTTAGATGAATAAGAGGTGATCTAATTGAAATATATAGGATTCTTAAGGGGCTCGACAGGGTAAACGCTGAGAGGATGTTTCCCTTCATGGGTGGGTCTCGGACCAGAGGGCATAGTCTCAGAATAAAGGGGTATGACTGACATGAGGAGGAATTTCTTCTCTCAGAGTTGAGAGTCTTTGGAACTCCTTGCCACAGACAGCTGTGGGGGCAGAGTCCTTATGGATATTTAAAGCTGAGATAGATAGATTCTTGATCAGTAGGGGAATTAAGGGTCATGGGGAAAACACAAGCAAGAGTACATGAGATAGTAGGAACTGCAAATGCTGGAGAATCTGAGATAACAAGGTGTAGAGCTAGATGAACACAGCAGGCCAAGCAGCGTCAGAGGAGCAGGAAGGCTGACATTTTGGGCCTAGACCCTTCAAGGGTCTACACCTTTGTTATCTCAGATTCTCCAGCATCTGCAGTTCCTACTATCTCTGAAACAATTTTAACCCCACTGTGAAGCCTCTTCTAAGGATGCCCCTTTCTGAAGAATGGTCTAGGCCTGAAATGTCAGCCTCCCTGCTCCCCTGACGCTGCTTGGCCTGCTGTGTTCATCCAGCTCTACACCTTGTTATCTCAAGAGTACATGAGGTATGCCAGATCAGCCATGGTCCTATTAAATGGCAGAGCAGTCTTGAGGGGCCAAGCAGCTTACTCCTATTCCTATTTTGAATGGTGTTATGGTCTGATTTTATTAGTATGGATGTGCAAATCTATCACAGCTAAGATCACAGCACTGGATGATGGTGTGGATGAACAATCATGAATGTAAATTGATTTCTCTCCATTCTCACACAGGAAATGACTTGTGGATGGGAAATATAAAATGAGGAGGTGTAGACGTTTTAAAATAAGTGAAAGGAGTATATCCATTTACAATTTATACATTAAACAATTGCATTGTTTTCATGTTTAAACTTGTTTCTAAACAATTGGATGAAGAAGGTGTGTACCATTTTGTTTTGAACAAGCAATCAGATACAAGTCCCTGATGTAATAATTCACAAATTACAGGGAAGGAGCAGGATTTTTTTTCAGAAAGGAACACCATTTTTTTAAGTAACAGCATACTGTTGAAACCTTTTCAAAGATTAGACCAAGAACATTTGGAACAAATGTTCCTTTTTATGATAAATAATCAGCGCCAAGATATCCATATCAAACGGTTTATTAGCTACTGCATGGAATCACCATGGCCAATATGCTAAAATAATACATCAGCTGGGTGGTGGGTAAAAATGGCTACAGGACAATTGATGAACTGTTTCCGATTTTTTTTCTCTGTTTAACTAGGCATCTAGATCCTGTGATCAAAGGCAAATCTGTCCTATTACTTTGCGGAGAGAAAGGCTGTGGCAAATCAACAGTGATCTGCAACTGGCTACAATACTTCATGCAGACAAACCCATGCATCCTGGTGATAACTCACTTTGTAGGAAGTAGCTGTGCCAGCCACGACATCATGTCCTTTATGAGGCACTGTATTTTAAAATTACGCCATGAATATTTTGGTAAAGGTGTGTTGGTGCTAATGGACATAACCTGTTGGTAGTTACCTAATGTTTAGAGTCACGCATGTAAATATTCACGTACTTGGTTAAGATCTATTGTTTGTCAGTCAAAAAGAATAAACAATATGTTTATTGACAATCTGACAAACCTAGCCTAGAATTGCAATCACACATTATCCCTTTTTCAAGTGCCAAAAGGGTGCCAAAGCCCCTGGCACTACGATCAGCAAGCACATGTTTAAAACATGTTGAGAATGCATCACTCATCACATTGGAAATATTCTAAGTGTGGCCAAGACCTTGATTAAATTTTGTTGAAATAAGTGACAGTCCTAATACTGTTTCAAGCCTCATACCAGGTTGGCTGCAGTCAGGAAGAACAGCTGCATATGCAACAGAACCACTGGTCCAAAATACCATAGTTAGTGTGCCAGGGACTATTTTGTCAGAGACCTGACTCCTACTGTTTATCCACTGATCAATTATGACTCTCAGTGACACTCTTCTTGCTGGTTTAGTGCTCACTGCTAAGGTCACATGGACATCATGCTGTGGGGGAACCGGACTGTTCACTATGCTCTTCAACCCTCCCATCTCTATTTCTCAGCCCGAGTTAAATAGGACTAAGATTGAAAATACACTTTTATTGTTTTCAGTGAGCAACATAATGTGATGTCGTTCATTGAAAAGTGAACAAAATGTTGTGCAGTGAGTATAAAACATTTTTATAATTGAATTTCAGGAGCTGGAGATCATCCTGATGCATTTGCTGAAGATCCTGCAGACCTTTGGGTATTTCAGATGATCCACAAAGCCTTCATGGCAGCGATTAATTTAAAACCATGTTTGATTGTGTTAGATGGTGCTGATCAACTAACTGGAACCCATGGGATGTCAGCACAGCAGGTATTATTCTAATTATTAATGATAATTTGGTAATATGGCAGACCTTTATGGCTTTTAAAAGTAAGAACTCAAAATCCAAAAAATCATAATGATCCAATCTTCATATAACCTAAAATGAATGTTTACAGGTAGCATGGCCATCCATTTGTCATATTCAGTGATAAGATAATGAATGAGGAGTTTGACTCTGTAATAGGCAACACCTGCATAGTTTATAACAGTAACATCCATTTTAATCTCATAACTGATGTGAGGAAGTTCAATTACAAGGAAATTATAAAGTAATGACTATTATTTCTAAACAGTTTTGAAAATGATTATAAGCAGAAATGTCTGTTACACTTTTGAATAACTAATATGCATTTACAAAATGTCCTTGTTCAATCACTTAATCTAATAGAATGGTATTTTTCTGTTCAGGTTAAGGAATTCTCGTGGCTTCCGTGGCCCCTCCCAGAGCAATGCAGGCTTATTGTGACCACTGCCTTGTCCAACCTTTCCTACAAATCACTTTTAAAGCATGAAGAAGTACATGTGATTCAGTTCTTCAACAAAATTGCTGATGAAGTCAAAAGCCATATCTTCCAGCAGCATCTGGCCATGCCCTACAAAGAGATAAATGAAAGCCAAATCCAAAATATCCTGAGTAGAAAATTGAGCTCACTTCCACTTGTCCTGGTTATTTTGGCTAATGAACTTCGAGTGTGTGGAGCATTCAGAAATGAGACTGATTGTCTGGAGGAATACCTTCAGTGTCGTTCTGTTCAGGAGTTGTGGGCCGCTGTCTTCAAGCGGTGGATTGAAGACTACAGTTGGGTTACTGACAAGAGAACTTGCAGCAGAGAAAAAGAAATCTCTTACTCCTATTCTCATTCTTCCATCTCAGGTTAGTAAATATATTCTGTTTGACAAAATTAAATTCTCAAGGCTTATAGAACCCACAGAAAAAAATGAACTTACATGATGTTCACATTTAATTTGAGTAAGATATGACGTAACAGTGTCTTTTGCATTAAATTTACAGCTTTATTCTATTTTGTGTTCTGGTTTGCCCTTGAAAGCCAAATTCATTTCTTTTCCAAGCAATGGATAATGTTACTTTAGTAGCGTTTAATGGTCAAAGGTAGCTATCATTCAAAAGGTACAATGTCCTCACTTAATCTCAGGCCTGACAAACCAGTAAAGTCCTTCCACGTTACAAGCCAGGTGACAAACAATGTATAATTTGAAGTATAGAAGAGAATACCAGGAGCAGCATCTGGCATACCTTATAATTGGCAAATAGAACTTTGTTTATAGGTCCTTCTCAGTAGTCCAATGACCAGTAAATCCGAGTTACACGGCATAGCCCAACAATATAGGTACAGAGATGGGCCATTTGGACGCTAATGTTGCTTCTGCAATTTAATGGATGATCAGCTATCTAATTCAATTTTTTAATTCATTCATGGGATATTGGCATCACTTGCTGGGTCAGCATTTATTGCTTATCCCTAATTTCCTTTGAGAAGGTGGTGAAGAGCTGCCGTCTTGAACTGCTGCAGCCCATGTGTTATAGGTAGATCCACGATGCTATCAAAGAGGGAATTCCAAGATCTTGATGCAGCAATCTTGAAAGAATAGTAATTTATTTCCAAGTCATAATGGTGAGTGGCTTGGAGGGGAACTTGCATGGGGTGGTGTTCCCATGTATCTGCTGCCCTTGTCCTTCTAGCTGGAAGTGGTCCCAGATTTGGAAGGTGTTGTTGTACGATCTTGGGTGAATTTCTGTCGTTCATCTTGGAGATAATGCACTGCTTCTGAGCGTCTGTGGAGTGACTGCACATTTGTGAATATAGTGCGGGCTAGTTTGTCCTGGATTATGTTAAACTTCTTGAGTTTGTTGGAGCTGTACTCATCCAGGCAAGTGGGGGGTATTCCATCACACTCTTGAGTTGCAGCTTGTAGATGGTGGACCGGCTTTGGGAGTCATGAGATGAGTTACTGACTGCATTTTTCTTGTAGCCATTCTATTTTGAGATATGGTGGGAAGGCAGTGATGGAGTGGTAATGCCAATGGGTTTTTAATCCAAAGCCAGAGTTTAATATTCTGAGGACATGGGCTTGAATCCCACCAGAGTAAATAGTGAAATTTGAATTCAATATTAAAAAAAATCTGTCATTAAAGATGTTAATTTTTATTGATTGTAATGAAAATCCATTGGATTCATTATTGTCCTTTAAAGAACGAAACTGAGGCATTAGGATGGGAGGAGCTGGGACTTGTACAAATTGGATGGGTTGTACCTGTGCAGGAATAGGCCTGATGCCCTAGGGAGAGTATTTGCTAGAGTGGTTGTGCAAGACTTAAACTATGTTGGCAGGGGGATGCAAGGAGTCAGAGGAAACGAAATCACGGAGACAGAAAGGGGTAGAAGAGAAATGATCTACAGAGGAATCAAAGGCCAGAATCAAACAAGGCCACCACAAAATATAGTTGGAAAGGGTCTAGGAACATTAAAAAGACAAGCCTTAAGCCTTTGTGCCTGAACTCACCTCGTGTTTGAAGTAAAGTGGATAAATGAATCACACAAGTATGTTAAAAACATGGAGATACAGTTGGATTATGGAGACATAGTTGCAGGGTGACCAGGGATGGGAACTGAACATCCAAGGGTATTCAATATTTGGGTAGGCAGACAAAAAGAAAAAGGTGGTGGTATTGCATTATTGATTAAAAAGAATATAAAAACAACATTGAAGAAATACATTAACTCAGACAATGTAATAATCTATGTGATTAGAATCGTGATGTATCAATGGGTAAAATGTATTAGTTAGGCTAGTACATGGACCACTAGATTGTAGTGGTGAAGTTGGAATGACATTAAGCAGGAGTACAGAGACATATGTGATAAAGGAATACCTGTAATTATGGGTGACTTTAATCCTCATATAGATTGGGCAGATCAAACTCATCACAATACTGTAGAGGAGGAATTCCTATAGTGTTTAGGACATAGTTTTCTGGACCAATATGTTGAGGAACCAACTAGAGACAGGCCATCTTAGACTGCGTATTATGCAGTGAGAAAGGAATAATTGGTAACGTAGTTGTGATATACTCCTTTGGGGATGAGAGACAATATTATAGAATCTTCCATTGAGATGAAAAGTGCTGCAGTTGATTCTGAGGCTGGGGTTGTGAATCTTAATCAAAATCAGAAATTGTTGGGAATTCTCAGCAGGTGTCTGTTGAGAGAAAACAGAGTTGACACTTTGGGCCCAGTGACCCTTCTTCAGAACTGAATGTTAATGATATGAGGTGTGAGATAGCTATGATGGATTGAGAAATGTTATTGAATGGAATGACAGTGAATAGGCAAAAGCAAACATTCAAAGGCGAATAAGCGATCGACAAAAATTGCTTACCCCTGTTTTATGCAAGAGTGCTAAGCTAACAGAAACCAAACTGGTTTACAAGGGATAGAGATAGCATTAAATGCAAAAAAGAGGCACATAAATTGTTAAGAAAAAACAATAGACCTGAGGATTGGGTACAATTTAGAAGTGAGCAAAGAAGAACCAGGAGATTGATTAAAATGAGCAAATAGGGTATGAGCGTAAGCTTGAGGGGAATGTAAGAACTGACTGTAAAAGTTTCAATACGTATGTAAAGAGAACAAAATTTGTGAAAACCAGTGTAGGTCCCTTACAGTCAGAAATGGGGCAATTTGTAGTGGGAAGCAAAAAAAGGCTGATGAATTAAATTCTTGCTTCGCTTCTATCTTCACAAAGGAGGACATGAATAACATACCAGAAATGAAGGGGAAGACAGGTTTAGTGAGTGGAGGAACTGAAGTAAATCTCTATTAGTAGAGAAATGGTGTTGGAAAAATTGATGGGATTGAAGCCTAATAAATTTCATGGCCTGAGAACTTAAGGAAATGGCCCTAGAAACAGTGGATACATCGGTGGCCTTCTTCCAAGATTCTTTGGATTCTGGAACAGTTCCTACAGATTGGAGGGTAGCTAATGTAAGTTGACTACTTAAAAAGGGAGATAGAGAGAAAATGGGGAATTATAGCCTAGTGAGTCTGATGGCAGTAGTGATAAAGATGCTGGAGTCCGTTATCGAGGATTTTATAGCAGAGCACTTCAAAAACAGTGCTAGAATCAGACACAGCCAGCATGGATATGCAAAAGGGAAATCACGCTTGATAAATCTACTGGAATTCTTCGAGAATGTAACTGGTACTTTGTACTTTGCGTCGGTATTCACCAAGGAGAGGGACATGACGGATGTTGAGGTTAGGAATAGATGTTTGATTACTCTAGGTCAAGTCAGCATAAGGAGGGAGGAAGTGTTTGGTATCCTAAAAGGCATTAAGGTGGACAAGTCCCCAGGTCCTGATGGGTTCTATCCCAGGTTATTGAGGGAAGCGAGAGAGGAAATAGCCGGGGCCTTAACAGATATCTTTGCAGCATCCTTAAACACGGGTGAGGTCCCGGAGGACTGGAGAATTGCTAATGTTGTCCCCTTGTTTAAGAAGGGTAGCAGGGATAATCCAGGTAATTATCGACTGGTGACCCTGACGTCAGTGGTAGGGAAGCTGCTGGAGAAGATACTGAGGGATAGGATCTATTCCCATTTGGAAGAAAGTGGGCTTATCAGTGATAGACAACATGGTTTTGTGCAGGGAAGGTCATGTCTTACTAACCTAATAGAATTCTTTGAGGACGTGACAAAGTTGATTGATGAGGGAAAGGCTGTAGATGTCATATACATGGACTTCAGTAAGGCGTTTGATAAGGAGCCCCGTGGCAGGCTGATGGAGAAAGTGAAGTCGCATGGGGTCCAGGGTGTGCTAGCTAGATGGATAAAAAACTGGCTAGGCAACAGGAGACAGAGAGTAGTAGTGGAAGGAGGTTTCTCAAATTGAAGACCTGTGACCAGTGGTGTTCCACAGGGATCTATGCTGGGACCACTGTTGTTTGTGATATATGTAAATGATTTGGAGGAAGGTATAGGTGGTCTGATTAGCAAGTTTGCAGATGACACGAAGATTGGTGGAGGAGCAGATAGTGAAGGGGACTATCAGAGATTATAGCAGAATATAGATAGATTGGAGAGTTGGGCAGATAAATGGCAGATGGAGTTCAATCCGGGCAAATGCGAGGTGATGCATTTTGGAAGATCTAATTCAAGAGCAAACTATACAGTACATGGAAAAGTCCTGGGGAAAATTGATGTACAGAGAAATCTGGGTGTTCAGGTCCATTGTTCCCTGAAGGTGGCAACACAGGTCAACAGAATGGTCAAGAAGGCATACGGCATGCTTTCCTTCATCGGATGGGGTATTGAGTACAAGAGTTGGCAGATCATGTTGCAGTTGTATAAGACTTTGGTTCGGCTACATTTAGAGTACTGCGTACAGTTCTGGTTGCCACATTACCAAAAGGATGTGGATGCTTTGGAGAAGGTGCAGAGGAGGTTCACCAGGATGTTGCCTGGTATGGAGGACGCTAGCTATGAAGAAAGGTTGAGTAGACTAGGATTATTTTCATTAGGAAGACGGAGATTGAGGGGGGACCTGATTGAGGTCTACAAAATCATGAGGGGTATAGACAAAGTGGATAGCAAGAAGCTTTTCCCAGAGTGGGGGACTCAATTACTAGGGGTCATGAGTTCAAAGTGAGAGGAGGAAAGTTTATGGGAGATATGCGTGGAAAGTTCTTTACGCAGAGAGTGGTGGGTGCCTGGAACACGTTGCCAGCGGAGGTGGTAGACGCAGACACGGTAGTGTCTTCTAACATGTATCTGGACAGGTACATGGATGGACAGGGAGCAAAGGGATACAGACCCTTAGAAAATAGATGACAGGTTTAGACAGAGGATCTCGATCGGCGCAGGCTTGGAGGGTCGAAGGGCCTGTTCCTGTGCTGTAATTTTCTTTGTTCTTTGTTCTTTGTTCTTTGGTAGAGTTGATTGGGGGACGCTAGTGAATGTAGTTTATTTGGACTTTCAGAAGGCTTTTGAAAAATCCCATAAAAGATTAATGTGCAAAATTAAAGCACATTGTGTATTGAGATGGGTAGAAAATTGGTTAGCAGAAGGAAAACAAAGGGCAGGAATGAATGGCAGGCAATGATTAATGGTGTACTGCAGGGATTGGTACTGGGACCCAGCTATTCACGGTACACATTAATGATTTAGATGAGGGAACTAAATGTAATATCTCAAAATTCGTAGATGACACAAAGCTGGTCAGAAGGGTGAATTGTGAGGAGGATGCAAAGCTGTTGCCATGTGATTTGGACAGGCTTAGTGAAGGATAGATGCATGGCAGATGCAGTATAAAGTGGATAAATGATAGATTGTCCACTTTGGTAGCAAAAAATAGGAAAGCAAATTATTATTTAAATGACTATCAGTTGAGAGAGTTGAATGTTCAATAAGACCCGGATGTCCTCGTGTGCCAGTCACTGAAAGTAGGCATGTAGGTGGTAAAGAAGGCTCACTGTATGTTGGCCTTCATTGTGAGAAGATATGTGCGTAGGAAAAAGGATGTCTTGCTGTAATTATACAGGGCACTAGTGAAGCCACACCTGGAATATTGTGTGCAGTTTTGGTCCCCTTCCCTGAGGAAGGATATTCTTGCCATGGAGACAGTGCAGCAAAGATTTACCAGATTGTTTCCTGGTTTGAGGACTGATGTGTATGAGGAGAAACTGAGTTGGTTAGGATTGTATTCACTGGAGATTAGAAGAATGAGGGGGATCTCTAGAAACCTACAGTAGGGCTAGACAGGCTATATGCAGGCAGGATGTTCACAATGGTGGGCGAATCCAGAACCAGGGATCACAGTTTAGGGATAAGGGGTCAACCTTTTAGGACTGAGATTTCTTTACAATTTCTTTACAAAATTCCACCCACTGCAAATCTATTGTCACTGGGGCTCAAGAGGAAAATGCTTCTACTGGATACAATGACATACTTGACAAAAAGAAAAATGTTGCCTGCGGTTGGAGGCCAAATGCTTAACCCTAGGATATTGTTGTAGGAGTTTTTCAGGGAAATGACATTTGCTCTGACAGTGCTAGATAACCTTTACGACACATAATAGAAGGTAATAACCTTCACCAGTGAGAAAAGGCACAACTACCTGAATTTCAATAGCACCAGCAGTACCCAAGTGCTCTCACATCAACAACATTAATTGACCATGCCAACATTGCATAAAAGCAAAGGAAGAAGCTGAGTATTCTATATTAAGCTGCTTATCTCATGACCCCTCAAAACTTTGTCACCGATTACAAGGATCAGCTAAAGAGTGTGCCAGTGTTGGAGGGATGCTGTAGCTATACTAAGAAGCTAGACACCATTCAAAACTGAGCATTTAGTGAATGGGTCTATTCCTTACATCTGGGTACTTTGGCTGTGGTATGTATACTGTCTAGAAGATTGACCACAGCGTCTGATCATTAACTGATTACAGCTGTCAGCCTGCCACAAGGAAAGAAAATAATAGCATGAGACTGAACAGCATTTGATTAAAATCCTTCACGAAATCACATATCACTTTTCAAGATGGCGGCGGCAGAGTAGGCAGCGTCCAGGCTCCTCAGCCTAGGGCTCATCCATACCGTACAGTTTTTACCTTTCTTTTCTCGTTCTTCTCTCTTAAAGTTTTTTTAGTGTTTCTTTTAAAAACTTAACTTGGAGCAGTGGTGTCATCATTGGAGCCGCTGAGGGCTGGAGCAGAGCTAACTGGAGGCTTGAGCAGAGCGGGGACGGCCGGCGTACCCAGAGTGAAGTGGGGACAGTTAGCATGCCTAGAGCTGAGAGGAACAGCCAGCATCCCCGGAGCGGAGAGGGACAGCCATCGTGCCCAGAGTGGAGCGGGGTCGGTTGTTGGACTGGTGTGGGCAGTGAGCAGCTTGCAAGCCCAGTCAGACCATGTGTGGAAAGCCCCTGCATTGATCTACTGCAGGCTCTTTGTCTTTTTAACTTCATTTCTTAGTTTTTTAACTTATACAATGAATAACTGTAAGGTAACATAACTTTCTTCTTTATCTTTCTACCTTGTATCTAAGATTTGCACCTAGGTATTTTGTACCTAAGATGGCACTATGTGGGGCAACACTGTAAACTTTTCACTGTACCCCTGTACTTGTGTTCTTGAGTAAATGTGACAGTAAACCTAATTCTTCTTCTATTCTAATTCTATCAACATGACTTAGTCATGGCTGTTTCATTTCTTCATCATTACTGGGTCAAGATGCTTGAATTCCCTACCTGATAACATTGTTGGAGTGCTATTGGTACAAGGACTGCTGTGGCTCAGGAGAACATTAATCCACATCAGAGCACTGGAGATGAGAAATAAAATTTACGATAATTGGGGCACCACTGCAAAACAGCCTTAGGGCTTCTGGAGGCAGCTCAAGAGTATTGTGTACAAACCTGATTGAACTTGTTTTCTTCTTCCTACATACATGTTTTCACACAACATCACTTGAAATTAAATCCACTGAAGAAAGAACTTTGTGATTTGTTACATTGTGTGATTATGAACTAATATCACAGTAGCATTTAAGGGAGCTAGGTCAGCATAAGATAAAACAAGGAATTGCCAGATATGGTAAAGTGCAGTAGGTTGGGAAGAGATTTGAATAAAGCATAAGCACCAGCACAGACCATTAGGGTCAAATGCCTAGTATCTATACTGCAAGTTCTATACAAAGTACAAAATAAAAAAGTATATGCAGTTGCTAGAGTTTTAAATATTTCTTGATACTATCAGTAAGTTCTTTCTTTCTATATGAATCCAATCACTCCAACGATAGATGCATGCTAACACCTGTGGAGCTCATTGGGTAGATATACCATAACAGTAAACTTTGAAAGGTTTTGCACTGTCCAGAAGTTCTTGTAAACAATCAAAACATGGTGGAAAGTTGCAGGACTGATGCAATTAGAAATCAGTAAGAAACGGTCTCTGTATCTGAAGCGCTGCATTTGGTTCTAAGGAATGATATCTTGACCTTAGAGAAGTTGCTGTGCAGATGCACCAGAATGATACTTGGGCCAAAGGGGAAAAGTTATGAGAGCATAGATTGGATGTGTACTTTCTTAAATAGAAGTGAAGGATTGTCAGATTGAGATGTTTAAATTTATCAGAGTTGATATAGTTTGTAGAGAAAAGCATGCTTAACTTCCTGTAGTTCTTCTTGCACCATGTTTCAGGTATGAAGGGTTGGGTCGTTGACATCCTTTGTCTGCTTGGTGTATCTCGTTATGGGTTAAGTGAGAAGGACATCCAACAGCTTCTTAAATACCTGGGCTACAAAGACACCAATGAGATCAGTAGTTTTGACTGGGCTGTCTTCCGTACTGCCACTATGGCATGGATACAAGAAAGGCCAGATGGATTGTTGAATTTCACTCACCAATCAATACGGGATGCTGTGGAATATCTTCTTCTAGGTAAAAAGCCTCATGCTAAAATTGGAATGGATCATTTAAAATAGTTGTTTGGTAGATGACAGAAAAGACAAATTTTGTTGAAACTTTTTATCTAGCATTCATCAGGACAATTTGCAAGAATACCAATAATTGTAGTAGTTAAGATATTGCTACTTAATCAAGGACACTAAGACATTTGTATTTCTAGAGTTGAAAATTGCAGTCCACCAAAATGACTTACATATTCATAGAACTGAATCAAAGTTATTTAAGGGCAGTGACAATGTGCTTGTAACTTACTATAAAACTATGCTAATTTCTACAAATGTTTTTCTGAATTGTAGGTGTTATTGCTCCAGTCAATGAATCTACTTCAAACTCCTATCAAAATCATTTTAACTATAAAAAGACCCTCAATCACCAGCTATTTGCAGAGTACCTTTCACAGCAGAAATACACCCTGAAACTTTACCAAGAGCTACCTTGGCATCTGAAAATGAGTGGAAACCTCAGTGATTTACATATTGTTGTATCTGATCCCCTGTAAGTCAAAATTTTCACATTTCTTTTACTATTCAATCATTGCATTTACAACATTTAGTCTAATTCTTTATACTCTTGTTGTTAAGGACTGTTGCTTTACATTACATAGCAAAATTCAACCAAAAGCTTTAATTTTACATTTCATAAAACAGATGCATTTTAACAATTTAATTCTGAGTTCCTTCCTTCCTCATTTACTTCACTTAGTTTGGTGCACTGTGAAATTGTGCAGTTCCAAGGCATTGCACATGCAACAACAACTTATGTCATATTAACAATTTTGTAGGTTTTGAGAAATTATCTAAGGAGTGATGAATGGTGGAATAATTATATTTGGAAATGCACAAGAGGTGAGAATTGAAGGACCGCAAACATGTTGTGGCGCTGAAGAAAATTACAAAGCTAGGGAGGGACCAAGCTATGGAATGATTTAAGAACAGGTACAAGAATTTTAAAAGTCAGGTATTTCTTGACTGGAAGGCAATGTATATTAGCAAGCGCAGGGATCATAGCGGGACAGGACCTGTTGCAATTTAAGTCACAGGCAGCAAAGCTTTTGATCATTTCAAGTTTACAGAGAGTAGAATGTGAGAAAACAGTCAGGAGTATATTGGAATAGTCATTTCAAGAAGCAAGGAAGGTACGAATGAAGGTTTCAGTAACAGAAAAACGGAGACTGGGTGAAAGTCACATAGGTGTTCAAGGGAGCATGGAACAATAGCAATGTGGATACAAAATTGCTGAGTGAAAGGAAACAGAGAGTATGGTGGATGGATATTTGGGCTTGATAATGTTTGTGGTGGAGTTCCCCTGGCTAATATTGGGATCCTTGCTTTTCCTGATATATATTAATGATCTGGATCCTGGTGTGCAGAAGAACAATTTCAAAGTTTGCAGATGGCACAAAATCTGTAAAGAATTGCAGACTGTGAAAAGGACAGTGTGGAACTCCAAAAAGCACATTGACAAGTTGGTGGAATAGGAAGACAGATGGCAGATGAAATTCAATGCAGAGAATTAGAGGTGATGCACTTTGTTAGAAAGAACTTTGAAAAATAATTTTAAAAAATACATTTCTAATGGGGATGCAGGAGCAGAGGGACCTGAGTGTATATGTGCACAGGTCATTGAGGGTTGCAAGACAAGTGCAGAGCAGCAGTTAATAAATCATGCTGTGTCCTCAACTTTATGAAGCTAGGGACAGAGCATAAGAGCAAAGAGGTGATGTTGACTTTGCATAAGACACATGTTTGACTTCAGCTGGAGTATTGTGTATAGTTCTGGGTGCCACATTATAGGAAAAATGTAAAAGGAAAACATGAAAAATGTGAGAATGCAAAGCAGTTCTCAAGAATAGCTCCAGGAATGAGGAGCTTCAGTTATGAGGATAGATTTTAGAAGTTAGGACTATTGTGTTTGGAGAGAAGAAGGCTAAGAAGAGTTGATGGGGAGAAGCATTTGCCACTCGTAAAAGGACCAAGAATGAAAGGGCATAGTATTAAAGTGATGTGCAAAGAGAAGAAGTGAGGTACAGAATGCACCCCTGGAAATGTAGTGAAGGCAAAATCAACTGAGGTATTCAAGAGGGCATTAGTTGATTATTTGGATATAAATAGTCCAAAGATATGGGAAAAAGGCAGGAGGTTGGCACAAGGCAATGATGCTCATTTGAAGAGGTGGCTCAGGCACAATAAGCTGAATGGCGTTCTTTTGTGCCGTAACAACTCTGTGATACTCTTGTATGTTTTGAGATACTTATTAATATTTGGTGGTGTTTTTGCTATAATCACTTTTATTTGCAGCATTTCTCCTACAAGTGATACATGTTCAATATTTTGAAATACTAATTGAAATGGATTATTCAAATGAAATAAACTTTATTGGAGCTAATTTCAGAGATCAATTACTCATGGAACGGCTTGGACAGAGTGGAAGTTGGGAAGATGTTTCCGTTGGTAGGAGAGACTAGGACCTGAGGGCACAGCGTTGGAGTAAAGGGAAGACCCTTTGGAACAGAGTTAAAGAGAAACTTCTTCAGCCGGAGAGTGGTGAATCTATGGAATTCATTGTCACAGAAGGCTGTAGAGACCGGGTCATTGAGTAACTTTAAGGCAGAGATAGATAGGTTCTTGATTGTCAAAGGGATCAAGGGTTACAGGGAGAATGGGGTTGAGAAACCTATTAGCCATGATAGAATGGCAGACCAGACCTGATGGGCTGAATGGCGTAATTTCTGCTTCTATATTTTGTGGTCTTATGGTCGTATGTTAAATCTTTAATGAAGTTCAAGAGAAAATTTCTTTTTTTCTGTGCAATTAATGATTAACTGCCAATGTTTTGCCAAGGTACAAAGACTTGTTTTGGTATATATGTGGAAACACAGAATTGTTACATCAAAAATGAAGGCTGTTTGGCTGCATCATGTCTGCACTGATGCTGCAAATGAGCTACTCACTCACTCTCTCCTACGTTATCCCCATTACCCTGTATACTGTTCCTTTTCCACTAAAAGTCTAATTCCTTCTGAATACCTTGATCAAACTTGCATCCATGACACCCTCAGGCAGTTTATTCCAGGCCTTAATCATTCCCTACAAGAAAGAGTTTTCTCTATGTTGCTTTTGTTTCTTTTGCCAATTACTTTAAATTTGTGTCTCTTCCTTTCAATTCTTTCATAAATAGGAGCTGTTTCTCTCTACCCACTTTGTCAAACCATTCATGGTTTTGAATACTTCTATCTCATAACCGAGGATGACTTACTTACCTTACATCTTATAACTTGTATCTCAATAATTGACTTTCCTAATCCCTGGAACTACTCTAGCAAATCTTATCATCATTCTCTCAAATGCCTTCAAGTCATTCCGAAAATGTAGCATACAGAATTGGATGTAATAATCCAACTGAGGCCAAACTAATATCTTATCCAAGTTCCTCATAACCTCCTTGCTCTTGCACGATTTGCTCCTATTTACAAAATCTAGGATACTGTATGCTTTATTATTTACTCTCTCAAATTTCCCTGCAAGCCTTCGATAACTTGTGCACACGTATACCTAGTTCCCTGTGCTCTTGCATCCCCTGTACAAGCTGGACCCTTTTTTTTGCTGCCTAATTCCGACACAGAATAGTTATGATGCTGAAATAAAAACTAGTGTGTCCTCATTCTCGTTACTTTGGGCGGGAATTTGACTGAAAGCTGTACCATTTTATTGTATACTTGCTAATAGTCAAAATCATGCCTACCTACCCCAAACCTCAACATCCCAGATCCATATTTATGCATGTTTACTTTATGTATATTTATTGCCTTTTGGAAGGTTAACGCCAATGGCAGCCCAATGACCTATTTTTCACAGGTAAAATATCAGGCAGAATTCAAAAGTAAAAAGTCTTGTTTCTTTCTCTTTAGAATCATGGATTTAATTTATCAGAATTCAAAGCATTCTTATCAGTCGAAGATGGACCTAGTCCATTACTGGGATTTGTTATCAGAGGCAGGATTTGATCCTACGGTTTCCTATCACAACATGGTGATTGAGTTCCTGGCCAGACCCTATATATCAGAATGTACGAAATTTGAAATAATATTTACAGTTACCATGAAAAAAGTATTGTTGTCAATTCTTTATGGAAAAATTAAATTTTAAACTTTCACTTAATTTATCTTGATGTATGGTAGGAAGATGTTTCAATTATTAGTAGGTAGCTTTGTTACATAACTTTCCATATAGCTTCTTTAATGGCTTTTTGGTTTTAATTAATATTTGTGTACTAAATAATTATGTACTAAGTGAACCAGATTTTCTGGGGAGTGGCTATCCCACACAGATTTCAGGGGTCAGGTGTGGTAGGGGTTGTGTTGCTGGTGGGGTAGGGATAGTTGGGTCCGGTGGAGGTGTAATCGGGTGCAGATTAGGATTGGGGTGATGGGACCCAGGGTGCAGGTGTCAGGTCCCGGTGTAAAGGGGTGCCTTGGGTTCTGATTGGGGAAGAGTGTGGGGTCAGGCCAGGGTCTGAAGGTGTTGGTTCAGAATCGAGGGGATTTGCAACTGGGGATATGTGAGGTAAATATGAAGTTAGTTTAAAAGCTACTTGGGTTAGACTATGTATTTAATTGTCAAACATTTATTGAATAACTATTTTACATAATTTGATTGAAACCCTCTGAAATCTCCAATTTAAATGGTGACTTTTGGAGGGTTCCAGGCATAGAATTCAAACAGAAAATTTAACTTCCCAGGCAATTTCTTTGAAGTGTGCTAAGATGGATATTCGGAAGAGTCCCACATGCACCTCCGATCTACTCTGGAATAATGACTGTCTGGCCAGTGGAAAATCCAATCATTTTCATTAGCAGTATTTTTTAGCATACCACTTGCAAGAAAAATAGTTGTTTGATAGCAAATCCCTTTCTCATTTAAAGCTTTCAAACTCTCTTACTTCTCATCACAATTTCTTTCTGATCTTCTTCCTCCTATAAACCTCTCTGACCTTCATTTATTCTTTTTATGATCACTTATTTTTTGTCTTACTCCCCATAAAGGTCTCTGTTCTACAACCCTACCCGAGGCCCTAATTTTAACTGTGTAAGTTCTGCCCTTGTTTGTCTTACCAAAATGCAATATCTCACATTTATCCAAATTAAACTCCATCTTCCATTCCTCAGCCAAGTGACCCAATTGATCGAGGGCCGTTTGTAATCTTAGGAAACCTTCTTCACTGTCCACTATACCAGCAATTTTGGTGCCATCCACAAACTTACTAACCATGCCTTCTATTTTTTCATCTGATAATTATCATGCAAAGTGGCTTTGTACTTCACCTTGGTTTGCTAAACTTTATTTAAAAATTATAACAGCTCAAAATAAAGCTTTTATAGTAGTTTCCTATTTTTGTACAACAAAAAAGTGCAAGGGTGTTTTTATACCTTTCTGGTAGTGAATTAGCAGTCTTCCGGCCTTAACATTGAGTTTCCATTTTCTTTCCAGTAGGTGGTGCTGACAAGGTGAACCAGTGGCCCCATCTCTAAAAGAGACTGAGATTGGTCACACTGCGCCCCTCCATCAAAACATTATACTGATGATATGACTTTCACCTTTAGTACTTTTCCTCCTGCAGACTCATGGAGCAACTTGTGTTCCACTTTGCCAGCTCTTTCTGCTTATCCTTCTACCTGCCTGTCTGCCACCTCTTATTCTGTTCATTTTTTTTGAGATTGATTTTCAGATTCTTTATCTGAGGGAAATTTTTGTTTTTCTTTTATTCTTTTGTGGAATGTAGGTGTTGCTGGCTGGCCAACATATATTGCCTGTCCCAAGCTGTCCTTGAAATGAATGGCTTTAAAAGCTACTTTGGCAGTTGATAGTCAACTACATTGCTGTGGTTCTGGAGTCACATTTAGGCCAGAGCAGGTGAGGCTGGCAGACATTAGTAAGCCAAATGGTTTTTTTCAACAATTGTCAATGGTTTCATGGTCATCAGTAGATTCTTTGTGCCAGATTTTTTAAAAAAATGAAATTCAAATTCCACCATCTGCTGTGGCAGGATTCGAACCCAGGTCCCCAGAACAGTTCTGAGGAAGGGTCACCGGACCTGAAATGTTAACTCTGTTTTCTCCTCCACACATGCTGCCAGACGTGCTGAGCTTTTCCAGCAACTTTGTTTTTGTCCCCAGAACATTAGCTGAGATTCTTCTGCATTCCACATTACAGAAGTAACACTTTAAAAAGTACTTCATTGTCTGTCAAACAGTTTGAGGCATCCTGAACTTGTGAAAGGTGCCTTACAAATATAAGTTCTTTCATTTTTTAAATTAAGGCACATTACAGCAGTTCATTCATTCCTACCAGACACCCATCTCTGTCAATGGAAAATCTCCAACTGGACATGATTGAGTTTTTTAAGGAAGTAACCAAGAAGATTGATGAGGGTAGAGCAATAGACGTTGTTTACTTAGACGTCAGTAAAGCATTTTTACAAGGTTCCACATGGTAGACTAATTAGTAAAATTAGATCACACGGGATTCAGGGTGAGCTTGCCAATTGGATACAAAATTGGCTTTACAGTAGGAGACAGAGAGTGATTAGAGAGAGGGCTTTTTTTTGGACTGGAGGCCTGAGACCAGAGGTGCTTCACAGGGATTGGTGCTGGGTCCACTTTTGTTTGTCATTTATATAAATGATTTAGATAAGACTATAGAAGGCATGGTTAGTAAGCTTGCGGATGACACCAAAATTGGTGGTATAATGGACAGGGAAGAAGGTTTTCTAAGATTACAAAGGTCAATGGGCTGAGCAGTGGCAGATGGAGTTTAATTTGGATAAATGTGAGGTATTGCATTTTGGTAAAACAAACAAGGGTGGGACTTATTCTATTAAAACTTGTGCCTTAGGTAGTGTTGTAGAACAGAGAGACCTAAAGGTTTAGGTGGATAACACTATGAAGTTTGCATCACATGTAGACAGGGTGGTTAAGAAGGCATTTAGCATCAGAGCTATGAGTTTGGGGATGGGACGTCATGTTGAGGTTGTATGGAACGTTGGTGTGGCCTCTTCTGGAGTACTGTGTCCAGTTCTGGTCGCCCTGTTATTGGAAGGATATTATTAAGCTGGAGAGGGTTCAGAAGAGATTTATCAGGATGTTGCCAGGAATGGAGGGTTTGAGTTACAAGGATAGGCTGGGACCTTTTTCACTGGAGTGTAGGAGGTGAGAGGTGACCTTATAAAAGTTTATAAAATCATATGGGGTATAGAGAAGGTGAATAGCACGTGGGGTATTTCAAGACCAGGGGGCATGTTTTTAAGTTGAGAGGAGAACGATTTCAAAAAGACATGAGGGCCAACTTTTTTACACAGAGAATGATTCATATGTGGAATGAACTTCCAGAGGAAGTGGTGGATGCAGGAACGGTTACAACATTTAAAAGACATTTGGATAAATACATGAATAAGAAATGTTTGGAATGATATGGGCCAAACGCAGGCTGGTAGGACTAGTTTAGTTTGGGATTATGGTCGGTGTGGACTGGTTGGACTGAAGAGTCTGTTTCTGAGCTGTATGACTCTATAACTCTGATTTCTCACCACAGATGCTGCCAGACCTGCTGAGTTTTTCCAGCAATTTCTGTTTTTGTTTTTTCAAACAGAAGGTTGTTCATATCTGGAATGAACTACCAGAGGAAGTGGTAGATGCAGGTACATTTACAACATTCAAAAGACATTTGGACAGGTATATGGGTACAAAAGGTTTAGAGGCATGCGGGCCTATCGCAGGCAAGTGAGACTTGTATAGTTTGGGAAACTTGGTCGGCATGGACGAGTTGGCTCGATGGATCTGTTTATGTGCTGTATGACTCTATGACCTGGAAAGATTAATGTTTGTCATTGCAGATGGTGATAATGAAATGTTGAACTATAACAGCTGCAGTCAGGCTACTTTGATATGGTTTACTGCAGAATTTCTGAAAGAACTTGACAAGACTGCAGCAGCAGAAGAATTACTTCTAATTGCCCGAACTTTGTTGCCAGAGGTAAAATTAGCAATATTTAGTCAGATTGTACTCAAGCACATGTACAATATTCAAAGTGATCAATTACAATCTCAGTGATCATTTTATAACA
The DNA here is from genome assembly GCA_024137785.1 of Ginglymostoma cirratum. NCBI lineage: Eukaryota > Metazoa > Chordata > Chondrichthyes > Orectolobiformes > Ginglymostomatidae > Ginglymostoma > Ginglymostoma cirratum. The sequence goes on from JAHRHZ010000020.1 coordinate 11,535,250, forward strand.
ATTATTAACCTGGGAATATATATAAATATTTTGGGATAAAATTAAAAGCTTTAAGGTACAATCATGTTATAAGCTGCTTAACAAATAAACATAAAAATTCACACCCCTACACAAGCATTTACGATCACATAGCACTATGCTTCTAATTAACTGTAACCATGTTTGAATCTCTGATGTAGAAAGAAATGTTTGTTTATTGGTTATAAATCATAGAATCATTAAATGGTCACAGCATAAATGATGGTCATTTTTCCCATAATGATGTAGCTAGGAAAACATAAGAAATGGGAGCAGGAGAAGACCATGTGAAGGTGTGAAGCTTGCTGTTCCATTCAACATGATTATGTTTGATTTTAGCTTCAACTCCACCTTTCCACCTGCTCTTGATATAATTCAAAGCAGTGAAAGACCAAAGACATGTCTATTGCAGCCTCAAATTAGAGTTCATCCACAACTCTCTGTGGTAAAAACATCCAAAAATTCAACCCTTTGAGTGAAGAAATTTCTCCTCATCTCAGTCCTAAATGATTAGCCATTTACACTGAAACTGCTCCTTTGATTTAGATTCCCTGGCTAGAGAAAACAAGACCTGTCAAGTTTCTTCATTATGTTGAATGTTTCAACGAGATTATCTCTCATTCTTTTAAACTCCAGAGAATATATATCGAATAAATATCCAATTTGGTGGATGCAATAGCATTGTGATATTGTTGCTGAACAAGTAATCCTGAGACCTGGGTAATGTTTTGGGGAACTGGGTTTGAATTCCACCATAACAGGTTGTTGCCTGTTCTTAATTGCCTTTGACAAGTTGGTGATGAAACATCTTCTTAAACTCCTGCATTTTGGAAGTTATCTGCACCACAGTGCTGTTATGAAGGGCATTCTGGGATTTTGATTCATGGACTGCTTCGGTATCTGAGGAATGACAGAGAAGGACTGACAATGTAATTTGAAGTCATGATGGGTGTGACCAACATTGCCCCAATATTTTTTTCTTCTGTGCCGACGATCGAGGACTGTTTGGACAGCTCCTTGCTAAAATTACTGTGTGCAGAATGTCAAGCAGCTCTGGTGTGTGCAGCCACGCAATTTAGAGGGAACGCTGGGTGTGACTTAGAGGAGAACATCCCTTTAACAAACATGGCTGTATAAGTAGAGCCTCAGTTAATATCAGTATTAGAAGTGCTTTCATGTTTTTGAATCCAGTTACTCAGAGGACTCCTCTATACATCAATTAAACGAATTAAAAATATAAAACTTAGATATTCTTTGTTGGAATAGTGTAAAGTTCAAAATAAATGCAACAATCGGTATTTATAAACTACACTTTTGTTTCATGAGACACATCAAGACAACTTACGTTTATACAGTATCTTTAATGTGTAAAAATTTTCCAAGGTGCTTAATAAAGTGATAAGAAAATGGATTTGAGTCTAAGTAGAAGCAAGTAGGAGAGGTGACCAAATATTTGGCACGGTAATGCAGAGATTATGTCACTGTACCAGTGATTCGGAGACCTCGACTGATCTGTCAGAGTATACAAGTTAATTATGTTTGGCAGCATCTGTGGGAGAAAGCAGAGTTGATGGTTCAGTCCAGTGACCCTGAACTGAAGAAGAGTCATTAGACCCAAAGCATTAACAGCTTCCTCTCCCCAGATGCTGCCAAACCTGCTGAATTTCTCCAGCAATTTCTGCTTTTGTTTCCAGCATCCATAGTTCTTTGGTTTTTTTAAAATGTAAGTTCATTATTAGTTAAATCTAAGAATTTGAATTCAGTTCAAAATATCAGTAGCATTAGTGGGTGAACTGCCAGGATGTCCTAAAAACTAATATTCTCCAGAGAATGAAACCTTCTGCCCTCATTGGTCTGCTTACATCTGACTCCAGCTAACTACTCTCAGCCACTCAGCTGCATCAAGCTGCTAGGTGAGGTGAGAGTGACAGCCCTTGACATCAAGGCTTCGTTCAATCGAGTCCTAGCAAAATTGGAATCATTGGCTATCGGGGGACAAATTCTCTGCTGGTTGAAATCAAACCTGGCACATAGGAAGATGTTTGTGGTTATTGGAGGCAGTCATCTCAGCTTCAGGACATCTCTGCAGGAGCTCCTCAGGGTAGTGTCCTAGGCCCCCAACCAACTTCAGCTGCTTCATCAATGACCTCCCCTCCATCATAAGGTCAGAAGTGGGGATGTTTGCAGATGATTGCATACTATCAGCACCCTGTGTGACTCCTCAGATACTGAAGCAGTCCACGTTCAAATGCAACAAGTTGTGGACAATATCTAGGCTTAGGCTGACAAGTGGCAAGTAACATTCAGGCCACACAAACGCCACCATCACTCATAAGAGACAATCTAATTATTGCCCCTTGACATTCAATGATTCACCAAATCGCCCACTATCAACATTCTCGGGGGGAGAACTGAACTGGACTCACCACATAAATACAGTGGCTGTAAGAACAGGTTGGAGGCTAAGAATACTGTGCTAAGTAGCTTACGTCCTGACTCCCCAAAACTTGTCCATCATCAACAAGGCACAATTAAGGAATGTGATGGGATACTCTCCATTTTCCTGGATGAGTGCAGCTCTAACAACACTTAAGAAGCTTGACATCATCCAGGGCAAAGTAGCCTGCTCGATTGGCACCACATCCACAAGTGTCCACTACCTCCACCATCGACCCTCTACGGCAGCAGTGCGTACCAACTATAAGATGCACTGCAGAAATTCACCAAAGATTGTCCAACAGCACCTTCCAAACCTGTGACACTTCCATCTAGAAGGGCAAGGACAGCAAATATATGTGAGCACCACCAATGTCAAGTTCCTATACAAGCCACTCACCGTCCTGACTAGGAAATATATTGCCATTCCTTCGCTGTTGTTGGTCAAAATTCTGGAATTCTCTCCCTAATGGCATTATGGGTCAACCCCCAGTAGGTGGACCGCAGCGGTTTAAGAAGGCAACTCACTACCATCTTCTCAAGGGCAACTAGGGACAGGCAATAAATGCTGACCAGCCAGTGACACCCACATCCCACAAATGCATTTTAAAAACTACAATTAGTAATCAAGAATTAATGTGGGAGGCACCTTGACCACTCAGACTGCAGTGGTTCAAGAAGGGGGTCTACCACCATCTATTTCAGGAAATTATAGACAGACAATGAATACTGGGCTTCGTGAGGCGGAGGGAGAGGAAATTCCAGAATGAAAGCTTGTGGGGTAAAGGTTAAAAATGCAAAGTTGCCGTAGTCCCAGAGGACCATAGGACTAATTTCTCAAAGCGAAAACTGACCAGTGGTGGTCTCCACATATCAACTGTTTTGGGAATTGAACCCATAAGGTTGACCTGACTGCATTGCAAACCAGCTGTCCAGCTAACTGAGGTAACCAACTCCCAAAATATTTGACAACACGTACAGCAGGTTAATTCAAAGGCCCTTTGGGCAGAAGGGTGCTGCTGAGATTCAAATTCAGGATCTCCTGTTTCCAAACAGGAACTTTAACCCACTGAGGAGTGGGGAGTTAAAGGGAAGATGTAAGAGGAACAAAGAATGCATGTGGTTGAAGTGTATAGAGTCCATCCAAGAATTATAAACACAATCCTAAAAGTTTTAAATCTGAGGCATTGCTGAAAAAGAAGCCAATGTAGAAAAACAAAGAAGTCTGCAATGTTAGAGTGGAATTTGCTGTAGGATAGGCATGTGCACTAGATATTAGATGAACTGAAGTTTGTGGAGGATGGGAGGCTGCAAACTTGCAAAGTATTGAAGTTATTAACCTGAAGGCAATTAATAAAGCTAATATAGCGAGAGAGGCAGGTCAAGGAGATGGTACCAGGCTATCTTTTGATGAAGAGGATATGAAATTGAATATCTGCTTGCAATCTAATTCTGGAATATGTGCTTTACTGATTTTAGTCATGCCCTCTGAGCCTGAAGGAAACTGAAATTTATTTTAAAGTTCACCACAGTTTCGGACAGCTATGTGTCAGGATGGGCAGGATACAGGACGCAGAAAAGCATTTTCGAAAGGCTTTGCACAGTATCAATTATGCATCGAGATATATCAGGAAAAATCTTCCGGAGATGGTCAGACATATGGGTAATTAAACAAGTGTTATGTGCCACCATTTTGCACCATATACCAAACGCTGGAGAGCATTAAGAAGACTTAAGTGTTTAACTAATTCTGTTAAGACTAGAAACCACAATGAGCCAATTTACATCAATGTTTCCCAATTAATGTTAAAAAACATATATTTCTTACTAGAGATAGCAAGGTGTAGAGCTGGATGAACACAGCAGGCCAAGCAGCATCAGAGGAGCAGGAAGGCTGATGTTTCGGGCCTAGAGGGTCTAGTCCTGAAACATCAGC
>JAHRHZ010000020.1:11540039-11572725 GCA_024137785.1 Ginglymostoma cirratum
TTGCTATCTTAGATTCTCCAGCATCTGCAGGTCCTGCTATTTCTTACTAGTCTGATTTTAATTGCATGTGGGGAATATATGTATTTGTTCCCCTGAGTGGTTCTTGGTAACATACTAGGAAGCATTATAAGTCACATGAATGGAGATTAATTTTGCTTTTGCCTATAGCACCAAAACATTAATGGAAATCTTATTTACTAAGTGGAATTAAACAACATCACTTAGTCTGTATGCTACTAAGTATTCACATGGGAAGGGCACAAATTCATTTTATTTGTGGCAATACGTATGGCTCTGAGAGTGCTGCAGTTTTATGTTAAATCTTAAAATGTATACCAGTAAGTGAACAAACGAAACTTATTACTAATTTGTTTTACAGCACGCTTGTTGTTTAATTTGGCTAATTTAGTTATGCAAGGAGGCTCAACTGACATTAGAGACATACTGCAGAAGGCCAGGAGAATTACTAAAAAGACCTGTGATCCATGTGCAGAAGCAAATTTAAACATTCTTGAAGGATTCCAAAAGTGAGTTCCTTTACTTCTTATTTTTGTCCGCCCGTCATACATATCATCCGTCAAAGACTGTTGGAATGAATTTTGGACCAGTAGCAATGCAGGAGATGATTCTGCTGAAGCTGTTTGACCACCTGGTGTGTGCAGTTCTTGGGCTTGCTTCCTGTACAGCTTACAAGGCATACCAGCTTGAGAAAGGCATCGATGCATACAGTCCTTCTGAGTGCTAAAAGCAATTCAGTACATGCTGTCATGACATTACATAGCCCTACACATTATGCGACACATATTTACAAAATTTGGACCACACGGGTACATTCAATGAGTGTGCACATCATCCACATTAAATCATAAATTGAAAGAAGGGCCCTGCACTAATATTACTTAAAGAGCTGGGCACAAATCTGCATCAACAATAAGTTTGAAGAACTTTTCGCTATTGTAAAGTGTCTCAAAGTACTCTGGAGTACTTTTGCCATAATTGTAATGAATTCTTATATTTGGCAAGGAGTGTTGTTGCACCCTCACATTGAGGATAGAAGCTGCAACAGATGTGGGCTGCACTTGCAGTGTTCTGGGTCTGCAGCATGTCAGAGACACAGAACGGCAGAGAGGGCGTGTTCTCTGGGCCCTCTGCCAATTTGGAGCTGGATCTTCCATGTTTCTTGACAGTGACAGGAAGCTGAATGACAGATTTACCAATGCTCCCAAAATGGTGTTGATTTCAATATGGTGCCTCCTTTCGTCTTCTCCTTGGGTGAACTGGAGTATGAACCATATCGACTGCAGCCTATTCATTGCCTAGTGACTCACCATGAGCTGCTTCCAACTCCATATTAGCCTTTACGTTACATGGAACTTAATGCCAGTATCTGAAGTAGTGGTTGTGAGTTTCCAATCAAGTGATAGTACTTCTTGTTCAGTGGAGTGATGTTACCGTTTCTCTTCTGAGTATTGCTATGGTTGGGCAGGTACCAGTTCTTGAAATTCTGAAAACCGAAATCAGTTGTGATAGGTTGGGTTGAGGGAACAGTGATATGGTAGGCAGCAGAGATTATACCAAAGAAAGGGGAACTTGGAGTTGAGAAGGAGCATGAAGTAGGAATCCATCATCATCCTCATTGATCCAAGTGACATGAGATATTATGGGCTCTGCTATAGACAACCCCATGATGAGGAGAAACGTTTCCATAGGGGTTGGCTGTTACAAATGACCTTGTCTCCCAGAGGCTCTGCTTCTACTATGCACCAGATTGTCTTGCAAAAAAGAAAGTAGGATGTCAGTAACTACATTGCATTGAGTTAGGGTGATTTGCCTGTCAGCTGAATAGCTAAAGCTGAATAATGCAGGCAGAGAGGTGGGTGTAAGGATAGTATCGTTGATTGGTATGTGAGGCTGAGGTGGAGAATCTGTATGCTAGACTGAGTACTGAGTTCTAGAGACAACTGATGAGTGAGTGATAGATTGTGATGATTTGAGCTATATATTCTGCTCTTCATAGAGGCTGACCCTTTTAACAAGGGATATTTATTTCCCACCAGCCAAAAAAAATTACACAATAATATTTCACATTTTAAAGACTTTTACTGCAAGAAACAAACTAAAATTAACAGTGACTAAACATTAATTAGTGGATAACTAATACATTGAAATACGGAAAGTTATTTTTCACACCAACTAACTAATTAATACTACGAAAACACCATGTCCCATGATTATATGCCACTCCAGACTCCATGCAGATATGTAGCATTGCAGATAAAGTCCAAATCTTTCCTAGTCTTTTAACTTGCTCCCTTTAACCTGTTATACCATGCAAAGTCTTCCCATCTTCAGGTCCCTCTTGAAAGTCCCTTCACTCAATCTCTTAAGCTTCATCAAACAGACCTAGAGCAGCAAGGCACCCTGTAGATGCTCAGAGAACTGACAACTATTTCCCACCATCATCCTGATTGGGATAACACAACAGCAATCTTTTTGAAGAAGGGTCCTGACCCGAAACGTCAGCTTTCCTGTTCTTCTGATGCTGCCTGGCCTGCTGTGTTCTTCCAGCTTCACACTTGGTTATGTCTGACTCCAGCATCTGCAGTTCTTGCTATCTCAACAGTCTTTTTCCCTCTGCCTTTAGCAGCATCCTCTCTGTCTCACTCTGCAGGGTCTTGCTGAGGCCCAGGTTTTCACTTCTCCCGGTACATAGTCCCTCCCACGCCCCAAAGCCAACATGAGAGAAATTTTCCACAAAAGGCTGATTTTTTTTATGGGGTGTGGAGCAGTAACTCAGCCTCATCACCCCGGGAAATAGGTTAGAAGATAAAGGGGCTATTGTGTATAGGAGACAACCCTCACATACTCCCTAAACCTCATCCATGTAACCTGTGCCACCTCATGACCCCTACCCACCCAACATGCACACATTTCATGCCTATCTATGTCAATCTACCCATTCCTGTGGTGCTTTGTATACCCATGCCAACCCATTTCCCATTCATCGCCATGACCTTTGCCAACTTAGTGCCAGCTAATGTCAGCCCAAACCTACCCACTCAACACTATGGACCTTTATAGTCACTACAGTAACTTGGTATCAACATATGTCAATCTATGACCTCACACTCATCCCATTACGCTTTCTAAACTCTGTCAACGTAGTGCCAACTCATTACAACCCATGTCCCTCTCACCACCCTTTCCCTTACATACTCCATGCTATCTCACTCAGCTTGCACGGTGAACAGATCTCAGGAGTCATGCTGAGATACAGATGAATGTGCTAATTAGTTGCTGTAGTAAGCTATTTGGTCTTTCAAACTTGCTCTATCATTCAACATGGCTGATCTGCTTCTGTTCTGAATTACACATTCCCATCCACCTCTGATAACCTTTGATTCCCTTTCCTCACAAGAATCTATCTTCCCCTTGGGTGAACTGGAGTATGAACCATATCGACTGCAGCCTATTCATTGCCTAGTGACTCACCATGAGCTGCTTCCAACTCCATATTAGCCTTTACATTACATGGAACTTAATGCCAGTATCTGAAGTAGTGGTTGTGAGTTTCAATGTGAGTTTGCATCACATGTAGACAGGATGGTTAAGAAGGCATTTAGCATCAGAGCTATGAGTTTGGGGATGGGACGTCATGTTGAGGTTGTATGGAACGTTGGTGTGGCCTCTTCTGGAGTACTGTGTCCAGTTCTGGTTGCCCTGTTATTGGAAGGATATTATTAAGCTGGAGAGGGTTCAGAAGAGATTTATCAGGATGTTGCCAGGAATGGAGGGTTTGAGTTACAAGGATAGGCTGGGACCTTTTTCACTGGAGTGCCACTTTGAAGATATTCAACCCCCTCAACCACTTTTTGAGACAGAGTTCCAAAGTCACATAACTTGCTGAGGGAAAAGAATCCCTCTCATCTCCGTCCAAAACAGCCAGTCCCTAATATTAAAATTGTGTCCCTTAGAGAAAACATCCTTTCCATGTCCACCTTGTCAAGACCATTCAGAATCTTGTAAACTTCAATTAAATCATCATTCACTCTTCTAAGCTCCAGTGAAAACAAGTTCAGCCTGTTCAATCTTTCCTCACTCCAGCTATCAATCTAATAAACCTCCTCTGAATTGCCTCAAATTTACATACTTCCTTAAATAAGGAGACCAAAATTGCACGGTATAAATGAAATGTCAACCTTTCACTTTTACGTTCAGTTCCTCTTGTAATAAAGAATAGCATTCCATTGGTCTTCTTAATCACTTTATCGACTTGCATACTAATGTTTTGTGACTTATGCGCTAGAATACCTAGATTTCTCTGTACCTTAGAATTTGTAGTCATAGAGCCGTACAGCACAGAAACAGACCCTTCAGTCCAACTCATCCATACCGACCAGATATCCTAAATTAATCTAGTCCCATTTGCCAGCAGTTGGCCCACATCCCTCTAAACTCTTCCTAATCAAATACATATTCAGATGCTTTTTAAACATTATAATTGTACCAGACTACACCACTTCCTCTGACAGTTCATTCCAGGTATGCACCACTCTCTGCATGATAAAGTTGCTCCTTAAGTCCTTTTTAAATCTTTCCCCTCTCACCTTAAAACTATAACCTTTAGGTTTGGACTCCACTACCCTGGGAAAAGACCTTGGCATTTCACTGTATGATATTATAAACTTCTTTAAGGTCACCCCTCAGCCTCTGACACTCTAGGGAAATAGCCCCAGCCTATTCAGCCTCTCCCTTTAGCTCAAACCCTCCAACCCTGGCAACATCATTATAAATCTTTTCTGAACCCTTTAAAGTTTCACAACATCCTTCCTATTGCAGGGAGACCAGAATTACATACAGTATTCCAAAAGTGGCCTAACCAATGTCCTGTACAGCGCAAAATAATGTTGCAACTCCTGTATTCAATGCACTGACCAGTAAAGACAAGCATACCGAACGCCTTCTTCTCTATCCTGTCCACCTGCAATTCTACTTTCAAGGAACTATGAACTGGCACTCCGAAGTTTCTGTTCATCAACACTCCCCAGGACCTCATTCTCCAGTTAAATAATTCTCTGCATTTTTATTCTTCCTTTCAAAGAGAACAATTTTTCATTTTTCACATTTACTCCATCTGTCAGATTCTTGTCCACTCACTTAACCTATCTATCTTGATCTATATTCTACTTAGGTCATGTTCACAAAATAGTTTCCTACTAATGTGTCACCTGCAAATTTAGTTACCATAGCATCAGCCAGCAGAGGGAGACAGAAGCCTGGGAGTAGCTCAGCCAAACACTACAATCATTGAGATAATAAGGTGTGGAGCTGGATGAACACAGCAGGCTGAGCAGCATCAGAAGGGTCTAGGCCCAAACTGTCAAGCTTTCCTGATCCTATGATGCTGCTCGGCCTGCTGTGTTCATCCAGCTCCACACCTTGTTATCTCTGATTCTCCAGCATCTGCAGTTCCTATTATCCCTACTACAATCATTGAATTGAGAAGCAACACCAACTTTGTGCACTGTTATGAGCTGGATTTCTCCATTTCATATCTGTTTTGTTCATGACACCAGGTAGAGAATTCAGTTAACAGGACTGAAAGTGTTATATCTGAATGCACGCAGCATAAGAAATAAGGTAAATGAGCTTGTGGTGCAGATTGAAATTGGCAGATATGACATGGTGGGCATCACGGAGACATAGCTGCAAGGGAATCAGGATTGAGAGCTGAATATCCAAGGATGTACATCCTACCAAAAGGACAGGCAGGTGGGTAGAGGGGGTGGAGTTGCCTTATTAGTATGAAATGAAATTAAATCAATAGTAAGAAATGAAGTAGGGTCAGATGGTGTAGAAACTGTGTGGGTAGAGCTTACGAACCACAAAGGTTAAAAAAAAAAGTTGGAATTGTGTACCTCCAAACAGTAGTCAGGAACTGGGGTGCAAGATACGCCAGAAGATAGAAAGGGTGTGTAAGAAAGGCAAAGTTACAGTGATCATGGGGGATTTCAATATGCAAGTGGACTGGGAAAATCAGGTTGCAGTGGATTGCGAGAAAAAGAATTTGTGGAATGTCTATGAGGTGGCTTTTTGGAGCAGCTTGTGGTCGAGCCCACAACGGAACAGGCAATACTGGATTTAGTCAATACAGTGTGGAGCGATGAAGGGTCTAGGCCTGAAACGTCGACTCTCCTGTTCCTCTGATGCTGCCTGACCTGCTGTGTTCCTCCCGCTCCACACTGTATCAACTCTGACTCCACCATCTGAAGTCCTTGCTATATCCTAATACTGGATTTAGTGTTGTACAATGAGGCAGGCTTGATACAGAAGCTTAAGGAACCCTTAGGAGGCAGTGATCATTATATGATTGAATTTACTCTGCAATTTGAGAGGGAAAAGATAGAATCAGAGGTAACGGTATGACAGCTGAATAAAAGCAACTACAGAGGCATGAGAGAGGAGTTGGGCAGAATTGACTAGGAGAGTAGCCTAGCAGGAAAGGCAGTGGAACACCAATGGCAGGAATTTCAAGGAGTAATTTAGGAGACACAGCAAATATTCATCCCTAGGAAAAAGAAGCGTAGTACAGGGAAGATGAGGCAACCGTGGTTGACTAGGGAAGTCAGGGATAGCAATAAAAACAAAAGCGAAAGCATATAATGTGGCAAACAGCAGTGGGAAACCAGAGGATTGGGAAGCTTACAAAGACCAACAGAGGGCAACAAAAAAATAAGGAGGGAGAAGATTAAATATGGGGGTAAGCTAGCCAGTAATGTAAAAGAGGATTGTAAGAAAGAGTTTATTTCGATATATAAAGGGCAAAAGAGAGACAAAAGTGGACATTGGACCGCTAGAAAATAATGCTGGAGAGTTAGTAGTGGGGAACAAGGAAATTGCTGAGGAACTGAATAATTTGCATTATTTAATACTTTGCATCAATCTTCGCAGTGGAAGACATGAGTGATATCCCAAAAATTCAAGAGAGTCAGGGTGCAGAGCTGAGTATGGTGGCCATCACCAAGGAGAAGATGCTAAAAAACTAAATGACCTGAAGGTGGATAAATCATCCGGACCTGATGGACCACAACCCAGAGTTCTTAAGGAGATAGCTGAAGAGATAGTGGAGGCGTTAGTAGTGATCTTTCAGAAATCGCGAGAGTCAGGGCGGGTCCTAGAGCACTGGAAAATCACTAACATGACACCCCTGTTTAAAAAGGGAGTAAGGCAAAAGATGGAAAAATACAGGCCGATTAGCCTAACCTCGGCCATAGGTAAGATTTTGGAGTCCATCGCAAAGGATGAGATTTCTGAATACTCGGAAGTGCGTGGCAAAATAGGGCAAAGTCAGCATGGCTTTATCAAGGGGAGGTCATGCCTGACAAATCTGTTAGAATTCTTTGAGGAAGTAACAAGCAGGTTAGATCCAGGAGAGTCAATGGATGTTATCTACCTGGAGTTCAAGAAGGCATTTGACAAGGTGCCACACAGGAGGCTGCTGAGTAAGGTAAGGGCTTATGGTGTTAGAGGCAAGGTGCTAGCATGGATAGAAGATTGACTGTCTGGCAGAAAGCAGAGAGTGGGGATGACAGGGTCTTTCTCAGGATGGCAGCTGGTGACAAGTGGTGCTCCGCAAGAGTCAGTGTTGGGACCACAACTTTTCACTTTATACATTAATGATCTAGATGAAGGAATTGAGTGTGTTCTGGCTAAGTTTGCAGCCAATACAAAGATAGGTAGAGGGACAGGTATAAGAGGCAGGGAGGCTGCAGATGGATTTGGACAGGTTAGGAGAGAGGACAAAGAAGTGGCAGATGGAGTACAACGTGGGAAAGTGTGAGGTCATGCAGTTTGGTAAGAATAGAAGCATAGACTGTTTTCTAAATGGGGAGAAAATTCAGAAGTCTGAAGTACAAAGAGACTTTGGAATTCTAATCCAGGATTCTCTCAAGGTAAACTTGCAGGTTGAGTCCATAGTTAGGAAGGCAAATGCAACTTTGGCATTTATTTTGAAAGGACTTGAATATAAAGGCTAGGATGTACTTCTGACGCTCTATAATGCCGTGGTCAGGCCACATTTGGAGTATTGTGTGCAGTTTTGGGCCCCATATCTCAGGAAAGATGTACTGTCCCTGGAGTGAGTTCAGAGGAGGTTCACAAGAATGGTCCCAGGAATGAAAAGCTTAATATATGAAGAACGTTTAAAGACTCTGAGTCTATACTCGATGAAGTTTAGAAGGATGAGATGGGAATCTAATTGAAACTTACAGAATACTGAACAGCCTGGACAGAGTGGACTTTGAGAAAATGTTTCCATTAGCAGGAGAGACTAGGACCCAAAGGCACAGCCTTAGAGTAAAGGGAAGACCTTTTAGAACAGAGATAAGGAGAAACCTCTTCAGCCAGAGAGTGGTGAATCTATGGAATTCACTGCCACCGAAGGCTGTGGAGGCCAGGTCATTGAGTATATTTAAGGTGGAGATAAATAGGTTCTTGATTGTCAAGGGGATCAAGGGTTACGGGGAGAAAGGGGGAGAATGGGGTTGAGAAACCTATCAGCCATGATTGAATAGCAGAGCAGACTCAGTGGGCTGAATGGCGTAATTTCTGCTCCTATGTCTTATGCTCTTAACAGATTGATCATGTATGATAGCCACCTTTTCCTCAATTCAAAATTGTTTTGTTCCAATGATCAGACAAACTGTTAACATTATGTTCACACTTAGCTTTGTTTTTATGTTGCTTATTTCAATAAGTGCATAATAAGGTAAAGTCGCCATGGTCTTACCACCATGTGGCTGTTCTCTTATTAGACAGACAATTGGTAATGGTTTAACCCGAGTCACAACGCCTCAAGTGAGGCGAGAGGTTGAGAAGGAGAGTCTGTCATGGTAACCTGAGCCATTGTGGGAATTAAACCCATGTTATTGGCATCACTCTGCATCACAAACCAGCCATCCAGCCAACTGAGCTCAGTTGTCCTCAGTGTTCTGGCCAATATTTATCCCTCAACCAAGGTCATGAGAAAGAAAAGAATTACCTCATCAGTGTCACATTGTGGTTATGGGACTGCATGATATGCAAATTGGTTGCTGCACTTTCCAAATTACACCATTGACTTCAATTCAAAAGTATTTAATTTGTAAAGTGCCTTGAGACATTCAGAGGTTGTGAAAGATGCTTTTAAATGTAATTCTTTTAAGGTGATATTGTTAATATGGTTGCAATCCTATTATAAGCATCAATAATGTATAATTATAGCATTGGTTTGAAATAAAATTAAGATTTTAAGACTAATAATTAAAGTTTAAATTTCTTTCTTTTTAGATTACATTTAAATAAACTGCTTGAAGCTGAAAATTATTTTAAACAGGCTTTAGAATTCAGGCAAAAATGGTATGGAAATTTGCATCCTGTAGTTGCTGAGGTACTCGAACCCCTGGCAGATTTGCTGTGCTATCCTAAGTACTCAAAAAGGTAAATATTACAATCTATACTTCTTCCTCCCTAAGAAAATAAACAGGTGAAATGTTTTATGGCCAAAATATGAATTGCTATGAATTTGTCTGCAGTAGTGCCGCAAATGTATGGCTTAAGTATGTTAGTCATGTGTATTGGTTCAGTGGTGCCTCTGTTGGTACAAGTGGAATTGGAGGGCACACATTAGTGCTGATATCAGCTTGGCTGTTGGAAAGGTAGCAAATCAGGCCAAGAAGTTCCACCTTCTGGATGAAAGACGAGCTTGGAATCCCAGGTGCATTTTATCCTGCATACATTCCAGTGCACAGGCACCAAGTAGCTGACTGGTTTGTGAACTAGTGATTAATTATCAATGCAAAGTCCTTTTGTTCATCAACAACTATATGATTGACTCTCAGGTAGCTGGGCAGCTTGGGAATATGAATCTTTTGAATCACAGAATTCCTACAGTGTGAAAACAGGCCATTCAGCCCATACTGAACCTCCAAAGAGAAGCCCATCCACCTACCCTTTCCCTGGCTAATCCACATAGCCTGCACATCCCAGGGTGCTATGGGCAATTTAGCATGGCCAATTCATCTAACCTGCACATTTTTGGACTGTGGGAGGAAACTGGAGCATTCGGAGGAAACCCACGCAGACACAGAGACAACGTGCAAACTCCACACAGACACTTATTCAAGGATGGAATCGAACCCAGGTCCCTGGTACTATTAGGCAGTAGTGCTAACCACTGAGCCACCATGCTACCCTAAATGGTAGAAGCAATCGCATCTCCATAAGAACAGGAGCTGTCTCTTTCCTCTTCAATTAAAAAGAGGCTTAAACCTGAAGAGAGCTAGTTCATTTTTCTCCTGAACAATTGATGAAAGCAGTGCCTCTTAAACAGTAAGCCAGAGACTTTATAAGTATGAACCAGTCACCCTGTGCCTCCTTTAATCAAGTGGAAGTATACAGAAAAGGAGAAGCAAGGAGCAATTGATTCTGACAAACTAAATAGACCATCTCAGCTGACACTATGATTAAGTACCATTGAATTGTCTTCACAGTCGTTTCCTCTGCCCATCCCACTCGTATTTTTTTCCTCTGCGTCTATTTATAGAGGGGGAGTTTATAAGGGAGTTAGAGTTTTGACTAGAAAATTTACATGTTGAAAGTTCATAATTTGTTTATTTTTAGTTAGAATCTGTTTAGTTATAATTTGTTGTCATTCTTGTTAATTGCGGCAATCTCATCCTTGTGTTTTGTCAACCTGGGTCTGAAAGACAGGTGAATTGGGAATTCTGCATTCCATTTGAAAGCTTTAACTTTTGTGTTGACTCCAAGAATGGCATAGCTTGATTTCCAGCATGTTACTCCCATGAGATGTAACAGAAAATGATGCTGCAAAAAAAAGTTTACTAGGAAATTTGCTTTAATATTCTGTCCAATGGAAATGTCCCTTTCATGCTGCATTTAAACATCAACTTTGAATATGAATGAAAATCCTGTGATCAATCATGAACAAAAACATGATACATGAAAATGTAAACATCAGACAGTTGCATTTGACGGGGTCGAATGGTTTGGAAAAGTCCTGCCCAACTCTGTCTCTTATTTCAGTGGAAGAGCATTGGAACTGCCAGTAGAATGGTGCAAACACCTGAGGCCATTTCTCTGGTTTATTTCAGGTTTCTACTGCTGCAGGTGTCCAATAGTAGCCCCATGGAATTTAAGGGCCTAGTGTTTGGGTCAATTTTGATCTGAAAATGCCTCCTGTATGATATAAATAGTGGGGATATTTTCAAAAGAAAATCAATTTGGAGGGTAACATAGATGACTATAAGAGAAATTGTAAGACATAACTACAGAGCACTTCACATCAGAAACTCATCTTGGGGCTGACTGTCATGATCTGCCTTGATTTTGTTATTTGGAATACGTGAGGTCAGGTTATTTGTTGGATGGCTTGGCTTTTCAATAGATTGCCTCTTTATCCTTTCACACAGTGATGCTTTCTTAATTTGTAGCTTAGACTGGAGTCAATCAAAAAGGCTTTATGAACAAGTGGTCAAAATTCAAGAGGACCGTATGCAGCGGGCCACATCTTCAGAAATTAGAAATCAGATCAATCTCCACAGAGCCATTATTATCTATAAGCTAAGTAAGATAAAATATATTGATAAATATATCCTATTTCTTTATGTTTGGATAAGTGAGTTTCCTAAATTATTAACTTGTTATTATTTATTATCTGCCCTTAATTAATTAATTATTAATTATCTGCCCTTTGTAGTAGTGATATTCACACATTCATAAATTGCCCACAGCTTTGCACATGACCCATTAAATAGAAAAGACCTATACATGAGCTGACACCAGAGTTAGGAGAAAGAGATATTTCAGAAATCCTCTCAACAGAGAGCTGCTTCCTGGTCACAATCTGCGTATGCATTGTGACAATTTGCGTAGTAAAATTGACTGGGAAATAGTGGCATAGCAATTTACAAAGCATAATTAGAAAAGAAAAAGATTATTACGATGATGATAACTTTGAATAAGATCCTGTAGACTGAAACTTGTTTCAGTAAAAGCATGTTAATATTTCTGCAAGTGTAGTTTAGATGCAAGTAGAATGAACCTTTGCAGGCTGTAAATAAAATCAAATGATGCAGAAAAGAAGAAAAAAAGAAAACAAGGTTACTTAGCATTTGGGCTATAAGCAATCACAGCTTTTGTGACACTTCAAACAAAACATTGCAAAATAAGCATTCTCCCATCCAAAATCGAGCCAAGGAGGAATTTTTTTCTCTCAGATGGTTGTTCATCTTTGGAATTGCATTCCATAGAAAGCAGTGTAAGCAGGATCATTGAGTGTATTCAAGGCTGGGTTGACAGATTTTTGTTCTACAAGGCAGTATGTGGAACAAGCAGGAAAGTGAAATTACGGTCCTAACCAGATCCACTAAGATCTTATTGAATGGCAAAGGAGGCTAAAGGTGGGATGAATGGCCTATGCCTTGTCCTATATCTTGTGTGACTTTTTTATGATTTTAATGTATATTTTTACTGATACTAGCATTTTCAGACTCTATTTATTCATTCATGTTTTAGTTTTATTATAGTGAAATGATATCCATGAAAAATATTTACTAATGTATAGTTCATACTGTCCAGACAAATTGAAGCTAATTGTTGAATCATAGAAATTTACCAAACACCTTTTCTTTACACAAAACAATCATGAAGTACTACCGTGTCCATAAAACCAGCATGTTTTATGACCAGGCGAGGAGGGATGAATTAGTTCCTGTCTTTTTAAGCCCCCCTTGGTTGTCTGCCACAAAATGTTATAGTTCTTTTTAGCCTGTAAACAAGTTTGAATTAAAATGTAGCATTGGTAAGTGAAAGGAAAAGAGGAATTTCATTACTTACTAATGCCCCCTCCAAAAAAAATCAGACATATATGCACATACAGATAGAAATTTATAAAACAGTAAATGCCTAGTACAATAGGAAAATAAAGCATAAGCAGTTTAAAAAGTTTTGAAAGAGCCTTTGAGTTGTTATAGCTGAATTTTAGAACATGGCTGTCTTGCTGATGGCTTGTATCATCATCTGTATTGAAGTTTGTAGAATCCTTGAGTTGTGGGTGAGTGAATGTTTTTCTGAGTTGTTCTATCACTGATGCTGGCTTTTGAATTGTTGAGAAGGAAATGGAGAGAGAGAGTGCCTTTCAGTCCTGCTATTACCAATCCATGTTCTTTCTCTCCAGTCCAAAAGTTGTTTTCCTGAAATGCAGTTTGCATGTACATTGGCTGGTTTTTTTTATTCCAAGCTGGATGATCCCAGCTTATTAAGTTTCCAGAAACATGTAAATCAAAAATAGGAGAGGGCAGTTTCTTCATACCTGGCTGAGTTTTAGTGCCTTTTGATAAAATATTAATTTTGTCTTATTTTATCTCACATTGGTTTTTTGAGCTTGGTTCAATCTGATCAGGTGACCACAACTGACATTTTAAGATCATATTTCTTCCTTTTTAAAACCATTATAGTCCATTAAGGACTCAGATATTAAAACTAGATGATGGAAGTTGAAAATTGATAGTCCACATGGTACCACTATTGTGACAAGCACATGATGGAACTCCAGCTTTGTCAGAGTTGGAAGATAGTGAAGGTGCTGAATAATTTTGACATTTTGAATCATGACTTATTACTGAAAAGTCCCTGTAGTATCCAAAACCAGTATTGTTTTCATCATTTGCTCATCATGCTACTACAGCAAAAATGAGCTGACATTTGTTACAGCAATAACTGATCCTATGAAAATCCAATTCTGTATAAGCTTAAATGAAGTATTGTTTCTGCATGAAGACATGGACTTCTAGATATGGTTGTTTGTATACGATATAAAGAAAAAAGACAACTTGTGCAATGGAAAGTATAAAATTCGCTGTTTGGTATTTTGCAATTTTATATTTCTCTAAATAGGTAAACTATTAAAAAGTGAAGGCAATTCTCAGGCTAGAAAAAAAGCAGCAGAATGTTTACAACACTCATTTGACTTACTAACTGAACTGCTGGGTCCTAATCATCATTTAACAATGGAGGTGCGAAGGTATGACATGTTTGGATGTTCTCAATTTTTTAAAAAATATGAAGTATTGTATCTCAGAAGTATCTTTTTCCTCATAGGCTGCTGAAACAGACAGAGAAAGAAGTCTGTAAAGATATGACACTTTTGATGAGTTTGGATAGTCCTAAAGTGTCTACCAGTTTGCTAACAGCAAAGAAAGATGATCAGCCAGAATCTGATTCACAGTGTCCTTATGAAAGATTGAAGATGCACCTTGATTCAAAGACTTTAGACAGGAGCCAAGCTGACAGCCCGCAGATGACTGCCAATGTCAACTCTGCACAAACAACACAACCCGTTGACAGTTCAATAGAAAAGACACAAACAGGTGTTGATTATAACATATATTCTGATGATCCTGTTGTACTCGAACAGGATATAATAGATTATAATGCCGATTTCGAAGAGGAATGTTTAACCAATTCAAGATCAGGTTCAAATTTATATATTTCTAAACATGCTTTGCTTCCAAGGCCAACTTTATGGATGGAACAGCCAAAATCTAGTCACCCAGATATTAAAAACAATTTATCAACAACGACCAAAAAACAGTCCTTGCTTGGTTCAATCTGCAGACCATTAACTACTTGCAAAGTGTCTGCGTTTGGGCCTAATATTAACACTTTAGTACCACCTTTAAGAACTAAAGCAGTATCAGAAAGACTCAGAATCATTTACCAATCAGCTTGGCATCATCCACCAGGACTGCACCCAGCTCTTAAAAAGCCTTTCTCATCCATGAGACATGTGCTGAAAAAGAATCCTGAGATAACTTGGAATGTGCATCACGTAAATACACCTAAGTATAAAGCCATTTGGCAGTAGATTTGGCTGAGATTTCCATGTAACTTGTTTTGCTTTCAGGCAGGACTGTCCAGTAAGATGCATATTCAAACTGAATGAAGTTTGAAATATTAGAGGATGTCTCAACTGATATCATTTTTGCATTCCTTTTCTTTACCAGTTTGGAGAGTAGAACCCCAGACAGCTAATTAGCGGCGCTAAGGATTTTATAGACAGGTATTGACTAACAAATAAAAGAGAAAAATGATAAGCATGATTTCTTTCTTTCTATTCTGTTCTGTAAATTCAATATAAGGCACAGTAAAAATGGAAATTTATAAAACGTAAAAACCGTTCAAAATTACTAGATAGCAATATCTGTGGAATAACAAGGTGTAGAGCTGGATGAACACAGCAGGCCAAGCAGCATCATAGGAGCAGGAAAGCTGACGTTTTGGGCCTAGACCCTTCTTTTTTGACAGCATTGTTACAATCAATTCTTGTGGTTGTCATTCACTAGAAGATAGCTGTGTTTAAAAAGTGTTAAGTCCACACTTTTAATGACAGTTTTATTTCAGTTAACGATATAACTCACACCTCACTGATTATTTGACAGTTTCTTTGATCCGTACATTTTATAGCCAACCAGGAAACAGACTGGATATCTTCTAATCAATCAATTCAGGAATGTTATATCACATCTCAGGAGCAGGTGGGACTTGAACCCAGGATTCCTGGT
The DNA here is from genome assembly GCA_024137785.1 of Ginglymostoma cirratum. Lineage (NCBI taxonomy): Eukaryota > Metazoa > Chordata > Chondrichthyes > Orectolobiformes > Ginglymostomatidae > Ginglymostoma > Ginglymostoma cirratum. Next base: position 11,555,660 of record JAHRHZ010000020.1, read on the forward strand.
TCAGATTTTTTTCCCCCCAATCAATCTATTCAGAGATGTTATTACATACCTCTGGAGCAGATAGGACTTGAACCTGGGTCTCTTGGTCCAAAGTTAGAGACACTACCACTGCACTACAAGAGAACTCTCCCTGATTCAGATTATTAGCTCCCCATATTTATGCCACCAATTCCCTCCCAATTAACCCTCTATTAATATACCTGTCATCACCAATTCTTGCATTCCATTAGGTCACATGAATTCCTTCAGACGATATTAGATTTCCCTTTCTAACGTTCAGATCAATCAATATATATAGTAAAAACATACAAAACAACACTTTTTAACTTTGCATGTTAAAGTTCAAGTGTCCTTTTTCCAGTAGGTCCAACAATTTCTTAGATTTTGCTCCTTTCTTTGTAAAATAATCAGATAGCTGACTGCTGTTATCCATGTATTTCACTTTGGAATTTCCCCATTCTCTGTTTTAAACTGCAATGTCAATTCTCAGTTGTATTCATGAATACATTTTATTGAGTCTACATTATCAGAAGAGGTTGCAGTGGAATGGTAATGCCACTGGATCAGTAATTCACAAATTCAGGCTAAGGATCTGGAGATAACAAGGTGTAGAGCTGGATGAACACAGCAGGTCAGGCAGCATCAGAGGAGCAGGAAAGCTGATGTTTTGGGTCTGGACCCTTTTTCAGAAATGGGGGAGGGGAAGGGGACTCAAATAAATAGAGAGGGGGGGAGGTGAATGGAAGGTGGATAAAGGAGCAGATAAGTGGAGAGGAGATGGACAGGTCAAGGAGGCGGGGAAGGAGCTAGTAAAGGTGAGTGTAGGTGGGGAGTTAGAATGGGGGTTGGTCAGTCAAGGGAAGACAGACAGGTCAAGGAGACGGGGATGAGGCTGGTAGGTAGGAGGTGGGGGTGGGGGTTGGTCAGTGAGGTGGGAGGAGCGAAGAGGTGGGAGAAAAGACGGACAGGTCAAGAAGGTGGGGATGAGCTGTGCTGGTTTTGGGATGAGGTCAGAGGTGGGGAGAATTTGAAGCTTGTGAAGTCCACATTGAGACCATTGGGCTGCAGGGTTCCCAAGCAAAATATGAGATGCTGTTCCTGCAATCTACTTCATTTTCTCACAAGAAAGATACACCGTCCCACCTCTGATTTGTTACGTTTTGCAATTAAACATTGGAAAGTCTAAAGCCAATGCTTCCAGCCGTTACCACAAACTTGTTCTCATCTTTGTGTCATCACTGTTTGTGATTGTTGGGAATAAAATTACATGATCCTCAGCATTGACTAAAATACGTCCTACTCCCTGGATGCTGTTTCAGGTTGAACCAGAATTTTTTGGTGTGGACCTGACTGTTCACTACTTTGGTGTCCTATTTGACCTTGAACTTAACTTCCATTCCTGTCCATTGGCAAAATATCCCATTCCTGCAGTGTTATCCGCCTCTGTCTCAGTCTCTACTTTAGCCCATCCACAACTGAAATTCTCAACCCTTGCCTTTGATACTCCACCATAACCATTCTAGTGTTCCCTGATCAGACTTCCTAGTTCCAGTATGCATAAACTTTTGCTCATACAAAACTCTGATGTCTGTATTCTAACTCTGACTCAGTCCCATTAATACTTCACACTCTATGCTCAGTGACCTTTGACCTTGATTTATTCACTGTTTTCAAATTATTCTATTGCCATGTCACAAAAACATAAGCTGCTGGAAAAGCTCAGGAGGTCTGGCAGAATCTGTAAAGTCAAAAATCAGAGTTAACGTTTTGGGTCCGGTGACCTTTTCTCAGAACTGTTCTGGGGAAGGGCCACCGGACCCAAAACATTAACTCTGATTTTTTTCTTCACAGATGCTGTCAGATCCACTGAGCTGAACATGGAACATAGAACAGTACAGGCACTTCGGCCCACAATGTTGTGCTACTAAGATCAAACTACCCAGCGTACCCTATATTTTACTATCCTCCATGCGCCTATCCAAGAGTCGCTTAAAAGTCTCTAACGTATCTGACTCCACTACCACTGTTGGCAGCGCATTCCACACACCCACCACTCTCTGTGTAAAGAACCGACCTCTGACATCTCCCCTATACCTTCCTCTAATCACCTTAAAATTATGCCCCCTCGTAATAGTCATTTCCGCCCTGGGAAAAAGTCTCTGACTATCCACTCTATCTATGCCTCGTCATCTTGTACATCTCTATCAAGTCACCTCTCATCCTTCTTTGCTCCAATGAGAAAAGCCCTAGCTCCCTCAACCTTTCCTCATAAGACCTGCCCTCCAGTCCAGGCAGCATCTCGGTAAATATCCTCTGCACCCTCTCTAAAGCTTCCACATCCTTCCTATAATGAGGTGACCAGAACGGAACACAATATTCCAAGTGTGGTCTAACCAGGGTTTTACAGAGCTGCAGCATAACCTTGCGGCTCTTAAACTCAATTCCCCTGCCAATGAAAGCCAACACACCATATGGCATCTTTACAACCCGATCAACTTGGGTAGCAACTTTGAGGGATCTATGGACATGGACCCCAAGATCCCTCTGTTCCTCCACACTGCCAAGAATCCTGCCATTAACCCTGTATTTTGCATTCAAATTCAACCTTCCAAAATGAATCACTTCAATCTTTTCTGGGTTGAGTTCCATCTGCCACTTCTTTGCCCAGCTCTGCATCCTGTCAATGTCCCGCTGCAACCTACAGCAGCCCTCCACACTATCCACAACTCCACCAACCTTCGTGTCATCGGCAAACTTACTAACCCACTCTTTGACTTTCTCATCCAAACCATTTATAAAGATCACAAAGAGCAGAGGTCCCAGAGCAGATCCCTGCGGGACACCACTGGTCACCAAGCTCCAGGCTGAATACTTTCCATCTACTACCACCCTCTGTCTTCTATTGGACAGCCAGTTTTGTATCCAGACAGCCAAATTTCCATGAATCCCATGCCTCCTTACTTTCTGAATGAGCCTACCATGGGGAACCTTGTCAAATGCCGTGCTAAAATCCATATACACCACATCCACTGCTCTGCCTTCATCAATGTGTTTTGTCACATCCTCAAAGAATTCAATAACGCTTGTGAGGCATAACCTGCCACTCACAAAGCCATGCTATTTCTAATCAAATTGTGCTTTTCCAAATAATCATAAATACTATATCTCAGAATCCTCTCCAATAATTTGCCCACCACAGAAGTAAGACTGATCGGTCTGTAATTCCCAGGATTATCCCTATTCCCTTTCTTGAACAAGGGAATGACATTTGCCACCCTCCAATCATCTGGTATAACTCCATTTGACAGTGAGGACGCAAAGATCATTGCCAAAGGGGCAGCAATCTCTTCCCTCGCTTCCCGTAGAAACCTTTGGCATATCCTGTCTGGCCCAGGGCACTTATCTATCCTCACGTTATTCAAAATTTCTGGCTTTTCCTGCAACTTCAGTTTTTGTTCCTGATGTACAGCATCCAGAGTTCTTTCGGTTTCTATTGCTATGCTAGCCTCCCATCTCTCCACGAAATCTCTAGAAAACCCTTTAATCTTTGCCAGTTCTACAGCTCTCCGAGAATTCACTGTTCCGCACTTGTGCACCCCAATGTCCTTGGCCCTACCATGTGTGTCTATGCTTCCAACAATCTCTGCTCTGAGCTCCAGAATACCTCTATAAACCTCTCCAGCTTGCTTTCCTCCTTTAAGAAGAATAATGGCAAATTGATAATATTGCTGATCTAGTGATTAAAAGACCTGAGTACTTTGAGGGCACAAATTCAACTTCCACCACTACAACCTGTCCCTTAAGCTACTTGCAACAGGCAGAGTACTGATTACATCCAACCAGCTCGTGTTTGCAAAATCCAGAAGATGGTGTCCAACATTAAATATGATACCATGATTAGTCACTTGATAAACTATCCTGATTGTGCTAAGAGTTACACTAACAACCAATTTGAGATTTAATTTGGGCTTGTGGTATTGTTCACTTATCTGTGTTAGAAGCCAAATAACAAACATTGCACCTTGTTAATTAAACAAAATCTTGGTGTACAGCTATTCACTTGTGCATTTCCCATGGCAATGCAATGACAATTCCAAGCTGAGTTGCTGACTTTGAATTTAAACTAACATTTGCTGATTAACTGTACCGTGGTGCTTTCTCTGTGGAAGTGCTTCAACTAATCAGAGTCAACTTGCCAACCAACCAGCATTCTGTACTCATTCAGTATAAATTTTTGTTACCTTCAAAATTTGTTATTCTTGTGATTCTATCCTGATGAGCACAAGATGAAAAGCTTCAACAGTATGTCACTTCTTCAGTAATATTCAATTTAAATTCAGTGAATTAATAAATCTATAATTAAAAGCTGGTCTTATTAATAGCGATCGTGAAACTACTGTTAAGACTCAATGGGGTAGCACCTTTGAAATCAAGCCCCGCTATTCCGGGAGTTGTCACAAAAGGTAAAGATTATATAAGGTATGGAAAATTCACCAATTTACTCTGGCTTTCAGATCCAGATTGATAGAAAGCACAGAAATGCCCTACTCCCATTCATATGTTCCTAAGCCCCTAACCTGGCTGAGCTAGTTCACCGACAACACTGGCATCTACTCAACGATTTGGAAATTACCCAGGCATTTCCTGTCCATTAGAAGCAGGACAAGTCCAATTACTGTACCATCAGTATACTCACGATCATCAATTAAGTAATGAAAGGTGTCATTAACCATACTATCAAGTGGCATTAATACAACAACAACCTGTTCATTGATGCTCAGTTTGGATTCCACCAGGATCACTCAATTCCAGACCTCATTGCAGCATTGGTCTAAGCACAAAAATACTGAATTGAAAAGGTGAAGTGGAAGTGACTACCCTTAACATCAAGCAGCATTTAACCAAGTATGGCATCAAGAAGCCCTGGCGGAATGGAAGTCACTCAGGCTCAGAGGCGAAAAGTCCATTGGTTGGATTCATATCTAGTGCAAAAGAAGATGTTTGTGGTTGTTGGAGGCCAAACATGTCAAAATGAGAATGTTGCTACAGGAGTTCCTCAGGATAGTGTCCTCTTTCCTACACAGGTCCCACAGTCATAATGTTAGTGGTGGGGATATTAGCTGTTGATTGCAGAACAGTTAGTATCCCTGAAACTAAAGGTATTGATACAGGTCATTGTTAAAAACTAGAATTTAAAAGATTGGTCAGAGTCCAGGCATATATTTTTCTGGTCAGTGTTTAATTCTTTTCCTACTCTACAAAACTACAACAGTGGTGATTATTTCTTCCCCATATACAACCAATCAAATTATCACCCAATTATCCTTTAATTAACAAACAACCATCACTTATTCCCTAGTTCCATTTGGTGTCAGGCCTCCCTGACAGACCTGACTAAATAACAACATATTCTCCTTCTCAAAAAAACATAAACAATAATGATAAAAACAAATAACACAAAAGATACAAAATGACAATACATTGTGCAGTAGGACAACATACTCCCATTTCATTTTTTGTCGTTTGATTTCCAAATATCCTCATTTCCAGTATTTTTAGCAGTTTTTAGAACACGTTCCTTCCTTCATAAAACAATTAGATAGTTGACTGCTGCTATCCATCTATTTCAATTTGGAGATTCCTCATTTATCCAACATCTGATTTTAAACTGCATTTCTATCCTTTGTCTTAGTCATTCTTGCATTTTGTTGAATGAATTTTTTTTTATTCATTCATGGGGTGTGGGCGTCACTGGCTGACCAACATTTATTGCCTGTTCCAAGTTGCCCTTGAGAAGGTGGTGGTGAGCTGCCTTCTTGAACCACTGCACTCCACCTGTGGGTTTACCCACAATGCCATTGGGTAGAGAATTCCAGGACTTTGACCCAGCGACAGTGAAGGAATGGCAAGTCAAGATGGTGAGTGACTTGGAGGTATGTACTTCTGAGGTTGTATAAGACTGTGGTCAGAGCACATTTGGAATACTGTAAGCAGTTTTGGGCCTGGTATCTCAGGACGCTTGACCTGGTGTTGTAGGAGTTCCAGAAGAGGTTCACAAGAATGATCTGAAGATGAAGGGCTTGTCATATGAGGAGCAGATGAGAACTCTTAGTCTGCACTCGATGGAATTTAGAAGGATAAGAGGGGATCTGATTGAAACTTATGGAATAGGTAGGATGGCTGTGGAGAAGATATCAAGAACTGCACATGCTGGAGTCAGAGTCAACACTGTGTGGAGCTGGAAGAACACAGCAGGTCAGGCAGCATCAGGCGTCGGGACCCGAAATGTCGACTTTCCTACTCCTCTGATGCTACTTGACCTGCTGTGTTCCTCCGGCACCACACTGTGATGGCTGTGGAGAAGATGTTTTCAATAGTAGGAGAGACAAGGACCTGAGGGCACAGCCCCAGAAGGATGGGACAACCCTTTAGAATGAGATGAGGAGGAATTTCTTCTGCCAGTGAGTAGTAAATCTGTGGAACTCATTGTCACAGAAAACTACGGAGGCCAAGTCACTGAATGTCTTTAAGACAGAGATAGATAGGTTTTTAATTAGCAAGGGGATCAAGGGTTACTGGGAGAAGGCAAGACAATGGGGTTGAGAAACATATCAGTCATAATCAAATGGTAGAGCAAACTGAATATGCTGAATGGCTAATTCTGCTCCTGTATGTTAAGGTCTTATGAAGCTTGCCTGGTTGCTGGGTTGTTCTGCAGGTCTTGGCATCTCCACACAATCGCTCACAATCCCCTCCTGCCAATTCAAGCATTTTCTCCTTTTATCTTCTAAAGAGATCAATGTCAGCCACCTGCCATTGGTCTTGGCCCTTACAGCTTTATTGTGGGCTGTTTTCTCCTGCGATGACACAAAAGAAGCTTTTGAATGAGATGGAAGTTGTGGAAGAACTATTTGTGATCGTACAGTTGCAGGAAAGTTGGTGAAGTGTTCTGTGTGAGTGAATAGGAAGCACAAAGGGTAGAAAGGCTTTGCCCCTTGAGGGGAAATGGAGTGCACAGCAGCTGTTGAGGGAACATGCTTCATGCAATAATGACAATGGTAAACCATGGGCTTTGGTGGCAGGTGGATGCAGGAGCAGAGATAGAATGAGTGTGAAGTAGCAGAGAGAAGATGGTAGCATTTATTCTAGCCAAGCGCAGAAGGTCATGAACCCTCTTGTGGCATTACTGCATGTTCCTCCAGACAATGGGCCCCTCACTGACCTAGGTGCTTGCTTCAGTTTGGGTTGGCTGTTTCTGGTGTTGTGATTTCTTCTGGTGTTCCTGGGGAAAGAAGGTGGTCTGCTTTCCACAACCCCAGTCCACCAGGACATCCAGGTGCCTGCAGACAGATTAGGATGCCAACTTGGCTCTCTCAGCCATGTTGTTTGGACTTGTATAGAAACACAAAAAGGACAATTCATGGCTTGCAGATCTTGAACTGCTGCGCAGCCTAATACCAGGGCTGTGGTATGAGTGTTGGAAGGTCCTGCCACTGCTGACCACCAGAGGTGCCACTGTGGCTGGAATAACTCCACAGAGGTCAGGTTCTCATCACCAAATCACCCTTTATTTACACATGGAGAGTCCTTGACACTGAGCCAGCTTCCTCAGAGCCAGCTCTTAGAGTGAACAGAATCTCTGACACTCCTGTTCTTATCTGTCAGCCAGGGCTCTCTGATTGGAGCTGTTAATCTGGTTCAGTCAGGGGATTCATATTCTATGGGGTCCACCTGGCTGACCTTGTTAGACACAATCACTACATTTACATAATTAATAAGATGGGTAGCAGAGAATTGTGTGTGAAAAATTGTCAGGGCTCACAGAGGGAAACTTTCCATGAAACCTAGCCAACATTTGGGAAATATTAGTCCATTGTATCCAAATTATTAAAGTGCAGTCAATGCAGCTTACTGGCAAGGATTACATATTGACAGAGCTTGATAAAATGATGGAAAATGAAGATTCACTATGCATTTCATACACATATGTTGGACCTTTAGAAAAAACAGCTATTGACAGATAATGGGCTAACTGAGAGTGGGCTAATTGATCGTGAAGCTTAGGATAAGGCCACTTACCCCAAAGAGCACCCAGCAGGTAGACCACCATTAGGCTGGCATATGTGCGAGAAGGACTAGTGAATGGAGGGACACCAACACAGTGGGAAGGGCAGGAAAGGCTACAGCAGTTACAAAAACTGCCTGAACGCGCAAGAAAAGGGCCAGAATATCAGGTGGTGGATTGGAAGCAGAAAGTAAAAGCCAGGAAATGTAGTTTAAGCTCAGATATGCTGAACTTAGCTCAAAGAAAAGATCAAGAACTTCTGAAAGGACATCCGGTGGCACAGGAGACAGGTCAAGTCATAGTGGTCCAGATAGGGCTGGGATACCCAGTAGGGGGCATAGTTTAACAAGAGCAAGGACCAAATAGCAGGCAGGAGCACAGAAGAAGTAAAAGTCCTAATGATAGCCCTTAGGACTGCTGATAAGCTCAATGGAAAATCAGTGGAGAAAGGAGAACAGAAAGAGTGTGCTTGGTAGAGAGAATCTGAAGTATACATGGTGGTGCCAGATAAAAGACAGCATTGTTCCTCTGGTGGGTATGTACGGAGAAAGTACTTCCTAATAGTGAGTATAAAGTTAAGGTCAAAGTTGTAATTCAGGAATTACAGAAACTGGGTGATCAGCAAGTAGGAGAAAACTCTCCAAACAGTCAGAAAAGTGAATTTGAGGACTTCTCTAACGCTTTATTGGTGACACACTCAGGGGCGTGTATCCATTGATGTCAAAACAACATTTTTGTAAATGTTATTGAGAAATACGTTTAAAGCCTCCAAAAGAAACTGGAGATATAGAAGGGAAATTACGGAGGTTAAATCGGTCGGTATTTTCTAGTTAGTTAGCCCTACTAAAAATAATTGTATTAAGCTAAAAGCAAAGCCAGAATCATTTTATTGCACCCGTGAAGAAAATCTAGCATGATGACTATGCAACAGCAGTGTTGCAATATTTGAGGAAGCAAGATTTCAGTAACAAATGTAAGCTTTAGCAACCAACTATTACATTTCTAGGACACATCATTTATGAATCAGGAAGCAGAGCTGATCCTCAAAAAACTAAAGCAATTAAAGAATTTCCACCACCATAAAGCTTCTGTGGGTAATGGGGTGGTGAATCAAATAGGAATTCTTTAATCTAATTTGGCACATGTAAGTGAATCACTGGCAATTACTTTGATAAAATCAAGCATGGTGGTGGGAAGAAAATCAACAAATTTCTTTTGAACACATAAAACAAATGCTATTTTCACCAGACACATTGACTCATTAACTTATAAAATGACCAACAATTGATTCTGCAAATACATCATTGTGTTCAACAGGAGACATATTTAATCAAGTTCAATGAGATGGCAAACACAGACTCATGTATGTGTGCACTATTAATAGAATGAATAGAAACCAAGCTGACTAGTCAGGTAGAAACCCAGACACATAACATTTCTTTATGGAGAGCATACATTGACTTGTTCAGTCTGACAACTCAGCTATCACTCTCCAAGGGGATTCTTGTGGCACAGTGGTAGTGTCCTTCCCTCTAGTCCAGAATGTTCAAGGCCTGCCTACTCTGGAGGTATGTCATAATGTTTGAATAGGTTGATTAAAAATAATTTACCACTCTCTTGCTGCATTTATAGTGCTGAAAGATAATTAATACATATCATCTATTTCTCTTCTCCTTAGCAATGATATTAACAAATCTTAACAATGTATTTGATGATATCAATATTATAGTCCTTGGCAAAAAGAAATGCAGTAATTAAAAAGAAAGCATTAGCAGCTACAACCAAGCATATCCAAGGAAAACAACAAACAAAAATCCCTTAAAATCTATATATTTTAACAAGCATTGCTCAATTTTCTAAAGTCCGCTTCTTTGGATTTGTGTCAATTTTTGTTTGTGTGTGTGTGTGCTGAATCCATATCTTGATAAGTTTGTGAGTCCTTTAAAGGCTGATATGGTCAAGTGTGTGTGAGAGTAACCACCTCCTGATCTAACAAGAATCGTGTAGATTAAATAAGATGCAGTTTATTGCAGGTCTGCAACTATTTGTAAGTTTTAAGAATATGTTCTGCATCACTACAATGACTCATGGGAGGACCTATCCTTATTTGATTTGGTTTATTATTGTCACATGTACAGTGAGAAGTTTTGCTTGCAGTAGAAACAGATCATACCATACAATGTGCATAGCTAAAAGAACAGAGTGAAGAGTACAATTTTATGGCTGCAGAGAAGGTGCACAGAGAACGAGATCAACGTTAAACTTAAAATCTGACAGGTCCATTCAGAAGTCTAATAATAGTGGGGAAGGAGCTGTTCTTGAATCTACTCATACAAGTATACAAAATTTTATGTCTTCTGCCTGACAGAAGAGGGTGGAAGAGAGCATAACGAGGGTGGGAGGGATATTTGATTTAGTTTTGAGGATGAAATTATTGCCAAAGGTTTTTAGTACCTCTTCAAATGTGTTTATTGCCTCTTTTATTCCTTGACAAATAGTATGTAATCTGCTATACACCTTATTTTTCACAGAAATGTATTTACCTGTTTTAGGTTCTGATTTGGTGTTCAGTTTAGAAGGTATTCTATATCTCAAGAATTGTTTCCACTAGAATGTCCAATTTTATGTTCTATTTGTCCCACCTCTGAAATTAAGTCTTCCTGGAAATACCATTTCTGATGCCAATCCTTGTGATTAGGTATTCAACCTATTTGAAGATTTTTATTTTGCAGTGATGGTGGTTCTCTGAAGCATTGCAGCTGTTCCGAAGGGTTTTCCTGCTCTTTGCAGCTTTGATGGAAATTCCTGCATTTTTGTGATTATTATGGAGGATTTCCTATCTTTTACGGATGGAATGGGATCTTCTAGAAAATCTTCCAGACCAGAATTGTTTGCTTTCTTAAACTGCCCATGTCTATTAGCTTTACATGACTGGTTTCACGATTTTGCTGGGTTTCCAATCCAGAATTATGTAAGATTCTCCCTTGGCCAAGTTCATTCTGTTTCTGTTTTCTGGCCATACCTTGTGGTATCCATATGGTGTTCAATCTGAGCTGCAAGTTATTTTTAAAATTCTTGCACTTTCAGTCTGAGTTACTACAGCATTTAAAGTTTTACCTTTGTGCCAGAGATTTGACCAATCTTCAATATCTATTTGCTCACCAGCTGAAATCTGACTTGGGACTATTCATGAAGATACAGCATTGTTGCAATATCACTGTAGGTTTTTGTTGCTTTAGTGTGTCTCTTATAAGGTCTGAAAATGTTTGCTTTCATCGTTTGAAAGCCTACATCAGAATCCCAGAATTGTTATTGCGCAGAAGGAAGCCATTTGTCCCATTGTATCTGCACCAGTTCATCAGTGTTGAGCGTTTCCATGAGTTTTATTTGCAGAGGAGCAGGGGTGTATTCCCTGTCCTCAGCTAGCTGTTTTCCTTACACCTTCTTGGTTACCAGAACATTTGCCTCATTAGGTTTGCTGAACTAAATGTTCAGATCCCACTACTGATCACCATGTTGCTTTTGGTGCCATCCATAACTTCTAAGTGTCTTGGTTCTTTAGGGTTTTATGTGGTGTTGTGCTGACAAGAAGAGTTTTGTACAATAAACAAATTACTTTTGTATCTCTGCAACTATTTTACAGGCTATGAGAATGGGCTCTGCTTTACTACAAATACTGTCAGGAAGTCCCAACCCTATGGCTGTCTCCCATGAGATCCTACTTTACATTCCCACCTAGCTCTTGTGACATCATTACAGTGAGTGGTGCTTATTGCACTCAATTAAATACTAGTCTCTTCAGACCCTTCCAGACCCATATACAACAATGACCTTCCTGTGAATCATAATCATCAACATTTTATGATGATAAAGGTATGGTATAAATATTGGCTGTTAGTGCTGTTGCAACTTGTAATTTCTTCTTTTGTGAATTAGGTGTTAAGTTATGAAAGGGTCTGAAATGAAAAGTGGTTCTATCAACATTATTATGAATTCACACCATATCACAACTACATAATAGATTGGGAAGCTAATTTCAATTCATATCCTGTTTATAACCAAATGTATTTTAATACAATTCCTTTCCTACATAATCACAAACTATATGGTTTATTTTGTTTTAACTGTGCGCATTTTGTTCAAGTGTTGAATGTTAATCTTGGGGCAATTATGCAATCCCTAGTTCTACTTGGCCCTTGAACCTTTTACATGGTGTAAACTTGGAGAATGTAAGCTAAGAACTTCATACATCATTTATTTTGTACAGCATTTCAGCTGCAAATAATTATTACAGCTTCATTAAGAAATACATAAACCTTTATTCTTGATCAGGAGGAACAGTTTGCTGAAATAGCTTGTAATCTGAGACATTTTGGGTTGAGCTGTGATTGACAGATAAAGAAATCAAACATGGGGGAAAGATTTCAACCCTCCCAACTCAGCAGTAGACTCACCAATTACAGTTTCACTGTCTGGAATTTTAACCTATTTTACCGAGTAAGTGGCAAGGATACTGTCCTGAAGCAAGCTTGGGTCTTCTTTAAAAATGTTAGTTAGGTTCCAATGACATCATTAGGCTTGGACTGAAATTTTAATAGGTGCTTTGAAACTGGTGTACCTTTAACAGAAAGTGAAGAATTTGTGAAGATGAGCCATTCCAGAAGAGGACCAACCAAGCTTTTTATTAATTAATAAACGAAGAATGTGGTGAGTATATCAAACAAGGCTGCCTGCATCTGTGGAGAGAGACAGAGATACAGACAGGCAAACAGAGAGCTGTCAACCCAGAACCCACTCTAATTCTCTGTCCTCTAATGCGACCAGGCCTGCCAAGTGTTCCTTGCAATTTTTGTTTCTATTTTGGATTTCCAATATCTAAAGTATGTTGTTATTGTCTTTATGTTTTATTTTTACTTTTCCTGTGGAGCCAAGGGGCTCAGATATCCTTCCAGCCCCTATGTGGAAATTGAGTGCTACTCTGTCCCAAACACATCTCCATACCTTTCCCAAAGGCAATCTGAAACACACTACCCTGTGGCTGTGGGCATCATTCCCATCCCCTTCTCAGTTGGGCAGTTGACTCTGGGCCTTAAGGTGATACCCCAATCTATTTTGATCCAGATCTCACACTATCACAGTCAGATTGATATGGCACTTGCCTGGATTTTCTAGATTTTGCTTCCCACCTCCCCACTTGACAGGTGTATACTGATGGAAGAGCTTCAGCTCTGATTGTAATCAACCCAGATCCAGGCTTTTGGAAAATGGTGAGTTCAGGTTTCAAGAAATTCTGGTATTTGTAAAACTTATCTGGTTCCCAGGAACTTCTACTGTGAAAAGAAGAGATACTTACAGTTTCAGGGGAGCCTTCCATACTTATGCCTTAGGCTTATGAAATGGAAAGCTAAGTCTGAAAAGGGTTGCTAGGCAACCATTAGCATAGAAGCCCCTTGGTCTTTTCAAAACCAGGTTTTCCAGTAGCTAAGGGCCAAAAACCCAGTTTGTAATTTTAATTGAAAGCTTTGCTTGCCTTCTCTCCAAATGTCACCTGGTTTTCTGTAAACAACACATGTAAAGAAGTTGACTTAATTTCTTAACGAAACTATGTCGTAAACCCTATTCAACCCTGAAAATGGCCAAATTCTTCCATTTTTAAAAAAAAATCCTTAAATATACATTCCCAACACCGGTCACGTTGCCATGGAATGCTCCAGGCTGTGTGACTTGTCCCTCATAGATAGGTTTATGCAGGAAAATAGATTTGACCACAAGACCCTCAGGCAATTGTCTGTACTTAACATCTTATAGGCCCCTGCAGTAACAAGAGATGGTAGATCCTTTTGGATGGTTGCCCAAACAGACTGTTAAAGTAATTTGACAGAATGCTTAATTGCCACACTTTCGAATATGTATCAGAAGCTTGGCTGGGGATGAGAATGGCCTTTTCCATCAGATGTTACTATATGTCCAGTTTCATGCCCTCTACATGTTGACCTTGAGGTGGTTGTGCTGGAGAACAGACCAAGATCCACTTCATTGTGGAATGGAGCTATGTAAAGAAGGTCTAGAAAGAGAGATGCTGCGGGTTTTGTTAATGTTTGTTCTGAGCCAACCCATGATACAGGGATGCACAGCAACTGTAGCTGGAGGAACATCAATTCTGTAAGAGAAGATCTTTGGTCTATCCAAAATTTGCCGGTCTCCCAGGGCAAAGAATTATCCTTGAATAAGTCCTATAAACTGGGACATTCATTCCAAAGTTCAGGGCTACCTGCTGAGGGATGCACTGAACATTGGAGCAGCTGCTGTAGGTGTACAAAGGAGAATCGTCACTTTTGAAGGTATACTAAGGCTGGAAAATGTAGTATCTCTTGGGCTGTATGTTTGATCAGATGTGTAGTTCGTGAATATCAAGAATATTGATAAAGTTGTTTGAGGCACCTCAGAATTGAATATGCTGTTGCATTTTCTGCAATATTAATGTGAAAGTATTTGCCCTCGGGCTGAATGTCTGCATTTGAATGTATGTAATTGAATGTATGTTGTAAATACTAAGAGAATTACAGTTATAACTGTATTGAGGTATCTAAGAGTGAAACATGTAGTGTGAAGAAAAGTTGAATGTTATTGCGCTTTCATTTTCAAGTCGAATGTTTTGTAATGTATTTTTATGAATGTTATGAATAAAGTATATTTCTTGTAAAATTGAATTTAAATAAACATTGAAATTGACTATATGGAACTTGAGGCTGAATGCCATGTGAGCAGTAATCACAGTTGGCAAACAACTATTCTTTCAGCCCATTCATTTGAAAGAGTGGTAAAATTTGTTGAACATCCAAGATTTATTGTGATACACTCACACTAAGAATCTATCCCTGGCTGGGAGCATGGAAGTGGTCTTATTGTCAAAATATTGTCGCTTTCTTTCTTTCCTCCAAGGAACTATTTGACCTTCATTTAGTATTTTCTGAATGGTGCATGTAATTATGAACTTGCCACATATTGAAATTGCAGTAATATCACCGCAGCCATTAGAACAACACAGGACACTATCATTCCAGCAACACCATTTTGCATTTCCTTCTGATACAGTCACCAAATTAGTGAAATATACATATAGGAACTAAGTTGAAAACTTTGACATCATATTTATCTTTTTAATCGGAGGGGACAGCAGGGCAGTTGAGAGTGTACATGTTTTCAGGATTGTTTGCTGCTTTGCTTCAGTAATGGCTCTATAAGCGAGGACATCTAAATATCCTTTGGCAGATTTTCTATGTTATGCAAGTTGGAAATATTAAATGATTTAATTCATAGAAATTAATGTTTTATTTGAGGAATTTGAATTCAATAATTAGTGTGTACTTTGCAAGAAAGGGATGCTGTGTGTTTGAGTAGGAAAATAGCCTTATCACTTAACCTTACAGATGTGTTATTTAGAGATAATAACTCTTAAGGTGTTCATTTGCACACCATTATAGCAAAAACAGAGCAATTAAAATTACGAATCGAACTCAGGCATCAACAGATTATTGTCATGGACAAGAGGAAGAAGACAACTCAATTATTTTTACTGGCTGTCTCTTTTGTAGGTAATTGAAGTCATTTTAAATGTATTTCTTACTTCTTTGTCCATTTTGAAATTAGGCGATGTACAGTCCATTGTAAAAATGACCCACAACAAATTCTTTTGGGTTAAGACTAGGTAGGGTTTATGATGATTCAAATGAGGTTTGGGCAGGGAATATTTTTCACGATATACTTTCACGATATACAAGTATACAAGGAAGGAAGAAAGAAAAAGGAATTACTTAAAAATCAATAGTTTTGGCATTGAGTCATGTGAATTAGGGTCCATTGACTCAAATGTCCAGTGAGGTTTTGCAGTTGGCTGGTCTAACAGAATACCTTTTCATAGAAGCTGGGATGTAGATGGATTGTTACGGTTGAAGGTGCAGCTGCATAATTCTTGTAGGCTTGGAAATTTCTTCACCTCTCATGCAAAATACAGGATTCTTTCTGGAAATGAGACGTTGAAAGAGATTCAGACTAGAGACCAGTTGTAGCAAAGCTTGGAGCTGCTTTATTTTTGACTGTATTGATATAAAGAGCAGATTGAGGAAATAACTAAAACTGTATAATTAAAGGCAATGGAACCAAGCTAATGGTTTCAGTTGGTCAACACGGGCTCCAGGTTGAAAGAGCTCAACTAATGAGATTGTTTTGATGTTACTTGTTAAAAAACATTGTGTGTTGTAGGAGATAAACATGGAGGCCTTTGGTGCCATCTTATACATGTGTTTCAATGGTTTCCTTTGTTCTAAACTGGTTGAAGTATTCATTTGAGTAGGGTGGCCTGAAACGTGATTTAAGATTCACATACAAATTAAGAATAGTAATGCTGAATTTCTCACACCTACATAACCTTAATCCATGAAGAAGTTAATATTTTTTGGAAAGAGTGGGAGGAAAGCAGCTTCAAATGAAAAAAACACAGAATATGGCTGATGTTCTGAATTCATGCCCACAATTCTTATTATCACTTCAACAGGGTGAATGGTCTGCTAGGTATGTATACTCAGAAAATTTGTGCATGTAATTATATATAAATTGTATAATAAATATTTGTATAATTATATGGAATAATTATATAGTATGTAATAAACAGATCTTACCTATAGATAGAGAGAGGCAAAGAACCAAGACCAAACCAAGATTATACATGGAGACAACGGCCTAGTGATATTTTTGCTAGAGTATTACTTCAGAGACCCACGTAATATTCTGGAGAGAGATAAAAGGTACTGCAGATGCTGGAGAATCCGAGATAACAAGCATGGGGCTGGATGAACACAGCAGGTCAAGCAGCATCATAGGAGCAGGAAAACTTGACGTTTCGGGCCTAAACCCTTCATCAGAAATGGGGGAGGGGAAGAGGGTTCTGAAATAAATAGGGAGAGAGGGGGAGGCGGATAGAGGATGGATAGAAGAGAGGATA
>JAHRHZ010000020.1:11573125-11584990 GCA_024137785.1 Ginglymostoma cirratum
CCCCTATTTATTTCAGAACCCTCTTCCCCTCCCCCATTTCTGATGAAGGGTTTAGGCCCGAAACGTCAAGTTTTCCTGCTCCTATGATGCTGCTTGACCTGCTGTGTTCATCCAGCCCCATGCTTGTTATCTCTAATATTCTGGAGACCCAGGTTCAAATCCTGCCGTGGCAGATAATGAAATTTGAATTCAATAAAAATTTGGAATTAAGAATCTAACGATTCTGAAATGATTGTTGGGCAACAAAAAAAAACTATCTGGTTCAAGAAAGACTAGATAAACAAAAATGGTAATCCTGACTTCAATTCAGCACAGCGAGAATACGGAATGGCAAGGAAATAATATGCAAGATTGGGGCATTTGTAATTTTTAATATCAATGAGAGGGAAGGTATAGGAACATTGGTCATTAACTTAGACATAAAATAGGAGGAGTATGACTGACAGAGAGAAAACTGGGGCAGAGAGAATAATTGTTAACATTTTTCTTGTACAAGGTTGTGGAATTGGAGAGAAATGTTGGACCATGCCATTGTTATCAAAGCAGAGTTTGAGTCTTGATTCTGTTTTCATTGAGTTAAAAGCTGCTTTAATCAAAGGACATTTTAGATATGAAACAGCATCAGCAAGGAAGGAGAATTTGGGAGGTTCATTTGAGGTCGTATGAAAAAAACAATTTTAATCGTGGAAGTGGAACAATCAAAAGTAAAAGGTGGAGATGTAGACACGAGTTGGAAGAGACATGATAAAGCTGTATTTAAAGAATTGAAACAATGAAGATTATAAATGACCTATTGCAGAACTTGAAGGAAACCAAGAAGTCGGGTCTTAGCCATAGTAATATTTGAGAAGTGAGGGTCATGTGCACTGATTGCAGATGATCTGAAGATTGTTTAATTCAAATCAGAATCAATAGTGAAAAAGTGTTAAATGTAGAATGGTATCAGAGATAATAGGAACTGCAGATGCTGGAGAATCCGAGACCAACAAGGTGTGGAGCTGGATGAACACAGCAGGCCAAGCAGCATCATAGGAGCAGGAAAGCAGAAATGTAGAATGGTGACTGATTGTTAGATGAACCTGTTGAGATGTATGTCCTTGATTAATAGGACTCAGAACAAAGAAATCTCCAAAGTTAAATGATATTTATTTCAGAGAAGGAAGTGTATGAAACTCTGGCAGATGTTATGGGGAGCTGCAGTGCTCACAGGGGAGGAACCTATAGATTGGAATTATGTTTCTGTAATATCCACAATCAAAAATCATAGATAAGAGAATGATGCAGTGCTAAAGGAGACCGTTCACTGCATGATGCTTATTAAAGAGCTACTCAATTAATCTCAGTCCTCTAACCCTACTGGATGTCATCCCCTTCATGCATTTATCCACGTCCGTTTAGTTACATTTCACTGTGATAGTGTACTGAAAATCATGCTCCACGATTCCCTGAAGTGAAAAAAAGGTTAAGGATTAAAAGAAAACACAGAATTCCCAGCTTACCTGACATACAGACCCAGGTTGACAGAAAGTATGGGCCAGGTCTCTGTACTTAACAGGAATTCCAATTTATTACGAGTACAAAGATTCTAGCTACAGGTAAACAATTATGAACCGTCAGTATAAAACTCCACTGTTTAAAACTACAACTCCCTTTATTATCTCTCCCTTATACTGTTTCTGTCTCTGTCTCTCTCACACACACACAATTGAACTGACAGACACACAGGAAAAAGATACATGGGAATTATAGATGGAAAGAAAATTGAGAAAGCAGTTCAGTGGTCTCTTTTCACAGGGTCTGTTGAGATGGTTCTTGTTTTGATCAGTTCTCTCACTGGTTGCTATCACTTGTTTGCAGGAGGCAAAGGATGGCTGGTTCACATTTAATAAATGTCTCTGACTCATTAATTAAAAGTGACCATTCACAGCATCTGCTGAAGGACAAATAAACTGGTTTTCTTCAGTCTTTTATTGTAGGGAACAGAGAGAGATTTTGAGCTTGTCTGACGGTTTCTCACTGTCGTTCACAGCCCCAAGCTTTTCAGTTATCTGGCAGCCAATCACATCGTGGCAGACAGAAGTTTTTGTTATTGATAACTGGTCACTAATCCACAGACCAATCAGCTACTTGCTGCTGGCTGAATCTCCACTTGTACACACCTTTGGCTTCAGCCCATCTGCACCTTCTCCTACTACTGCTTGAATGAGCAACTTTGTAAACAGTGCTTACATTGAATACTGGGTTACTTGCTTTCAAAATGTACAGTAATCCTTCATCAATCATTGGTTTTAAAATAGTTCTTTTCTCATTTCAGTCCACAATCAAGAATGAAGTAAAACAACACAGGTTTTACATTTTTGAAAGTAAATATCGAATTTGCTTCAATAGCCCTTTTAGGCAGAGCATTCCCAATCATAACCACTTGCTGCATTAAAAAATACCTTAATATTGCTT
The DNA here is from genome assembly GCA_024137785.1 of Ginglymostoma cirratum. NCBI lineage: Eukaryota > Metazoa > Chordata > Chondrichthyes > Orectolobiformes > Ginglymostomatidae > Ginglymostoma > Ginglymostoma cirratum. The sequence goes on from JAHRHZ010000020.1 coordinate 11,575,580, forward strand.
CTTTCTTTCACCAATTATGTTAAATATGTGTTCTGTGATTGACTGGCTTTTGCTGTTGAAAATATTCTTTCCTTCCTTACTCCAGGAAAATCTTTCATGATTTTTTTGAATACCTCCATCAAATCTGCTCTTAACCTGTTCTGCTCTAAAGAGAACAAATGGTGACTAACTATACACAGGCAGTTACAGACTCATCGGTCTTGCATATAAAATATACATTAAAATTATGGTAAAGATTAGCAGGTGGGACCCTGAAGATTAACTGCATAAAAAAATCCTTGCTGACAACAAGAGTCATTGTGATTTCAGAAGAGGGAGAAAAATCCTTGAACAACCTCTTCAGCTTCTGGGAGGACAAGGTGTTCAATTGGGCTGTAACGTAAGCTGTAATGTGGTTTATGTCCACTTCCAAAAAGCTTACAATTAAGTTCCACACGAAAGGCTTGTAATTAATCTTGCAGAATTGAAAATTGAGGATACACCCCGAGAATTGATAAGGAACTCAGGGTAGGAAAGATAGAAAACTCATAAAGGAGATAGGTCAAAATACTGAATGGAGAAGCCTCAAAGCTTGGTTTTGTGACAAGTACTGTTCTTAATTTACATGAATGGCGTGGAGTCAGAAACTCAAAGCCAATAAGGAAATGGTTGCAAATTGGGAGGAGTAGTATAATCAGAGAAGCAGCTCAAAAATTGCATAACATGTTTGGCAAGGTATGAAAGCAGGCAGAACAACGCACTGACATAGATGGGTCGTGGTGATAGATCATAGATCCAACTAGAACAGACAATTCGACATTCCTGTTGTAACTCAAGACCTAGTTGGAACAGAAGCACCAACTTGTAAAACAATTATTTGGGTTTTGCTTTAGCGTTAGCTAAGAAAGGTATCCACAAGGGAAGAGACCCTTTTTAAATTCACCTTTGTGACCAACTGAGGGGGCAAGTGAATAAAGAAGTTCACCTGTGGGGAATATGGTTCTTTATCATCCCCTTCGACTCTGTTTTGATTCCTGCTCTCGCTGACCCCTCTTGTCTTTGACGATATGCATTGCCCATAATGGGCTTTGCTTGTTAGACACATGCGTATTTTTAGTAATGTTGGTTACTAGTTAAAAGAAAAATAATAATGAGTCACAGTGATTTTGATGGTGAGGTATGGCTGCAACCAGTGTAGTATTTCCACCTCTTTCCCCATTGACTTGGGTTCCAAGTCTGGTTCCTTGATGTCACACTCTTTCACTAACACTGCAAAGTGTTTCAAGGATGTCCTGAGGGGACCTGTACATAGCATCATAGAAAGGTAGAGCACAAAAGAAAGCAATGTAGTCCATCATACTTGTATGCCCACAAAAGCAGTCATGTTTATCCCAATCTCCACCCTTTTCAAATCCCTAATCCTGCAATTTACTTAGCTTCATACTTGCACAACTTCCTTTTAAAATTAAAAATACAAATGCAAGTCATTATTTAACACCTAGAAATGTACGCAACTGTACACACATTAAATATACAAATCTTTATATTGAGTCATAGAGCTGTGCAGCAGCATGGATACTGACCCCTTGGTTTAACTCATCCATGCCAACCAGATATCCTAAACTATTCTAGTCCTATTTGCCAGCATTTGGTGGCCCATATCCCTCTAAACCCTTCCTATTTGTGTACCCATCCAGATGCCTTTTAAATATTGTAATTCTACCACACATCACCACTTCCTCTGGCATGTATTAAACATACACAACTTTATATGCATACTACATTTACTACATAGATAACACAGTGTAGAGCTGGAGGAACACAGCAGGCCAGCATCAGGAAAGTTGATGTTTCGGGTCGGGAACCTTACTTGGACTATTAATCTAGAGACCCAGGTAATGTTCTGGGCACCTAGATGGCAGAATTTGAATTCAATGAAAAAGAATCTGGAATTAAGTGTCTCGTGATGACCATAAATCCATTGTCAATCGTAGTAAAAACCCAAGATAACAAGGTGTGGAGCTGGATGAACACAGCAGGCCGAGCAGCATCATAGGAGCAGGAAAGCTTGACGTTTCGGGCCTAGACGCTTCATCAGAAATGGGGGAGGGGAAGAGGGTTCTGAAATAAATAGGGAGAGAGCGGGAGGCGGATAGAAGATGGATAGAGGAGAGGAGGCAGACAAGTCAAAGAAGCGGGGCTGGGGCCAGTAAAGGTGAGTGTAGGTGGGGGGGTAGGGAGGAGATAGGTCAGTCCAGGGAGGACAGACAGGCCAAGGGGGCGGGATGAGGTTAGGAGATAGGAGATGGGGGGTGGGGCCCATCTGGTTCACTAATGTCCTTTAGGGAAGGAAACTGCCCTCCTTACCTGGTCTGGCCTACATGTGACTCCAGACCCACAGTCATGTGGTTGACTCTCAACAGCCCTCTGGGCAATTAAGGATGGGCAATAAATGCTGATGTCTACATCCTGTGAATGAATAAAAGAAAATTCCATTTCACAATATCTCTCCTATTTTCTGGCAGTGTTCTGCAAATTCCACTCTCTGTTGACACGGGGCTGTTTGCATCAATGAGGAATTTATAAGCAGATGTAGTGGCGGGGTGTTTCTGTTTTGTTTTGAGCGTTTCTTCGCCAGAGTCTGGTTGTCACAGGGAAGTGACGACAGGCTGTTGGAAGCAGTCAGCAGTGTGTACCGGCTTCAGTGAGGACAGTGTTGCCCGGGAGCAGGGAGAATGGGTCCGCGGGCGCTGGCGGCCAGGCTGCCGGGGAACGCTGTGAAGGAGTTGCTCCGGTACCGGGGTGAAGCTGCTCCCCTCGGGAGGCTGCTCTCCGTCCCGGGTTCGGGGCCGGCGCTGCAGCGGTGTTCGCCGGGGAGCCGCATCGTTACAACCGCGGCGGCTCCTTACAGCAGCAGCGCCGTGGACATGAGGAGCTACTTATGGGCGATGTACAAGGAGACCAAGAAAGTGAGCGAAGGTGAGAGAGCCAACCGGGAGCCTATTTCTCCACTGCATTGGTGTGACGCCCGTCTGGAACTCCCTGAGCGAACCGCACCAGTAGCAACATCAAACCGTTACAGTTGAAAAATCCTGCCGCACCGAAGGCGTGCGTGTTGAGGGGAAGTAGCTCGACATTTCCGTAGCTCCCTGGCTGCGTCCTTTACCGCTTTTTCGGTGTAGTCCCTCTGGGTGGGGGTGCACTGGAGCCAATTTGCACACAGCAAGCTCCCACAAACAGCAATGGGATCGTGGCCAGATCTCTTCTAGTGGTATGGGTTGAGGATGTAGATTGATAAGGAGCCTGGAGATAACTTTAGGAATAACAAGGTGTAGAGCTGGATGAACACAGCAGGCCAAGCACCATCAGAGGAGCAGGAAAGCTGATGTTTCGGGTCTAGACCCTTCTTCATCTTCTGATGCTGCTTGGCCTGCTGTGTTCATCCAGCTCTACACCTTGTTATACCAGATTCTCCAGCATCGGCAGCTCATACTGTCTCTGGAGGTAACTTTGCTGTTGGTCAAAATAATGGCATAAGAATGAAGCCTGGGTGAAGAGGGCCTGGGTTTAATGTTTGTTTTAAAAAAAAATTAATATCCTATTGATGGCATTAGTTCTGTTCTCCCCATCCCCTCCCCTGTATTTTTCCAGTGCCGTTCTGAACGTTGAAATAGAATCAGCCTCTTTCCAACCAGTGCGTTCTAGATCATCCCAACTGATTGAGGCTTGTTGATAGACCTCAGTGATATACTATTCTGCGTAGCATTGGCACAAAATACGCAAAGAGATGGTTGTATCTTTTTAAACTCTGTCAGATTAGAGTCGGCTTTTGGCCGAGAAACCATATGACATTTGCCTTTTCCATTTTTAGAGAGGGATGTTGACAGTGAATTTGAGACGCACGATCCTTCTAAACTGCTGATCATGGATCAGGTTTCCCATTAGGTAACACATCTCCTTTCAGGCTTTGCCACTGTTGAGTTCTATTTTGAATCTGGAACAATGGATTAGCACCAGGCAACACGAAAGTCTGGAAAATGAAAGCTAGGAACGGAAGGGTACAGTTTGGTTCCTCAGTGAGATGATGAATGACCAGTGACCAAACATAGTCTTGTATCCCCATATCTTTGGTTAACAAAATTCTATCAACTTTGTTTTAGTAGAGTGATGTGTTCCTCCTGTCGGATATGGGATATTGGGAGAATTCCCATGTTACTGATGATTATGCCTGCAGGAAGTGTGTTTGTTTGGGAATCCTATTCAATCATACGTATTGGTTGGAGTGGCACTTAGAGGCACCGACGAATTTACAGGAGCTAGCGGGTGTGGTGGACGGTAGTTGCCGGGAGGGAGATAAACTGAGGAAACAGTCAGGTGACCTCCCAGGAAAGATAGGGGAGAGAGGCAGGAGTCTCCTGTGGCTATCCCCATCTCAAACAAGTATGCCGTTTTAGAAAATATAGGGGGTGATGAACTGTCAGGGGAATGTAGCGCTGACAGCTAGGTTTCTGGTACTGAGACTGGCTCTAATGTAACGAAGGATATGTCAGGTTGCAAGCAATTGATTGTGATAGGGGACTGTCTAGTCAGAGGCACAGACAGATGTGTCTGAGGCCGACAGTGAGATATCACGATGGTGTGTTGCCTCCCTGGTGCCAGGGTCAAAGATATCTCTGAGAGGGTGCAGAATACTCTCCAGGTGAGTGGGACCAGCAGGAGGTGGTTGTACATATTGGAAGTAACGACATAGGAAGAGACAAGGATGAGATGCTGAGGAGAGAATATGGGAAGTTAGGCGGAAATTCAAAAAGGATGTCATCGAGGATAGTAATATCTGGAATACTCCCTGTGCCCCAAGCTAGTGAGGGTAGGAACAGGAGGATAGAGCAGATGAATGTGTGGCTGAGGAACTGGTGCAGGGGAAAAGGGATTCACATTTTTGGATCATCGGAATCTCTTCTGGAGTAGATGTGACCTGTTTAAGAAGGACCAACTGCACCTGAATTGGAAGGGGACTAAAATACTAGCGGGGAGATTTGCTAGGGTTGCTAGGGAGGATTTAAACTAGCAAGGGGTGGGGGTGGGGGTGGTGGGCCCCAGGAAGATAGTGAGGAAAGAGATCAGTCTGACACTGGTACAGTTGGGAAAAGGAATAAGTCAAACAATCAGGGCAGGCAGGAACAAAGCAAAGAACGAGGTAGGACTGATAAATTAAATTGCATTTATCTCAGTACAAGAGTGAGGCAGATGCTCCTGGGGCATAGTTGGGAACATGGGACTGGGATATCATAGCAATTACAGAAACTTGGCTCAAAGGATGGACAGGACCGGCAGCTCAATGTTCCAGGGTATAGATGTTATTGGATTGTTTGCAAGGGGAGCAAGTGAGGAGGAGGAGTGACTTTTTTGATTAGGGATAACATTATGCTGTACTTAGGGAGGATAATCCTGGGAATATATCCAGGGAACTTATCTGGGTGGAACTGAGTAATAAGAAAGGGATGATCCCCTTACTGGGATTGTACTATATTCCCGTGCCCCCCTCCCCCCAAACTCAGTATTCACTGGGAAGTTGAGAAGCACATTTGTAAGGCAATCTCAGTTATCTGTGAGAACAATAGGATGGCTATGGTAGGGGATTTTAACTTTCCAAACATAGACTGTGACTGTCAGTGTTCAGGACTTGGATGGAGAGGAATTAATTGTGTACAAGAAAATTTTCTGACGCGGTATGTGGATGTACCTACGAGAGAAGGTGCAAAACTCGACTTACTCTTGGGAAATAAGGCAGGGCAGGTGACTGAGGTGTCAGTGGGGGAGCACTTTGGGGCCAGTGACCGTAATTCTATTAGTTTTAAAAGAGTGATGGAAAAAGATAGACCAGATCTAAAAGTTCAAGTTCTAAATTAGAGGAAGGCCAATTTTGATGGTGTTAGGCAAGGACTTTCAAAAGTTGATTGGGGGTAGACATTCACAGGTAAAGGCACGGCTGGAAAATGGGAAGCATTCAAAACTGAGATAACGGAAGTCCAGAGACATTATGTTCCTGTTAGGGTGAAGGGCAAGGCTGGTAGGTGTGGGGAATGCTGGATGACTAGAGAAATTGAGGTTCTGATCCAGAAACAGAAGGAAGCATATGTCCGGTATAAACAACGGAGATCGAGTGAATCCCTAGAAGAGTGTAAAGGCAGTAGGAGTATACTTAAGAGGGAAATCAGGAGGGCAAAAAGGGACATGAGATAGCTTTGGCAGATAGGGTTAAGGAGAATCCAAAGGGATTCTACAAATATGTTAAGGACAAAAGGGTAACTGGGGGGGTTGGGCCCCTGAAAGATCAGCAAGGCCACCTGTGTGTGGAACTGCAGGAGATGGGGGAGATACTAAACAAGTATTTTACATCAGTATTTACTGTGGAGAAGGATATGGAAGACAGACAACGTGGGGTAATAAATAGCAACATCTTGAAAAATGATCATATTACAGAGTAGGTGGTGCTGGTCTTAAAACGCATAAAGGTAGGTAAATCGCCGGGACCAGATCAGGTGTACCCTAGAACTCTGTGGGAAGCAAGGGAAGTGATTGCTGGGCCCCTTGCTGAGATATCTGTATCATTGATAGCCACAGGTGAGGTGCCGGAAGACTGGAGATTGGCTAATGTTGTGCCATGATCTAAGAAAGGTGGTAAGGAAAAGCCAGGGAACCATAGGCCAGTGAGCCTGACATTGGTGGTGGGCAAGTTGTTGGATGGGATCCAAAGGAACAGGATTTACATGTATTTGGAAGGGCAAGGACTGATTAGGGATAGTCACCGTGGTTTTGTGCATGGGAAATCATGTCTCACTAACTTGAGACAGTTTTTTTTTAAGAAGTAACGAGGAGGATTGATGAGGGCAGAGTGGTGAATGTGATCTATATGGACTTCAGTAAGGTGTTTGACAAGATTCCTCATGGTAGACTGGTTAGCAAAGTTAGATCACATGGAATACAGGGAGAACTATCTATTTGGATACAGAACTGGCTCGAAGGTAGAAGACAGAGGGCAGTGGTGGAGGGTTGCTTTTTGGACTAGAGGCCTGTGACCAGCGGTGTGCCACAAGAATCGGTGCTGGCTGTATTGCTTTTTGTCATTTATACAAGTGGTTTGGATGTGAATATAGGAGGTGTAGTTAGTAAGTTTGCAGATGACACTAAAATTGGAGGTGTAGTGGACAGTGAAGAAGGTTACCTCAGAGTACAATGGGATCATAATCAGATGGGCCGAGGAGTGGCAGATGAAGTTTAATTTAGATAAATGTGAGATGCTGCATTTTGGAAAAGCTAATCAGAGCAGGACTTATACTTATGGCATGGTCCTGGGGAGTGTTGCTGAACAAAGAGATCTTGGGTTGCAGGTTCATAGTTCCTTGAAAGCGGAGTCGCAGGTGGATAGGATAGTGAGGAAGGTGTTTGGTCAGTGCCTTGAGTATAGGAGTTGGAAGGTCATTTTGTGGCTGTACAGGACATTAGCTCGGCCACTTTTGGAATACCGTGTGCAATTCTGGTCTCCCTCCTTTCACACAAGGATGCTGTGAAACTTGAAAGGGTTCAGAAAAGATTTACAAGGATGTTGCCAGGGTTGGAGGGTTTGAACTATAGGGAGAGGCTGAATAGGCTGGGGCTATTTTCCCTGGAGTGTTGGAGGCTGAGGGGTGACCTTATAGAAGTTTATAAAATCATTAGGGGCATGGATAGGGTAAATAGAGAAGGCCTTTTCCCTGGAGTGGGCTGTTCAAATCTGGAGGGTATAGGTTTAAAGTGAGAGGGGAAAGATTTAAAAGGGACCCAAGGGGCAGCTTTTTCACGCAGAGGGTGGTGTGTGTATGGAATGAGCTGCCAGAAGGAGTGGTGGATTCTTGTACAATTATAACATTTCAGAGGCATCTGGATGGGTACATGAATAGGAAGGGTTGATAAGGCTATGGGCCAAATGCTGGCAAGTGGGGTTAAAATTGTATCAGAGATAAAAGGTACTGCAGATGCTGGAGAATCCGAGCTAACAAGCATGGGGCTGGATGAACACGGCAGGTCAAGCAGCATCATAGGAGCAGGAAAACTTGACGTTTCGGGCCTAAACCCTTCATCAGAAATGGGGGAGGGGAAGAGGGTTCTGAAATAAATAGGGAGAGAGGAGGAGGCGGATAGAGGATGGATAGAGGAGAGGATAGGTGGAGAGGAGGCAGACAAGTCGAAGAGGCGGGGATGGAGCCAGTAAAGGTGAGTGTAGGTAGGGGGGTAGGGAGGAGATAGGTCAGTCCAGGGAGGACGGACAGGTCAAGGTGGCGGGATGATGTTAGTAGATAGGAGATGGGGGTGTGGCTTGCCTCTCACCTCAAGCCACACCCCCATCTCCTATCTACTAACATCTTTCCTCTCACCTCAAGCCACACCCCCATCTCCTATCTACTAACATCTTTCCTCTCACCTCAAGCCACACCCCCATCTCCTATCTACTAACATCTTTCCTCTCACCTCAAGCCACACCCCCATCTCCTATCTACTAACATCTTTCCTCTCACCTCAAGCCACACCCCCATCTCCTATCTACTAACATCTTTCCTCTCACCTCAAGCCACACCCCCATCTCCTATCTACTAACATCTTTCCTCTCACCTCAAGCCACACCCCCATCTCCTATCTACTAACATCATTTCACAAGCTTCAAAATCTCCCCTCCCCCAACCGCATCCCAAAACCAGCCCAGCTCATCTCCACCTCCCTAACCTGTTTTTCCTCTCACCTCAAGCCACACCCCCATCTCCTATCTACTAACATCATCCCGCCCCCTTGACCTGTCCGTCCTCCCTGGACTGACCTATCTCCTCCCTACCCCACTACCTACACTCACCTTTACTGGCTCCATCCCTGCCTCTTTGACTTGTCCACCTCCTCTCCATCTATCCTCTCCTCTATCCATCCTGTATCCGCCTCCCCCTCTCTCCCAATTTATTTCAGAACCCTCTTCCCCTCCCCCATTTCTGATGAAGGGTTTAGGCCCGAAACGTCAAGCTTTCCTGCTCCTATGATGCTGCTTGACCTGCTGTGTTCATCCAGCCCCGTGCTTGTTATGCTGGCAAGTGGGAGTAGGTTTATATAGGATATCTTGTTGGCATGGATGAGTTGGACCAAAAGGTCTGTTTCTATGCTGTATATCTCTGACTTTATAACTAGATAACATCAGTTGCTATTTACGAAGGAATCCAAGACATTGACTAGCCTTTGGGTGTGATGGCGAGAGAGGGTGATAGTGAGATGGTGTTTGTGAGGGAGAGAACGTGTGAATGTGTTTGTGTTTAAGAGAGAGCGAGCATGAGCATATGAGTGAGTGAGAAGAGAGAGCGTGTATGTGTGTGTGAGAGGGAGGGGAGAAAGGGAGAGCAAGAGAGAGAGTGTGTG
>JAHRHZ010000020.1:11585390-11599307 GCA_024137785.1 Ginglymostoma cirratum
GTGTGTGTGTGAGAGGGAGAGAGCGCGAGCGCGTGTGTGTGTGAGAGGGAGAGAGCGCGTGTGTGTGAGAGGGAGGGAGAGAGAGCGCGAGCGCGTGTGTGTACGTGTGTGTGTGGGAGGGAGAGAGAGAAGAGAGCACGAACGTGTGTGTGTGAGAGGGAGGGAGGGAGAGAGAGAGAAGAGAACACAAGCACACGTGTGAGGGAGGGAGAGAGAAGAGCGCGAGCGCGTGTATGTGAGGGAGGAAGAGAGAGAGAGGAGAGAGCACGAGCGTGCGTGTCTATGTGTATGTGTGTGAGGGAGGGTGGGAGAGAGGAAGAGAGCGCGAGCGCTGGGGTGGGAGACAGAAGAGAGCGTGTGTGTGAGGGTGGGAGAGAGAATGGAGAGAATCTGAGCACTTGCACAGAAATCTTTCCAAATTTCATTCCTGAAAGGTCTGGCTCTAATTTTTAGACTGCAAATCCTACCTTTACACTTCCTAACTGGCAGAAATAGGTTCTCTCTCTCTGTTCCTCTTTTGCGGTGTTTTCATAAAGGGTGTGGACATATGATTAATCGTGAGGTGTGTTCTGATTTCACAGGCGTGCCATCTGTACTCAGTTGAATGCTAGCATTTTGACATGTCCAGTCATCCTCATTCAGCTGAATATTAAACGCTAAGTGAAAAGGAGTCTGGAATTGAAGTAGATTATGTTCAATGCATAGGGATAGCAGCACAGTGATAGTCCATTTGGACAATAATTCCATTCTATTTCATCTAACGTGATCAGTGCACCTTCACTTCTCTCCCTTCCTCTTCATTGACACACTCACTGGTTTTCCTATTTTCAGGGGGCACTGTTATTCCATATTAGAAATACAGTTCACTCAGGCTCTTCAGACAGCACCTTCCAAACCCATGATCTCCAGTATCTAGAAGGACAAGGGCAGCAGAGACATGGGAATACTGCCACATGCAAGTTCACCTCCAAGCCACTCATAGCCCTGACTTGGAAATATATTGCTGTTACTTCAATTTTGTTGAGTAAAAATCCTGGAATTTCCTTCACAATGGCATTAGAGGTCAATCGACAGCACATGGACTCCAAAAGTTAGGGAAGAGCAGTAACTGCTGACTCGCTCAGTGGCGCCCACATCCTGTGAATGAAGAGAAAGGAAGAACATGGGAGCAGGCATTGGTTATTCTCCACCATTCAGTTGGATCATGGCTGATCTGACCTCACTTGCTCGTCATGTATATTTACTGGATGTGGCCATTGCAGGCAGAGCCAGCTTTTATCCATCCCTCATGACCCACGAACTGAGTACTTTGCTAAGCCAGTTAGAATAGAATAGCCTTTATTGTCATATGAACTCGAATAAGTGCAGTGAAAAGTTTGTAATGTTGCCATCTTAGGTGCTAGGTACAGATACTTGAAGCGTTTGTTACGGAATTGAAAGAGTTTCAAAGAAAGTTTAACACAGGAATACAAAGTCTTTAAAATATGCTGTATTTGCTCAAAGTCCAGAATAAGAACAAAAGCATCTTTTAAAAAGAACTCAATTTTTAGTCCTTTTCACCGGGTCTGTGCCCGCTGAGCTTCAGAACATAAGGCCTTGCTGTGTCCTTGAGCTGACGTCCGGGGGTCCGGACCCACCTCCAGGAATTGTCCCCCAGGCCGGTCTGGGCTTGGACTGCCTCCTGCTCTGGGGTTCAGAGGTTAGGGCAGTTAGGAGCCAACATTGTTGTCATTGTTATGATGGGAGGCGATGGCCTAGTGGTATTTTCGCTGGACTGTTAATCCAGAAATCCAAATAATGTTCTGGGAACCCGGGTTCGAATCCTGCCACGGCAGATGGTGGAATTTGAATTAAATAAACACGTGGAATTAAGAGAAATAATGATGACCATGAATCCATTATTGATCGTCAGGAAAAACCCGTCTGGTTCGCTGATGTCCTTTAGGGAAGGAACCTGCCATCCTTACCTGGTCTGGCCTACATGTGACTCCAGACCCACAGCAATGTGGTTGACTCTTAACTGTCCTCTGGGCAATTAGGAATGGGCAATAAATGCTGCTTAGCCAGCGATACCCTCATCCCGTGAATGAATGAATAAAGGAAAAAAAAATTGTTTCCCAGACCAGGTAAGAACGACAAATTTCCTAAAGTAGTAAACCATTTATGATGGCCAATGAATGTTTCAGTATTAGTGACCATGAGGCTAGCTTTCAATTCCAGATTTATTCATTGAGTTGAACTTTTGCCAGTTGCCAGAGTGGGGTTGAACCTTGTGTTCTTTGAGCACTAAGCTGGCTTTCTGCATTACGAGGCCAACGACAATAGCACTGTTCCGTCATCTCTCCGTGTGGTGCATCCCTTTTATAGGAATTGTGTCTAACAGTATTTTTGCATCCTCACTTTCACAGACTTGACCTTTCCAGGGAGATTGAATTTCCTAAATCCGGATGGAATATTTGCCAACAATGAGGTCTGTCTCTCTGACATTGAGATTTATGGCTTCGACTACGACTACACACTAGCCTTTTACTCCAGCAACTTGCACACTCTCATCTTCAACGCTGCACGGGAAATTCTCATCCAGCAGCATAAAGTGAGTACTCAGTCGGTGGGCAATCTTTTCAAAATGTTTTAAAGTTTTAAAAATTGTTTTTTTATAAAGTCCTGCTTCATCGACTGCAGTGTGAAAATCAGTCTGCAGTACTGAGGGAACGTTGCACTGTTGGATGTGCCACTGTTCCAATGTGATGTTAAACTGACCCCCTGTCTGACCTGCTAGATTAGAGAGCCCTATATGGAAGAAGGGCTCTAGACGTCTCTGTTGTGTCCGAGCTGATATTAATCACCCTAAAATAGCATCTAAAACGGGTGATCTGACGATTATAATTAATTACTGCTTGTGGGAACTAGCTGTTGCTGTCTTGCAGTAGTGTCTACTCTTCAAACGTTCTCCATTGATATACAAGGACATTGAAATGTCCTGTAGATATTAAAAGGTGCTAGGAAAATGCAAGTCTTTTTGGCAGTTATATGGCCAAAAGTGCAGACAATATTTGTAATGCAGTGCTTAATTGTTTATAAAGTTGCCTCACTTAGGTTTTGTACAGCCACCATCGTTTTGGACTGATAGGTCAGTTAGAGTGTAATAGCAGCCTAGATCCAATTTGTTTCAGATCCAGCACCTGGTACAGCAAGGTAAGATGTCTTGAAGTTATCATTCTGTAGTTGAATGTTGCCACTAGAATCTCACGGTACAGATTGAGCACTTTGATTCTTGCTTGAAGATGGATGCCCAGCAGTTGAAAGTCAAAGTGTGGCAATGGAGGGGGCGAGAATTGGAAGGTATTGGGAGCTATCTGCCCATTATACACTCAAACCTGATTATTTCTCACAGGCCTGCAAATGGTTGAGTGGTGGGCACGTCTTTTTTTTTTTTTGTTGGACGTAGGGATTGCCAGTAAAGCCAGCATTGGTTGCGCACCCCTAATTGCCCTTGAACTAAGCCATTTCTGCAGGCTGATAAGAAACAGCCACAGTTGGATCTGGAGCCATGTAGGCCAAACCAGGTCAAGGAGGCAGATTTACTTCCCTGACGACAAACGATGACAACTTCATCATCACCACTGAGCTGAGCATTCAATCCCAGATTTTTAAAAAATTAATTGAATTTAAACTCTAGTGGATGCTGTGGCGGATTTGAACCCATGCTCCCAGCATATGCCTAGGTCTCTGGATTAACTCTCCATTGGTATTACCATGCCAACACCATTTCCCTTAAGGAGTGTCCTTCACTGATTGCCGGACTCCCATTGCAATTATCAGATAGACTGTGTATGCAAGTGGTCTGCCAATTTGTCCGAATAGTACCCAGCCAAATGAATAGGCCTCCAAAGCGTCCCATGTTGACCTATCAACAAATGGCCTGGAATTTGGTTGGGAAGAATTTCCCCAGGGCACAGAGCGAGTAGGAGCTCTCTGAATGAACCCCTCAACCTCATGGACTTACCTAGCATCTGGCTACTGAGAAATGTGGTCCAGCTCCCACCTTCTTAAATACAGAAAAGAGGTGAGGTCAACCAAAAGATTTTAACTTTTCTAACAACTGGTTTTCTGAACATTAGTGGTTTCAGGAGGTTCGTTTGGCTTTACACACACAAAAAAAACACAAAATAGCCAGTTCTCCTGCTTAGGGAATTTGAGAGGTTAATGATTTTGGGATATACTGCTTAATGTTCTCCTGTGTGGCTTTGTGCTGTCTTTCCAGGTTCCATCCTTCTTTCCTTCAGTGTGGAATGGCTGTTCTCATTCACCGTCCTTGAGCATTTCCGAGACCCATGCAAACCCCTCTGGATGAAAGCTAATCTCCTCCTGCCCCAGCCACCCTATGTACCCCAGGACCACCCTCTTGCCATGCAGACTCTGTGACTATTATATCAATCCCATTGTAAGATTTTCATAAAAGGAGTGCTGCGCTTTATCTAACTTCAACACTTTGTTCTTTGTATCTTTTGCAGAGGTCTTTTGAACGACCTGTTCTCCTCTATAATGGTTTTCATTATACCCAATCGGTGGAAGAAGACTGACTTAAATGTAACTTTTAAAAATTCTTTCATGGGTTGTTGATGTTGCTGGATAGGCCAGCATTTATTGCTCTAACCCCTCCCATAGAGATGATGGCGATGAGCTGCTTTCTTAAACTGCTGCAGAATTCATTTCGAAAGAGTCCCTCCGTTATAGTACAGTGTGGGGGGTGGGGAGGAGGAGAAAGAAAAGTGATACTTGTTTGAGATCACGATTGGCTTGGCACAACTCCTAAAACTTCAAACCAATTGTAGTGACATTATTGTTGCTAGCATGTGTTACTTAAACAGAACCCCTTAGCATTACCCTGGTGATGAATGCTTCGGTGGATTTATCCACGAGACACGAGCAGAATGTTTAACACTGTATTTTAGTTTTGAATAGACTTGATATTTGTTCTTTGGAATGTGATTTCCCCTCCCACTGTGATATGTACTTTACCCTGTTAGGTTTATGTTAGTGGCCTCATTGCGTGGTGACGCTTTGTGAACAATGGTTAGATTTGAACTTATAATGGGAAAGCCAGTTACCAGTGGAAATAACAATGTAACAATGCACAATGTCATGTATTTATTTTTAACTGATTCCCATAATGTGTCCTTGCTGGTCAGGCCAGCATTTATTGGTAATTGGTAATTGCCCTGGAGAAGGTCATAGTGAGCTGCTGAATCTTGAACCACTGTGTTTAGGGTGTAGGTACATTCTCCTTGCTGTTATGGAGGCAGTTTCAGGATTTTGGCCAAGTGACAATGAAGGAACAGCGATATAGTTGCATTGACACGATAGTGTCTGGTTGGAGGGGGACTTGTGGGTGGCGGTGTTCTCATGTAACTGTTGCTGTTGTCCACCTGGGCAGTAGATGGCACGGGTTTGGAAGGTGCTGTCTAAGGAGCCTTATGGAGTTGTTGCAGTGCATCTTGTAGATGGTACACGCTGCTGATGCTGAACATCAGTGGCGGAGGGACCGAATGATTGTGGATGTGGTACCAGTCGAGCAGGCTGCTTTGTCCTGGATGGTGTTGTGCTTCTTGAGTGTTGTTGGAGCTCATCCAGCCAAGTAGGGAGTATTCTGTCACAGTCTTGACTTGTGCCTTGTAGATGCTGGATAGGCTTTGAGGAGTCAGGAGGTGAGTTACATGCTGCAGGATTCCCATTCTCTGATCTGCTTTTGTAGCCACTGTGTTTGACTTGTCCAGTTTTTAGTTTATAGTCAATGGTAACTCCTTGATAGTGTTGGATTCAACAATGTCATTAGATGTTAAGGGGCAATGGTTAGATTCTCTGGAAGATGGTCATTTTCTGGCACTTGTGTGATGCGTATGTTACTTGGCACTTATCAGCGCGATTCTGCTTTGCTGCATTTGGACATAGACTGCTTCAGATGCTGCCAGGAAATAAGCTGACATATTTTATAATAATGACTTCCATCAGCAATTCTTCATATGCTGGGCAGCTCAGGTTGGTTCTCAGTCAGGTCACCCACATGAACTGCTCATCAAAATTGGAAACTTCCATCTTTCAGACTGGGCCCAGTCTCTGATCACTGAACATGTCCTGGTCTATGATACTTACCTCTGTACTCGTCTTTACTGTCTAACCTCAGAGGGTCACTGCAGCCTGACTTCGCTCCATTGATGTGAAGGAGTTTTTCTGAATTGATTTGCTGTATTGTCTAGTTGCAGTTTTGTCCAAGACTCTTCCACTGGTAGTTTCTCCATCTGTACCATATCACCAATTAACCAGGTCCCCTCTACAGAATACAAGTCTAGTTTATGCAATCTGTTCCTGTAATTTACCAGTTTATGGGGAGGCGATGGCACGAGACTAATAATCCAGAAACCCAGTTAATATTCCAGGTATCTAGATTTGAATCCCATCATGGCAAATTGCAGAATTTGAATCTATTAACAGTGTGTAGTTACAAATCTGATGATGATGTTGGTTGACAGAAAATTCCATCTGATTCGCTAATGTCCTTTAGGGAAGGAAATCGCCTTCCTTATCTGGTCTGTTCTACATGTGACTTAGACCCAAGCAATGTAATTCACTCTTAACTGCCCTCTGGGCAGTTAGGAATGGGCAATAAATGCTGGCCTGACCAGTGACATCATATGAATGGATTTTTAAAAAAAAGTTCAGCCTGGATATTGTCCTTGTGTACTGCAGGCAAGGCTGATTAAATCCTTCCTGAGGTCCAATACCCAGAAACTGTGGGGATACCAACTCACAACTGCCCAACTTTCTGCTGAGCGATCACAGAAATGTGCTATTTCAATGAGCAGTGTTGTAAAAATATATGTTTCAGAAGCCTACTGGGTAAGATGGGTAAGTCAGCAATGCAAACATGTTCAGTTCAAAGTGCATCTAACCCAAAACAAATAGTTTTGAAGGGCTGTTGAGGTGGAGTGTAATTTCTGATAAATTACTCTGCTGGCAAGACATGATTAAGTACTGTTTCAGAATTAGTTACGAAGTCTACCAATCAATGTTTTGTGTTATTGTATTGATCTACCAAGTAGGTGTGTTGTTAGCTACAGGGCTGTCAGTGTTATGAAATAACATTCAACCCAATTACCTTGTACAGCTTTGGAAACATGAAAGGAGATGAGGGATTGGGTTGGGGGTGCACATGTTTTAGAATTTTCAGTTTTCGATGGAATTGTGGCCTGTCCAAAAGTCTGCCAATGGACTTTAGCTGTTTCCAGCATCCCACAGGACGATGTGAATGGTGCCTGATATGGTATTTAAAAATCAGTGACATTGGGCTGAATTTGTAAGCCCTGCCAAGGTCAAGAAGGGAGATGGTGGCAGGCACGTCAGTTCCTTGATCCCATTCCTGTCACTGGCCATTATTGCCAAAGCAGGCTTGGTGCCACGAGAGAAGGGTAGCCAATTAGCCTCAATCTGAGCCTTTTTAATTAAAAACATGCTCAACGTCACATGTTATTTATTGGCACTCCTGTAAAGCACCTTTTAGACATTTCTGCATTAAAAGTGCCATATAGATTCAAGCTGTTAGTAGACCCAGCTAACAGTTTAAGATGGTGCAGATGTAGTGTAACTACTAATGGATGTAAGACCAAAGTCACATGTAATTGCTAAGACCCTGGGTTGAACCAAGAGCTAGTTGATACGTTACTCATGAGCTGTTACTTTAATTTCTTCAAAATAGGAAAAGTTAATGGAATTACTTAAACATGTTATTTACATTGGTACTAAACACATTGGATATCTACTTGTACAAAATGCTTGTGGATGAATTACATTGTTTTAGAATTTACCTTCAAGCCAAGAGATATAGAGCAACGCAATGCATTTTTATAAAGGCCACCCCAACCTTATCTCCTGTGGAACGTAATACTTGCCGCAATGAAATATGTCTGATTTGTGCTTTAGTATCCTGAAGACCTGAGGAACTACGATTACAATCCCAACTTTGTGATACGTGGACTTCATTACGATGTACAAAAGGTTAGTGCTTTTTGTGTTTGGGCTGGTTCTGTGTTTTACTTCATTCTCCCCACCACAAGCCTGCTCCATCCCCTGAGCCTCCACAAAGCTCCAGCCTTTGCTGTGGTCTGATTCCGTGGATACCATTA
Organism: Ginglymostoma cirratum; assembly: GCA_024137785.1. Classification (NCBI taxonomy): domain Eukaryota; kingdom Metazoa; phylum Chordata; class Chondrichthyes; order Orectolobiformes; family Ginglymostomatidae; genus Ginglymostoma; species Ginglymostoma cirratum. Next base: position 11,593,571 of record JAHRHZ010000020.1, read on the forward strand.
ATCCAGTGATACCTCAGCACATGAGCTTAGAAACGTAAGGCGGGCAAGGATATTCACATGCTGAGGCATCTCTGCTGGGTCCACTTCTGTTTCCTGCCCAAGTTCCTGCACGGGCCACTTCCCTGGCAGTGATCATCAGGAGCATGAAGTTTTTGCTCCTTCTTTCCTCCTTCTCCCTGTGTCGCCTGTAACGTACAATCACATTTCATTGCAAGTCAGCAGTGGAAACCATCACCTTCTGTTTTAATACTTCATGGGTTGGAGCTCAAGGTCATTGAGCTGTTGGAGAAGCTGTATTTCACAGTGTCCCTCTTTACACATCAATCTGGGGAATGAAGCAGTGGTTTCTAATGGGAGTTTTGTTGGAGCTGCCTTGTTCTTGTTCAGGGGAACAGAGGGAAAATATCTTCACTTCTGTTAACTTAAACATAACTTGCCAATGAACAATTAAAAAGCGGCTATCAATGATTGTAATTTCAGAAGCAGAAGAGAGTTTTAGACAATGAGCCCTTTCCTTTATCTGTTTAATATTAATGATTTTCTGTGTTCGTCTTCTGTGATTTTAAATGTTCTCTTTTCACTGCCTGTGTGTCGCACCGTGGTCTATCATTTCTGGTTCTTAGTCCTTCCAACCCACTGCCAGGATGCTCGTTTTGTGAAAAAAAACATTGTTGATGTCACTGGTCGGGTTGGCTTTAATTATCCTTTCCCTAATTGCCCATGAGAAGGTGCAATAGTTTCTGGAGGAAAGGTTAACCCACACTGTACTTAATTCTAGGATTTTGAAAGAACAGCGATTATTGTTCCAAATCAGGATGGTGGGTGGCTTGGAGGGGACCTTGTAGGTAGTGGTGGCCTCATGATTTCACTGCCCTTGTCCTTCTGGGTGGCAGAGGCTTGGAAGATGCTGTCGATGTAGTGACCTTGCTGTGACCTTGTTGGTGCAATCAAACCATTCACTTGGCACTTCTCATTCCTTACCCAATCATTCCAGAAATTAATCGACTAGCCAAATGACCTGCTGACTGTAATACTGAATAAAAAATCTTTGTGGTCGGTCTTGACAAGGTGGATGTTGATAGTGCTTAGACTGGGAGCCTCCACAAGGGGCCAGCTGTTTTGTACTGAGATAAGGGATTTCTCATTCCTACGAGTGTTGTAAATTCTGGTAATTCTTTACCCTAGAGAGCTATGGATGCTCTATTGTTGACTGAGGTTGATGGATTTTTGGTCTTGTAAGTGTAAAGGATGTGAAGCTTAGGTAGAAGAACTGCAAAGATCTTCTTGAATGCTGTAACAGCTGGGTCAAATGACACCGACATAAGCAGGAAAGTGCGTTCTGATGAAGACTTAAGGTTGCAGAAGGATATATATTGGTTGAGTGAGCGGACAAGAATCTGGCAGAGTACAATGTAGGAAAATGTGAATTTTTTTTTTGAGACAACATCTCAGATACAGTGTGTAGTTTTGTTTTTCTTATTTAAGGAAAGATATAGATGCATTGGAGACAGTTCAGAAGAGGTTTATTATTTTAATACCTGGAATGAGTGGGTTGTCTTATGAGGAAAAGTTGGACAGACTGGGTTTGTTTCCACTGGAGCTCAGAAGAGTGAGGGGGGTGAATTGATTGAAATGTATAAGACCCTGAGTGGTCTTGACAAGGCGAATGTGGAAAGAATGGTTCCTGCTGTGGGTGAGCCCAGAACTTGGACATCACAGCAATGTTTGATCAGGAACCGGATTTGAAATAGTGGACATGTATTTCCTCCAGGCCACCATCTTTCAGCAAAATCCTTTCATAGAAGGACAAAGGGCAAGAAATGCGTAGGAACGTTCAGTGACTTTCCAGCTCTTTTACAACTCCCAAACCAACCAACTCTCTTATATAATCAGCTGTTCCTACATGTTTGTTGGGGCAAGTTCCTGAAGCTCCCTGACTAACCTCACTGTGGCAGTCCCTTCACCATACAGTCAGCAGATGTGCTCAGGGAGACTGTTCACCGTCTACAAGTGCAACTCGGGATATAATTATAACTTTTAAATTTGCTAATCTTGGCAGTAATGCTGATATCCCAAGAATGATTTTTAAAAAAGACACAATCCCACATCATCTTGATGTCGTCAGCAATTGCAAACTGACCTCCTTTGAAGGCTTGGCCTGAGAATATCCAAACTTATGTTGACGTATTTGGTATTAAATAAATTTGTTCAGGCAATCTCTGTATTTTCAAATGACATTTTTTTCCCCTTTTGTTTCAAGGGAATAGTGATGAAGATTGATGCCTTTCACTACATTCAACTAGGAACAACATACAGGTATCATCATTTCTAGAATTATTTTCTCTCTCCCTCTTAATCTCACACTGGCCAGGGTAAGTGGACCTTATTCACATGGTTTGCACATCATACCTTTTCCTTGACGAGTGTCATGATGTAAGTGTTAATAGCTGCCCTAATCTAATGTCTTGGTTAAACATAATCATGCACACTTTGGAGTTCTAATGTTACATTTCAAGTTCGGTTTTACAGATTACAGCAACTCATGTATTTATTTAACGTTAAATGTGTTAATTTTGCTGGGCTGATTAAGTGCCTGGTCAGCAGTAAGTCCCAAGACGTCAAGGGTCGGTGGTAAGATACCAGGGGCCTTTCTGAAGAAGATTGTAGCCAGTGATATTAATGTCGGCTGTCACTTGTCAGCCCAAACTTAGATGTTGTTCAAAGACCTCTATATGCTGAGGTGAAAATTAGATCCACGTTTGCCATTCAAACTTCTCTTAAAATAATACCAGGAAGTCCCCCTGTAAAGTGAGGTGTCTGCAAATCTGTTTAACTCCGTATTAGCCTCAGCTAAATGGTCGCACTTTGTAATCTCAGTCCCAAACCTGTTGGTGATGAATGAAACCAGATTTTTTTTTTTTTGGTAATGGGTTTATCTGCAGAATGAAGGATTATATATGTCCACTTCGTAATTGCCAACCCAATGTCCCATCAGTCTCTTTTACTAAGTGCTCCAAGTACTTAGTTGAACAATGTTCTCCACTGCTGAGTCTGAACAAAATAATTAGCATACCACTAACAGCACACTCGCATCTCTGTCAGAAGGCCACGTGTTCCTATTGTACATCAAAGACTTGATCACATTATCCAAACTGACATTTCAAATCAGTACTGAGGGAGCGTTGACAGATAGAGATGATTTCTTTCAGATGAGGGTTGATGTCCCTTCAGCAATATTGAAAGAAGAGCCAGTGAACAGCTCCTACTATCCTGGCTAGCAGTTGTACTTCTAGCTGTATTGAGTTATCTGCCACATTTTCCTAAAACACAACTGTAACTTCACTGTGAAAGTGCACTGTGGACAAAATTCATTATTGCCTCTAATGCTCAGCCTTCAGCCAACTGAGGAAAAGCGTATTTCAGGGTCAGGATCTCAAACCTAAGACTGAGGTCCTGATTTATAGGCCACAGTGATTCCTGCACTCTTTTATGCTCTGGAGATTTTGATAACCTACAAGAAGCACCTCAAAGACATGATTGAATGATGGAGCGGACTCGATGGGCCAAACAGCTTAATTTTGCTTCCATGTCTTATGGCCTGAGAAGTGCCAAACACAGTGCCTTTGCAAGTTCCTCCAAGTCTGATGGTTCAACAGCAGCATCCCCTCCCGAGCCAATTTACTCATTGTTGAGGTGCTAATCACACCAAACCAGCTCCACTGGTGGGACATGGGGTTTGTGTGCCTGTCACCAGATTCCCGAAGCAGTGGCTCTCCTCGGAATTTGGTAACAGCAGGATACTCCCAAAATGAAGCACAATAAGGATGTTCTTGAAGCATCACTGAAGAGATCATACATCTGGGATTCATAGGACACCGACTTATGCATATCCAAAATGGGTAAGGTTCATTCGGGAAGGCACCAAGCATATTGGTGGGGGCGGGGGGGGGGCTACAACAGGAGCACGTAGACTTGGAGTCAGAGAGACAGCACAAACTTCGACCACCCAATTCTCCAATAACAATTGCCCCACATGTAGCAGAGTCTGCAGACTGGGCATTGCACTTGTCAGACATCTCTGAAACTGATGCGGAAGCAAGCCACCTTGATCCAGATGGACTGACTGAGAAGTGGGAGAGGTTTGGCTGTAAGATACTTGGAAACGCTCAGAGAGGCAAATGCATTTTTTCACTCTGCCTCCTTCCTTCTTTTTCCATTTCCTTTCCTTTCCCTTCATCACACATTGTTAGAATTATCTGAGTAGGAAATGTAAAGGCAATATTTGCCATCAAGTATAATGTGCTTTATTTTAATGTAGTACTCCAGTATTAAATTGAGCACTGAATCTTTGCTTGTCTGGGACCGTCTGCTCTGCTGTCGATCTGTTATGAAAAAATTTGCAGGATCTTAAACCCTACATGCCCTCACACCCATAGGAAAACTACGAAATAGTTATTTTCTTGAGCTTGCCATCAAGCTCGTTCTATACGGAAAGGGGTAGCTTCCTACTATCAGTCGCCTGGGTCAGAATCAGTTCAAGCCAATGGAAGGCTGGTTGTGGAATCTGCTCAATGTTAGAATGGTTGGTGTGAGTGGGATTGAGAGCCGGAACCAGTGATAGCCCAAAGAGACCTTTAGTCCTGGGTAGATTGCTTTATGAACAGGTGCTGAAAATCATTGGAAAGGCAAATGGGATCTTAGCCTCTGTATCCAGAGAATTGAACCCAAAGTGGTTGAAACCCAAACATTACAACCTCTTGAAATATAGTGTGCAGGTCTTTATAAACCACACCTGGAGTACAGTGAGCAGGTCTGATTGTACCACATCTCATGAAGGACAGATTGACTTAAGAAGGAGCCTAATTTTTTTGTTACATTTTCGCAGAATGTGGGTGTCACTGGCTGGGTCAGAACTTATGGCTTGTCCCTAGTTGCCCTTGAGAAGGTGGTGGTGAGCTGCTTTCTTGAACCGCTGCAGTTCATTTGGTGTAAGGACACCCACAATGCTTTTAGGGAGGGAGTTCCAAGATTTTGCCCCAGGAACAGTGATTGTAGCTCAGGATGTCAGGATGGCATATGGCTTGGAGGGAAATCTATATGAATGGGCCATCTTTAAAATGACTGCCAGCAACTTCAAACAGCAAGTGGCTGGTGATCATCCATCTCGAGTGCTGGGGAGTATAGATGGTGTCAGGGTTTCTCAGTCATATGCTATTTTGTGAATGGTGAATATCCAGCCTGAGGGCCAGGGAGCATTGTCTAAATATTTGAGCTAAACCTTTAGGGAGAAAACCCATCTCCTGCAAACAGCAGTTTCTGCTCGGTCAGTTGTAACTTCAGATCAGAGAGTGAAATGTGCTTGTTGTCAAAACCTATCGAGGGAGATGGGTGTGCGGCACTAGGTCACAGAGATCAGCCACGATTTTGGCGAATAGCTGATCAGATTCGATGGGGTTAAATGGCCCACCTCCCCCTCCCTGTAATCTATGCCAAATAAACATCCTCAAACTAAAGCTGAGCTCTTTCATTTTTGACCGCAGGGGACTCAGCCCAGTTCCAGATGAACAAGTCATCGAAATGTACGAAGGGACCCACGTTCCTCTGGAGCACATGAGTGATTTCTATGGCAAGGTAAATGTAATGAAATATTTTGAGGTCAGCGTGTTCCCTACGTGACTGCTGAGGCAGGCTGCATTATCTGACCTTGTGAAATGGGAGAAACCTGCCTGTCCCTCCT
>JAHRHZ010000020.1:11599707-11698399 GCA_024137785.1 Ginglymostoma cirratum
TTCCCCTCCCCCATTTCTGAAGAAGGGTCTAGGCCCGAAACGTCAGCCTTCCTGCTCCTCTGATGCTGCTTGGCCTGCTGTGTTCATCCAGCTCTGCACCTTGTTATCTCAGATTCTCCAGCATCTGCAGTTCCTGCTATCTCTGTCCCTCCTCTGCAGCTGTGTCTGTGCCTTGGACAGGGAGCATGTGGTGCTTGCTGCAGAGTTGGAGGTTTACTGCGACAGATGGGCAGCGAAGGGGCTGCAGTGTTTTTATTAACTTGCAAAACAACGTTTTAGGTTGAATTTTGTTAATTTAAATCTGTGCACTTGATTTCCTGTCAGCGCCTTGGAACAGTTGATATCTATTATTGAGATGTATTCCTTTAGAATCAAACAGGATAGGAGTCCAGTCTGTCCCTCGTGCCTGTGCGGATACTTTGTAGGAGTTGTGGGACACCTGCTGTTTCCCTGTGGCTCTACTTCATTAGTGATGCCAAGTTGCCCCTTTTTGAAAGTTGAGATTCAATCTATTTTCATCACCTTTATTATGCATGATTGGCTGTATATATTTTTTCAAATCCTCCTCTTCCCTCGATTTATTTTGTCAATAATATTAAATCTTTACTTGCTGACTTGGCTGCCGGTGGAAAATTGTCTATTTAAACCCTTCATAATTTTGAACATCTCAAGTAAATCTTGCCTGAATCATGTCAGTTCTGATGCGATCTCAAGCTGAGGCCCCACGAGAGATCTATAAATATTTAGCATAATATCCATGCTTTTATGCACTTTTCACTTTCAAAACATTCATTAACAGGATGTGCACATCGCTGGGTAGGCCAGCCAATGTGTACATTGTTAAATACCAACAAGTAGGCGTTATTGCCCATCCCTAATTGTCCAGAGGGCAGTTAAGTGTCAACGTTGATGTAGGTCTGGTGTCACAACTGGGCTGGAACAGGTAAGGACTGCAGCTTATTTCTGATGAGTGAATCAGATGAGTTTTGCCTGACAATCGGCAACGCTTTTACGGTCATCATTAGACTCTTAATTCCAAATTTTCATTGAATTCCGATTTCACCGTCTGCTGTGACAGGATTAGATCCAGGTTCCCAGAACATGATAGCTGTCTCTAGATTAATAGTCTAGGGATATTGCCACTAGACCATCTTCTTAAAAAGACCAGGATGCTGTATCAGGCATAGTTGAATTGCCCCCCCCCCGCCCCCGGCCGCCCCCCCCCCCCCCCGGCGGGTCTTTCTGATCTCACTCCTTATTTAAAATTCTGTCATTTTGCATTCCTTACCCAACTTCCTTCCTTCCAAAACTAGCACTTATTGACATTAAATTTTATCCTCTGTGTCTCCCCCTGCTCCAGCAGTCAGTTCGTAGCCTTCTGAAGTTTGTTGTTAAGCTCCTTACTGTTTATTTACATTTTTGGGTTTTGTATCATGTGCAAACTCTGAAATAAAGCCGCACCTGTTCAGGTGCTGAGTTGATGTTTGTACTGAATGCCGTTAATTCCCTGTTTTTGTCCGATCCTTTCTGATTTCACTTTATGACTGCAATTGCCACTAAATCATAATTTGTTTTTTTTAACATTTTAAAAGCTGTTTTGAAATGTTGTGCTTTTCACGCTATCCAAGGATTTTTGTTGTTTTTCTTTAATTAGAGTTCACACGGCTTTACGATGAAACAATTCATGGACATATTTTCACTGCCAGAGCTGACTCTGCTTTCCTGTGTCAATGACTATTTCATCAAGCAGAACATCGACTTTGAGCCCGTTTATCTTTACAAGGATGTTAAGGTAAGTTGCAGGAGGCTTTTTTAAAAATTTACAGTATGATATCCTTGTTCACCTTCCTCGGGGATCATGGACGCCTTCAGCCTGTTCACATCCAGACTGTTAAAGTGGTTTGCCAGGTGAGAGGTTTGGCTGAATTGGTGGTGCATCTTGAGGTGCAGAGATTGAGGGATTAAGTCACTGATAGGTCTCTGTTGAAATTGGCTCAGTTGGGGTTCCAGAGTGGAGTGCTGGCCAATAACAGTTTGTGCGGCAAAAGGAATGACTGATTAGTCTAGTTTTTGAAATTCAGCATCTTTGTGTTGAGTAGCAATTGTGGTGAAGATTCACATGCTTCTCCATTCCTAATTGACAGGAAGTAATCCGAGATGTCCACATTAAAGGAATATTGTATGCAGCAGTTGAACAAGACATTGGTATGTATATCAGCAATTGTGTTGCTCAACTCTTGATAGGTTTTCATGACGGGAATGGTGGCATAGCAGTAATGACGCTGGACTGATAGCAAAGATCTGGACTGATACTCAGGTGATGGAAGTTCAAATCCCACCATTGAAATGGGGGGGTGGATTTTAAATTCAGTTATTAATTTTATAATTAAGCATTAGTCTCATAGGTTATGTAAACATGGATTATAGCTACTTTGAATGCTGGATTGTTAAAACCTATCTTGTCTACCATATTTGGTCTGTTCCTCCACGTGACTCCAGCCCCACGCAATGTGGTTGCATTTTTGAATGGCTGAGTAAACCATTCCATTTGATCAAACCACCTGAGATGATAAATTAAGTAGGACACAGTGGTTCAAGGAGATAGTTCACCACTCGCCTTCCCAAGGCCATGTTTGATTGGACCAAGGCCAGTGATGTTCACATACCCAGAACAACTTTAAATCGTAACAATTTGTAATTCCTTACACCAGAAACCACCCAAAATATTGAAAATGTCCCCATTGTTTTTGTTTCCATTTAAGCCGTGTATCACACAAAGGGGAATTGAGATGGATTGAGCGTCTTATGATCCCCAATTTCCATCACATCATTATTGGTGGCTGTGCTTTCATTCACTAAGATCGAGGCATTAAAATACTCTCTCCCAGCCTTTCCCTCCTTTTTGTTAACCTCTTTCTGTGCTTTTAGCCATCTGTCCTAACATCCCCTTCCATTAATCTTTTGGTGGTGTCCCACTTTTGGTGGAATCTAAATACACTTATTCTTTTTACAGCCATTTTTGATCAGGCAGGGACATTGGGAATATCACCAGTTCCAATTCCAGATGAGATGGGGAGAGACTGAAAAGTCCACACGTTTTGCTACATTAGTTTGTGTTTAATTTCAAATCAATTCCCCATGAGGACGAGTATGTGTCACAATGTCGAGTTTTGTTTGATAATATCTCTATGAGGTGTCTCGGGGAATATTTTATCCTGTTCAGTGGACTACGGAAATGCAAGTTGGTGGTTTGTTTTGTAGGCTATTGGCCAGCTTTGTCTTTTGAAGGTACAGTATTAACTCTGTTGTTTTAAGAGCAAGAGTAACTGAAGACAATGGAGATCTAAGTTAACTGCAGAGAGAGCTCTTTCAAAATGGCCAAATAGCTTCTGACTCCACCCTGTATGTTTCTACTCCCTATAGACTACCAGCCTTTCTCTCTCTCTCTCTCTCTCACCCCATGTGCTGTCGTTATTCTTTCACTATCTGAAATTGCAGTTTCCTCTTTGATATTGACCAATTCAATACTTTAATGTCACTTTTTTTTTAAAAAGCAATATTTCTTACTTCCCTCTTCTGACGTTTTGATGTTGCATCAAAGATTGGTAGCAATGTTTTGGGCTACAAGTTAAAACTAGAAGCAATTGGCCAACAGCATTTCCAGTAAATTCTGCTTTTTTTAAAATCTGTCATGGGATATGGTCAGTCCAACATTGATTGCCCATCCCTAATTTTTTTTCGCGTTCAGTGGCTTATGAGCCCATTTCAGAGGGCAGTTAAGAGTGAACCACATTGCTGTGGGTCTGGAATTACATGTAGGTCAGATAGAGTAGGGATGGCAGACTTCTTTCCCTAAAGGGCATTGGTGAGCCTGAATTGATGCTGGTTTCACAGTCTTCATTACTGAGACTGGCTATTAATTCTAGATTTTTATTTATTGAATCTGCCATATTGGGGTTTGAACTTTTGTTCCTCGGACATCAGATTGGATCTCGGGATTATTAACCCAATGACATAACCACGACACCACTATTTCCCTCCATTGAGTGTCTCTTTCATGTTTTCTCAACGTGTCAGGAATCAGTGGGATGAATAATGCTGAAATTAAATATAGTTCTGGGGTACTCACAATTTCTTGGGAAACTATGATAATGGGCTGTGTTTCCCAACATCAACATTGACAGGCGCGCTCTCAGACACAGGCTCTGTCACTCCCGACAGCACCCTCACAGTTAGTTAATGCTGGGAAAAAGGATTTCTCTGAGAGCCTGCCACTCCCTCATTGGCTGGTGGAGCAGGCTCGATGGGCCGACTGGCCTATTTCTGTTCCTATGTCTTATGAGTAAGTAGAGGGTGACCTAGAGGGTGGAGAAGGAAATGCCTCTGCTGGGTTGTGAGGGCACCAAAGGGGGTCCCAACATAAGCTCAAAGTTTAAAATTACTTGGCTTCCCATGTGTTGTGCAGTTTGACTGCGATGGAGTGAGATGGAACTTGTGTTCAGAGACAGCTCACTTCCTGTCTGATAGGAAGTCAGTTTTGACAACCCACCATGTTTTTGATTGTCACCCTACTGCAGTTAAAATAGAGTTGACACCTAGTCTGTCTGTCTGGATTTGACTTGTGTACAATTTGTGTTCTAAGGTGTTGCTGAAATTACTGTGTGAAGTCTGGCATACTGCTGCATAAAAACTTATCAGTACCTTTCTTTCAAATCAGATAAATACATATCTCATGAGGAGAAAACAAGTGCTGTCTTGGGAAGATTGATTGACAGTGGCAAGAAACTTTTCCTAATAACCAACAGCCCTTTCAGTTTTGTGTAAGTGACTTTCCTGATTTTGATGATGTCGTGTGAAGATGGTGATCTGCACTAAATAGAGAAATACATGGATTTCATTGGCTCAGGAGAGCATTCACTATTACCTGGTCTTGGGCAATTAGGAATTGGCATTAAATTCTGTCCTGGCCAGTGACACCTACATCTTATGAATGAATAAATAATTGTTAAAAATGCCTATGTAGAGCAAAATGTGTTTTTCAAGAAATGTGCACTGGCAGTGATTAAAATAAGACGGGTGATTTATTTTTCATGGTTGTATTCCTGTTGCGACAGTGATAAAGGAATGCAGTACATGGTTGGCAAAGATTGGCGAGACCTATTTGACATCATCATTGTTCAGGCTGAGAAGCCAGCATTCTTCAATGACAACCGAAGGTCAGTGCGATAGGATTTCAGTGGAATGGTTTCATTGCTGCGTTTTTCAGTGGGAGTGAAGATTGATCTTTAGCACTGTTTGAAAATTTATCTCTGAAGTTCTGTGACTTTTCCATAGACCGTTCAGGAGAGCAAATCAAAGAGATCAATTGCACTGGGACAAAATCAGCAAATTAGAGAAAGGAAAGATCTACAAACAGGTAAATCCCTTCATTCTGTTTGATGGTTGCCTGTGTGAGCCTGTTAGTTTGATTATAGAGTTGAATGTTCCATAAACACAGAGGCTCAATTTTAAATGATTCAGTTTATATGTTGATTAATCAGAGTTGTTCTCAACAAAAAAAACCTATATGATTCTTTTGTTTTTGCCTCGCAAACAATTGCAATCTCTGGATCATTTATTAAAATTGGTGACAAAACCACTAAGCTTAGTTTCCAAGGCTCAGTACACTGTGGGGTTCTGCTAAGTAAATAACTGTGTATAAACTATGTCACAATCCACAGTATAATTAGTAGTTTCCATGCAGCCTTTGTGTGCATTTATTTAATAGAAGGGGTGTCAAATTATTCTAATGACAGAAGAGACAAATGTTTCAATTTGGCTTCTTCCTGATTATCCATAGTGTTTTTGTGCCAAATGTAATGATCAAATAGATTGAATTAAGCAAAGTTAACAATTCAACAACATGGAAATTGAATGTGTAAAAACAATTTGGATGATCATAATTTGAATGAACTGACTTCAGCGATGTAGCTTGTACTTCATTTTGTAGAGATCTACAAACAGTAACCGTCTGCAATTAATGGAATGGTCTTGTATCTTTTTCTGATTTTCACTTGTTTTACATGTTACAATGTTCAAAGTATGTGGATACAAAATAAACAGAACTCCTACTTTTATTAGACGAGTGGGACAAACCTTTCTGGACTGAAGTAATAAAATGAATTGAATTGAACTGAATTAATTTTATTGTCACGTACTCAAATGAGTTAATTGAAAAGTTTACAAGTTGCCACATACGGTGCCATCTTGCGTACAAAAGTACTTAGGTACCGATTCTTAAATACAAGTTCTTAAGAAAATATAGAAAAATAAAGAAACAAGAAGTTTTTTTAATGGCCCTTTTTCACTGAAAATTATTGACAGCTTATTGATTACTTAATGAATTTTTAAGTTCACAACGCCACATTACAGAGGCTTGGAGAGCCTGGCCTTTGTCCTTGCTTATGAGATTACGGTGTAGCGGTTCAGACTGACACAGTGAACAGTGCTGCTGTTAATGATGTTTCCCTGTTTCTTGGTTCTTGTTTAGTTAAGGTTTGCACTTGCATCAATATTTACAATCTCGCAATTCATTTTGGGAAGAATAAGCTGCAGACTTTAGACTTCAGTCTGAACGGCATTTTAATCGTGAACTTTGTTTTCACCCAGGGCAACCTGTATGAATTTTTGAAGCTCACTGGATGGACTGGCTCGAAGGTTCTTTATTTTGGGGATCATATTTACAGTGACCTGGCTGTAAGTATATCTGTACCGTCATTAAATTAATGAAATAGCTTGTACTAAACTAAATATAATGGGACATTTTTGTTCTGTGCTTGTGGTGAGGTGTTGGTGTTGTCACTGGACTAGCAATCCAGAGACTCAGGCTAATTTATTGGGGATGTGAGTTTGAATCCCACCATGACCGATGGTGAAAATTAAACTTAATCAATAAATCTGGAATTAAAAGCTCAGCAACCAGTGTCCATGACGCCATTGTTGATTGTTGTAAAAACCCATCTGGTTCACTAATGTCCTCTAGGGAATAAACTGTGCTGGGAGTGGTGGGAGAATGGGAAGAACAGAAAGAGGTAGCAATGTTTAATTGATAAAATGGTCCATATTAAGTACCTGGAGATTTTGTATTATTCTCTTGTGCTTTATCTATACCACAAATGTGCGGATCCCCCAAAATCAAATATTCCAAGAGTATTTCACAGAATCCTAGAATCCCTACAGTGTGGAAGCAGGCCTGTCGGACCATCGAGTTCACACTGACCCTCCAAAGAGCATCCTAACCAAACCCACCGCCCACCCTATCCCTACATTTCCCATGGCTAATCCACCTAGCCTGGGCACCTAAGGGCAATTTAGCATGGCCAGTCCACCCTAGCCTGCACATCTTTGGACTGTGGGAGGAAACCGGAGCACCCGGAGGAAACCCACGCAGACACGGGGAGAATGTGCAAACTCCACACAGACAACTGCACAGGGTTGAATTGAACCCAGGTCCTAGTGCTGTGAGGCAGCAGCGCTAACCACTGAGCCACCGTGCCACCCCCATAGAATAGTTATGGTGCCGAAGGAGACCATTCAGCCCATTGTGCCTGCACCAGTTCTATCACCTAGAGCCAATCTCCTGCCTTTTTCCCCATTTCCCTGCATACCATTTCAATCCAAATATCGATCCAAAACCCTCTTGAACTGGACCTGTCTGTACCACATTTCTGAGCAGTGCATTCCATACCCTAACTACATACTTTTTCTCACATTATTTCCTCACATCTGTCTTGCTTTGTTGGCACATCACTTAAGATTTTTTTTTTTATCTTTTATCGAGCTTCTCCCTATCTCCTGTGTCCAGCCTGCTCATGATTTTGAGAGCCTCACTCGGATCTCCTCCCAGCCTTGTTCTCTCCGGGGAGAATAGTCCCAACTTCTTCAATCTATCCTCATCACTGAAGTTCCTCATTCCTGGAATCGTTTTTTTCCAAATCACCTTTGCTTCTTGTTAAAGTGCTTATCAGTCAGGTTTTTACTGTAGCAGAAATTATTTTAGGAAAAGACTAAAATGCTTTCTTATGTCTTTGAGGTCGCGAATTCCCAATGCAATAAAACCAAAGAAAGAAATCTTGTTTGTACTTCTGCAAATATAGCTGAGCTAAGTATGACTAACTAATATCCTTTTTGTCACATGAGGATCTGACCCTGAAGCATGGCTGGAGAACAGGTGCAATTATTCCAGAGCTGCGATCGGAGATTAAAACGATGAATACAGACACATACAATCAGGTAGTTGTGTGGTTGCAGGGTCTCACTGGGCTGCTTGAACGCATGCAGGTAAGTGTGTCCTTTTTTTTTTTTTATAGAGCTGTTACAACAGAGAACAGGATATAGATCAGTCGCAGATGTGGGTGGAGAAATGGTATATGGAGTTTAATCTGGCTAAGTGTGAGGCGCTGCACTTTGGGAAATTAAATGTTAAAGAAAAGTAGACAGTTAATGGCAGGACCCTGAACAGTGTTGACGTGCAGAAGGATCTTGGGGTTCAAGTCCATAGCTCCCTCACAGTGGCCACACAAGTAGACAGGGTGGTAAAGAAGGCGTATGGAATGCTTGCCTTTATTGGGTGGGGAATTGAGTGCAAAAGTCAGGATGTCATGTTGCAGCTTTATAAGACTTTGGGTAAGCCACATTTAGAATATTGCATTCAATTCTGATCGCCACATGACAGGAACGATGTGGAGGCTTTGGAGAGAGTGTGGAAGAGGTTTACCAGGATGCTGCCTGGATTAGAGGGTATGAGCTATTAAGAGAGGCTGGAAAATCTCAGGTTGTTTTCTCTGGAGCGGCAGAGGCTGAGGAGAGACTAATAAAATTATGAGATGCATAGGTAAGGTTGGCGGTCAGAATCTTTTTCCCAGAGCTAAAACGTTGAATACTAGACGGCGTGCATTTAAGGTGAGAGCCGGGAAGTTCAAAGGATATGTGAAGGGCAAGTTTTTTTTTTTTGCTCAGAGTGGTTGGAGCCTGGAATGCGCTGCCAGGAGTGGTGGTAGAGGCAGATACGATAGGGGCGTTTTTAAGAGACTTTTAGATAAGCACATGAATATGCAAGGAATGGAGGGATATGGACCAAAGACAGATAGAATGGATTAGTTTAATTTAGTGTCCTGTTCAGCACAACATTATGGGCCAAATGGCCTGTTCCTGTGCTGTTCTGTTCTGGAGAAGAAGACCATTTATCCCATTGAGGCCATCCTAGCCCTCTGTGGAGCAATCCAATCAATCCCCTTCTCCCACCTTATCTGTGTAGCTTGGCAGGTTTATTTCCCTCAAGCACTTAACCGGTTTCCTTTTCTCTAATCATTCTGCATTCTCTGCTTCCATTACTCTCGCAGGCTCAGAGCTTCAGGCCATTATCATTCACTGTGAAAACGTTTCTTCCTCCCACCCCTCCAGCATTTTCTAGCCAAGACCTTAAATCTCTGAACCTAACGCTTGCACCATCAGCTAATGGTATAACAGCTTTTATTTATGAATTTCAACTCAAATCTGTTATCATCATGTACATTTCTAGCAGCACATCAGCATCTGTCATGAGGAATCTGATATTCCTGATGCTATCTCTGTTTCAGAGTAATGTCTTTTCAACCCTTTTGTAGGAATGTGAAAACTTGAACACCCTTTTATAAGTTTAAAAATCATATCTTGGTTCTTTTCTAAATTGGAGCAATTCTAAGAGAGAAGGTGGTCTTCTGCCCATTAGTCAATGTCAGTGCTAACTGAGTTGTTCTTTTACATCAGTGAATCTCCCAGCATCATAGTCTAGGGGACAAAAATACCAAACCGGGCCAGTCCTATAAATTTCAGAAGAAGGATCCAGACCCTAAACGTCAGCTTTCCTGCTCCTCGAATGCTGCCTGGCCTGCTGTGTTCATCCAGCTCCACACCTTGTTACCTCAGTCCTATAAATATATTGGTAACAAGACCAGATCAAAGGCTAGAAGTTTTGCAGTGATTAACTCACCTTCTGTCTCCCCAGCAACTGTCCATCATCAAGGCACAGGTCACAAGTAGGATGGAATACTTCCCAGTTGCCTGGATAAATGCTGTTCCAACAACTTTCAAGAAGTTTGACACCATCTAGAACAAAGCAGCCACTTGATTGGCGCCCCATTTTAAAACCTTCAGCATTCACTCCCTGCACCACTGATACACACTGACAGCAACGTTTACTGTCAACAAGATGCATTGCAGCAACTCACCAAGGCTGCTTTGATGGTTCTTTCAATATGCAATGCCCTTAATGCATAGAACAAAGGCAGGAGGTTCATGGGAACCCCACACTTGCATGTCCCGCTCCAAGCCACTCACCGTCCTGACTTGAAACTGCATCCCGGAGGAAGAGGCGTACCAGAATGCCAAGAGAGTTGGGAGCAGA
Organism: Ginglymostoma cirratum; assembly: GCA_024137785.1. Taxonomy (NCBI): domain Eukaryota; kingdom Metazoa; phylum Chordata; class Chondrichthyes; order Orectolobiformes; family Ginglymostomatidae; genus Ginglymostoma; species Ginglymostoma cirratum. Next base: position 11,610,131 of record JAHRHZ010000020.1, read on the forward strand.
GGTGGCCATTGCTAAGGAGAAGGTGCTGGGGAAGCTGAGAGGCCTGAAGGTGGATAAAACACTTGAACCACACCCTGGATTTCTGAAGGAGATAGCTGAGGAGTTTGTGAGGATATTGGTGGTGATCTTTCAGGAATCACTGGAGTCAGGGAGGGTCCCACTGGACTGTAAATTGGTTAATGTAACACCCCTAGTTAAGAAGGGAGGGAGGCAGAAGGTGGAAATTTATAGGCTGGTTAATCTGATCTGAGTCGTTGGTAAGATTTTGGAGTCCATTATTAAGGATGAGACTTGGAAATGCATGATAAAATAGGGCTGAGTCAGCATGGCTTCGTTAAGAGGAGAATGGGGTTGAGAAACGTATCAACTACGATCGAACGGCAGCGTAGACTCAGTGGGCCGAATGGCCTAATTCTGCTTCTGTTTCTTATGAGGTATATGATCTTTCATGATTGCTGGGCCAAAATGATAGATTCTAAATTCAATAATGCTCCTTAACAGAACAGTGTTAACAGAAAAGTACAGTGATTCAAGAAGACCCATCACAACCACCACCGCTTACATCTAAACAGCAATTAGGGAGGGGCATTAAACACTCACCTCGCCAGCAACAGCCACCTCCTGTGCATTGATAAAACCATTAAGAGGCTCTGATAATGGGTGGTGAAATTATTATGAGAGCGACCAGAGAATGTTTGAGCCTGAGTGATCCACACCATAGGTTTGGGATTCAGTTTCATTCCCTCAAACTGATGTAAGTGCAATTTGTGGGGAATAAGGTCAGGGAATTGAATCTAAAGTGTCTGTAAACTTTAGCCCTTCAAGTTTGAATCCAATTCAGCTGAAAATCAGATTTGATAAAGAGTAGTCTTAATGATAGCTCTGTAATCTAGAACAACTACATAATCAGTGAAATAAAGCAAAACTGCGGATACAGAAGGTCTAAAACAAAAACAGAAATTGCTGGAGAAACTCAGCAGGTCTGGCAGCATCTGTGGGAAGAAAGCAGAGTTGACGTTTCAAGCCCAGTCTTGAGTTTTGACATAGAGTCACCGGATACAAACTGGTAACTCTGCTTCTTCCTAGAGATGTTGGCAGATGTGCTGAGTTTCTCCAGCAATTTCTGTTTTTGTACATAATCAGTACTTTTCCCTCAGATGATAGGTGCATTTTTGACCACGTTAATCAAAACTGACATTTCCAAGGAATTTTAATTGTGGAGTTATCAAAAGTGTAGGATGAATTTGGTGTTCCTTTATCCTTCTTTATGAAACTGTTTTAGACTTATGAAGATGCAGAGTCACGGATGGTGCTACAAGAATGGATCAAGGAGAGGAATGAGTTACGGTGAGTTGTAATAACCACCATGGACATTATGTAAGGTCATCATTCACACATGAGTTAAAGTGACTCTAATACAGTTGCACATACACACACTCTTCTAGCAAACCCAGTATATGCTAAAATCTATTGAATTAATTTTGGACAAGAAGTTGGATAGCAAAAGCTCAATGTTCTATACCATTCCCAATATTATTTCTTCCTCTTCTGCTCCGAATCTGATGCCACTTGCAGACGATGTGACTCCTTGGGCCTCTGTGGATATATACTCTGCACCTCTTCGAAATCATGCCACAAGATCTGTTCCATTCACCTTAGTGGGCAGGCATGGATTCAGTTTTATGCTTGGTTCCAAAGACTGCACTTCTGAAAGTGTAGTGCTCCCTGAATCCCATCACGAGTTTCAGCCTGGATTCTGTGCTCAGCTGCTTGGTGTGGAACCTGACCATGGGTGAGATGGTACTAAGAAGAAAGAAGAAGGTTGGATCATGGTGGGAGATGCCTCTTTTACACTAGGTATTGACGTATCAAAGGCATTTGTGTTCCAATGTGATCCCTGTTCCTTCCCATCCTTCAATGGGATGAGTGTGTTGCTGGAAAGGCCGCCCATCCCAAATTGTCTTCAAGCTGCGTAGTTACCCGGCCATTCCTGGGGGCAGTTAAGAGTCAGCCACATTGCTGCAGGTCTGGAGTCACATGTAGGGCAGACCAAGTGAAGACGTCAGATTTCTTTCCCTGAAGGACATTAGTGAACCATGTGGATGCATCCACGGATTGCAGTTTCATGGTCACCATCACTGAGACAAGCTTTTTATTCCAAATTTATTGATTGAGTTTCAGTTCCTCCCATTGCCCAGGTTGGTTTTCGAACCCGTACCTCCAGAGCATTAGCCTCCGTCTCTGGATCATTCATCCAATTGACAGTACCAACTGAAGATTTCTTTGGGGTCTGGGATAGGGGCTAGGTTTTGTCGGGCACGATGCTCCCACCAGATCCCTGCCACTGCTTGGAGGAGAGTTAAGTGCTTTAAGTTAAGACTACCGTTCCCTTACTTGGGAGGACGTCTTGCGTTGGAGGTCACCATTACTGAGACTAGTTTCCAATTCCAGGTTTTATTCATTGTATTTAAATTCCCTGGTGGGATTTAAACCTATTTTCCTTATTGCATTAACCTAGGCTTCTGGATTACTAACCAGGTAACATTCTCACTATGCCACCACTTCCCCAGCTGTTGTATTAAGAAGTCTGTTCCTTTTATGTTGCCATCACTGGCCACTCATTTACCTTTTTTTTGATGTTTCAGGGAAACGACCAAGACCATCTTTAACCCCCAGTTTGGGAGCATTTTTAGAACCCACCATAATCCTACCTATTTCTCTCGACGGCTCTCGCGCTTCGCTGATATATACATGGCGTCCCTGAGCTGCATCTTGAACTACAATCTGCACAACACATTCTACCCTCGGAGAACACCACTGCAGCACGAAGCCTCACTCTGGTCCGACCAGATTGGTGCCAGCCCATTCAAATACTCCGATGTCGAGGGGTTGGCTCAGATTAAATGATCTGCTGCACTGACGCGTCTAACTGAGTCATGCGCTTCGGCCCCACACAAAACAGTTCAGAACTTTGCTTTAGTTGTTTTTGTAAATCTCTCATTGTATCTGGGCTTTCAGTGGCTGTAGCGACAAGCTATGGTTGAACATTGCTAGAGTGTGGTCAGCTAAGCTTTCGTATTGTCTTCCATGGCGAGAGTAGCAAATCATCACCAAAATTTCATTTCCCACAGCGTGTTAGTCTGTGGTTTTTGGTTGCCTGGGGAACAGGTTGGCTAACATCAGGCACCTATTTCTGTGGCATCATGCTGGGAGTGGAAGTGCTCACAGCCTCAGTATTTGTTGAGACACAGGCAAAGGTTAGCTGATAAATCTCCTTTACAAGAGAGAGGAGCAGAAAGACTGGCATTTGGAAATGAGGGTACCCTGAACTCCTCTGTGTGTGCACAAGACTTGCTCGTAAAGCAGGATTGCTAAGTGTTAGTACTAAGGAGAATTGAGGTTACTTAATATTTACAGCCAGCAGATATGCTTTAGTGGAGAATGTTTCTGTAAACTCAGTGTATAAAGAGACTGCCTTAAGGGCAGAACATACACAAAATGTACTTGCTACATTAACTCTGCTGTCTCGCTCAAGCGTGCTAGTCACAGATAAGCAAGTGCAATGTTGGCAAATCCCTCGGAAGGAGATCTTTGCCAACTCTTAGTTAGTCAGTATTGGTGCAATCATTCCTGTCTAATTATCTGTGCATTTTGTATATTGTTCACTAGATCAGTTACGTAAGTCATAAGTTGTATTTATACGTGATAAATGTTGTTCAATAGGTTTCTGAAGCAAATGCATAAAATGAGAATTAACATCTGAGAGAACGGATTGACCACTGCTGAGAGAGATGGTCATTAGATGGCATTTAAACGGGAGGTGGGCAGTGATAGGTGAAGAAGGTTAGGGAGGGGAGGGTCTGGACACTGAAAGCTGTGTTGCTAAGTAGGACTTGCTGAGAATGTGATTGGATACACACCGAGTGAGTCGGAGGGCAAGCTGGGGTAGAGAGCTGGCATGAAAAACGTTAACATCTTGACGTTAGCCATGTAAGACATTGCATTTGGTCATGGCCTGATTGTTGAGAAATTTCCTGCTGGTTTTTGAACATGGTTCCTTGTGTTATCCCTTTAGTGCACAGTTTTCTTTCAGAAATACACTTGAAAAAAATGTTTTGTTTGCACTGTTACTGATCTGGAGTGAGTATTAAAATGTAACTGCAACATTAACATCTGAAGAAATGTTTTGCAAATGTAAACTACAAGACCTAAAATCTGGCTGATTGTAGTTTTGTAGAATCATTGAGCACAGGTACAGACCATTTGGGAGCACTCCATCTGTACAGCTCTTTGAAAGAATTGGGTCCAATCTCAGCCCCTTGCTCCAAGGGAAATTTTGCACTTTCAAGTATGTTTTATAGTGTACATTAACTAAATTTGGCCTTTAATTCCAATTTCCTCTTGAAAGTTACTCATGAATCTTCTTGAATTGACCTTTCTGATACTGATGTGGAATACACTCTAATTTGTGGTAAATGTTTTTAAAAATCCTCATTTCCTGTCTTGATTCCTTTGCCAGTTATCTTCGATCATTGCCCTCCTGGATGAACTCCCTATTTACTCTAGCAAAACACTGAGTAATTTTGAACACCCCTATTACATCTCCTGCTAATCCCTTCTGCAGTAAGGAGAATGTTTCCAGCATCTTTTGTCTCGCTGCTAAACTGAAGATCCCCATCCACATTAAAGGATGTTCACCAATATTCACATCTTATCACCTTCCTTCTTCAGCCAGAATTTGCATTGTCTTGTGTGTTGAATTAGTTGTTAAATTTGTCTTTGGTCTCTTTGCTCTCCAGGAACTGGGCTGTTAAATCTTGATTTTACGTTAAGAGCAGTTCCATCCAGTAGAAGCAAGACACCTTCATTCTAATTGTTCAGGCTGGATCTGAACAAAACTTCATTGGGTTTTAACCAGATCTATCCACAACTCTTGGCACTGCTGTAAATATTTTAAGAATGTTATTGCCTTCTGTTCCTGGTGAGCACTCCAAATAGTTTATAGGAGAAGCAACCGTTTTTTTTTGTGATTTGGATGTTTTATGTTGCTTGTTTAACCCTTTAAAGCATTTTGGTAGTTTTCTTTGTTTTGATACTGGCTTGGTCCTGTCAGAAGTATGTGAGCATGTCTATAAACTGGACTGTGCTGGGTGGGGTTGTGTTTGATGGTTTTCTGAGCGTCCAACGAAATCTTCTTTGCAGCCGTAGGCTTTTGCTCATTAATACCCCTGAACTGCAGACAACGAGCTTCTACTTTATGGTGAATTGCAATGTCCACTTTTGGGAAGATTTTGCTTGTGATTTCGAACTGGTCTCGCTGTTGCAGTTTGCAGGAATTCAGGGAAATTTAAATATCTACAGATTTTAAAATCTTGCCCCAAAACTCTAACTTGCTTCCCAATTGAAATGAAAATCCATTTGGTAATAAGTGGTCTTAAATGATATTTTGATAATCTGCTGAATAGAATGGTTGTATGTATTTGACTTAATCTCTTCAGATGCATTCTGTTCAAGATTATCTTAACTGATTGTTTTAAGAAATTCTATGAGCTGTTTTCTAAATGCAAGACAAAAATCAGCTTGTTCAACACTAAAGTCCTTTGAAAATTGTAATTATGGTTCTCTATTTTTCTAACTGTCTAGGTGTGTTTTATGAGAAAAGTGATACAATCTAAGATGATTACAGCATGCCACTGCCATTGTAATCCGTGTTATACAGTACTTGCGAGTCTCCGAGTTTAAGCAGTGGCTATGCAATGAAATCATAGGAAGCTACACTTTGCGTCCAGTGTTTTAGTTTAAATGTCATGCAAATCAGTTGTGTTTCTCTCTAACAACAAGAGATAAGTGCAGATAATTTTAAAACTTTGTGTTTTATCTTTTCCCAAAGTGTTTCATTGCAGTAAAAGATTGCACTGTTTCAAATACATGCAACAAGTGTAGTTTGTGTACTCCTGGGTTTGTTTTAGAAAGGAGTTCGATAAATTGGGAAGTCCAATAGTAGTTTGGAATGTCTGTGTAATGTATGATTTTATAGTAAATTTGTAGTGGGGTTTCTTTCTGTTTGCAGAGCCAATAATAAAGAAACTAAGAGGACCAGAACAATGGAAAGGAATTCAGTTCCTTTGAAAGCCAACTTTAACCATTCACTAGTAGTTGGTAAAATATTGCTCGCATAATCTTTCTGGTTTGTAACATCCAGTTGGAAACAGAGTTGTCAAAAAATGTGCCTAACAAAGAATAGACTTGTGACCTGATGAAGGGTCCAGTGCCAAAAAAATTGACTTTCTTGCTCTTCCGATGCTGTTTGACCTGCTGTGCTAGTCCAGCTCCACGTTTTATCGAATAGACTTACAAATCCCTGTTACTTTACAAGAAAGCAATGTACCTCTCCAACATTCTCCATGTGACACCCTTATCCAAAACAGGAAATGGGAAAAGAGTGGGAAGCTATAGTCCAGTTAGTTTGACCTCTGTACTGGGGATGTTGTTAGAGTCCATCATAAAGGTGGAGATAACTGGACACTTGGAAAAAACAAAGCTCAATTCGTCAGTTTGAGCATGGTTTCATGAAGGGCAAGTTCTGCTTGACAAACCTGCAGGAGTTCTTTGAGGATGTAATGAGCAAGGTGGATATTGGGGATCTGGTGGATTTAGTTCATCTAGACTTCCAGAAGGCATTTGACAACATGCTGGATAGCAGACTGACCCAGATGGTTAGATCCCAGGGGGTTAAGGGTAGAATACTGGCTTGGGTGGAGGATTGGTTGACTGAGCGAAACAGAGGTTCATGATAAACAGGTCCTTCTCTGGATGGTGAACTGTAACCAGTGGGGTGCTCCGGGGCTCAGTTCTCCGACTTCAACTATTTACAATCTCCGTAAATGATCTGCAGCAGGGACAGAGTGTAACATAGCTAATATCGTGTATGATACCTAAAGTAGGTGGGCAAGAAGGCAGTGATGAGGAGATAGAGTTTTACAGATGGATATTGATACGCTAGGGGAATGGGCCAGAATCTGGCAGATAGAGTTTAATGTGAATCAGTGTGAGGTTATCCATTTTGGCTTGAAAAGTAAAAGGGCAAATTATTATTTAAATGGGAATCAGATTTAGAGTGTGTCCACGCACAGGGATTTGGGCCTCTTTGTGTATGAATCACAAATGGGTATGCAGGTGCAGCATATAATCAGAAATGCATGTGGAATCCTGGCATTCATTGCAAAAGGCCTGAATTATAAAAGTAGTGTTACTACAATTATGTAAGGTGTTGGCGAGACCACACCTGGAATATCATGTCCAGTTTTGGTCTCCTTACTTGAGGAAGGATATGGCAAGACTGGAGACAGTTCAGAGGAGGTTCACCTGTTGATTCCAGGGATGAAAAGACTGTTGTGTGAGGACTGGTTGAATACTTTGGGCCTGTACTCACTGGTGGTCAGGAGAATGAGGTGGTGGTCTGATTGAAGTCTATAAAATGCCGAAGGGGAATGATAAGATAGATGTTGAACAAATGCTTCCCCTTGTGGGACAGTCGAGAACAAGAGGTCATAGATATAGAGTGAGAGGAGATAGGTTCAAAACTGAGATGAGGAGAAACTACTTCTCTCAGATGGCTGTGAATCTGTGGAACCCGCTGCCCCAGATTGTAGTGGAGGCAGAATCAATCTACAGATTCAAGAAAGAAATAGACATATTCCTGATGAAAAGCAGGATAAAGGTCTATGGGCAGCAGGCAGGAAAGTGATGTTGAGACCAGGATAAGATCATGTAAAATGGCAGAACAGACTCGAAGGGCCAAATTGCCTACTGCTGCTCCTAATTCCCATGTTCCTATTCTCACTACAGGTTAATATAGGGAGAGAGAATAACAACTATTTTTTCTGTCACCAGTCTCACGCCACGGAATGCCTACCCCACCCTCCAGAACAAATTGACAATCTTTAAAAGAACATCCTTTTCAATAACCCATCCTGAACAAATGAAAGCCTCCTGCTGATTATGGCATGGCTGCCTTTGGGAATGATTCATGAGAGCAGGCTCAGGATTGTCCCATCTGCTCCTCGTTTATGAGGGGGTGGGTTTGCAGAGGCTGGGTTGCCAACTCCACATGGACATATTCCTGAAAGTTTCATCATCTCGACTTCACTCTGGCTCCTATTGGTCATCTGATACATCAATCCCACAATGCATCCCTCCCCAGCACCAATTGGAGAATGAACAGATTCTTGTTATCAGATTGCACTGCACTGTTCTTGATTTGGCTGTTCAACAGGCTTCTTGTGCTGGCTGCAATAGTTTAATCATTTCAATTAACAGGGTTCCAAGAAAATGAAGAACAAAACATTGTTTATACTGCTCCTGTGATTTTTCTCATTTGTTGCTCATAGTCAGTGTTGAGAGAACAATCTGAATTAGAGCCAGAGTCATAGAGATGTACGGCACATAAATAGACCTGTCCAACTTGTCCATGCTGATCAGATATCCTAAATAAATCTAGTCCCATTTGCCAGCATTTGGCCCCTGTCACTCTAAACCCTTCCTATTTGTATACCCATCCAGATGCCTTTTAAATGTTATAATTGTACCAGCCCCCACCACTTCCTCTGGCAGATCATTCCATACACGCATCATGGTGGAAAAAGTTGCCCTGAGGTCTCTTTTAAATCTTTCCCCTCTCACCTTAAAGCTATGCTCTGTAGTTTTGGACTCACCTACCCTGAGAAAAAGACCTTGTCCATTCACCCAATCCATGCCCTTTATGCTTTTATAAACCTCTACAACGTCACTCCTCAGCCTCTCCCTGTAGCTCAAAACCTCCAACCCTGGCAACATCTTTGTAAATCTTTTCTGAACCCTTTTGAGTTTCACAACATCCTTTCTATAGCAGGGAGACCAGAATTGCACGCAGCATTCCAATAGTGACCTAACCAATGTCCTGTAGAGCCGCAACATGACCCTCCCAACTCCTATACTCAATGCACTGTGCAATAAAGGCAAGCAGACCAAACCCCACCTTCACTATCCTGTCTAACTGTGCCTCCACTTTCAAGGAACTGTGAACTTAGATTCCGAGGTCTCTTTGTTCAGTAGCACACACCAGGACCTTACCATTAAGTGTATAAATCCTGCCCTGATTTACCTTTCCAAAATGCAGCACTTCACGTTTATCCAAAACTCCATCTGCCACCCCTCAGCTTATTGGCCCATCTGATCCAGGTCCCTTTGTACTGTGAGGAAACTTTCTTCACTGTCCACTACACCACCAATTTTGATGTCATCCACAAACTTACTAACCATACCTCCTACGTTCACATCCAAATCATTTATATAAATGACAAAAAGCAGTGGAACCAGCACCGATCCTTGTGGCACACCGATCGTCACAGGTCTCCAGTCTGAAAAGCAACCCTTCTACTTTTGAGCCAGCTCTGTATCCAAATGGCTAGTTTTCCCTGTATTCCATGTGATTTAACTTTACTAACCAGTCTACCGTGAGGAATCTTGTTGAACACCTTACTGAAGACCATATAGATCACATCCACCACTTTGCCCTCATCAATCCTATTTGTTACTTCAAATAATTCAATCAAGTTAGTGAGACATGATTTCCCACGCAGAAAACCATGTTGTAGAAAGACATTCCTGGAGAACACCTGATGTTGTTCATATTTCTCCAACATTTTATATTTTCTAAACAGTGGGAAAATAAATGTTCATATTTAAAGGTGCATCTGAGACTTTTAATTCAAGATCAAAATCATTGGCCCAGGACATTTTTAGACAATATTTTCCAAAGGTTTCTTTACCATTATCATTTTAAAAACATTTTCCATTTGAATATCTTCATTAGGTTAAAATAGCTAAATATTACGGTCTTAAAGTATTCCCAGATAATTTTAAGTTTTTATGAAGGCTATTACACATGTACAATATGGATTTAATTTTCATCAGTGCTTTCTTGGATGGCCAAAGATGCCCCTGGCTCCGTACGTCCCATAGTTCGTGGTTAAGAGATTGGAATGCTGCAGCCATGAGAACGTACGACCACCAAATGTTTAATGTTCAACATTTCTTCAGTAACAGTGTGCACACAGAATGTTGACAGTCTTGCTATTATTGGTCACCATTATTTGTTCCCAGGTGATGTTCATCCTGTGGAAAATTAAACAGGTGATTATTGGAAGTGCTTTAGAACATAGAACAGTACAGCACATAACAGGCCCTTCGGCCCACGATTTACCCTAAACCTAAGGTCTATCTAACCTCCATTCCTACCTTATACTATCATCCATATTAAATGCCCCTAATGAGGCCAACTCCACTACCCTCTCCGGCAATGCATTCCACGCCCCAACCACTCTCTCTGAGTAAAGAACCTACCTCTGACGTCTCCCCTGTATCTACCTCCACTCACTTTAAAACTATGCCCCCTCGTAATAGCTACCTCCACCCTAGGAAAAAGTCTCTGGCTTTATCAACTTGGCAGTCTAGTTCCACTCATGGTCTTTTGAGAGGATGTGCTACCTGCTGGGAGGGACCAGGGACGAACCCCCTGCTCTTATCCAACCCCTCTGACCCTCCTCGACTAGAGATGCCCCCACCCCAAAACAAAAGGCCTGCTCAGCTTCTTGCTGGTTCAGCCTTTTGTGATTTCATAGCTTGGGCCTCTAGCAATAATCTCCAGGACCGGAAACTGTTGGCATCTGATTGGCTGGCAGCATCAAGCAGGATGTGACTTCACTGACAGATTTCCTGACTGGAAGAGAAGCTCATTGCTGAGGACTTTTATGTATCCAATTGGCACTTGATCAGGTGAGTTTTTTATGCTGCTGGGATTGGGACAGTAATTGTCCCTGAAGTCACCAACCCCTACACTTAGTGCACATTCCCCATTCGCTCCATTGACACTTTTCAGATTTCTAAATGAAGATAAAGCTATTAAACTGCCTTTTGTCTTCACCTGTGGTAGTAGTAATAGGAAGTTCCAGTGATGCTCTAACCCTAACCCTATTGCTTTTGTAAGTAATGAAGTAGTTGTGAAGGCCAGCCACTGTTGTATTTATGTATCACTTAATGGGAACTTAATTTCCCCAAACCAAATTTTTGCTTTTGCTAACTGAAGATGACTTTTGCTGGGTTACAATTTCATCAGGAGTCCTTGGGTATCTTTACCTGGTCTGAGGAATAGCTACTAACTTATAGCCTATTTGCCAATAAATGACCCTATAGAAGGGTCCACTGGCCAAGTTTGTTCTCCTCAATTAGAGGCGAATTCCAGAGTCTTCAAAGCCTCTCAAACTCAGATCAACCTTACGCTGAAGATACTGTGGACTGAGGCTAGGGCTTATTGTCCAGTTCTACAACTAACATATCCATCAGAGTCCTACAGCATGGAAACAGACCCTTCAGTCCAACTCGTTCAAACTGAACAGACATTCCAATCTGACCTAGTCCAATTTGCCAGCATTTGGCCCATATCCTTCTAAAGCATTCCTATTCATATACCCATCCAATGCCTTTTAAATGTTGTAATTGTGCCCACCTCCACCACTTCCTCTGGCAGCTCATTTCATACATACATCACTGTGTGGAAAAAGTTACCCTCAGGTCCTTTTTAAATCTTTCCTCTCTCACATTAAACCTATGCCCTCTAATTAAGACCTTGCCTATTTACCTATACATGCTCCTCATGATTTTATGACCCGTTATAAGGTCATCCCTCGGCCTCTGATGATCCATGGAAAATAGCTCCAGCCTATTCAGCCTTTCCCAATAGTTCAAACCCAACAAATTATTGTAAGTCTTCTGTGCACCCTCTCAAGTTTAACAACATCTTTCCTATAGCAAGAAGACCAGAATTGTGGATTTGCTTAGAAATTTCAAACTCCGTTTAATTATAGTCATTACAATCGGGAACAGGACGGGTAAGTTCTTGAATAAAATACACATGAGCTAGCAGCTAATTTACCCTGTATACTATACTCTTTATTTAAAAGGATAATATCATCTACAAAATGGTCATTAGAAAAGACTATAAAATTCATCAATGTTTTATCCATCTGATGGTTGGGCAACTCATTTAGAGTAACCCCCTTGGAAAGGCATCACCATATGTAACTGAATGACACCATGGAGAAACCCATGCAGGTCGAAACTAGAAGAATTGAGAACAGGTTGAAAAGACCCAAGGACTTTGAGATTCCTAGGGACAGGCAGTGGCGCAGACAAAATGACACCTACAACATTGATGAGATTATCTGATACTTGGTCGATCTACCCACTAGGGCACTGACTCAAAGTCAAGGCTAGAACCAACATGCCATTGATGGGCAAATATCATCTGGGTGCCTTTTCTTTATTCTCAGGGCCCCATTTTCCCTCGGGGGACGCTACCACACAGAAAGGCAGGGTATCCTAGCCCTGGCAAATATTTACCCCTCAATAAACAATGCAAAAACAGAGTAACACATCGCTGTTTGTGGAAACTGGCTGCGTGCAAATTGACAGCCGTGGTTTCTGCATGCCAGCAGTGACTGCATTTCTAAAGTACTTCACTGGTGAAATGCGAGGGCGCTGTTTTTTGGAAATGTTTGTGTTTTCTTTAACCTCATTTGGACGGTAATAGAAAATTTTGGGGGTATATCTTTTAATTCTGACCTAATCGCTTGTGCATGGCATCCCCACCCCCAACACACACACAGACACACAGAATTAGTCACAAAATAACTTACACAGAAGGGATCTGTGCCGCTGTCTGTGGAATTTGTGAACTTGTTGTACATGGGGTTGCTGAACCTGTTGGGTACTGAGTCATCAAATGAGGACACACCTTCTCCTTCTTCAGACTGTAAACATAAAGAGTAAAACATGTCAAATACCATGATTCAAAATTGCCAGGTGTTTGCTTTGACTCTGCATGCAGAACCCAAGGATTATTAAGAATGGGCAAGCAGTGCAGGATCTACCCACAACATGCAAATACCATGAAAGAATATTTTCAAAACTGCACTGTTTAGAAGGATGGGAGCAATGCATTCTTTCCCTATTGGCTAATTGATGAGGATTAATTGCTGTGATCAGTCAGCAACTCCTTCATTATTGTGTCCAGAATGGTAAAGGATAAACATGGTGGGTTGCAATGTATTGCTGCCCAGCAACTTCCGGCAGAATGATATTTGAGTTTGGTGCATTACCATTTTTATTCTTTCATTGAAAGGAGTCATTCTGCCCCTTTGCACTTGCAGCATCCATGGATGCAGATGGTGATATAACAATGTAGTGAGGGTCTGCGGTGCAGTGGCATCTATCTCTGAACCAGAAGGTCCAGGTTCAAGTTCCACTTGCCCCAGAGGGACCTCCAAACGTAGCTATAGCATTATATTTGCAATTCTTCAACCCTTGTTTTCTTACAGGTGAAACTTCCAGCTGTGAGGCCAGCTTGTACTTTGCTGTTTGTACTTAAATGCTGTCATCACAAGCACACCCACTTTGGTAGGAAGAATAAAAAAGAAGCATTTTTTTTAATGGTGAGAGATTGCACGGCAATGAGATGCAGAGGGTACTGGGAATCCTAATGCATGAACTGCAAAATACTACTCGACAGGTACAAGTAATTAGGAAAATGAATTAATAATTTATTGTGACGGGAAGTGAATACAAATGTAGTGCGGTTATGATTCTAATATAGGGAATTTGTGAGGCCATATTTAGACTATTATGTCAAGTATTGGTCACTTCATTTCCGGAAGGATAGAGATGCTTTGGAAGTATTTCAGAATGGGAGGAAAAGTTGGAGAGGCAACGTCTGTATCTACTGGAGTTCGGAACAGTGAGAGGTCACTTGATTGAAACGTATGATCCTGAGAGTATCTCAGATATGGAAAGGATATTTCCTCTTGTGGGAGAATCTAAAACTAGGGCTCACTGTTTAAATATAAGGAATCATCCATTTTAAAAATCTGGGCATCTTTTTTCTCTCAAAGGATTGAGTGTCTTTGGAACTGTCTTCCTGAAAAGATGGTGGGAGCCAAGTCTCTGAGTATTTTTAAGGCAGAGGGGAATAGGGGGTAGATAGCAGGGGTGGCCAGTAGTGTGCACTTGTGGTTACAATCAGATAATCCATGATTTCATAGAATGGCTGAGCAGGGCGGAAGGGCTGAATGGCCTATTCCTTCTCCTAGTTTTCATGTAGCTTAGCGTTTGGGAGTGAGGGTGTAACTCGCGCAGTTACAACGAGTCTCAGTTGATAGAGTTTTAACAATTGGACTGAGGCAGTTTGATAATGTGATAGACGTGCACCATAGGAGCCAAGGAGGGAACAGAATAATTTTCAATGTCTTCAGACAGTTGATGTGTTACCTTGAAATACTGGAAGCTGAAGGGTCCCCTTCGGTGCTTGTGGTAATAACACAGAGTCACTGCAAAAGCAGCTATTACCAGGGAGCAGGCAAAGAAAATTCCCACGCCTGCTCCTGGGTGAACTGCATGAGGTTTAACCTAATAGAAAGCGGACGGGAAAGAGTTAGATTTCCACTGAGAGTGAACAGTAACGTTAACTTAGATTTGTACAGTGGTCTTAATCATTGTAAATAAAAGTCCCAGGATGTGTCATCAGATAAGGTTAGCCACAAAAGGAAACATTTGATCAGATCACCCAAGCATCGACCGGAGTGGTGTGTTTGTAAGGAGTCACTCGCAGGAGGCGAGGGAGGTTTAGAGCGGGAATTTTAACATGCAAGACTGAAGGAAGCTGAATGTGATAACAGGTGAACCCATTACCGTCACAATGAAAATTGATGTGCATTCTGTATGAGACTCTAAGGCTCAACAACAGTATGGGGGATCCCAGTACTGACCAACTATGGAAGCTTTCAAACAAGGGAGCAGTGGCAGGTAGAGTGGAAAGTGTGGCTTCAGGTGAGAAAAGAAAATAGGCCTTTTGTGCATGTGGTTCCCTTATCAGTTTTTCCTGAGCTGCAGATCAGTCGTGATCTTGAGAGAGAATGAAAGTCTAATACCGCCTGTTCAACTGCAGTATAAAAGAGTATTTGATGATACAACTCTGTTACATAAATAATCTGAATACACATAGAAATAGATATAGAGCATCCCACCCTTGTGTCCCTGCATTTCCTATGGCTAATCCACCTAGCCTACACGTCCCTGCACACTGGGCAATTTAGCGTGGCAAATCCACCTAACCTGCACATCTTTGGAGGAAACCGGAGCACCCGGAGGAAACCCACAAAGACCCAGGGAGAATGTGCAAACTCCACACAGACGGCCAACCAAGGCTGGAATTGGAGCCAGGTCCCTGGAGCTGTGAGGCAGCGTGCCACCTCCGTTTATATGTAACAACAATAAAATCAATCCGGTAATAACTTGAGTTTGTTGCCAAGAAAGGACACGCGGTTGAAGCTTTTCACCTTGCACTCATCAGGGTATTTTGCAAGAGTGCAAATTCAAGGGGAGTCCCAACGTATTTATGACATGAGATGACAGTGCTGATTGCTTCGCCCCCATGCAGTTTAAATGTTGGCTTTCCCCACAAATTTGTGTTCTTGCAAAATGTCCTGATGAACGCAAGATGAAAAGCTTTTGACAAAATGTGTCTTTTTCTCTGCATACGCAAATATAACTTTGAAGTTCTTGCCCTTACTGAAGCATGGGACTGCATACATAAAGTTTAAGACCCTGTTCTTGTAAATGTTCTGCTATTACTGTTGTACTCCAATTTAGAACTTGTCAACCACGAAGATGGGAACTGCACTTTCCACATCATCAAACCCATGTCATTCAAACAGGTTCTCGTAAAGATGCATTTTTACATGTTTCTAATCAAAGCTGCTCAGTTTATGACATGAAAGCCCACCAGAAGTTATCATTGCTGTGACTCGAGAGTCCTTGAGCTAGAATTCCAAACCATCTCAACTCCCTTTGATGGAATGATGAATCTCCCCAGCTATAACAGCTGAAGTAAAAATTAAACTCCCAATAAAAGCAGAATTATTTCAGCTCACTCCAAAAATTACATTCCAGCTCACAACAACGTTCGTTATTCATATGCCAGACTGGTTTGTTTCCTGAAATATTAATGATTTTGCCACAATTTCATACCACAGTAAAACTATTCAGAACTACAGCAAAGTCTCCCAAATACAACAGGATTATTTCTCCATCAAAGAGGTTGGAGGATTGTGTGAATTTTGTGTGTGAGATCATCCCAGTCACCGTATGGTATCTTGAACTTTGTAAACAGAGGTCTTGAGTATAAAAGGAAGAGGGATGTATACTTGAAACTGTATAAAGCTCTGGTTACACCACAACTAGGGCATTGTGTCCAGTTCTGGTCACCACATTTTGTAAGGATGTGAGCGTTCTCAAGAGGGTGCAGAGAAAAGTCACCAGAATAGCTTCAGGGATGAGGCATTATAGGGGCATGGTTGGATTGGTGAAACTCTCTTTGAAGTAGAGGAGGTTAAAAGGAGATTTGATGATGGGGTACAAGATGATGCCAAGCAGCGAAAGAATTCTCCTTCAGTGAATTGACAGTACAAAGTGAAGGGAAAACAGATTTAAAGTTCTGGGCTAAAGCTTTCTTCCGATAGCTGGGGAAATCCCCTGGAGGTTCAAATCAAACACCACTGTGGGTACACCAACACCACATGGACAGCAGTGATTCAAGGAAGGGCCTTACTACTCTTTTCTCAAGGAAAACAGGGGTTGGGCAATAAAACAAGAACCTTGCCTGCAACGCATGAATGAACACAAAATACTTTTTATTCTAATTGCATGTGAAATGCTTCATTGCAATGTTACTAAGTTGTATACTCGCTTACTGGTTCAAGGGGCGCTTGTAAAGGCTTATCAATAGCGTGAATGATCCCGTTTGATGCAACGATGTCCCAGGCAACAATTGGCCGATCATTCACCAGCTTTCTAATCTGCTGACTGAACTCAGGGCTCGGAGGGAGGGTAGTTCTCGTTGTCGTTATGAGCAGGGTGTAACCAATTGTACTCCGGATGAGGGTTCCGTTCTCCATTTTGTGATATATGTAGCTACTGAGATTAGAAAAGTGGTATTCAATATCCTGTCCAGATAATGTCTGTGAATAAAAACAATACTTGTTAGTGTTTAATCAACTTTGCTCCCCCACCCTTTTATATTATGGTAGACAGTTTAATATCTGCTTTGTTAGTCCAATTGTAATGCCAGCATGCTAATAATCTGAATTAATAATTGGAGAGTTAAAATTCCAACCCACAGCAGTTTGAGAATTTACATTCAGTTTGAAATAAATTCCAGTCATGCAATACCATTGTCAGTAAAAAAAATGATGGCAAACTGTTTTTAAAAAGATGCCACTGTTTCATTGGTGTCCCTTGAGAGAGGGAAACCCAATGTTACCGTGTGGTCCAGCCTATGTGACTCCAGTTCCAAACCAACATGGCTGACTCTTAACTGCACTGTAAAGTGGTAAAGCAAGCCACCCAGGTGACTCAAACCACGAACTGGATACACTGGGATCGATAATAAATGTAAGGCCGTCTCTGTTGGTCCAAAAAAAATCTTAACATGTAGAAAAATGTGTGTCAACATTCATAGCTACTTGTGGTAAAAATGTGAGCGGTGGAGGTTTCTGGTGAGCAGCATATATGCGGTAGACCATCTGTGAGGAGTTCTAATTCAGTTTCTTGGAGAGCTGAACTGCTAGTGTCACAGACGATGAATGGAAAACCTGCATATTCAGCCTGAAAGCCTGAATTAAGAGGGCACGTATCCCACATGACAGCACAGAGTCTGTGGAGTAAGATGACAGCATGGTCTTAAAGCCAGGCTAGCCAAGGAGGAATGGTGAATTCTGTAAATTGGCTGGGGTTGGTGTCGGGTGGATCGTCTATTATTTCTTGCATATGGGAGTCAGAGGGACTAGGCAGGAATTTAGCGTAGGTCGGAACCGTAATGCTCAGATGAACTAGAGAGGAACAAGAGAGGAAAGCAATGGTAAGCTGCTCAAAGTGGGAGGAAGCTGGAAGGAAATATCTGAACAGGAAGTGGCCCAAATACTGTGCTAAGTTAGTTTCGGGTCTGGGATCTGAAGAGCAAAATTGCTGGGAGGGGGTGCACAACGAGTTAGGTAAGCCCCCAATAAGGCAAGGCTACAGCAACAGCTGGCTATATGGAACAAGTGAAAGGGGGAGAATTTGAAAAAGCTTAAGTAGAAAGAGTAGGTAATACAAGGAACAGAATCGAGTAAATGTGGGCCAAAATCCAAGAGCAGGAACAGAAGAACCAGGAGAACCTGCTGCACAAGTTTCAGGCCCAGGGAGAGAAGCCCATGAAGGGGAACAATGTGTGATCTGGGATCATGTTGTAGCATAAAAAGTCATGACTGAGTTAGTTGAGAAATGGAGTCATTTGCAGACAGTGGTTGCAGCTCTCTGCCAAGCGAAACAAGAGTGATGGCCCAGTGCTACAGGTCAATCAAAGTGCAAGTATGAGATTGATAGATTAAAGCGCCACCATGCGGTTCTGAAAGGGCTAATGTGCACCTTTAGGGTCGAGGGTCATGAGCAGAAGGGACGTAGCAGAGGAAGCATGTTGGTATGCTTCAAATCACAAAGGATGGGGACCTAAACCTCCATTCCTGGAGGAACCCCTACTCCCGATACCCCTCAGCATCCCCAACCCAGTTTCCCCTTCTGGCGCTGATGAACAGACTAGTCACCAAGATAGGCAAGGGGCTGCCAATGTCACCTACACCATCCCATTCACTGTGGCACAACTGGCAGAGATAGCTGAAAAACTTCCTGCCTGCCAACCCCTCTCGGACCCCTGTGAATTCTATCACTAGTCCCACCAACAGAGAATTTTGCACAGGCTGGGTGACACCAAGAAAATCAAGCTGATATTAATGTACTTCAGCCCGTAGTCTACTTCGCTTTGTCCCATCATCAAAACGTGGGTAGAGGGGTACTTGAGGACACGAAGACCGTGGTTGGTTACAATAGAGGGGCCCCATGGGCGGGATAATCAAGTAACAGCAAAAGAAAGGGAAAACTCGACCACATTCACCAGGCTAAGATAACAAGCATGGGGCTGGATGAACACAGCAGGTCAAGCAGCATCATAGGAGCAGGAAAACTTGACGTTTCGGGCCTAGACCCTTCATCCAGCCCCATGCTCGTTATCTCGGATTCTCTAGCATCTGCAGTACCTTTTATCTCTCACATTCACCAGGCACTAGACGATCTTTACTGCTGGCTTCAGGCAACTCGACAAAACCCAGCTCACATTACAGAATAGAGCCAACTGGACTAGGACCCTAAGCTCACATACCACCAGAGTGGCAAGTGCTGTGATAATTTTGACCTCGCCAGTGATACACACGGAATTGTGGGTGCTCCAGAGAAAGGCCCATGCATAGGAAAAGGATGTCCAGGAGTTAGGAACCAAACTAAGCCAAGCCCAGCAAGGCTGAAAAGATGAAACTATCCAGGGCAGATCCCAACAAAGAGCGAAATGGAAATGGGGGAGGGCAGCTACAGAGGTGCCCTGCCCCCATACACCCCACCAGGGCAAGGGTGGGACCAATCGTCACAGGGAAGGTGCTACAACTGTGATCAGATTGGCTCTTGTGTCAGGGAGTGACTTGAAAAGCCAAAGCAGACATTGGTGCCAAGAGAAATTTATTAGTCTTCTACCCAGGAAGAACTCAGGAATAAGAAGATTATTTTGAAAGATGAAACTGTTGGACTTTAAAACACCTCTAAAAATTGAGATTTTCCATTTTTAAATTCAACTAAAATTGAACCAATTATGAAGTAAGACTGATGGCTGAACGAACAATTTCTTCTTCCGAAAATATGTACTTTTTTTTGGAGTCACAATGCTAATAGTTTACATTATACATCTCTTTTCACTAGTTAGACATAACACTGCCATTGAACACTGTAAAAGCCATGACAGTGCGAGTGAGACAGAATGAAATCATTATAGTATAGGCTATTTCACCTTCTGTAATTGGCTAATAAAGCTCAATTAGCTATCATAAATCTCTAGTTTTGCACACGATATCATATAGACAATCTCTCAGTCCTTCTAATGGTGACCACAGTCGATTAAAAAGCCCTTCTTCACCATATTGGAAAGGAAATCTTCCATCCTTGCCTGATCTGGCCTACATGATACACCAGACCCATCAGCAATGTGGCTGACTTGTAACTGCATCTGGGCAATAAGGGGTATGCTGACCTATACTGGCTTAGACAGCGACAACAATATCCCATGTACAAGTCCAAAGACATTACAACTTCTGTTAAATGAGTTGCTGAATTGACACTGATGACGTTGAGGTGGTGTAGAAACAAACTATTCTTTGAGCAATTACTGCCATGTGTTGGCTACTTCTGAGTTGCAGTCATCCGTTCGCTGTGATTCACTGAGAAAATCTACTTTTCAGTCAGTGGAGACATATCTTTGATCTCATCAAGTCTGGATTTGTCCTCAGGTTGGAGTTATTACAGTAATGTGAAAGCCTTTCTTGTTACCATGATGTAATATGGGTGAAGACTGGGTAGATTGTGTAGGCGCAATAACCTGAGTAATTGTATATATGGGCTACGTTAACTCTTAGGCATATTCACAGTTGTGAACAAATGGTAGGTAGAACATGTAAACCTTGTCAGTCTGATAACTGTCTGAACTGCCTCTAACTCTACAATACTCCATGCAGTGGCTGTGTAATATCTCAGAATAAGCAACACTTTAGATTAACTCAGCAGGTCTGGCAGCATCTGTGAAGGAAAAAACAGAGTTAATGTTTTAGGTCCAGTGACCCTTCCTCAGAAGTAGAGTGCAACAAATGGAGTCACCTGGAAATTTTGATGCTTTTTCTTTCTTCCTTGGGAGATGCTGGAGAATTCTTAGGGAAATCATGTAAATGGCTGAAAATGGCTGTTGATATGTGGTTCCTCAGGGGGCTCTATCCCATTTACAATCCCCAAGTGTCTTAAGGCATATTGAATGTTCTCACCCAAACATGTTCGTTTTTGAAAATAGGATGCCTTAGTCAAATGTCAGCGTGGGAATATCACAACCTTCTTCAGCCCAGAAAAATGCAGCACTTTTTGAATGCCATTACTGGCAGCATTAAAATTGACATCAATGCAAATTCATGTTGGCTTTGTTTTTTGGTCAGTATAGTAGGTCTGCAATATTAACTGTGGATGCTTTAAATGGTTGAGATTGTAACCTCAGTTTTCAAATCCATTCTGTTGTAATATGTATCAATCAATACTTGAATGGTTAAAAGAGCATGGATTCTACTAAATTCACAAGTGAAACCAAAAAATATAAAAAAAAGTCAGACATTTACCACATTTTCATAGAATCCAGAGTTCACAGGGACAAATAGTGTGCCTTTGACTGACAGATCTGTGAGGACTTCCACAAACCTTCTGCCATTCTCTGTGGTGTTTGAATAATTGAGAAGTTTCTGGAAATAGGAAAACGACACTTTAGCCACAATCTCCAGTCTCCACCTTATCAGCTTTAGACCATTTCAAACCTTATGTACAACTAAAGTGTTCAATAATTGCCTCCAACTGCAGTACGGTGGCTGACGATTATCAAATAGTGCAATTGCCTCGAATCCTTCAACTATATTTGTCAAGATGGTGTAAAGTATACAACTTTATGTTTGGATAAGTTGAATTGCTGGTATGTAATTTGCTTTTTAATGAAGGATCAGAAACTGAAAGCATTTTAGTTAAAGCAAGAGATTCTACAATTGTATATTTAATACATTTTCATCACATCATGGTTAGATCTCCTACCGTCGATAAACATCATAGCATCATGCAAAACAGAATGAGGTTAATCACTCCATCTCATCTGTGCTGGCCCTGTCATTCAATCATTCCTACTTCCCTGTCCTACAGTCAGGATGTTTTTCTTTGAGAGTATATACCTGATTCCCTTTTGAAGGATTATCGTGTCACAGTAAGTTCACAGTGTCTGCAAGTTAGGCATTGACCATGTAATAATAGTGACTGTGCTTCACAAAAAAAAGGAAGAATGAGCTTCCAATTATATGGTGTCTTGCACAACCACAGGTCATCCCAAAGTGATTCAATGAAATGCTTTGGAAAAGTTTGTTCAGGTTGTGACTTAGGGAGATATCGATCTTTGGCTATAAAGCATAATGTGGCTTCCTGAAAGTCTAGAAAGATGCAAGTGCCTTCTGTCCTTCTTAGCTGTTCTGTCCACCAAATTTGTTTGTCTCGGTTTGGTTCAATTCTTATCTTTGAGTCCTAAGATTCTAGTTCCAAGTCACATTGGCTGTACAGGACTTTGGTTAGGCCACTTTTAGAATACTGCATTCAATTCTGGTCTCTCTGCTATTGGAAGGATGTTGTTGAACTTCAAAGGGCTCAGACAAGATTTATTAGGATGTTGCCATGGGTTGGAGGGTTTGAACTATAGGGAGAGGCTGAATAGACTGGAGCTATTTTCCCTGGAGTGTTGGAGGCTGAGGGGTGACCTTGTAGTGGTTTATAAAATCATGAGGGGCATCGATAGGGTGAATAGCCAAGGTCTTTTTCTCAGGGTAGGGGATCCAAAACTAGACGGCATAGCTTTAAGGTGAGAGGGGAAAGATATAGAAGGGATCTAGAAGGCAACATTTTCACGCAGAGGGTGGTGCATGTACAGAATGAGTTGCCAGAGGAGGTGGTGGAGGCTGGTACAATTACAACATTTAAAAGGAATTTGGATGGGTATTTGGATAGGAATGGTTTAGAGGGACATGGGTCAAATGCTGGAAAATGGGACTAGATTAATTTAGGATATCTGGTCGGCATAGACGAGTTGAACTGATGGGTTTGTTTTCATGCTGTACATCTCTATGACAGCACTGAGATCCTAAAACTCTCTCCTTGTTTGGGTGAATGTAAAAGATCCACTGCTACTGTTTCAAAGAAGAGGAAGGAGTTAATCCCTGATCTACTGGCCAATAATTATCTCTCAATTAATATCACAAAAGCCATCATTATGGCTATTGTGAAAATTATCGTTGCTGCTTTTGGAGTTTTCTGTGTGCAAAAGTGGCTGTTCCACTTCTACATAAATGAAACATAAATCACGGCTGGAAAACACTCGATGGCCAGTAAAGTGTGTTGAGAAATCTGCTTCTGTGCTTGCTCATTGTCTGTTCTGTCACATGTGAAGCAGCTTGGAGTGTTTTGTTATAACAGATAAAGCAGGTCGTTATAGATTATGAACATCAACTGCACATTTTGATTGTAGACAACACTGACACTTACAATTTCAATAGGGGAATCTAATAAATGTCTTTAAATTCGTGAAAAGCTTTGATGGAGTAGATGTGAAAAATTGTTCCATGTGTGAAGGAGTCCAAAACTAGGGGCTGTGAATTTAAGATAGTCACCAATAAATCCAGGAAGCAGTTCAGGAGAAAAACCCAGAGATGGGTGAGAATGTGAAGCTTGCTACCAAATGGGGTGGTAGGAACAAATAGCATTGATGGTTTTCTGAAAACGTTATACATTTTGTTGAAACTTTTCATTTTGTACTCTTCAGAAAATTTGCAAGAACACCAATAATTTCATTGAAGGAGCTCTCCCACTTTAAATTGGTATTCTTGCAAATTGTCCTGATGATTGCAAGATAAAAAGCTTCAATAAAACATGATATTTCAGTAGTGTTCAAGTTCTGCACTACCAAATACATATTGATATATTAAAGATTCAGAAGATAGATAAGTGCATCAGGGAAATTAACAGAAGGATATACTAATTGAGCTACATGAATTACGGTGCTTACATGAAGCATTGATGGGAGATCATGATAGATAAGGAGAGCTTCACTGTGTTTCATAGAGAAAACCTGTACAAAAGTAAGCTGTATTTTTACATGACTTTTGATAAATAGGGTATGAGAATTCTGCCTATTGTTCCAGTTGGACCAAGTAACTGTTTTCTATGCTGTACACCTATCGTAATCTATTCAAAAGATAAAACATAGCTACTCACTGTAAGGAAAGTAGAAAACTTGTCAACGCTTGTTAGAACTTGCAGCAGATTCCCATTACATGAATAGCCATTGCCCACATAACCTTTCTTACACGTGCATTGTACATCTGTGTGCAGAAAGAGCAGTGACACTTGAGTTTTAATCATTGAAACAAAAGGCTTTCAGAGGTAACAAAATAAGTGTGTTTCTTACCTTTCATTCGGTAGCAGTAAGCATCCCATGTTTCACTAATATTGGCTCGAGGTCCATAGTCTACTATTCCCACGTGCCCTGAGCCACAGTTTGGATTGGAATAACTGGTTGGATAGGATACTCTCTGGCCATCCAGCCAACCAGCTGAACACAAATGGTAACCCGCCTGAAACCAGAAATCAATGGTACAATTGCTCAAAAGATCCAGTTTTATGCAAAGTGTTCTCAATGCTAAGTTATTTTATATTAATACCACTGTTGGAATAAACTTATAATTAGTAATAACACAAGTAATAGTTGAGAGTAACAGCACTGATGAATTTCTGGAGATGCTAGACAAGCTCATGTGAAAAGAATAAAAGGATAGAATGATGGGTTAACAACATCGGAACACCTTTGTGGTTACTCACTGGATAAGACTTCCGTTTGGGGAGCATTTTCCTGACCACCTTAAAAAAACAGAACTGTGTTGCGCCGAAGAGAACTGGTTGAGTGAGAACAGTACTTGTTCTTTCCTGGGTGGCCTTGAACCACCAATCTCTTGCTTAATGGCCAAATGCGCTGATCAATTGTGCCACAGAGGATGGTATTACATACTGATATAATGATGGGGTTAGATAAAGAGGGGATGGACACCGGCTTGTGTGGAGCACAAATAGCAACTTAGACCGATTGGGCAAAATGGCCTGTTTGTGTTCGAAACATCCAATGTAATCAATACAATTGTAGGTTATTTTATGTAATGATGCTATTCTAGTGGGGACACACCAATAGTGTGGGGTCAATCCCTGGTACTCGTTGGGATAGCCCTGTTCCATGGTTGATGCAGTGATGTTCCTTTAACTACATAACCGATTGTCTCTGGTCTTTGTGGGTGATGCTTATGACCTACCGAGATATTGATCTACTTGATGACACATGCGAAGTTTAAACAGACCTGCTGAGCGTAGGCTAGCTGATTGTACGTGGCCAACACTGCTTCCTCTGCTTTGCACAATTTCTGTGCTGCTAAATAGTTCAGCTTGTACTGTCCCTTCTCAGATTGTAGATGGAACACTCCCACTGTTTTGTCTGAAGGAAAAAGAAAAGTTTTATCATGTACCTGTCAAACAGGCACTTACACCCAACACCTTTTCCTATAAGACAGTCTCTCCAATTGTGGTATCAGTCTAGTGAACCTTCTCTTGCTGCCTACAATGCCAACATATCTTTGCTTAGAAAAGCGGCCTAAAACTGTTTAAGTATTCCAGCTCTGAGGAAGGTTCACGGGACCTGAAATGTTAACTCTGATTTTTTCCTTCACAGATGCTGCTGGATCTGCTGAGCTTTTCCAGCAGCTTCCATTTTTGTTAGGTATTCCAGTTGTGGTCTGACAAGAACCTATCATAATTTTAGCAAAATTTTCCCACTTTTGTACTGCATTCTTTTTGAAATAAAGGTCAATAGTCCATTTGCCCTCCCTATTACATGTTGAACTTGGATGCTAGCTTTTCAAGATTCATAGATGAGAACTCTCAAATCCCTCTGTTCCATAGCTTTCTGCAGTCTTTCTACATTTAAATAATATTCAGTAGACAAAAAAAACCTGAAAGAACCGCTGGAAATTTGAAACAAATACAGAAATTGCTGGAAAGTCTCAGCAGGTCTGGCAGCATCTGTGGAGAGAAATCGGAGTTAATGTTTTGGGTCCAGTGACCCTTCTTCAGAATTTTCTTGTTTTTCTTGTAAATAATATTCAAATTGTCTACTCTTTCCGCCAAAATACATAAACTCACATTTTCATGCATTATGTTCCATCTGCTAAGTCGATAAGGCTCTTGAGATAGGGGCAGAAATCTTACCTCAAAGCAATGAACAATACTCCCATTGGAGAGGTGTTGGCCTGGTGGCAGTGTCAGTAAACTGGTAATATATGGAACCCCAGATTAATGTCCTTGGGTCATGGGTATCATGACTGAAGGCAAAATTTGAATTCAATACAATCTGGAATTAAAAGCTAGACTAATGTAATGGCAAATGCAATGTTAGCATCCATTTCAAGAGGGCTAGAATACCAGAGCAGCGATGTACTGCAGAGGCTGCATAGACTCTACTCAGACTGCATTTGGAATATTGTAAGCAGTTTTGTACGCCGTATCTAAGGATGGATGTGCTGGCATTGGAGGAGGTCCAGAGGAGGTTTACAAGAATGATCCTGGTATTGAAGGGTTTGTCGCATGAGGAGCAGTTGAGAACTCTGGGTTTGTACTCGACGGAGTTTAGAAGGATGATGGACAGATCTCATTGAAATTTACAGAACACAGCTTGGACGTGGAGAAGATATTTCCACTTGTAGGAGAGTCTAGGACCCGAGGGCACAGCCTTAGGGTGAAGGGATGACCCTTTAGAGCTGAGATGACAAGGAATTTCTTCAGCCAGAGTGTGGTGAATCTGTGGAACTCATTGCCATGAAAGGCTATGGAGGCCAAGTCATTAAGTGTCTTTAAGACAGAGGTAGATTGCTTAATAAGAGGGTCAAGGGTTACAGGATGAAGGCAAGAGAATGGAGTTGAGAAACATATCGGCTATGATCAAATGTGAAGCTGACTCAAAAGTCTGAATGGCCTAATTCTGTTCCTATGTCTAATGGCAACCATGTAACTCTTATTGTAAAAACCCATCTGGTTCGCTAATGTCGTTTAGTGAAGGAAACAGCCACCCTTACCTGGTCTGGCCTACATGTGACTCCAGACCCACAGCTACCTGGTTGACTCTTAACTGCCCTCTGAAATGGCTAAGCAGGACACTCAGTTCAAGGACAATTAGGAACGGGTAGCAAGCGCAGGCCCTATCAGGTATGCCCACATCCCACGCAAGAATAAAAAAATTGCTGTGGGCAAGTCATTGGGCGTGGGGTGCTTCCAACAATTTGGCTGCAGGGATGGAGAGCATGATGGCCCCCTCCACCAACACCCCCCCACCCCATAATAATCCATTATTTCAAAATACGTTGTGGTATATTCCCCACCATATGATCTACAATCTATCACAAGGTATCTGCTTTCAGTACGTTTGAAGCCGTGTGGAATTATAGATTAAAACAAAGCAGAATATAGTGTAACTAACAGTCCTCTACAGAAATGGCCATCATTCTAATGGTAACTCTTGTTCTGCAACAGAAGTGTACATTAAAACGTGAACAATAAGTACCTTCGTAATGCAGATCAGCACAGTTGGCATCTGCGTGACACTTGCCATTGTCTTGCAGACATCGATTCACAAGGAGCTCTTTTACAGTGCAATTAGTTCCATCTCCGATATAATTGTCTTTGCATGCACATTTCCGTTTATTCTGTTACACAAGGATTCTAGGTTAATCATTGATTAACTCAGCATACACCAACAATTTCTCACCCGTTTCAGTCAGATACACACACTTTGCATTCATCAAGAAAGAGAGCTCATTAAATGATTGATATGGATGATACCAGAACTGAGATGTTATAAACAATGTTATGAACGTGTCAGTTTGCTCATTTTGGTAGTAAGAAAAGTAAAACAGAATATTTTCTAGAAGGTGAGAAACGTGTTTATTGTTGACGTTCAGAGAGATTTGGCTGTATCTATACAAGGAATGCAGAAAGTTAGCATGCAGGTACAACTAGAAATAAGAAAGGCATATGGTGTTTTGGCCTTTGTTATAGGAAGATAGGGGTACAAAGATGAGGAAAACTGGTCACAATTGAAGAGGACTTTGGAGAGATCACACCAGGAAAAATGAGAGGAGATTCGATTGAGGTATACTAGATCCTGAAGGAGATCGACAAAGTAGATGAGAGTGGCTGTTTTGCAAATGAGAACAAGAGGTCTTAGTTTTAGGCTAAGGGATGGCAGATTTCAAATAGAGATGAGGAGGAATTACTTCTCTCAAAGGATTGTGAATCTGATAGAGTCCCTCCAGTGCAGAGAGAGGCCATTCAGCCCATTGAGTCTCACCAACCCTCTAAAGAGCACCCTACCCAGACTGAACCCTACCATCCCCATTATCCCTCATTTCCATGGTCAATCCACCTGGTCTGCACATCCCTGGACACTATGGGGCAATTTACCATGGCCAATCCACCTAACCTGCATATCTTTGGACTGTAGGAGGAAACCAGAGCACCCAGGAGGAAACCAACACAGACATGGGAAGAATGTGCAAACTCCATGCAGCTATTTCCCCAACACAGCAATTGAACCCAGGTCCTTGGTGCTGTGAGGCAGCTGTGCTAGCCACTGTGCCATTGTACTGCCATAAAGATTAAGCTTAAAATTCTTGCTAAAGTCTCCTTTCACAACTGCTTCAAATAAAAAAGGGGCACAGTACCATGGACCTGAGTTCAATTCCAGCCTCGGGCAACTGTCTGTGTGGAGTTAGCACATCTGCCCTGTGTCTGCGTGGGTTTCCTCTGGGTGCTCTGGTTTCCTCCCACATTCCAAAAATGTGCAGCTTAGGTGGATTGACCATGCTAAATTGCCTGTAGTTTCTGGGGACGTGTAGATTAGGTGAATTAGCCATAGGGGTTGCAGGGATAGGATTAGGTGGGTGGGGGGGGAGGTGCGGCTGAGTCTGGGTGGGATGTTCCACACAGAGTTGGTGTGGACGTTTTGGGCCGAATGACCTGTTTCCACACCGTAAAAAATAGCTCATCCCTAATCACACCGGGTCAAAAGGAGCAGATGCGTAATGTGGCCCTGCTACTTGTACCCACATCCCGAGGACAAACTTTTCAGGTAAGCTTGATTGTATATAAGAATATATAAAATAGGAACAGAATCAGGCTATTCAGCCCCTCAAGCCTGCTCTGCCATTCAACAAGATCATGGCTGATCTGGTCTAGACCACCGGTGAACAATATTCGACGGTAAAGTGATGACTTTTATCTTTTCTTCATACTTGAGGTGTGTGTGTGTGTGTGTGTGTGTGTGTGTGTGTGTATGATCCAAGACCATGAAAGACCAGGTGACTGTCCAGTCAGGATGATGTGCAGCTTGGAAGGAGCACTTGCAGATGATGAAGATGTTCCAGTGCACCGACTGCCTTCCTCCTACCAGTTGGATGAGGTTGTGGGGTTGGGAAATGCTACTGAAGAAGCCTTTATGTCCAAGGAAACTTCTAATGCACACTCCACGACAGGCTTGAATTCATCATTGCATAGTGCTTGGAAGATCCAGTCTGTTACATTAGAAATTAAAGCCCTGGGATAAGTATCACTAATTTATAGTCCATCAAAACATATGACCATAGACACCTTCACTATGTACAGTCTGGCTGTTAAACCTCATTGTTGAATTACACCCAGGTATATTTTTACTTCGACCTCTTGTGGCACATTGGGTAGCCTCCTTGCCTGTAAACCAGGAACCATAGGTTCAAGTCCCAGTGCAGGATTTGATGTCTGACAAAGGTTTGCTCATAATGTACCAAATAGGCCGAGTATAACCTTGTAAGTCCTCCTGACATGTGCCAGTGGGAAGCGGTAAGTGTGGGATGGATTCCTGTTCAGCTGTGTGACGCAAATAGACATGGAGCCTCTATATTACTGTCCACAGTCCCAGGCTACAACATGCATGTAAAACTGCATGTTGCCACAATAACTTGAATTCTTGACTGGATTGGGAGAGTCAGTTGGCATGGATCAGATTGGTTCCAACAGCATGGAAGTTGATCCCTGCTCCAGCTGAGTTGGATTTGGGGATCTACCTCCTGCTCTGTCTGTGGATAGAGGCCATAGCATTGTGGATCAGACCTGCAGAGAATTCAAGGAGAAGATATTTTCACTTACTGCCCCCATCACTGTGCAGATGGCATGCTCATGACAGCCTCCATTGACCCCGTCTACACAAGGGTCTTTTGGAATACACGTATAGCCATCTCCGGAATATTCCTTCTCACAGCTGCATTGGACATTCACTCCATTTTGAGAGCACTTGGCAAAATCTGAACAGCCGCCATTATCCTGGGCACACTGATCAACAACTGCATTATAAAACAAGAGACATATTGAGTCAAAGTGTGACAGTGTCCATTTTATATACAGCATTAATTGATATTGCAGCACAGTATTACTCTGGTGAGCTAATTGGATTATATTTGTGGTGTCACACATTCAAAAAACAACCTGGCAGTGACAGAGACTGACAGAATGTGGCAAATAGAGAACTGTTATCCTGGCAGACAGGGAAAAATTCACCGGAGAGATGTTCTAGCTCAGTGTCAAATACCCAGCAGCAGCTAAATAGGCTGTTAGCAAATTCCATATCAATTGGGAAGATCGAAAACAGGACATATATACCTTTCCTTTCTATTGAGAGAATTCACTGACCCCTCAGTCTTATTCTTCTCACTCCACACCCAGTGTCATAGCTGCTCCCCATGTAGTCAGAAAATCATTTTTCCACCACCTTAAATAAAAAGCAGGAGAAACTCAGCAGGTCTGGTAGCATCTGTGGAGCGAAAAACAGAGTTTATGGTTTGAATCCAAGATGACTCTTCTTTGGACTAGTTCTTGAGTTATAAACAGGAGTCACACTGGACTTGAAATATGAATTCTGTTCCAGTTTCCACAGATGCTGCCAGACTTGCTGAGCCTCTCCAGCAATTTCTGTTTTTACTTCTGATCTCCAGCACCCGAGGTACTTTTTATTTATAATAGCTACCACCTACTTCCCTTAGCTTTGAATAAACAGACATTAACACAGGCCAGATATTTATAGTTCTCCATACCAATGATGTAAGAGAATAAATTTGATCACCACGCCATTGTAGCTGCCTTCCTGCTGCCCCTTGCCTCTGCTGCAATGTTACATGTGGTGGGGAGGTAGCAGCTTAAATTGATTGAGGTGTTCAAGTGGCCAATTAGGGCCCCATGAGATCCTCCATTTACTTCCTCTGGGATTTGTTGGGGGAGACCATCACCAAGTCTCCAGCAGCCATTGTAAATGAAACATGGTAGGGGCTGGTAGCTGGGCTAGGACTGTATCTCCTTTCTGGGCCTCCTCATGTCCGCGTGCCCTGTCCACTCCAGTCCTTAAGCAATCCTGCCTCACAGGGGCCTATCACCCTGGAATTAGTATAAACCTAAGCTGCATCCCAGCCCACTTCCTTTATTGACTGTGCAGTTTCAGCAGTGGTCACCACATCTGGTGGCATCCTGGGGACAGAGGACTACCAACCACTTGTTGGGAAGATGGTGGTTGCTGTGTTAATATTACTGGCCAAGTAATCCAGAGCCTCAGGTTAATCTGCTGGGGACGTGGGTTCCAAACATGCCATGGCAGATGATGAAATTTGAATTCAATTGGAAAAAAAAGTGTAGAATTTAAGAACAAAACTAGTCTAATGGTGATCTTATGCCAATTGTTGTCAAAATCCATCTAGTTCATTTATGGAAGGGAATCTACCATCCTTACCCGGTCTGCCCTACACATTTGACTCTTAACTGTCTTCTGTGATGTCCTAAAGAGCCAATCAATTCATCAGCAACGAATGCTGGCCTTGTTAACAACACCCACATCCCACACAGGGATACATAGGGGTGGCACAGTGGCTCAGCACTTAGCACTGCTGCCTCACAGTGCCAGGGACTTGGGTTCAATTCCACCCTGGGGTGACTGTATGTGTGGAGTTTGTACATTCTCCCTGTGTCTGCGTGGGTATGCTCTGGTTGCTCCAGTTTCCTCCCACAGTCTAAAGATGTGCAGGTTAGGTGGGTTGGCCATGGGAAATTGTCTGTAGTGTTCAGGGTAGGCTAGTTGGGTTGGCCAGGGTAAATGTGGGGTTGAGGGATATGGTTGGGGGCTGTGAGTAGGATGCTCTTTGGAGGGTTGATGTGGACTTGATGGGCCAATGGCCTCCTTCCACACTTTAGGGGCCTTATGAAAGGAAGAGAAGACTGGGCAGCTGCTTTCAGTGGCTGTGCAGGGGAGAAGATCTGTTATCATAGAATCCCTACAGTGAGGAAACAGGCCCTTTGGCCCAACAAGTCTGCACCATCCCCCTATAACCCACCTAATGTACAAATCCCTGAACACTATGGGCAATTTAGGATGGCCAATCCACCTAGCCTGCACACCTTTGGACTGTGGGAGGAAATCGGAGCACCCGGAGGAAACCCACGCAGACATGGGGAGAATGTGCAAACTCCACACAGACAGTTGCTTGAGGGTGGAACTGAACCCAGGTTCCTGGTGCTGTAAGGCTGCAGTGCTAACCACTGAGCCACCGTGCCACCCCTGTAATAAGCTGCTAAAATAAATGGCTGTATGCTAAGCTGGCCAATCAGATATGGGTATACCCTGACTTTAACTCTGAGGGAATGGGGTCAAAGAAGGCCAAAGAGATCTGGTAGTGGATGTTCAGAATTAGACAAGAAACACTGGCCTTTCCAGCAATCCCACAATCAAACAAAACATTGGGTTAAACACTTCATAAAATGTGGGAAGACCAAAGACAACAAATATCATATGCAATGATATTTCAGAATAAGTTCTAAGTACTTTTATGCTGATAGTCAAGCCTATAGAAAAACATACGTATTAGAACTGTGCCTCCACCATCTATACTCACATAGGAAATTTCCAAAATTGGGCCTGATTGACCTTTCCCAATCCTTCTATTCTTGCCGAGTATTCCAACAGATGTACATGATGTGGTAATTATTCAACAAGAACTTCATGGGTTGAGATAAAAATTGGATAGTCCAGTGATTTCAGTCCTCACTAATGTCCTGTATACTGATCAATTATGAAGTTTAAAAACAGGGTAGGTAGGGAATGGAATATAAAAGATAATACGGAAGTCTAGTCAACCAATACCAGGATACTGTGAACAGTTCTGGGCCCCTTATCTAAGGAAAAATATTCTGGCATTGGAGGCAGTCCGGAGAAGGTTCACTAGGCTGATCCTGGGTATGGAGGGGTTTTCTTATGGAGAAAGATTGAGTAGGATGAGCCTGTAATCATTGGAGTCTGGGACCTTATTGAAACACATAATGTGGGACTTAGAGAACTTGACAAAGTAGATGCAGCGAGTCTGTTTCCCACTGTAGGACAGTCTAGGATTAGAGGGCATAATCTCAGAATAAAGAAGTGCATATCTAAGACAGAGGTGAGGGGGAATTTCTTCTCTCAGCGGAAAGTGAATCTGTGGAATTCTTTACCGCAGAGGGCTGTCGAGGCTGGGTGATTAATTATATTCCAGGCTGATACAGACAGAGTTTTATTCAGTAAGTGAATCAAGGATTATGGGGAACAGGCAGGAAAATGGAGTTGAGGGTTATCACATCAGCCCTAATCTTATTGAACAGCAGAGCAAACTTGATGGGCTTAATGGCCTACGTCTGCTCTTATGTCTTGCGGTCTTATTTATCCAAAAATACAGTAATATTGAAAGAGTTGTGTGGTGCTGTGTGAAGTGTCCCTATTTCATGGGAAAGTAGACCAAGGTAAAAATTCCATCTTGGGATGCGATGGCCTCAGAAATATGTTTCATATCACGTCCAAACAGGTTGAGGAAAATATCATAGATTAATATTTCCTCTTTAACAAGGCAATCTTGCAGGAGATCACTTTAATCATGTTTATATATTTTGATATTAAGCTAATTTTCCACATCTTTTGCTGGAATCTGAATGAATCAAATCATATTTAATGAACTGAGCTCTGCCTGAAGAGCTGACTGGAGACTCTCCGACTATGGAGGTGAAACGGTGGGGAGCTCAGCATCTATATGTGATCCATTTAGGGATAGTAATCCATAGCCTGGTCAATGTCAGCCCATGAAATCCAGCCAATATTTAGTAGCTACATGCGGACTGACTGCACTCTGTTCCTCCATGTTGGGTTAACCCTGAATCAGAAATCTCAGAACTTGTTATTGTCATTGAGCTTGAGGCGGGTCTGAATTGAAAATGGATTCAAACTTTACATATGGCCTGTAGGAATGATTTGACCATCACTAGGGTAAAAAAATAGTTCTAATTGATGGTATGAGAGGGTATTGGGTTTAGGGGTGACCTGTACCTGAACACAATAGTGGCCCATGCCTGCTTACAAGATGGCAGACAGAAACTAAGCAAAACTAAGCAGCCTGCTCACACAGTGAAATACAATGGTACCTCTGAACACAACTGTTGGAAGGTCAGTAAAAGAATACTGTATGTTCCCATCCAAGACAATTCTGATAAAAGAAAGCCTTAGGACAAATAATTGACCAATTCCAGCTTTATTAATGATGGGGTGATTGTGCCAGTAAATGAATAATGTTAGGTGCTAGATTAGGTCTTCAAGCAGCTCCAAGGATAACAGCTAAAGTTATATCATAGTAAATAGTTGCCTCCTTGAAGCTACCGGCAGTATTAAATAGTTTCTAGCTAGAAATGCTCTAATCATAGAAATTGGCTTCAATACATAACCAGGATATAATACAAGCCTTAAAAAAGCCATTTAAGTTTAGATGTAAACATTAATTAGCTTTCGGAGACACCCTCTCTTATGCCCTCAACAAGATAGATTGCTCAAAACCCACGAATTACAAAATGCTGACAGTAGAAGTAGTCGTATAACGTCACAATTATAATTAACTTTATAACAGAAGTTAACCTTATAGCAATTAGTTAAAACTAAACGTCTTGTTATTTTTACATTATGTAATTGGGACAATGGGAAAATAAAAGGAGTAACTGAATGTGATAAAAATCAGCACCAAAATACAATGGGTAATAGAATTTGAGCTGTCCTTACAGATAAACAAGCCTGAGAAAGACCCGAAGGAGTATAGGCATTAAACATTTGGAATGCGAATGAATAGGCTGCATAGGAAGATCCCAAGGCCTAGAGATTACAATGTCTAGCTAATACCATAAGATCATGGGAACCTGGGGCTGTCCATGGAAGTGCCCATCAATGATTAAGTGTCCCACAGGATTGGGTGTTTGAATTAGGGGGAAGGACAGTGACTACATTGTACTTGATTACTGTAACAAAAGATGTATAAAATGCTGAATTTCTTTGTAAAAGCAGAGGGTGTGTTATTGGTCTATCCTCCGAAGCCAGATTTGGGGAAGATCCTTTGGTCCTCTCCCTGTAAAAATCGGTTTCTGCTTGAATAAAGATAATCCACGTGACTGAATCCTGCCTGCCTCCTGAGTCTTTGTTCCAGGTTGGAAAAACGCTCCTATATTGGGTTACGCAGGTATGTGAAGCTCAGTCACAGATCAGCCGTGATCTCATTGAACCAATAGTTAGGTTCTCAGGGCTAAATCCACCCTTTTCCTATGCTCCCACCTATGTTAGCTGCTTTCTTAGACCTTTTTAAAACAGTTCACTTGTGACACTTCACACATGCATATCTCTATTAGAAATGCAAAGAAAAGAGCAAGTTAACGCACCATCGCATGTCCTTCCATCACCCTCATAGTACAGTTTACACTCGCATGTATTGTTCATCTTGCAGATTGCGTCTTTAGAGCAAGGAGGTGAACACACTGGTTTCATGGCTGCCCAACAAATGAAGAAAACCATTTTAATAACATGACAATACCACACTGCTAATTAACCATGGAGATTTGGTACGGCTCTCTGTAATTCTGGCTGGAAATCTGTGGCATCTTAGAGAATCCCACACAATAGGCCATCTTTGGTCATTGACATAGTCTTTGCAAAAGTTCTCCAATCTGCAGTGGGAGACAAGGGAGTCAATTGGAAAGAATGAAGGGGAGAAAACAGATGAGAAGGACAAGTGAGACAGACTATTGAATAAAAGCAGCAAAAATAGCAGTCCCTTACACAGTGTGACTGACATGAGGTGAAATGATGTCACTGCTACAGTTAAGATAAAATCAATTAGAGTCATAGAGTTATACAGCACAGAAACAGACCCTTTGGTTCAACTCGTCTGCAATGACCAGATATCCTAAATTGATCTAGTCCCATTTGCCAGCATTTTTCCCATATCCCTCTAAACCCTTTCTATTCATGTACCCATCCAGATGCCTTTTAAATGTTGCAACTGTACCAGCCTCCACCACTTCCTCTGGCAGCTTAATCCATACACGCACCACCCTCTGCGTGAAAAAGTTGCTCCTTCGATGCCTTTTAAATCTTTCTCCTCTCACCTTAAACCTATGCCCTCTAATTTGGGACTGCCTTACCCTGGTACAGTTCAACTTGGGGTTGCTGGTATGTGGCCACATCACTGCACGAGTAATCAAGACTCATGCTCTGGGGCCATGGGCTCAAATCACACCACAGCAAATGGTGAAAGTTAAATCTGGAATTGAAAACTAATCTCAGTAAAGGTAACCAAGAAACTAATCATCAAACATTATTTAAAAATCCATTTAATTCCCTCTTTGGAAGAAAATGCAATTGGAATAAAAAGTGATCTTATAATCACTGTTTGTTGTAAAAACCCATTTGGTTCATTCATGTCCTTTATGGAGGGAAACTTGGCCTATATGTGACTCCAGATCCATAGCAATGTGGTTGACTCCTAACTGCCAATGTCCACTCAGAGATGGACAATAAATGATGTCCTAACTCATGTCACCGATGAATAAAACTTGGGAAATGAATTCTGGTCTAGTTTACATGTGAGTCAGAGACACAGAATTGTGGTTGTCTCTCAGCTACACTCTGAAATGTCAAGGCACTCAGCACAAGGACAATTAGGAATGGACGACAAATGGTAGGACCACGTCCCATCGAAGAATAAATAAAGATAACTGCTTCCAGTTAAACTGTTGGGAGAACTGCTAGTTGGTTGGTGAGTTCCTAATTTCAATTTTTCATTTCAAAGGTTTATCTAACCAAAAGTAAACTTGCATCATGGCCAAGGGGCCAATTGAGGCAAGCTTTACAAACAAACATTTCAAGCAGAATAAATAGGAGTAAAGAACAGAGTAGAATAACAAACTGATATCAGATTAAAGCTTTCATGCTATAAAGATTCAAAGTCTTACAGTCATTAGAGTTTGTCCATTACGTGAGTGAGGTAAGGCATAAAGAGGAACTTCATTCTTTTGCAGGATCAAGACCAGCTTGAAAATAGGCAGTGAAGTATTTTCCAGTGAAAAGCAAATTCAGTTCAGGCACGTCCACAATGCCGGTGTGGAGAATTTTTCCACCACGATTCAATTGGCAGCACCCTCAGCTCTGGCTCACAAGGGCGGGTGTTCAAGACCAAAGACAAAACTCTAGACTAAAATTCCCAGAGCAGTAATGAGGGAGTACTGCATTGTTGAGATGCTGTCCTTCAGATGAGAGATAAACCGAGGCCTGGTCTGCTCTCTAAAAGTGGACTATATCAAAGGAGAACTGGGGAGTTACAATTTAACAGAGAGCAAGAGCGGGTGGTGTGCAGATTTACTTACAATCTGTACTGCAGCTCACTCACTATGCCATACCTAGTTGTGTTTCACAGCGATCTCCAGTCCATCCTTCATTGCAGAAGCATATCCCTTGGCCATTGACGCCATCATCACAGACTCCATTTTCAGTGCAATCACAGGCTGCAAGAACATTTCGGTAGAATGACAGATAATATAATTGACGCACAAATTTCCTAAGGGGCTTGACGGGGAAGGGCTCTGAATGACCATTCACTGAGAAAGTTGTGAATTTTTGGAATTTGCCAATCCGCAGAGCAGTGAATGCTCAGTCATTAAGCACACCGAGGATAAAAATCAATTCAGGTTCGGGTACTAAAAGATTTGGGGACAGGGTGTGAAGGAGTTAGTTAGAAGATCAGGCATGTGATTGAATGCAGAGCAGTCTCAAAGGGTCGATTCCTGTTCTTATTTGTTATGGTTGTATGTCTGTTCGATTAGAATTGTCCAACATGGATTCTCCAGCTTAAAAATGTTTGATCATAGTTCCAGTGGTTATGATACAATTGGAGGTAAATTAAACCCCACCCTCACCCAACCACGTAGACTCATAGTCATTATGTTGTACAGCATAGAAAAAGATCCTTCAGCCCAAATTGTCTATGCTGACCAGATATCCTAGTCCCATTTGCCAGCATTTGGCCCAAATCCCTCTAAACCCTTCCTATTCATATACCCATCTAAATGCCCTTTAAATGTTGTAATTGTACCAGCCTCCACTTCCTCTGGCAGCTTATTCCATACACACACCACCTTCTGTGAAAAGGTTGCCCCTTAGGCCCCTTTTAGATCTTTCCACTCTCACTTTAAACCTACACCTTCCAGTTTTGGAATCCACCACCCCAGGGAAAATACCTTGGCTAT
Source organism: Ginglymostoma cirratum (assembly GCA_024137785.1). Classification (NCBI taxonomy): domain Eukaryota; kingdom Metazoa; phylum Chordata; class Chondrichthyes; order Orectolobiformes; family Ginglymostomatidae; genus Ginglymostoma; species Ginglymostoma cirratum. The sequence continues at coordinate 11,648,654 of JAHRHZ010000020.1, forward strand.
TTACCCTATTCATACCCCTCATGATTTTATAAACCTCAACAAGGTCACCCCTCAGCCTCCGATGCTCCAGGGAAAATAGCCCCAGCCTACTCAGCCTCTCCCTGTAGCTCAACCCCTCCAACCCTGGAACATCCTTGTAAATTTTGTCTGAACCCTTTCATGTTTCACGACATCCTTCCTATAGCAGGGAGACCAGAATTGCATGCAGTGTCCCAAAAGTGGCTTAACCAGGAAACTCACATGATTGGTTCAAGGACAAGTTTTATTCCCTGTATAACTGACTTCAAAGGAGTAAAACCAGTATTGCACCCAATCCCATCCTTACCCAAGGAACGTTTGGGTTAAAACTGTTCTCATACTTTTAAGCTGTAGAAACGCTCAACTTTTCAACTATCTTGCTTCAATGTTCCTTTTCGCCTGCTCCAATCTAATGCAGGAAGTGAAACACTGGTCCCCATCCAATAACCTCATAACCAACACTTGAAACTGTATGAATGGATAGTATTGTGTCACTCTGCACCTCTTCAATTAGTGTCTTTAAAGGTTAAATGATGAGGACAGTTTAAGCATAATCTTGGTTTATGTTCTGTTGAATGTAGCGGTCTGAGCAGTAATCCTGTTCAAATGTTGAAAAGGATTTGATAACATCGGTGCTGAGTGACTATTTCCTACGATGCATCAATCTGGAATAATTTTTTGAATTAAAGTCAGGCCATTTAAGAATGATGTTAGGAAGCTAAAAATTACATCAATCAAGAACTCAGAGACCAAAAAGCTGTAGATGCTGCAAGACACTGAATTTGTCAAGTCAGAGATTGGTAGATTTGTCAACATCTGTGAAGAAAAAAATCAGAGTTACCACCTTGGGTCTGGTGGCTCTTCCTCAGAACCGGACCTGAAATGTTAATTCTGATTTTTGTTCACAGATGCTGCCAGACCTGCTGAGCGTTCCCGGCAACCTCTGTTTTTGTTCCTGATTTACGACATCTGCAGTTTTTTTCAGTTTTTACTGGTAGATTTGTGCTGTGCAAGAGATATGGAGCAAATGTGGAGAAAAATGGAAATGGAAGCAGAGATCTGCCACGATAAGATTAAATGGAAAAACAGGCTCGAGGGTTTGAATGTGCTCCAGTTTCTAAGAAAACTGTGGGTTGTGTGCACAGGACTTGAACATTAGTGTGATGAAAGTGTCAGGGCATATGAGTGCGTGTGTGCACGAAGCTATCAAGTTGCATACTCTTGAAATTGTGACATAGCTTTACTTGTACTAACACAACAGCAAAACGTTGGGTCCCAGTTTAGTTGTAGGGATGGTGGCAAAAAGAGGCAAAGGGCAAATTTAAGAATGAAAGAAACTGCATCAATATTGGCACTGCAGGATACAGTTAAACTGTGAACACATTGCTTGAAACCAGCAAAGTCCATTTGGTCTCACACCATTTGCTATGAATTAAATTTCCATAGAGATGGGTGACCTACAGCAGTCTAATTACCTTTAAAACGCTATTTATTGTAGTACCAATGATTGCTTTACCCTTGCTTTCTTTCTCTCTTTTGAAGACTTGAAGGTAAAATCTGAAGGTCCATTGTTACAAAGCCTCACTTTCTTTTTTTGTAGTGATGGCTGGGGCTAACAGCCAGGTTTTATGATTTATTGCTTGTGTCGATTTGAGAAGCACTGAACTCTGCACATTATTTACAGCAGCTTCCCAAACCTGATCCTGGTGGGACCCCATTTCGATGTCTCAGACTTGGCATGACTCCAGCGTGAAATACTGGGGTGCTTTGTGCATCTCCGAGTGGTGTGTGGCTTCCAGTACCGACTCAATGTAATGTACTTTTGTTCTACACAAGCCTTCTCTATCTCCTTTCATCTAACTCCAACCATAGCCTTCTATTTAATGCTCCTCCATGTTTGTTTTCTAGCTTCAAATTAAGTCCACCTATCCAATTCACCTCGGCTACTCTTCATGGCAGTGAGCGGTAAAAAAAGCTTCTCCTGAAATCCCTATTGGATTTATTTGTGATTACCTTACATTTATGAACACATTGGAGAGGGTGCAGAATGGAATTATGGGAGTGGCACCACCACTAAGTGGACAGATTGGTAAAGCTGTGACAGCTCTCCAAAGAGGAAGATGTCAAGAAGAGGTTTAGTTGAGACGTTCAAAACAATGAGGTGCCCAGACAGATAGATTAGGGAGGAACTGCATATATTGGCGAAGAATCAGCAGGCACCAGCTTAAAATGTAGCAAAACAACCAACGGTGACATGAGGAAAAACTGATTTTATGCAGCGAGTGGTTAGGATCTGGAATGCACTGCCTGGGAGTGTGGTGGATGCAGATTAACTCATGATTTGCAAAAGGGAGTCAAAATGCCAAGTGAAAGTGAAGTGAAAACATTTACAGGTCAATGATGAAAAGGAGGTGCAATGATGCGAACTGATATGTTCTCACAGAGACATGTTCACAATGTGATAAATGGCCTCCTTTTGTGCCTTCACCATTCTGTGGTTTTATGGCACCTTGGTTTTGAATTGCCTGAAAGTAGAATTATCTTCTCTACGCCTGCCCTCGCAAAACAGTAGCAGAATGTGATAATTAAGTGACAACTACGTGCATTACGAGGTAGGTATAAGAACTAGAATAAATTTTGTATGCACGAGGCAGATGTGATGAAACCGTAGCTTGGTTTCGTTGAATATCCTCTTACCTGCACATTCTGATCCCCAATGTCCAGGCAAGCAGAGTTCACAAGCTGTACCATTGAAGCCAGCTGAGCAGGAGCAGTTACCAGTTCCTGTGTATTGATCGTCACAGACACCGTGGGAGTTGCAGGGGGTTTCAGGACCTCCTGGGCAGGCTGAAACAAAACAGCAATCTTTTACAACCTTAGTATCAACTGCAATCATTAAAATTATAACTTAGAGATAGCAACAACTGCATGATCATGAAGGGTCCAGGCTCGAAACGTCGACTCTCCTGCTCCTCTGGTGCTGCCTGACCTGCTGTGATCTTCCAGCTCCACACACAATTATAACTTACATGTTTTCTGAAATTATTCTCCAGTATTGCCTAAGCAAAGTATTGGATCTGGTATTACAGAGTCACAGTGTCATACAGCATAAAGCAGACCCTTTGGTCCAAATCATCCATGCTGACCAGATATCCTCAACAGATCTATTTATCAGCATTTGGCCCATATCCCTCTGAACCCTTCCTATTCATGTTCCCATCCAGATGCCTTTATGATGCTGTAATTGTACCAGCCTCCACCACTTCCTCTGATAGCTCATTCCATACATACACCACTCGCTACGTGAAAGAGTTGCCCCTTAGGTCCCTTCTAAATCTTTCTCCTCTCACCTTAAACCTATGCCCTCTAGGTTCCCTATCTTGGGGAAAAGACCTTGACTATTCAACCTATCCATGCCCCTCATGATTTTATAAACCTCTATAAAGTGATCCCTCAGTCTCTGACACTTCAGGGAAGACCTGAGTATTTCTGAAAGAAGACCCATGCTATCGAAGTATTTTGTCTTGCACGCATCAGGATGGAATCATAAGAATACCAAAAACTAACGGGAATAACCATTTACATAGCATGAGAAGAAGACGCTGAATGGCTTATAAGTTAGACTCTGGTAGATTGTTGTTATAGAGAGTGCACTAGAGAACTGTTACATGCCAAGTTTTTCTTTAAATGCAAGTAGACAATTGACTTTGATTGATTAAAGCATTGCCAAAGGGATTGGTCCAGTGAATGGCTGTCCACCAAAACTAAAAAAGTAAAATATGCAGGCAAGTTCTTTCTGTTTGCAAAGGACAAGACTTTGCACTTGAATATATATATATTTCCAGATACATTCCCAATACTCAAATTGGTCAAATAGAAATGTTTATGTATATATTTATTTGCCACATTTTAGTAAGACACAGAGAGTGGGAATCCTGTGTGACTGGCTTGCATTCTTTTGAAAATGAGGATGATGATCTGATCAAGCGATCTGAAATGTTTAAAGGATTCAATAAGACAGATATGGAGATGGAGTTGGAATTCAGGAATGAGAGACTTGTTCTCAAAATTAGCGCTATGCAATTTAAAAGGGAATTTAAAATCTGGCAGCACCATAATAGTTGCGATGGAAACCTGGAACTTTGTCATCCAAAGGATAGTGTGGTTGTGAAAGGTGCTGTAACAATACAAGTTTGTTTTTTTCTTTCATGCGCACTTGCTTTGTTTCTTCACTAACCGTATATCTTATAGTTTTTGGTCTGAATCCTGAGAGGCCATTCAGGGTCTCAGTTTGATGTCCCACGAGAGGTGTTGGTGTGATGGTAACATCACTGCCCTAGTAATTCAGGGACGCCAGGCTATTGGGAACAAAAGCAGAAATTGTTGGAAAAGCTCAGCAGGTCTGGCAGTATCTGTGGAGAGAAATCAGAGTTAACGTTTCGGGTTGAGTGACCCTTCTTCATAACTGAGAACGCTGGCTGTTGGTTTCTAGACACAGTTCAAATCACATCAAAACAGCTGGGGGGAGTTTAAATGCACTGAATAAAATCTAACAGTGATCAGGGAGCCTTTTTTTTATTGTTGTGAAAAACCCATCTGGTTCACAAAGTCCTTCGGGGAAGGAAATCTGCTGCAATTAGCCCATATGGGTGACATGTAACTCCAGACCCACAGCAATGTAATTGACTCTAAACTGCCCTCTGAAATGGCTAAGCAAGCCAATAAGGGCAGCAAATGATGGCCTTGCCAACAGTGTCAATATCCCATAAAAATATAAACCCGTTATGTGGGAACTGTGTGAAACTAGAGTATTGTATGCAGTTCTGGAATCCACATTATAGAAAGGAAATGATAACTCTGGAGAGGGTGCAGAGGAAATTTACCAGGGCAGCATGGCGCCAGGGACTTGGGTTTGATTTCACCCTCGGGTAACTGTGCAGAGTTTGCACATTATCTCCGTATCTGCATGGGTTTCCTCTGGGTGCTCCAGTTTCCTCTCACAGTCCTAAGATGTGTAGGCTAGGTGGATTGGCCATGGGAAATGCAGGGTTACAGGGATAGGGTAGGGGGTGGGTCTGGCTGGCTGATCTTCAGAGGGTCGGTATGGACTTGATGGACCAAATGGCCTGCTTCCACCCAGTAGAGAATCTGATTTTATTCTAAGATGTTGCCTGGCCTAGAGAGTTTCAGTTATGAAGAGAGATGAAAGGAGACTGAGGGGGGATACATTTGGAACGTATAAAATTATGAGGGGCACAGACAGGAAGGAACTTTTCCCGTTGGTGGAGGGATCAATGACTGGGGGTATAGATTTAAGGTAAGGGTCAGAAGATTTAGAGGATATGTGAGGAAAAACATTTTAACCCAGGGGGTAGTGGGAACTCACTGCCTAAAGGGGTGGCAGAGGCAGAAATCCTCATAGCATTAAAGAAGTATTTCGATGTGCACAGGACATACCAGGATACGTGCCAAGTGCTGGAAAATAGGATTAGAAAAGTTAGATGGCTGTTTTTGACTGGTGCAGACTTAATGGGCTGAAGGGCCTTTTCTATGCTGTGTGGAAGTGACTAAAGCAATACATTATGCCACCCTGCGCAAAGCTTCACACAAAATTGGATCTTGCAAGACATTAGTTTGTGACGACACCATGCTGAGATTGGAATATGCAGTGAGAACTAATCAAGGGATGAAGTGCTTTGAACGCTGGTACAGAATGGAAGCGTTGCTTGCTGATTTCATGGCATAAAAAATGGGCCCAATTGCTGACGTTATTTTTGTAAGTCGGTCATGTGTTTTGTCAAAGACATATAGGCCTGTAAAAAACCAACATAGGTACATGCGTGCCCATGGCCTCTATTACTGAGAAGGTCAAGAGCAGGATTGTTAAGGGAACATCATTACTGTTGAGATCCCTTTCAAGTGATACGCCATCCCACCTTGGACCTTCATTGTTGTTCATTCATTGTCATTGGGTCAACACTGCAGTTGATAACAGCCATTGCAGGAACACCTTCGCCATAAGAACTGCGATGGTTCAAAAAGTAAAGATCTAACATCACCTGCTCAGGGTAACAATGAGTTGCATTTATATAGAAGTCGTAACATTGTTAAAATGTTCCAAAGGTGTTTTAGAGGAGTGATTATTAGACAAGGTCCTGACACTGAGCTACACATGGAGACAAAGAACCAAAATAAGTAGGCTTTTAAAGGCCATCTTAAAGAAGGAAAGAAGGATAGAAAGACAGAGACACTTCGCAGAAATTGCAGAGTGTAGGGACTCAGCAGCCATCATTGTTTGAGCCATTGGACCAAAGGGTTGGGGGGTGGGGGTTTGGAGGAGGAGTACATGAGTACAGGGCTGTCGTTCTACAGTTATACGGGGGGTTGGGAGAGAAAACACCTGGGGTGTTGCCAGCAGTCTTGGTCTCCCTACCTATGAGAGGATATATTTACCATAGAGGAATGCAGTGGACATTCACTTGGCTGACATTGAAGTTAGCAGTACCGTACTATGAAGAGAGAATGGTTCGACTGGGCCTGCATTCACTGGAGTTTAGAAGGATGAGAGGAGATCTGGTTGAGAGATATAAAATTCAAACAGGGCTGGATTGACTAGATGCAGGGAGAATGTTTTCCCCGTGGGGAGTCACAGACTCAGGATATGGAGTAGGCCAATCAGGACTGAGATGAGGAAACATTTCTTCACTCAGAGGGTGATCATTCTCTACCACAGGGGTAAGAAGATTGCTGTAATATGGTGTAGAAGTAAAGAATTGGCCATGATCTATTTGAATGGCAGAGCAGGCTCAAAGGGCTGAATAGCCTACTCCTGCTCCTAGTTTCTATGTTTCTAAGAAACCAGAATTGGGGGAGTACAGCAATCTAAAAGCATTGATCTGAGGGAGGTTACAGAGATGGGGAAGAAGCAACGCCACAAGAGGATATCAAAACAAGGGGTGGGCAATAAATGTGCTGTCCTTGTCTACGTCACCCATAACCCAGGAATCAACAGTAGAAATTTGCCGAAGGCAGCATACTATCAAGTTGGGCAGCCCAATTTAAATTCCTCACCCACCTTTACAATTCTTTCCAAAGTAATTACTGCAGCATTTAGGTTTCCAGATCACAAAGGTACATTCATACTGACAACCATCGACATCAGCATGGAAAAAGTTCTTGTAGGTACACTCCTTCTTCTCTGCCTGAGGATCACAAAGTAAAGAGTTACTCCACAATTGTATTTCTCAAGCCCTAAATACAATACAGGCCTAACTAAGTTTAAGAAGAAATGATCACAACAATATTATTTTGCCAAGGACAGGCCCGCTGGTGAATTAGATAAATACTTTGGATTTCTGAAAGCTGCAAGGGTCATTGAGCAATTTGAACAACATTTTCAGAGTCAGCATTGGCACAATGGCCCAAATGTCCTCCTTTCTATGCTGTAAAATCAATTGGGCCTTGAAAATAGGGGTGGTGCAGGTGGGGGACATGCTGCTCTGCACCAATTGATGGGAAAGGAGTCACTTGCATAAGTAGAGAGAGTGACTAAAATTTGTAATATAAAGTAGACTCCAAGATAGGGCTGTGCAAACCATTCTTATTTAGATGTACATTTTAGGGCTTTTGGAAGGCTCAGAATAGAATGTACATTCTCAACTATCCATTTTATATCCTTCCCCTCTCACCTTAAACCCAGGCCCTCCAATTTCGGACCCTCCTGTCCTGGGGAAAAGACCTTGGCTGTTCACTCTGTCCACTCCTCATTATTTTTATAAACCACAATAAAGGTCACCCCTCAGACTCTGACTCTCTATGGAAAATAGTTCCAGCCAGGGATGTGTAGGTTAGGTGCATTAGCCATGAGGAATGCAGGCTTGCAGCGACAGGGTAAGGGGACGGGTCTGGGTGGGATGTTCTTCAAAGGTTTGGTGTGGACTTGTTGGGCTAAATGGCCTGTTTCCACACTGTAGGGATTCTAAAGATTCATATTCAGCCTCTCCCTATAGCTCAATTCCTCCAATCCTGGCAACATCCTTGGTAATCTTTTCTGATCATATCCAAGTTTCACGACATCTTTCCTATAATAGAGAAACCAGAATTGAATGCAGTATTCGAAAAGTGGCCTAACCAATGTCCTGTACAGCTGCAACATGACCTCCTAACTCCTACATTCAATGCACTGACCAATAAAGGCAAGTGTATCAAATGCCATCTTCACACCCTGTCTACCTGTGACTCCACTTTCAACGAACTCTATACCTGCACCCCAAACTCTCTTTGTTTGGCATTTGGACACATTTTTTGGCATTTTGCCAAAATTTGGGCACAAGATGCTTCAGTATCTAAGGAGTTACGAATGGTGCTGAACATGTCCAATCATTAGTGAAAATCCCCACTCTGACCTTTTGAAGGTGGCTGATTACACAGTTGAAGACGGTTGGGCCTAAGACACTCCCCTAAGGAACTCTGCAGCAATTCTGAAGTAATCAGTCTGGTGACTTTTACTATTTGATTGAGTCAAAGATCAGACGTTTATTGACTAGCAGAGGCAGACAACTGAAGGATGACAAGTGACAATAATGAGCTGCCTTACCTTTGGTCGGCTTCCAGAAGGACAGGCTGGAGTGTTTATGCAGCTGCCGCAGTCTCCCTGTGTGAAACACATACAAGTACTTTGCATTGTGGGAACCAACGGGTGTTGACCCAACAGCCTCATGTCAAAATTTGCCTCCAGCCCAACATTCCCTCTGCAGTAACAGGCAGATATCAACCCCTGTGATTTCCTTTTCCCCAGAATCAATCACTTTACAAAAGTTGTCAACCTCACGCATATACAAACCAAAATGTCAACTAATGACAGGTCATCACAACGAGCTCCAATATTTCGAGGGGTCATCAGACAGCCAATACCGTAAGCCACACCAGCATCAAACTCCAGGTACCTCTGTGTAATCTTACAATTCCTTTTGTATAGGTACAATTCACCCTGAGGGCAACAAGCAAAGCACATAATAAATAGATGTGGCAAAACCTGGGAAAGCAATAGCTCATGGATTTCGTCAAGCGAGGAAGACAGGCTTTTGGTTTTTGTGCATTGACCTTGTAGGTGTTAGGCTGATTGAATTAAATAAGGCCCTGGGCTTCCAATCAGGGTGTTTTGTGAATAGTGTCCTAGCCTTTGAGCTGAAAGAATAGGGTTCAAGTCTCACGTTAGGAGTTGAAGGGCATGGAAGGGGAGTTCAGGACATGGCCAAAGAGGTTCTTAATCAACCTGCAAATCCTTTGAATACTTCTAAGCAGGTGAGAAGTGTGGGAATGACCCCTAGTCAGCCATATTTGATAGAAATGGAGCCCCATAGCTTCAGGCGAGTAATTTGCTCTGGGAAAAATAATCTGTGGAAACATGAGTCCTTTATGTGTCTCTCAATGTGGAAGTCTTCTGGGTTGGTCTTTCATGTACTTGTCATTTCCATTCACCATCACACTACCACCCTGACCACATTAACTGCTTCAATGAAGCCCCTCAATGGGCTACGTCTCGTGGTTTGGTTGAGTTCTTTACAGTCTCCCAGACTCAATATTCAGTTCAATGATTGCACATCATAACCATATCTCCCATCTTTCAAGTGGCTGATGGGAGCAAAGAGTCTGATATTCATTAAATCCCTCCTGCCTTCCACCCGTGCACAGACCTCCCTTCCTCTCTTTCCTTCTTGTCCTGTCCATTACTTCTCAGTCATTTTGGAGTTCTGATGCAAGGTACGAGATATGAAACATTAACTCTCTCTGCACAGGCGCCGACCATTTCCTGCTCATATTTTGTGTTTTCAGCATCCAAAATAGTTTACCTTTCAAATTAGACATGATAAATGTGTGTGTCTTTTTGGCATGTGTGCGAGAGAGTGAGATACAGCAGAAGTAACTGATGGAAAAAGCTGTAACAGGAAAGTGTGATATTTGCAGGAATTGAATGCAACTGCAAACCATATAATATATTAGTAGAAATCTCCCACAAAGGATTATCAGACCAGCCATGATATCATTGAACAGTGGAGTAGTCCTGTTGGGCTTAATGGCATATTTTTGGTCCAACATTTTATGGTTTTGAGATTATTGATTGCCCTTTTAAAGGGGAGATGTTGGTCACTGGATTAGTTATTCAGAGGCCCACGCTAATGCTCTGGAGGCTAAGTTCATATTTGACTGTGGCAGCTGGCAGAATTTAAATTCAATCAATAAATCAGAGATACAAAGCTAGTCTCGGTATTGGTGCTATGAAACTACCATCAATTGTCATAAAAACCTGTCTGGTTGATTAACGCCATTTTCACTAATGAAAATCTGCTATCCTTAGTCAATCTGGCCTATATGTGACTCCAGACCCACGAGAACGTGGTGGACTCTTAATAGCCTCCTGAAATTACCTAGGCAGTCTCTCAGATCAAGGGCAATTAGGGATGCACAGCAAACACTCGGATTGCCAGTGAAGCTCACTCACGACGAAAGAAAATGAAGAAAAAATAATCAAAGAAAGTTGGAAGGAGCAGGAGTAGATTATACAGAAAAGGTCCTTCAGCCCATCGAGTGTGTGCCAGTTAGCTATTCTAATTCCATTTTCCACCACTTGGCCCACAGGCTTGTATGACCTGGCATCACAAGTGTTAATACTCCTTCTTGGAGATCCACTGTTCAATGAGGCAAAGTTTATCATTCACCTCCACTTTTGCACCCAATCCCATACCTCAAGATTCATTTAGACACTAGGAATCTATTGATCTTGGTTTCAATAAACACAATAAGTGAGCTCTCCAGGTAGAGAATGCCAAAGAGTCATGAACATTTGAGTGAAAAGATCTCTCCTTATTTCTGTACTGTCTGCCCCTTTGCCTAACAACAGCACTCTCCACTGAAAATGTGGCTTCACAAATTCACCTCATAGTTTGACTTGGAAATGTCTTGCATTTACTTTTTAAATGGCTTGAATATATCCAGAAGGATTATTTTGTACTCACTTTATTTCTTCGTCGAGCACAGGATATACGGATGTCAGAACCTTGTAGCGTCTTCAATGAGTCGACTTTAGGAAGAGCCGCAGCCAAAATCTGGAGAAACAACACTATGCAATAAATTCTCTAAACGATAATCTCAAAGACAACTAAGGATTAGAAATACTTATTTCAACTTTGCCTCATCCTTATCACAAGATTTTGCAGTTGTTTTGAGGCCAACAGAACACATCCAAAACAGTCACAATCTGGATATCTCAGCCTCACTGGAGAGCCCACAGGAATGAGAACATTTAGCTCTGCAGACTTGAGCCAATGTTCAACTACTCTTACATATCTCTTGAATCCCATCACCTCTATCTCCAAATGTGCGATGAAATTAAAGGCAAAACACATCATTCTATAAATATGATGTAATGATGTATATGATAAATAGAACAAACAAACAGCCCAGAAACTGACTTTATCAAGCTTTAATAGAAAATGCTGGGATGCTGAAGACATTTATATTCTGTAAATTAAAGAGACATGCATTTTGTAATTTATGATAATTATTTATAGGCTGAAATGATCATTAAGTACAATCCTTTTATTATTTTGTATATAATTGTAATGGCAATTGATGTCTATAACTGCATCATGATTGTTTTATTTGTATCGTTATCACAACTGGTGCTGTCTGTCTATCTAGATTTTGACTGATCTGCACCTCAATTCATTTACCACCTTTTCCCTGAAGTCCTACATAAGTAAATTTTATCACTTTCAGTCTTCAGGGGAAATTTCCAATTGTTCCCCAGTATCCATGGCTTTATGGGGAAACAGTTCCTGATTCCCATTTCCCTTTCTGCTTCACCTCTAAATGGCCAACTGGGAAAACAAAAGTTCTGCAACACTTTGGCAGGTCTGGTGGCATCAGGAAAATGCTATGATTTTATTAAGTTCCAAAGAAAAGTCAAACCATGAACTCTATATCTCTCTTCACGGATGCTTTCTGTTTTGATTTCTAATTTTCAGATTGTGTGTTATCATTTGTGATTGCTCTATCAGAGGAAATAATTTTTCTCTACTTAACAATTAACCACTTTTATATTTTAAATGTCTTAACCAAATTGCCTCTCAATTTTTCAAACACAATGGAATCTAATCCAAATTTGTGCAACCTGTCCTCAGAACTGAGTTCTCTATGCCATGATATCCAAGATGAAACTAATGTCACTCTGTAACTACTTTTGAACATTTTCTATGTTAAAGCCAATGTATAAATTCAACATTTTATCGTCATAAAATTCCAGTTACACTGCCATTTTAACAGTGTAAATCCATTTAGGGTAATTTTAACATAATGTTTTAATTTAGTGTTGTGTAAGATCTTTAGAAACCTGGAGAAAACTTACAACGATTTCGCAGAGCTACACATCACTGAGCATAAATAGGACATTATGGGTGGAGTTAAAACAGAGCAGGATACAATACACCAGAACTTTATAGCATCTTAAGGGCAAATGGATATGAAGACACAAAGAAATTAATCTTTATCTAATATAACAATGATTACCATGTACAGCAGTATTTAGTATTAATACATAACAAATATTGTCACTTTGAAGTCTAAGCCGGGAGACTGTTGTTGACCTAGCCGTCATCTCACCCAGCCTTGCTTGAACCCAAACTCAGTGTGGCAACAAGCCACACAATAAAACAGTCAGGAGCTACTAAAGGAGTTTCACATGAATGTGTTTCAAGTTGGTATTCTATGCTTACACGTCAGTAAAATTGAACTGTTTTGAAGTATAGCAAATGTGATTTACAAACACTTGCATCCAACATCACCATTTTAAATTATTCAACTTAAACGCCATTGCAATTCTAAAATCCACCGTTAGATCCATAACAACATGCTTTGTAGAATAAAAGCGAACACTTTATGTGTATATCACACAATGTTTGAACTCTGTCTGGAGATGAGGAAATTACCTTGGCATCTCTGATAATATGAAATTTAAGGTATTCGATCAGAACTTTTCTGTTGTCCTTATTATATAAGAAGTCCTTTCGAGTTTTTGATAAGGATTTCATGACACTGTCTTTTGGTAAGAACAGGGTGACTGGTCTGTGCATTGGATCGTTAATCATACTCAGTAGATTTGTCTCCTGGAATGATAGAAATAAACAGAATAAACTTCACTGATTATTTACAGCAAGGCTTGGCAAAATGTGATAAAACAATTACACCAAAGTAAATCATGTCCAGTCAATAACACAGCCAATGAGGCTTGTATTGAGCAGTAACACTAGCGTATGGTGTTTGGGACAAATGAAGTTTGGCAGATCTAGAGATTAGAATTAAAACACTGTGCTTTGCTCACTCAGCACATCAGTACGGTAACTGCATCACTGGTAAAGTATCTGTTACAGAACCCACCTGCATTTCATCCCATTGCATTATTGGGCTGGGAATAACCAATGGATGGACTATCTTTCACGGAGCCATGTGCTCCAGGTACAGAATTAGAGAGATTAACCAGCAGTTTCACTATCATAGGAATTTAGAGCACAGAAACATTTGGTCCATTGTACCAATGCTAGCACTTTGGAAGAGCATTTATGTTTAGTTGCAATGAACTAAAATAAACTTCTAAGTTCTGACTGTCCTGACATATATAATTTATCTCCTCTAATTTCCACATTTCTAGGGAAAAAGTTCAGTCAGCTAGCTGGATGATTGGTTTAAACTGCAGTGATGCCAATTACGTGGGTTCAATTCCCCCACTGACTGAGGTTACCATGAAGGACTCTCTTTCTCAACCTCCCCACTCGCGTGAGACATGCTGACCCTCAGGTTAAACCACCACCAGGTGTCTCTCTCTAATGACAGAGCAGCCTATGGTCTGGTAAGGCTATGGCAGCTTTACCTTTCATTTCCACATCTGTATTTAGGACATTCTCCCCCATTTACTGCTGCTGTTAATGAAAACCTACTATTTTCCCAGTAACGCTGAAGTATTTAATAAAACCAAAGCATCCACAGCTACCCTTTCTACTTGCCCGACCTTGAAGTGTTGTGATTAATTGTTCTTTTTTCAATCGTGGGTAAAAGACAGGGCTCAAACCAGGTTCTCAACAAAAAGTAATGATGTGTTCCCAATAAATCACATTTTCCCTTTGACTTTCACCGTTATAAGTTTCTGTTCACTCAATGTAATGTTAATTACATTATTAAGACGGATAGTCAAAATCCTTATCACTTTTTCTTTGGAAGGCTACAATCTTTAGATGAACCTATTGCAAATATAATTTTAATAAACATGCCAAATAAATTCCTTTCTTCTTGAATTGCTGGTTTACCAGTACCCACGTGTGTGCGCGTGCTTTTGATCCCCAGTCTTTATTTTGCTTCATTATTTTTTAACTTACTTCTTTATTTCTGTATTCCTGTAACTAAGATTTTGTATCCAGGTATTTTGTACCTTAGGTGGCACCGCGCATGGCCACATTGTGCATGTTTCATTGTACTCTTGTAACCCATACTTGAGTAGATGTGACAGTAAAATCTAAATCTAAATCTATTACTGTAAATGATCATCTGTTCACTTTGCAACAATAGCTCCTGTACTCAAGTGCAGCCTTTGTCTGAAAAATCTAACCTACATCAACTGAGCTAACTGCACCTTTATCAAACACTTCCACTCAGTTGATGTACCTCCTAAGTAATTCACAACTGGATTAGAATTCAATTTCAGATAATATTGCATGCACTGGCACACAGTAACAATATTCAAAAGTGTGTATGTCTAATAATCACTTGAAATGAGGTTGATACAGGCTTATGGCAAGCATATGCAAGCAGGGAGGCTGTTGAGCTGCAGCTAAAACACAGTTTTTGGAAGTAACCAAATAGCAGATTTATATAAGGGCAGGTGAATGTACGGAGGAGCAATTCTGTTTATTCAGAATCTTCAGAGAAACCCAGAGGTGCTGAATACAAGGGAAAAATTTAACACACACCACTTTTTAAAAATATATTTATTCTTTCATGGAGTGTGGGGTGTCCCTGGTAAGGCCAACATTTGTTTGGAAGGCAGTTAAGAGTCAATCACATTACTGTGTGTCTGGGGTCACATGTAGAATGGCAGATTTCTTTCCCTAAAGGGGAACTAGATGGGTTTTGCTACAATTGATGATAATTTCTCAAACTACTGAATAGTTTTCCAACCAGTGCTTTTTTTTGGATAAATTTTGATTTAGCTGTCACTGTGATGAAATAAGTCCACAGAGGCCAGTATCCGGTCACCAAGTCACCCTTTGTTTACATGTGGAGAGTCTTTGATGCTGATACCTCTCCTTCAGAGCCAGCTCTCAGAATGAACAGAACCTCTGACACTCCTTTAATATCTGTCAGCCAGGGCTCCCTGATTGGACCAGGTTAACAGCCCCAATCAGGGAACTCATATTCTGATGTCCCCTGGTCGACTTTTTTACAATCACTACAACTGAATTTACCCCTTGTGCCCAGAGCCTTCTGTTGGGTCTAGAAGTCAATGGTCCAGTGACATTACCACAACACCATTGCCTCACCACCCCCCAGTTAATGCATATTGATACACACTATGCCATATGATAGAGTGGTACACTGGCACTTTATGGCATAAGCCCAGTGTACTTCGGTGTACCCAGTGTACTTGATACAATCTGGAACATATTGCTTGATAAAGTGATGGCAGCAGATTCACTTGAGGATACAGGAGGGAATTTGCTAAAGGGAATTAGACAAAGACTTTTAGAGACAATATTTGCAGAGCGATGGAAAAAGCATAGGGCTAATTAGATGTCTCTATCACAGAGTTAACCAAGCTATGATGGGCCAAATGACCTCCATCTGTGACGCCTGATTCTGTACCATCATGCTTTCTAAAACAGCGAGCAATGTTTGTACAGTCATGCTAAAGAAATGTTGCTTACCTCTAATAGATTACTAAAGATGGAATATCCGTTCTGTGCTGCCAGAGTTGTGAGATTCGGCTGAAGAGAGCAAAAAGTTTGATAATATTAGAAATTAAGATTTAAGAGTAAATCAGAACGGTTCCAGAGTTTACTGAGAGTAGCTGATAATCATTGCACTTTGTATTTAAGAGCTAGGTTCTTATTAGAAAAAATATAAAGAAAGCAGCCTTGAGTTGCTTAGCCTCAAAGCAATGGAGAGTGTGATCAGAGGCCACAGTTAAACACCAGGACACTACTATCCTTTGCTTTGATTCCCAATCTGTTTTCATTCACACATCTAGTTGCCTTAAAGCAGGATACATTCCAGAAGTGTAAAAGTGGACTATCTTTAGTTGTTTCTTTCCTTAGTATGTGACTCTATGATGTAGCATTCAGACTCCAGGTAAGTATGTGAATAAATAGGTTTTATTTTTGAACCCAAAGTCTGCTGCTAGTTTGTTAAACCGACTACAGACAAAAGGGGCTTAGAAACATATATAACACAGTGTGGAGCTGGAGTAACGCAGCAGGCCAGGCAACATGAGAGGAGCAGGAAAGCTGACGTCAACTTTCCTGCTCCTCTGATGCGGCCTGGCCTGCTGTGTTCCTTCAGCTCCACACTGTGTTATCTCTGACTCCAGCATCTGCAGTTCTTGCTATCTCTTAGGAACACATTTCTCTTTCTAAAAAGAAACACAGATTGCAAATAGTAAGCGAAGAGAATTGGGAATTTCAATTTTATTTCTTCCTTTCTGAATGTAACAAATCAACAAAAAGAAGCTAGGTTCTAGCATGAACAGGTCCAGGCAACGAGCCATGGAAGGGATTATAGTTCCCAATTGCCTACTTCTCTTTCTTGGCTATGTTCATGTCTGTGTCCCTAACGTGGGACCATACATTGTCTACCTTTGGTCTCAAAGCTAGCAGACTTAAGGTGGCCATAGCAGGGGCTGGGATGCATTAGCTCCCCTAATAACACCCTTTACAATTTTTCCCTCCCTCGACACCCTACCTTCCTTTTCTGATTTTGTTGATGTTAGTTATGTTGACGTGGGCTTTGTTTGTTAATTGTTAACTGGATGCTGTACATTTGGTATTTTGAAAGAGTTTAGAATTACCTGAACACAAGATGTGCAACAGTCCAAAGAACAAGGACAGCAAGTGTGTGGAAGATCTGTAAGTATCGACCCTGACACACACCCTCCAGATATGGACGTACACTATCTTTCCCTCATTGCCACTGGGTCAAATACCTGAAACTTGTGACCTACCTTCATACTGGGTGTACCTACACCACATGGACTACAGCAGGTCAAGGAGGTAGTTCATCACCACCTTCTCAATTAAATATTAAAGAGAATTACAATATGTCACTGTACAAGTACAGTTTAAAATGTGTATAAATGACTGTGTCAACATTATATTTTCTGTTTAACAGATTTACCCTGTCTTCTATTTTAACAGAAGTGTCCATTAAGTCTGTTAAATGAGTTAAAACTGAAAATTGCTATTTACAGCCACCAAGAGCCATTAAGAACTCACAGTTCTGATTAGGCTAAGGTTTCAGTGTCAATTATTACTGTGACTATTATACATTGTTCATTAGTCAAGTGTTGCTGAAATCCCAAAGTCTTATTTCAAAAATTTATCATGTGAAATAATTACAAATCGTTTCATTTCATATTTCATATTGAGGCTGCTGTGCTCATTCATATCTAACAACAGCTTTCTAGAAATTGGCAAGATCAGAAAAACCAAAGATCGTGATTTTGATTGATTCTCTAAAATAATCCTACTAATTATTTATAATGTCATCACTTGGCCCTTCTGTGTGTGACACTTTGTGCTGACCACACAGCAAAATCTACATTTTTTTAAAAAAGAGGTGGGTATCACTGGCTCAGCACTTACTGCCCATCCCTAATTGCCCAGAGGGTATTTAAGAATCAATCACATGGCCATTGGTCTGGAGTCACATGTAGGACAGACCAGGCAAGGACGGCAGATTTATTTCAAAAACAGAAATTGCTGGGCAAGCTCAGCAGGTCTGGCAGCATGTATGGAGAGAAATCAGTGTTAGCGTTTTGGGTCCAGAACTGTTCTGAGGAAGGGTCACTGGACCCAAAACGTTAACTCTTATTTCTCTCCACAGATGCTGCCAGACCTGCTGAGCTTTTCCAGCAATTTCTGTTTTTGTTTCTGATTTACAGCATCCGCAGTTCTTTCACTTTTTTACATGGCAGATTTATTTCCCTGAAGGATATCAATGAACCAGATAGGTTTCCCAACAATTGACGATGGCTTCATGGTCATCCTGAGACTTTTAATTCCAGATTTTTATTGAATTCAAATTCCACCACCTGCCATGGCAGGATGCCAACCTGGGTCACTAGAACATTACCAGGGTCTCTGAATTAATAGTCCGGCGATGATACCACTAGGCCATCACCTTCCCACATTATACCCTCTTGGATTCTAATACCATGGGGCCTGACATTGGGTATCAGTACGGTAATCTTCAGGCTGTACTACCTCTGTAGATTGCTCCTGCTCTGACAACATCTCCGTCTTTACTTTAACTAAGTGTAACTCTTTCTTTACTCTCATCAAATCCTATAAGCTCTTTATTTGCATTCTCCTGTACAGAATGCTGAACACAGCTCTCAAAGATGGTGTTTCCATTCTTCTCTTCTCTGTGTCTCGACAGTGCGTGACGGTTGATGTCACAGAGGCAAGGTCCTGTATCTCATCATCATCAGTAATATATTTGTTCCAATTCCACTGCAAGAGATTATATTAATTTCACAAGCAGATTTTTTTTGAATTAACATGGCTTTTAACTTTCTGAACATTGCCATCCCTTACATATATGTAGCTTCCACCGTCCTTTGGAATGATCTGCATGTTTTGAGGTGAGAGAAGCTTGTCGATGAAATGGACCACACCGTTGGCATTGATAATATCACTGTTTATTATCCTGGCGTTTTGGTTTAGATACAAGGTATTCTGTCAATGAAAAGGCATGGAAGAGGCTCTATTAAAACACTGTCAAAAATAACATGGAATACATTTCAAAATAAATTCTGATGACATCTATCATTGACAACCATGGTGACAGATTTTCACTTCCAGGATCTCAATGATTATCTGATGGGATAGATTCAATGCCAATTATAGAATCTGCCTCGTTTCTATTCCATTGAAGTGGGTAGCCATTCACTCTGCCCAGTGACACTCCAGGTTATGAAGGCAAAAACCTATTTGGTAGCAGCAACATAATTTGCATTTATACCGTACCTTCGACTCAAGGGACTTCACAGGACTGCAATCAGATACCGAGCCAGAGAAGGACTGGTGACCAAAAGTTCAGTCAAAGGTGTATGTTAGGTAAGTACAATCTTAAAAGAGAAGAGAAATAGTTGGACCGGCAGAGAGGTTTGAAGGAGAGAGACAGTTCGACAACTTGGGGCCTGGATAACTGAAAGCGTGCCCTCTACTTGCAGGATATAGAAGCAGGTGTTTCCACATGGCATCAGAGTTGGAGGAGTCCAGAAGGTTGTGTGACTGCTGGAGGTCTCAAAGATGGTAAAAGGGAAGATATGGATTCAACCACAAAGAATGTGAATTTGGAACTCAAGTTATTCATGGAACACTCACAGAAACCTGCTGTTGCTGGGAGACCTTAAGAGGTGGGAGCAGAAGTGGACCATTCAACCCATCGAGTCTGCTCCACCATTCAATGAAATCATGGCTGATCTGAGAAATACCGGGCAGTAACTTTGCATCCATTAAAGATGGAACTGGCCCATAACAGAAGCGTTCTGAGTAACTTCCACTGCAAGAATCATATAATACTGTATTGGTCTCCTTACATGAAGAGCAATGTAAATGCATTGATGGCAGTTCAGGGAGAGTTTATGAGACTAATACCTGCTAATGGGCACGTTATATCTTGATGAAAGGTTGGACAGGCCAGGCTTGTATCCACTAGGAGTTAGGAGAGTGACCGAACCATACAAGATCCTGAGTGCTCTGACAGGGTGAATGTAGAAAAGATGTTTCCCCCTTGCGAGAGAATCTAGAACTAGGAGGTCTCAGTTTAAAAACAAGGATGGTCCCTTTAAGATGGAGATAAAAATAATCAACTTTCTGACAGAGGATTGTAAATCCTTGAACTCTCTTCCCAAATTGGTAGTGGAAGCAGAGTCTTTGAATATTTTGAAGGTAGAGGTGGATAGATTCTGAGGTAGGAGAGGAATGTGGAGTAATCAGATCAGTTATGGTCATATTGAACAGAAGAGCAGGCTTGAGGGGCCAAATGGCCTACTCCTGCTTCAAATTCATATATTGTATATATCTGCACCATCTGTTGGGATAAATGGGTTTTTTTCTGGATGGCAAAAAGTAACAAGTGCAGTGCCACAGGGTTTGGTCCTTGGACCCCAGCTATTTACAATCTGCATTAACGACTTGGGTACAGTGACAGAAAGCCAAATATGCGGACAACACAAAAATAGGCTGGACAGTAAACTGAAATGAGGAAACAAGAATCTTACAAATCAATATTGATAGGTTAGGAGAGTGGGCCAAAATGTGGCAGTTGGAATTTAACGTGGATAAGCGTGAGGTCATGCATTTTGATCGGAAAAATAGGAAGACGAGCCATTATCTAAATGAGGAGAAACTTCAGGCTGCTCCAGTGCAGAGGGCTCTGGGTGTCCTCGTTCATGAGTCACAGAAAACTAGCATGCAGGTACAGCAGATAATAAAGAAAGTGAATGGAATGTTGGCTTTTATAGCTAAAGGAATAAAATATAAAGGGAAGGAAGTATTGTTGCAACAATACAAGGCATTGGTGAGACCGTACCTGAAGTATTATGCACGGTATTTGTCCCCTTATTTGAGGAAAGATGTAGTGGCATTGGAGGCAGTTCAAACGAGGTTCACTAGATTGATCCCAGAGATGAGGGGTTGGTCATATGAAGGGAGATTGAACAGTTCAGACCTAAACTGTCTGGAATTTAGAAGAATGAGGGGAGATTAAATTGAAGTATTCAAGATGATAAAAGATATGGATAAAATAGACATGGAGAGGATGCTCCCTCTTGTGGGGTATCCTGGATGAGGGGTCATAGTCTTAGGATAAGGGGTAGCAAAGTTAAAACAGAATTGAGGAGAAACTACTTCTCCCAATGGGTTGTGAATTGTTATACCAAAGTGTAGTGGATGCTGGGACAGTGAGTAAATTTAAGGAGCAGTTAGACAGATTTTTAATTGGTAATGGATTGAAGGGTTATGGGGAGAAGGCAGGAACATGGGGGTGAGGAGCATATCAGCCATGATTGAATGGTGGAGCAGACTTCGATGGGCCAAATGGCCTAATTCTGTCCCTATATTTTATGAACTTACGAATGACCCTCCAGGTCTTTCCTAAAGTGTGTAACACACTAATTGCAGCTCAAACAGAGTTTAAAGATGATTCGGCATTCTCTGCATTTATACTCAATGCCTCTGTCTGTAAAGATCTCATTCACTTTGCTTAATATCCTCTAAATATGCTCTGCTGCTTTGAAAGATCTATTCATCAGAAGAAGAAAGAAAGGAATGAAAGACTCAGTGACTTATTGAGGGCAGCATTTTCTGTCAGTGCATCAACAATGGGTGCACTCACTGGACATGAAAGTGCGGCTAATAATAGGCAATACTTCCAAATTTAGAAAATGCTTTGTATTCCAATTTGAATTTGATCCATTGGGATTTTCCTTCATGAAAGCGTGCATACCACAGAAGGTACCATAGAATGCCTACAGCAGGGAAACAGGCCCTTTGGCCCAACAAGTCCACACTGACCCTCAGAGCATCCCACCCAGACACATCCACATAACCCACCTAATTTACACATTCTTGAACACTACAGGCAATTTAGCACGGCCAATCCACCTCACCTGCACATCTTTGGATTGTGGGAAGAAACCAGAGCACCCAGAGGAAAACCCGCACAGACATGGGGAGAATGTGCAAACTCTACACAGTCACCCGAAGCTGGAATTGAACCCGGGTCCCTGGCACTGTGAGGCAGCAGTGCTAACCACTGAACCACTGAGCCACTGTGCCTCCCTAGGGTGGCAAGATGAATGGTGAGTGCCTTGGTGAAGGGAATGGAGAACTGGGCTGGGAGTGAAGTGGAAAATGTGACAGTGAGACAGAAGCACCACTTTGGGTTCTGGTGCGTTGTGGTCGCTCACTGATGGTGTCAACAGCACTGACTTCTTGTTCAACTGCATTGGCAGGAGAGATACCATTTATTCATATAATGCCTTCCTTGAGCCAAAAGTGCTTTACAATCAATTCCCCACCTTCAAAGTGTTAGTAACTGTTAGTAATGCAGGATGGGGGAGGGTGTCAATTTCTGCACAGCAAGCTGCCATGAACAGAAATGGAAATAAATGACTAAATGATCTGTTCTGGTGAGGTTGATTGAAGGTTGAATATGAGGCCCAGAGAACAGGCAGAATTCTCTTCTTTGTATCTAGGATCTGCCTGAGAGAGTGGGTAGATCTTCAGGTTAACATTTTATTCAACAGGCACCACCTTTGACAGTTTGACGCTCAGGGTTATAACTAGTTGGATTGCCTGCATTGCTTGTGGACTTAAGTCTTGGGAATGGGGCTTGAACTCACAACCTTCTGTTACCAACTGAGCTAGAACTATCCTTTGGTTGCTTCAGTTACCTCCCCCTCACACCTTATTAATTTACAATTTAAACATCAATTTACAAGGAGGTCCAGATTACATCATCCAGTGCTTGTGCAATATGGCAGCTCAGACTCTCACCTTTACATAGGAAAACTTTATAGTTTCTCCATGAACAGTGATGAGACTTTTCTTGGTGATTAGCTGATTGTACAGCACTTGATTACATGCCACGATGTGATAACGGAGGATCTGTGCCATTTGTCCATTTGCCGTCCAGTCTGGTATCTAAATGTTAAAGAGAATGTGGAGGTGATTGAATATTCATGCAAAATTACTCAAACAGCCGGCCTACAGCTCACCTGCACTTACCTTAGCTTCATTCTTAAAAGCTTCATTGCTTGGAACGAATACAGTGAAAGGGCCCGAACCACCCAGTTCAGTGATACCGTTAAGCTGTACAGAAAAAAAAGAAAATCTTAATTTGAAAATGTTGCTTCACCATCGTGACCACCGACAGCCAGTTCCAGTTGAAATTTCCGTTTTATAAGGAGGTTAAAAGGCTGGGGGAGGGCAGGGTTGTTTTTATGGAAGAAATAGATAGAATATTGACAAACAAGGGGCCAAAGGTTATTCAGGGTGTATAGGAGAATGGACTAAGGCCACGATCCAATCAGAACTCATCTTATTGAATGGTGCAACAGGCTTGACCGGTTGAATGGCCTCCTAAGGTCCTAATAGATAGATAATACCAGATTAATGACCTATTCCAGGTCCTAATAGATAGATAATACTAGTTTCTGGTAGATAATACCAGATTAATGATCCTTTCCAGGAGCTGATAGAGAGATAATACCAAATCAATGACCTACATCAGGTCCTGACAGATAGATAATACAAGATCATTTGCTTTGCTGAAGATAACTGAGGGGTAAATAAACGGCATTGCAGCAAATCTGGAAGTCCCTGCTCCATCCTGCCTCCTTGTGAGTTATGCCCAACTGGAGAAACTGCACATATATATACTTAATCCACATTTCCATTAATTTACACATTCCCTTACTTACTGGTAGTAACAGGTCTTTCATGTGTTGCTTTATACATCAAGATGCAAAACCTCTAATGAACTGTGCCTTCCCAAAACCTACAGAATAAACCAGCAAGGGAGACTGACTGAAAGACCAAGGGGACTGAGCTGTTTCATGAACTTGATTGCCAAGGGCTGGGGTGCCTCATGTGTAACTGCATCAGATAGACTGCAGATGTTCAAGAAGGTGGCTCACAACTGCTTACACAGGGGTAACTAGGGATAGGCAATAAAAGTTGGCCCAGCCAGCAACCCCCACAAACCATGAATGAATAAAAAATAAATATACAGCCCCGGTTTGTCACTATCTGTCCCACAACATAGCTCAAAATTGATCAGTGGTCCAAGAACTGCTGCCCAACAACATTTAAGAAGCTCAACAGTTCAATTGTAACCCTAACCTTAACCTTAACCTTAACCCTAACCCTATCACATCAATGTCAAAGCAGCTCCCTTGGTCAACACCTCATCCACCGTTCCTTGTCCAGAGTTACAACCTTATGTGGCATCCATTCTGTTTTGAAGAACATGTCAGGGTAAATCTAATACTTCCATGCTCAACCTGAGCAGGGATTCGTACACAAAGGACATGTTTCTCTGATATGCTGTTGTTGCATTTATTGTAGCTTTACCTCCAACACACGTTTCCCCTGAAGATACTGACTGAGATGAGGTGACTGATGAAATAGCTTTATTTGAACTATTTATGAGTTTATGTTTCTGGGTCATGGCTGTAATTGTCGTTATTTTTAAGAATCCCTACAGTGTGGAAGCAGGCCATTCGGCCCAAATCGACCCTCAAAAGAGCCTCCCAACCATCCCCACCCCCGTCCCCATAACCCTCCACATCCCTGGACACTATGGGCAATTTAGCATGACCAATCCACCGAAGCTGCACATATGTGGGCGAAACAACCAGAGCACCTGAAAGAAACCTACACGGCTGCAAGGAGGATGTGCAACCTCCTGGAATCAAACCCAGGTCCCTGGCGCTGTGAAGCAGCAGTGCTAACCACTGAACCACCATGCCATCCAAGGCACCATTCTCTTGGATGACTTAGAAAGCTCAAGGGCAAGGAGAGATGGGTGACAAGTGCTGCCAACAGCACTTGTGTAAATTAATGGAAATGTGGATTAAATATATATATGTGTAAGTTCCAGAAAATAAAGTATAGTTATGCACCATTACACTTATTGCTAAGAAAAGGTTACCTGAAGGTGATAGAAAAAACGGGAGGATGCTGTGTTTCTTGTCATCTCCTGGAAAGAAGGAGTGAAAAATTTTTCTTAAGTGGCTGATCTGAAGAGAACACTGAGCTGTTGATGCTGGAAACATGACTGTCATTGAATTACAGATCCATAGCAATAACATCCCAGAACACACCTTGTATATGGTACCTTTACAGGTAAACCCATCACCAACGTAACTCGTCACACAGCTACACACTCGCTCATTTGGCCCAGTGTGATTGCAACTAGCAAATTCACTGCAACCTCCATTGTCCTGTAATAAGGTAAAAGGAAAATTTTTAAAAATCACACGACACTATGATCTGAGCTCTTAATAAATAACTTGTATTCAATGAGGATGTACAAAATGACCAGTTTTGTGCTTACCACTCGGCAAGGGTTCATTGGTTCACAGGTCTTTCCATCACCTTGATATCCAGTCAAACAGTTGCATGCTGCCTAAAATCACCAATGAAAATTTTAAAACTAGGTCTAAAAGGTAATCAAGGATGTTACAATTCTGACAAATGTATGTTATGAGCTGGCTAGGCACCAGTAACATTATTTTAAAGTGGAAAAGTGAGAGATCCAGCAGACTTACTAAGAGAACACTTATGCCAACAAGATTCCACATTTTTGAGCAAAGAACAACAAACTTTATTAAACATCATTGCAGTAGTAATACAATGTACAATACATGTGCAACTTATGTTTTAACACCCCCAATTAGCACGTGATAAATTTGGGTAATAGACTGTGATCAGATATCCCACAGCATACGTCAAATAACAAATGAGATCAAGATGAGTGCCATAGATTTTTCAGTAAATCCCCCCAGACATTAATAAATGGTGGGTCATCAACTCTCATTAAAATTCACAAGAAAATTTACAATCCTTCAGTTTTGCGGACCTGACCTTGAAACTCCTTGTCAATAGCCATTCTGGGGATGTTCTTGTCATGGAATGTTCTAGTTCTGGTTGCTCATTCTCTTTTCCTGCTTCTGTGCTCCCTGCACGCTAGTAAATGAACAATTGGCCAGGCACAACATCTGCTTTTCAATGACACTTAGCTTCACTACGCTAGAGCTATCCTTGCTTTTCTGAGATCTACTTTCACCTCAGTTGCATCTAGCAAACACTGCTTGATGTTTTTCCACACCCACTCTGCGCTAAACCGCTGTGGCTTCTTGTCTCCTCTTCCCCAAAGCTCTCAGGGATTTCTCTAATTCCTGACTTGAATACTTACTATTAACTATTAACTCTTGGAACATTTGCCTAAATTTTAACAGTAGAGAGATAAACAAATGCTTTTGAAATTTCACTGAGTTCCCTCCAGAGAATGCACGTGGAATCAAATTACCTGATTTCTGCATTTGTTGGCTCTCTACTCCCCTCTACTGGTTGTGGGCGAATAAGTAGGACAACCACTGTGCTGGACATACACAGGGGCAAACGCCTAGGGATCTGAGCAGCTTACAATGAACCACATGTTAGTAGGTGCTGCAGGAGGGTTGCAATGAGCTTGAAATGAAGTTTGTGGAGTTAACTTTACTGACCTGGTTTGGTCCAGTTTGAGTGCATTCAGCATTTGTGTGACATCCTCCATTATTCTCCAGGCAAGGGTTGATTCCTTTTATTAAAAAAAAAGTGATATGATGCCTTTTATAAATTAATTTTGTTACCGAGTTTATCATCTTTAATTTTTATTCAAAAAAAACCTGCATAAATATGAGTTTCTCAGCATTTATTGTCTATTCCAAATTATCTTTGACAGCTGTCTTCTTGGGCTGCTGTAGGCTATGTGGTGTAGGCAGACTATTTGGGACAGAGTTCCAGGATTTTGACCCTGCTGTTGTTATTGGGCCTGAAAGGGTTAATATCTAAAAGTGTGTGATCATCACCACCCATTGTTAACAGCATGCAGAAAGTCACATGGACAGTCTCAGTGAGATTGAGACACAGGCAGCTAAGAGAAAGATGCAGATGTTCCTGTGTAATTGGTAAACTGCGCAGTAATTAACAACTTAATGTAAACTTTACCTGACTCTTGACATCTCCACAAGCTAGATCAGAGTTCGATAACCTCTAACCAAAGACCACTGCAGGCAGGCAGCAATGGTCACAGCACCAGTCACAGTGAGAGGTTTCCAAGTCAGACTGATGTGAGATTTAGGGGAATTCATTTTTCCATGTATCTGCTGGCTTTGCCATGCCGGGTGATGGAGGTTGTGGGTAAGGAAGGTGCCTTTGAAACAGACTTCAAAAATTATTGCAATGAATCTTAAAAGATGTTATACTGCTACCAGTAGTAGAGGAAGTGAATGTTTAAGGTAGTAGATAGGGGGTCAATCAAGTGGGCTGCTTTGTGGTGGATGGCATTGGATTTCTTGAGTGTTGTCAGAGCTGCACTCATCCAGGCAAGTATTCCGTTACACTCCTGATTTGAGCTTTGTAGATGGTGGACAAGCTTTGGGGAGACCAGAAGTGAATTACACTCAAGACTCCCTAAACCTGTTATTGTTACCACGGTGTTTATATGGTGGATCCAGTTAAATGCCCAGCCAATGGTAGGCCAGGATATTGATGGTGAAGTATTTAATGATGACAATGTCATGGAAGATGAGGAGAAATGGTTTGAATCTTTCATGTTTGGAGATGTTCATTGCCTATCAATTGACTGGCACAAATGTGACTTACAACTTATTAGCCCAATGCCTGAGTCTTGTTCCATTTGGACACAGATTGCTTCAGTATCTAAAAAGTTGTCAGTGGTGCTGAACTTTGTGCAGTTATCAGTAAACATCCCCATTTCTGGCCTTATGATGGAAGGAGGATCATTGATGAAGCAGCTGAAGGTGGTTGGACTTAGGACCCTACACTGAGGAATTCCTGCAGAGATGTACCAGGACTGAGACGATTGACCTCAAACAACCACAACCAGCTTCCTTAATGCTAGGCAGGACCCCAACTAGCGGAGAGATTTCCTTTCAATTTCCGTTGTCCCCACTTTTGCTGGGAATCCTTGATGCCAGGCTCAGTGAAGCGCTACTTCAATTCAAAGGGCAGTCACTGTCACCCACCTCTGGAATTTAGCTCTTTCGTCCTGTTTGGACCATATTTGTCCATATTTGAAATGTGAATCTTATTCAGCGGGCGGCTGTATCAAAGAAGATGTACTTTGTTATTACCAATGCATATAAGCCCATCACCGGTGTATCCTGTCCGACAAAGGCAATCCCTTTTCCCTGGGAGCGTTATTTTGCAGTCTGCATTTGGTGAGCAACCTCCATTGTTTGTCTCACAGGCGTTCACAGCTGTGATAAACGTTACAGATCAGAATTGTCATTGCAAACTAATAGTAACATCACTAAGATACTATCAATATTGTTAACTTCAATTCCGCGGCACAAGGATCAATGAATAAATTTTAAGAGGAATAGAGAGATTTTTAGAATTTTTCCAGCGAGTGGAGTTGTGACTGAGATGAGATCAGTCATGATTGTATTAAATAGTGGAGCAGGATTGAGGGGCTGAATTGTCTACACCTGCTCCTAGCTCTTATGATTTTGAGAAGATAATTTGACAACTACACACCCACTCTTCACTTGAACAATGGATTAAGGGATTGCTGGAGACAGACATTTAGTGAAATTTATTCTGAGTGCCACTGTGTGATTGTTAATAATACCTGTTACCCATACCAGTAGGTATCACTCAATAAATCAGATGATGTACTTTTGCACAGCAACAAGACTACCACCCAGATAAAGCATTATGTAACAGTTTGCTGTCAATGAGTGAATACAGCCTTGGGTCAGCCAGACTGCAATTGCTGAATGGTAAAGCAGAACCTTTACAGATTGCAAAGCACTTATAAATTTAAAGCTTCTTCAAGGAAGTTAAATAATTTATTTTTATTTCAGATTATTTTGCGTTTGCAAAATGTATCACTTTGAAGTAGGAAATGAATAGTGTGTATGTACTACTGGTGATTCATAATTAAGTCAGAGGGTGTGTTGTTTCATAGAGGGCAAAGATGATACCATCTAACATATTGTTTTATTTACACTAATGTAAATATGAGCGCTTTTAAGGCTTTGAGCCTTAGCTGATCTTAAGTAAACACTCAAAGGTTAATTGTTATACAGATTGGAAACCAGAACCTGCCTCTTTTTTAGGAGTTTGAATGAACTGACAGAATTGATGGAATGGAAATATTGACATGTTTTATAAAATTATAAAGTATTTACAGCCTGAATTTATGCCCAACTGGTCGATGCTGAGTTTATTATCCACTGGAACTTTGCCCATTCATTTTAATCTCGCTCTATCAGCACACTGTACTCATTCATTCCTTTCTCCATTACATTATATTGCAGCACTTCAACTAAAATATCTCTCAACCACAATACACAAAATAGTTTGTTTGAGGGGAAAACTGCAAAGAGGTTCCAACAGAAAGAACTCAGAACCTTACCTTCACAAAATGTGCCGTTGCCTTTGAAGCCAGTTGCACATTTACAGTACGGGTTGCTAGATATTTCAGAGATGCAGCTGTGAAAAGGATTAAAAGTTCAGAACGTTAACACCAAATAAGCTGGTTAACTATTAATTTGATTAATTTTGAAACTGTTCTATAACCCAAAGGAAAGTAGCGGAAGGGCACATACTTAGCACTTGAATGGCAGCTTTTATTGCACTGGTCATTAGTGATTTCTGCAAATAAAAATCAAAGAGGCACAATGCAGATGTTCAAATTTCACCTTCCAAATCATATCATAGTAAGTCTTAGAAATTTTATGATAGAAAGAATATATGAAAATCTTGATACTATTAAAATTGTATATTAGTATAATCATTTTTGAATCAACCAGTCCTGGTTTCAAGACCCAGTAAGTATTTACACACACACACAACCATTGCTGACTCTGGGTGTCAGCTGGATGGCTGGTTCGTGATGCAGAGCGACACCAACAGTGTGGGTTCAATTCCTGCAGTGGGTGAAATTGACATGAAGGTCCTACCTTCTTAGCCTCGCCCCTTGCCATGAAACATGGTGACAGGTGATAGCAATGAGGTCAGCCTGGTGGACCTCATTGGTATGAGTACCCTCGTTGGATTAGATTAACAGCCCCAATCAGGGAGCCCTAGCTGACAGATATAAACAGGAGTGTCAGAGATTCTCAGACCTGGCTCTGAGGGAGCTGGAGCAGTGTCAAGGACTCTCCTCTGGTAAATAAAGGGAAATGGTGGCAGGATACCAGCCTCTGTGGAGTTATTTCAGTGACCTTCAGGTTAACCCCACTACCGGTCATCCATTGCTATTCCTCTTGGGCTATGATGGCCTTACCTTTATGGTGCTATGGTACAGCTGCAATGGCAGAAGTGCCATCTTTTAGCTGAAAGATTAAACCAAGACCTGCTTCTTATTCTTCACTTTGGCAATACTGGAAGTCAAGAAGCATGTACTGACCACTGCTCCTTGCTACTAGCTAAAAGCAGAAATGTTGTTAGTTGGGTTTTGCTGTGCACAAATTGACTACCCCATTGCTGCGATAGCACACGGGAAAATACAATTCATTGATTGTGATGTGTACTGGCATGTCCTGACGTGTAATAAAGGTTCTATATAAGTAAACAGGGAGAGAATCTCATGTCACGTTTGGAAACACTGGAGTTTATAAAACAAATGCACTTTTTAAAATTCATTCACGGGATGAGGGCATCACTGGCCAGGCAGCATTTATTGCCCATCACTAATTGCCCAGAGGGCAGTTGAAAGTTAACCATATTGCTGTGAGTCTGGAGTCAAATGTAGACCAGACCAGGTAAGGATGGCAGTTTCCTTCCCCAAAGGACATTTGTGAATTAGATGTTTTTTTCCCGACAATCAGCAATGGATTCACGGTTATCACTAGATTCTTAATTCCAGATATTTTTAATTGAATTCAAATCCCGCCATCTGCTGTGGTGGGATTCAAACCCAGAACAATATCTTGGTCTCTGGATTAACAGTCCAGTGATAATACCACAAGTCCATTGCCTCCCCAAGGGGCCTTAGGGCAACGCAAAGCACTTTTTAGCCAAATTGGAATTTTCTGGGGGAATGTAATGGGGTGACATTGGAAACATGGGCAACCATTTTCACAAAACAAAGTTCCGCAGACAACAATGTGAAAATGATCAGAGAATCTATTTCCAAACATTAGCTCGAGGGATTAATATTGGCCAAGACAGTGGGGAGAAATTGCCCACTGCTCTTCAAAATAATGTTGTGGGATATTTTAAATCCAGCTGAGATGGCATAAAGGACCTTGGCTTTAATCTCACAAGTCACAGAAACATAGGAACTGGACCAAGCCTTTTAATCCCTCAAACCTGTTCTAGAATTTGTTGAAATTATGGCAGGTCTGAGACCTAAACCCATAATTTTAAAACAAACATTAAAAATGTTTTTAAAAAATGCTATGTTAAAACTGCGAATACATATGGGTTAAGATCTTGAGAAAAGAAGCTAAAAAATTAGGGCAACATGTCCTTTGATAGCATAGCCAAAAACAACTGGAAAGGACTTATTCAGTTAATAGGTGGCCCTTTATAGAAAGACTGAAATGTTTATCTTTTTAACTTTAGCTCTTATTTGTCTAACCCATACAACGAATAACTGTAAGGTAAAGTAATTTTGTTTTTATGTCTCTATTTTGTATCAACGATTTGTATGTAGGTACTTTGTACCTAAGATGGCACCATGAGGGGCAACATTGTAAACTGAGCTTGTAGACTTGCTCGCTGAGCTGGTGTGTTTGGTTGCAGACGTTTCGTCAACCTGCTAGGTAACATTGTTAGTGTGCCTCCGGTGAAGCGTTCTGACGATGTTAGCTAGCAGGGTGATGAAACGTCTACAATCGAACACACCGGCTCAGTGAGCAAGTCTACAACCTCATCCACAACCCGAGGTATAAATCTTCTCAAAAACTTTAACCACTGTAAACTTTTCACTGTACTCCTGTAATTGAGTACACATGCCAATAAATCTGATTCTAACTCTAATTCTAGCTCAGTTTTTCTGGCTAGCTTGCAGTACAGAGTGATGCCAACAGCATGGGTTCAGTTCCTACATCAGTTGAGGTTACCATGAAAGACTCTCCTTCTTAACCTTTCCCCTTGCCTGAGGTGTGGTAACCCTCAGGTTAAACCATTACCAGTTGTTTCACTTTGTGATGGGAGAGTAGGACTGTGACAACTTTATCTTCATCTTTTTTAAATTTCATCTTGTACTCATGGTCTTGTGGGTCATCACTCTAGAATGCTCATTTGATGTGATATCAAGAAACAACAGATGGTTTAAGAAGTTGTAGAAGCTTTGCAAGTTATAATTATATAATTCATTCATCATTCATCATGGTCTGTCTTGAGATCAGGTGCCATGTTAATTCATGAAATACATTCCAAAATTAGGCGACATCATTTTGCTGCCAATTTCAAAATGAAGGTGATACTTTCTGAATCTTCGTTTACTTTTGGTTGGCTGACAAAGAGATATGCAGTTGAAAATTTTCATCTTGTACTTATCAAGGCAGAATTGCAGGCATACAATATCCCAACAGGGACAACAATTTATGCTGCATGATGAGAGGGTGCTGATTGGATGGCACATGGACTCTGACTGGTAGAGGCATAGCCACAGAGAATGCACTAGGGAACCCTGGACTATTGCAATGAGCCCCGTAGTTGGCTACCATGTATTTCCTGATAACAAGGTGTGGAGCTGGATGAACACAGCAGACCAAGCAGCATCATAGGAGCAGGAAAGCTTGACGTTTCAGGGCTTGACCCTTCATCAGAAATGGAAGGGTCTAGGCCCGAAACGTCAAGCTTTCCTACTCCTATGATGCTGCTTGGCCTGCTGTGTTCATCCAGCTGCGTACCTTGTTATCTCGGATTCTCCAGCATCTGCAGTACCTATTATCTCTGATGTACTTCCTAATCCTTTCTTCACCCCGGCAGGACTAAACTTCTACATAATCCTTACACAGAAGCTCCAGAACAGAATAGCCCTTTCCTCCCACATTCTAAACTTCACACTTACAGCCAATAACTGGTTTCAGAAATAGCAATGAAGTTACGCTGTTGATAAACATTCAACATTTGATCGGGAAAAATACTTGAAAGAGAAATGTTTGTGGTGACGTAGGTAAAAGGTAGAGGAGTGGGATTAGTTATATAATTGCTTTCAATGAGGTAGCACAGACATATGGAGCAAATGGTTTCCTTTTGTGTTATTTGTTCAAAGATTGCTTGTGGTCAGCATGTTACCTGATATCTTCAGTAACCAGAAGAAAACTGTTTATTTACCATTTTAACAGCATAGTAGCTATAAGGAATGGGGGTCATTTTGCTCAGTTGGCTGGGCAGCTGGTTTGTCAGTGATGCCAAAAGCAAGGTTCCTGTGCCAGCTGAGGTCATCATGAAGGTCCCACTGTCTCAACTTCACACCTCTCCTGCGGTGTGGTGACCCTCAGGTTAAACTCACCACCAGTTATTTCTCTCTCTCTCCAATAAGAAAGCAACATATGCTCCTCTAGGATAACAACAATTTTCATTTTCCCTTCAACACTAAGGAGAAAATATATTTGCCTTTGACTCCTTCATTTTGCTAGATAGTTATTGCCTCTGATACAAACGAGCTTACTGTTGGTTAACAGAATGAATTCAAACTTACGAACATCACAGTTGATTCCTTTCCATCCCAGATCACATTCGCAAGTTCCATCCCCATCGATTCCTTCGTTGCATTTACCATGAACACACCTACATTCTGGAAAGTGATTAAGAATAACAGGTTGATTATTGCAACAAAAATTAAGAAACATCCTATGGCATAACAACAAGCATTATTTTTAAAATGATTTTTCCTGGCAAGTTGCATCTAGAAAGTGAACGGAGACTTTCCCTTTGAAGCACTGCATAGAAACAAAGACAACATAGAAAACAGGAGCAGGAGTAGGCCATTCGGCCCCTCGAGCCTGCTCTTCTATTCGATAGGATCATGGCTAATCATCCAACTTAGTACCATGTTCCTGCTTTTACCCCATACCCCTTGGTCCCTTTAACTCTAGGAACGATATCTAACTCCTTTTTGAAAACATTCAATGTTTTAGCCTCAACCACTTTCTGTGGCAGAGAATTCCACAGGCTCACCACTCTCTGGGTGAAGAAATTTCTCCTCAGCTACTGAAGACCTAAAGGCCTACCCCTTCTGGACTCCCTGGTTATCAGGAACATTCTTCCTGCATTTACCCTGCCTAGTCCTGGTAGAATTTTACAGGTTTCTATGAGATCTCCTCTTAGTCTTCTAAACTCCAGTGAATATCGTCCCAACAAATCCAGTCCATCTTCATACATCACTTCTGGCATCCCAGAAATTATTAAAGGAAAGACATCACTTCATTGCGGGCAGTTGAGAAAAAGTTCACTACAATGATCCCTAGTACAGAGGGATTGTCTTATAAACAAAGGCTAAATAGGTTAGGACTCCAATCAGTGGAGTTTAGAAGCACGGGAGGTGATCTCTTTGAAGCATATAGCATTTTTAAGGGGCTTGATGGGATAAACGCTGAGAGGAAGTTTCCCCTCATGGCAGGATCAGAGAACACAGTCTTAGAATAAAGGGGCACCAATTTAAGACCAAGATGAGGATGAATTTCTTCTCTCAGAGGCTTGAGTGTCTTTGGAACTCCTTGCCACAGAGAGATGTAGGGACAGAGTCCTTTTGTATATTTAAGGCTGAGATAGACAGATTCTTCACCAGTAGCAGAATCAAAAGTTACGGGAGAAATGTAGGAAAGTGGATGTGAGGGATATAAGCCAGCCATGATCTTATTGAATGACAGAGCAGGCTTGAGGGGCCAAATGGCCTACTTCTGTTCCCAGTTCTTATGATCTTATGGTGTTATGGAATCAGCCTGGTAAAGCTTTATTACACTCTCTCCTTAGCCAGAACATCCTTCCTCAGATAAGGGGACCAAAGCTGCACACAATATTCCAGGTGTCCTGAGTTCTTTTAGGAGTTGGCAGATTCTTTGGAGTGCATCGATAAATCAGGTAGTTTTTCACATGGATTTAGAAGTTTTCAACATTATTTTCCCGGGTGCTGAATCAAAAACAAACAGATTTATTGAATTCTATTTCACAGTTTGTCATGGTGAACACAAATACACAATTTAGGAGCAGCAGTAGGCCATTCGGTCCCTTGAGCCCACCCTGCCTTTCATCAAGATCATGGCTGAACTGGTAATTCTACATTCCTGTCTACCCCTTTGCTTACCAAAAACCTACCTACCTCTGCCTTAAAAGAATCTGATTCCAACGACTTTTAAGAAGACTGCAAAGACTCAACGACCCTCCTTGAGGAAAAGAATATCGCCATCTTAAAAGGGTGACCCTTTGTTTTAAACAATGGCCCCAATTCTAGATCTTAAGAGGATCTTAACATTGTCTCTACATTGACCCTGTTAAGACTCCTCAGGATCGCATACATTTCCATCAAGTTATCGCTCACTCTTCTAAACTTCAGGGATATACAAACCCAGACTGTCCAACCTTTTCTTATAAGAAAACACAGTCTTTCAGGTATTTATCTAATATTTGCCGAATTTCTTCCAATGTGTTTAAATCCTTTCTTCAATAAGGAGACCAATAGAGACACAGTACTCCAGTTCTGGTCCCACCAATGTCCTGTATAACTGAAGTATATTGTCTCTACTTTTATATTCATTCCAACTCACAACAAGTGATGATGTTCCATACTTTTTCCAAATTAATTGTAGTAGTCGCATATTAACCTTTTACAACTGATGCCCGTGGACACCAGTTCCTTCTGCATCTCAGACCTCTCCAAACGCTTGCCATTTAAATAACCCACTTAATTTTTATTCTTATTCTACCTGTTTCCTGTCATCACCAAATTTAGCAACGAAACTGTCAGTGTCTTCATAAAAGTAATTTATGTACGTTGTAAAAGGTGGAGGCCCCAGCACTGACCTTTATGGAATACCACTCATGGTGCAAAATGCCCATTCAGTTTGTTTGCTATCCCCATATTTTATAGCGGAATTCAAAACTTGTGATCTTGGTATTGTAACCAGTACATCTCCACTTCTGTTCTTGTCCATAGAATAGTGTATTTTTGACAGATGGAAGAAACCAGAGCTAGTCTTTACTTGTAATGGATTTATTCACAGAACAAAACAAGCATATATATATCTCCTGACTCCGCTCTACTGCGGTTTCAGTAAGAGTCTCTTTACATGAGCTTAAGTAACCATCCAATCAATGTCCCTTCCCTGTATATACTTATTGCTAGTTGATATAACACTGGCATTGATTATAGTAGTTGGGATGACTTGTTGCAGCCGTACTAGACACTGGTGAGGCCACATTTAGAATACCATGTGCAGTTTTGGTTGTCCTACCATAGAAAGGATATTATTAAACTAGAAAGAGTGCAGAAAAGATTTACTGGGATGCTACCTGGACTGGAAGGTTTGAGTTATAAGGAGAGGTTGGGTAGGCTGGGACCTTTTTTCCCTGGAGTGTAGGAGACTGAGGGGTGACCTTGTAGAGATCTATAAAATCATGAGGGGCCTAGATAAAGCCAGCAGCTTTACCCTTTGATGGGGGTGTCTAAAACTAGAGGGCATAAGTTTAAGGTGAGAGGGGAGAGATACAAAGGGGTCTGGAGGAGCAATTTTTTTTCACGCAGAGGTTTCTGAGCGTCTGGAATTGGCTACCAGAGGTAGTGGTGGAAGTGAGTGCAATTTCATCATTTAAGAAACATTCAGATAGGTACATGGATGGAATAGAAACGGAGGTATATGGACCAAATTCAGGCAAATACTTAATTGTGAAAACTCGGTGGCATGAGCAAGCTGGGCCGAAAGGCTTGTTTCTATGCTGTAGATCTCTACGACTCTATGAAGACTACAGTCGTTAGTCTGTATAATGATAACAGATATTAGCTTATCAGTTCTTCAGTGCTTAATGACAAACTAAGGACATAAATAATTTTCCATAATATACCATAAACAATTTATGGAGATTGTTTTAAACAGTGAGGAGGGTAATTTCCTCTGGCTGCTTAGTGTTACAACAACAACTTGTATTTACATAGCATCTTTAATATTAGTAAAACATTCCAAGACACTTCTTCATCAAACAGTATGGAAAGCATTGGGCAGATGACCAAAAACTTGGTCAAAAGTGTATGTTTTAAGGTACATCTTGAAGGAAGAATGATAGTTAGAAAGAAGGAAAACATTCAACGAGCAGTTCCAGTGGGTAGTTGAAGGCACAACGATTAAAGTTGAAATGCACAAGACTCGGGAATCAGAGAAATGTGAGTGTCAGTGGGGCTTGTAGGGCTGCAAGAAATTATGGAGTTAGGAAGTTGTTCAAGGCTACTGAGGGGTTGGAAATCAAGGTAGAGAATTTTAAAATTGACGCTGTGTTTGATCAGTAGCCACCGTAGGTCAGCAACATGGGACCACGGCAGATGGATTACTAGCTCTTTTGTAACCCATTAATAATTTCTTCAGAAGTGGGAAATGGGAGATCTTCTTGTTAGGATAATAATGCATGTTAACAATTATAGATATCTCTAAGATAGGGAGATGCAATCAGGAACATGTGCAGACAGTATGAGATGAAAAAGGGTTTGTTGAACCACCTGTGAAGCATAATTAACAAGGAGCTTCAAACATATAAATTCGGAGCAGCAGTGGGCCACTCGGCCCCTCAAGCCTGTTTTGCCCTTCAACGAGACTATGGCTGCCCTGATTGCTCCACTTTCCTGCCTAGTGCTGATAACATTTCACTCCCTTCTTTATACGATGGTGATATTGACCAGTTAGAGAGCCTGTAACTGTGCTGTAAATTCAATGTAGTTCCTTTAACATCTAACACAAATGGAAATGAGCTCTGAGTGAGAGATGGACTTGGAAAATTAATGTGACACTGTTGTTTGAGATAGTGGGAGTACTTCTCTAATGGAGAGCCAAGCATTTTCTGAGTGGGGCCAATATGAATCCAATGACCAAGCTAAGATAAAGGCATAGCAAAGAGAGATAATGGCAGAACCTACCTTGATCGCAATGTATACCATACTCTCCATCAATACAGGTCTCACATGCTGTCCCGGTAAATCCTTCTTCACATTCACATGTCCCTGTGCCATTAATTCCATCTTGGCAAATACCATTCCCAAAGCACCAATTTGTGGAAATTCCTGGGCATGCCTGGCATTGTTTTCCAAAGTAGCCAGCACAGCACTCTCGAGTCTGGAAGAAACCCACCAAAAAAAAACTAAGACAGAGCAGCAGCGTAATTGATACACAGAATTACATTTTAAATGTTGTGCTCTGATCGTCATTGGTGATGGTTTCTCTCAGCACACACGTTGGAAAGAAAGGATTACACTAGACAGCAGTGGAGGAATAATTATTCTGCACTGGTGGACAGTGGGGACCTTGCCATAGCATGGGTGACGACCCTGTCTCTGAG
Source organism: Ginglymostoma cirratum (assembly GCA_024137785.1). Taxonomy (NCBI): domain Eukaryota; kingdom Metazoa; phylum Chordata; class Chondrichthyes; order Orectolobiformes; family Ginglymostomatidae; genus Ginglymostoma; species Ginglymostoma cirratum. The sequence goes on from JAHRHZ010000020.1 coordinate 11,687,236, forward strand.
CCAGAAGCTCCGGGTTGGAGTCCTAGCCCAGGACTTAATGGCCAAGGCATTCATAACAAAAGGCAAGCAAGTTGATTAGAAACCTGTAAATGCTTCCAACACAAAGCAATGGTGGTCACTAAGAAAAGGAAATGTTCCTGGTCAACCACATAATGAAAAAACATTGAAGCCTCTGCCATCACCATTCATAGCTCCAGACTACAACACTCCTGTAAAAGTGTATGTTGCCATAGCAACTTCTCCAAAGCCTGTCCACCATCTACAAGGCACAATTCAGGCGTGTGATAGAATACTTGGCTGGATGGGGGTAGCCCCAACAACACTCTAGAAGCTTGGCACCCTCCAAGGAGCCTGATTGATTGGCACCATATTCACAGACGTTCATTCCCCCCACCACCAATGTTCAACAGCAGCAGTGTGTACCATCTACAAAATGAACAGAGCAATTCATCAAGGGTCCTTAGATGGTGCCTTCCAAACCCACAATTACTACCATCTAAAAGGACAAGGGCAGCAGATACATGGGAATACCTTCACCTGAAAGTTCGCCTCCAAGCCACTCATCATCCTGACTTGGAAATATATCACTGTTCCTTCAGAGTCACTGGGTCAAAATCCTGGACTTTTCACTCCCTGGGATCATTGTGTGTGTACCTACACCACATGGACTGCAGCGATTCAAGACTGCAGCTCACCACCACCTTCTCAAGAACAACTATAGATGGGTAATGAATGCCAGCTGAGCCAGTGATACCCACATCATATGAGTGAATAGGAAAAAAAAATTCAAACACCCTGAGTGAGCTGTAACCCACCACAACCATGACTGGACAAAATGACAATTACTTCCAAACAACTAGGCATCAAGGGTTGGACTGTTTTATTCACAGCCTCAGGGGTAGCTCCACTGTTCTACCCCTATGTTGATCATGACCCAGTTTTGTGAACAATTGGAAGTCTACTCGTAACATCCTCACCCTGGTGGTGATGAACTGTGAACATTGCTGTAGCCAGGAGTCATGTTCATTGTGCAGTGGAATACTGAAGGCTGCAGCCAATTCATCAGTGATAAAAATGTCTTCAACAGGTCCTGAAACAGGGAAAGGAAACCTAAACTGGATCAAAAGACCTCTGTATCTTTATTTAGTAGGGAGCGTGAGAGAAAGGATACAGAGGTGATGGCCTAGTGGTATTATCATTGGATTATTAATCCAGAAACCAACATAATGTTCTAGGGACCTGGGCTTGAATCCTCCCGTGCCAGATGTGGAATGTGGATTAAAATCTGGAATTAAGAATCTACAGATGCGTACAAACCCATTTCGTGGAAAACCCATCTGGTTCACTAATGTCCTTTAGGGAAGGAAGCTGCCATCCTTACCTGGTCTGGCCACATGCAACTCCAGATCCACAGCAATGTGGTTGACTCTTAACTGCCCTCTGGGCAATTAAGGATGGGCAATAAATGCTGGCCTTACCAGCGAAACCTTCATCCCATGAATTAATTTTCAGAAATGCTCTTTAAGGAAAATATTGCCACTGAAATTAATTCTGGTTTGAACTTCTGCTCTCTGGCTTAACCCTGGAGGCCTACCCTTGCTCTAATTGAGGGGCTGAATGGTCTTCTCCTGTTCTCATGTAATTATTGACTATGTCAATTGCAATGTGAATGCAATAATACTGAGGACAATTCGCCAGACTTTGTTGATGTAAATTTTGCAAAAGAAATCTTGTTGAACTACCATTTGGGTCATTAGGATGAGCACATTGCCGTCAAATCCATTCCAAACCAGTTCTGAAGTTTACTCACAATGACAGTTTTTACACAGGTTGTCTGACAGCCGAGATACATTAACCTCTTCCCTAGCAGGTATCGCACAAAGATGCAGTTCTTCTTTTTTCCCACCTGCGTTAAGAAAATAGCAGTTTTAGAATTGAAATGAAATAGAATTGTTCTCTGTGACTGCAAAATAGTTCTCTTGAATTTCCAACACAAAGTGTCAACACTCACCACAGGCCTGTATCCAGGAGGGCATTCAGGTTTATATTGACAATTTGTACACTTCCCCTTCAAAGAAAAACAAATATTCCTCTTCATACAGCCACTGTAAAGTCAAATTTTCCAAAATCTGCATGCCTTATCAAAAACACTCAGAGGAAAATAATTGATAGGGGAGTTGGAGAGAAACAATTTTCTGTGTTGGGGAGGTGTGGTATTACCATGGTTGCCATGACTGGCATCAGATGGCATCTGCCAACTTGACCAGAATGCAGATCAGGGATGTTTGAGGTATATTTGCTGCCACCAATCCTCCTTTGACTACACATTGTCTAGGGCCTCTTGTAATGTTCATTGTTGGGGGATAGACCACTGTGAAGTCTTTACAGAGAAGACACTGTTCTTATTTAATAAGATGGTTTATCATATTAGCAATAAGCACAACTACAAACTAGTCAGACCTAATCACTAGAGATAAAAGGTACTGCAGATGCTGGAGAATCCGAGATAACAAGCATGGGGCTGGATGAACACAGCAGGTCAAGCAGCATCATAGGAGAAGGAAAGCTTGACGTTTCGGGCCTAGACCCCCAACTAGGCCTCTTGGCTGCTGCGTATAATTGCTTTTTATTAATTCTGTCAAGGGATGCGGACATCACTGTAATATTTATTGCTGATTCTTTAATAACTTTTTGTATGCACAAATGTGAAATTTATGTACAATATTTGTTTACAAAACATTTTTCATTTGTTAACGGAATGTGACCATTGCTGGCTCAGGCAACATGTATTGCCCATCCCTAGCTGCCCTTGAGAAGGTAGTAATGAGCTGCCTTCTTGAACCTCTGCAGTTCACATGGTGTAGGTAGAAACACAATGGCATTCGTGAAGTTTCAGGATTGGACTAAAATTTTGAATAGGTTGATGTTTGATGACTGGTGCAAACACTATGGGCCAAAGGGTCTTTTTCCATGCTATAAAAAATTTATGACACTGACATAACAGTCAAAATACTTTATAGATTGTAAGGCTGATGTAAAGTATAGAAATTATAATGTTTTTGGATCAAGATGGGAGTGTTCAGGCATTACCACAAGGCCATTTGAAAGTGATTAACTTGTAGCCTTAGTCATGTTAATAGGTCCTTTTGCTCTCATTTTACTATGTTTAAGATCTAACCTTGGTATTTTGAATATGTATTTGTCTTGCAGTTTATTTTGTAGCCTATATGTGCAAACTGTCATCAATGGGAAACATTCCTGCCTCTGAGTCAGATATTGTGGGCTCCAGACCCTGAACGATATAACAGAAGCACCAACAGCTTTAAACATTTACTCACTTACCTGTGTCACTGTTGTTTCATTAGTGTCACAGCGATTTTTTTGGATCTCCAGAACATTTGTTAGTCCATGGATTACACCTTTGTCTGTTTCCACATCAGTGAAATTGACTAGTGCATCATTCACAGAAAGCTGCAATGGTAGACAATGTGTTATCACAGGGGAGATTGAGATGAGTTGCTCAAAAGCATGATGACAAGGTTTGGTGGAGTAAAGAAGGTGAAACTGTTTGTATGGTCAATGATAACAGGGCCCCAAGGGACGCATTCCATATTAAACAGAGAATGCAGCCATTTCCACAACACCTGAAGTTTCAAATAAGAATTAATTTTGACCAAATGAACGGCTTCTAAAAACAAATGCATATATTTTCAATCAACTCATTTGAAAGCGTTGTGACGTCACCAAGGGCAGGTTGGTCTTGAACTCAGACCTCTTGGTCCAGAGATTCAAACATTACCACTATAAGTTTTTATAGACGCCAATTCCAACAAAAGTTGGATTAACTACAAATAATTAAAATGCAGCATTTTAACTGAAACTTTGACTGCATTTAAACTCTGGGTGAGCTGAGATGTCCATCTCCAATCAATCAAAGTTTATTAGTTGCTAATGGATATTCCAGGGCACATAGTAGTTGTCTCAGTAATTTAGCAGTTCTGATCTCTGAAATAAAGAGAGAATTACAACAGCAGAAAACAGACTGACATTTAGTTAGCACTGTTTATGATCACCAGCTATCTCAAAGTAATTTACAGTCAATGAAGTAGTTTTGAAGTGCAGTTACTGTTGTAGTGTAGGGAATACGTCAGCCAATTTGTGCTCCGCAAGCTCACAAAAGCATTAATGTGGTAATGACTTGGTATTTGCATTTTTTAAAGTGATGTTGGTTGAGGCATTAATCCTGCCCACTATTATGACTGTCTCTGACTGCATCCTCCCAGCTTTGAGATTGAAAGCTCCCTTTTTCCCTCCAGCCTCATTACTCCTGGAAATGCCCTCACAAACCTCCTCACCAGTTCTCCAACTCCCACCTTCTCTTCCTGACATCTTCCACCTGACATTACGATGCTGCTATCGCTGATGTTCTATTGGCCTGCTTTTGTCCTCACCAAGCTAGTATCTGTCTCCTGCCCGGCCACAGTGTAACCCACTTTGGCTTTCACTCTCCCACCTTTGAGTCCTTAATGTATAAGGGTGTATCTGGGTCGGATATTCTTTTCCCGTTGACCTTTGCTCAGCGTTGGCTCATTGTAAATCTTTGAGAGACCTAAATCTGCTTTCTTCTGAGGCAACCTTTACTTCAGAGAGAGTCAGGTTCATTTTGTCTTTCAGGACCTGTTTTGATGACCTAAAGGGATTCAGTAAGGATTTCTTCCTCCCCATTTGGCCTGAGTTTGTTTTCTTCTCCCTCTCCCTGGTTTTTCATGTTCCATTGAGTGGGAGTTTCTGAACATTAATGCAATAGCCATCTCAACTGCCTGGGTCAAGCAAGATGGGCAAGCTGGGTTACTTTCAGTCCAACTTTTCTGCAGGGACATTATTGTAACCATTTGACCTATCTCACCCTGTTGCTGTTGAAATTGTTATTCAGGCCTTACCCTCCTCTAAACTTGGCTTCTTCCACCTTCCAGTAAGTCAAACATTCAATACTTTATCGCCCATTTGGAAATTCATTGAGGGTACATTAAAAATCACAAATTAAAATTTAAAAATGAAAAAGACAAAAAAATTCAACAAGACTTTAAGAAACTAGACCAAAGTAATGGGCAAAGTAAAATCCCATGTTGTTCTGGTGCAGAAGCATTTTGCAAATAATTTTAAAGCTAACAGATGGGGAGGTTACAGAATGCACACATACCTCATCATTTTGGCAAAAGAAGCCGACTTGGAAGGAAAATCCAAGCATTGTCTCCCGATGCATTCCATTGTGCATATCACTTTTCATTAGCTTTTGATCCAAAATGATGTGGTATCTGATTAGGTCTTCATCCTGGACGGAGTTAAAGACAACACATTCTTTACATCATAAGCCATTGATTTAGTTCAAAAGTAAAATGAAAATCCATTACTATTCTCATGGCAAGTATCAGCAACCTGCCCAGGCTCTTTCAATAGCACCTACTATACGCATGCTCTCTACTAGCTAGCAGGACAAGGGCAGCAGTAACATGGGGACACCACCAGCTGCAATGTCTTCTTCAAGCCACACACTATTCTGCTCTGAAACTATATCACCATTCCTTCACTGGGTCAAGGTCTTCTGATTCCATCCCAAACAGCAATGTGGATATACTCACACCACATGGACTGCTGCAGTTCAGGAATTTTGCGAACCGCTATGTTCTCAGGGCCAATCAAGGATCCACTTTCACTATTACCGCACCCTAATTTACACACATTTTACGTCTCTATCACTCTTTCACCTAATTATAACCTCTTTGTCTTTTGCAGCAGGCCTCCACATCATCTGTTCCCCTTACTGGTCCTCCACCTCTGGCAAAAGTATTTAAAAAACACCATTTTCCAACCCTTTCAATTCTGAAGAATGGTCATACTGGACTCGAAACATTAACTCTCTCCACAGATGCTGCTAGAGCAGCTGAGTTTCTCCAACACTTCCTGTTTCTGTTTTAGATTTCTTGCCTCTGCAGTATTTTGCTTTTGTATGGACAATATATATGGGCCTCATCAATGACATTCACATCCCAAGAATTAATTTTAAGAAAGGAGGCTCCATGAATATTCCCATTCTCATCCTCAATCAGAAGTGTCAACTGGATAATCCATCTGGGAATCCCACAGAGGTCATCAGCATCACTGATACCAGTCTTCAGCCAATTTCACTCCATGTGATATCAAGAAACAGCTGAAGGCATTGGATACTGTGAAGGCTATGGGCCTGACAACTTCCTAGTAATCGTGCCGAAAACTTGTGCTCCTGTATTTGCTGGATCCCTAAACAACCTGTTCCTGTACACTTCAACACTGGCATCTACCCAATGACAGGGAATATTGCCCAGTTATGTACTATCCTCAAAAATCAGGACAAATCCAATCCAACCAATTAGCGATCCATCAACCTCATCTCGATTAAAGGTAAACTGGTAGGAAGTGTGTTGACAGTGCTATCAAGCAGCACTTGAAAAGCTATAATGTTTTCGTATTAGGTTCTGTCAGGGCCACTTGCCTCCTGACCTCAGTACAGCCTTGGTTCAAGCACCAACAAAAGAGTCAAACTCAAAGAGGTGAAGTGAGAGTGACTGCCCTTGGCATCACAGCAGCATTTGACCAATTGTGGCACCAAGGACACATAGGCAAAAATACTCGACCAGTTTGTGTCATACCCAGTGTAAAAGAACATGTTTGTTATTGCTAGATGCTAATGATCTCAATTGCAATTTATTCATTCATGGTATGTGGGCCAGCATCTATCACCCATCCCTAAGTGCCCAGAGAAGAGTCAACAACATTGCAGTGGATTTGGAGTCATATGTAGGCCAGACCAGGTAAGGATGGCAGATTTGCTTTCCTTAAGGACATTAATGAACTGGGTGAGATTTTGCACTAACTGACTGTGGTTATGTGGTGGCTATTAGCTTAACTTTTAGTTCCAGACTTTTATTGAATTCAAGTTTCACTACCTGCCATGGTGGGATTCAAACCCCAAGTACATTAGCCTTGGAGTCTTGATTATGAGCCCATTGTTACCACCTCCCCCATTACTGCAGGAGTTCCTCAGGGTGGAGTCCTATACCCAACCTTTTTAAGCTGCTTCATCAATGACCTTCCCTCTACATGAAGGTCAGAAGTGGAGATGTTCACTGATGATTGTACAATGTCCAACTCCATTTGCAACTCCTCAGATACTGAAGCCGACAGTACACATATGCAACAAAATCTAACATTGAGGTGTGGGTAAATATGTGGAAAATAACATTCATGCCACACGACGATACTTCCCAGTTGACCACTCCTGGTACCATGTGGTATTTGCCATCTCTACCAGAAAGTGCCACTGGGTAAGGGTTGTTCAAGGTAGTTTGCTATTACCAATCCTCCTTTGTGTTGGGCCTATCTAGAGTTTACTGTTAGAGGAGACACCACTGCAGAGTATCTAGAGAAGAGGTCTGTTCTGTGATGACAAGAATGTTGTATGATAACAGTAGGTAACTACAGGTATAATTACAACTGGTACAGATGCATTGCTCCCTCTGAAAGCTAGGGTAGAGCTCCCTGTCTCCACTGATAGACTGTGTGTGACAACAGTAGAATAGGTGTGGTCATTGTAACATTAACATTAACCCCTTCAGAATCATGAATTTAAACAATATCAGACAACGACCATCTCCAACAAGAGAGAATTCATTTCACTGTTGCTGAATCATCTGACTATTAACTCCCTGGGATTAGGAGAAAGTGAACTGGATACAAGAGCAGGTTAGAGGCTGGAAATTCTGTAGAATGCTCAATCATTCCCAAACTTTCCAAAGCCATCTGCAAGGTTCAAATTGGGAGTGTGATGGAATACTCCACAGAAAGTCCACGGTACAAGATAAGGCTCAATCTTTATGAATAGTAAATAGGTTCATAATGAAATATTCTTTCACAAAGCATCTGAGATGCTTGACAGTACCTTGCCAGGGTATCAGACTCATCCTAGGAGTAAGTACACACCATACTAGCTACAGGTACTGTATGTACACAAAAACACTCTGAATGGAGGTTAGACTCCTATTAGTTCCTTGGATAGCTAATGGGTGCAGTTTGATGTTCGTGATGGTAGTTAACTCTTTCAGGTACTAACTGTCTTAGACAACATATACTATGTACAAGATTCATTGCAATAACTCATCATGACTCCTTCACGAACACCTTCCAAATATGCAACTGCTATCACACAAAAAGACAAGGGCAATAGATGTATGGGTACATCATAACATGCATGTTCTCCTCCAAGACACCCAGCACCCTGGCTTGCAACTATATTCCTGTTCTTTCAGTGTTGCCACATTGAAAGCCTGGAGCTCCCTTCCTAACACCACTATGGGAGCACCCTCACCAGACGGACTGCAGCAGTTTAACAAGACATTGCAAACTACTTTCTCAAGGGTAATCAGTGGTTCAAGAAAGTGGCTCACCACCACCTTCCCAAGGGCAACGAAAGATGGGCAATAATATACTGGCCCAGCCAGTGTTGCCCACATTCCACAATTCATGAAAAGGAAATTACAGATTGGCATCAAATTCTGGTTGTGCCAGTGACATCCACACCCATAAAAGGGCAAAAACCATCTTGGTTCCAATGCAAAAATTTAGATTTTTTTGGATTTCTACTTCTCATTGACTCATAGAGTTATACAGCACAGAAATAGACTCTTCGGTGCTCCTCGCGTGTGCCAACCAGCTCAATCTGACCTAGAGATAACAAGGTGTAGAGCTGGATGAACACAGCAGGCCAAGCAGCATTAGAGGAGCAGGAAGGCTGACGTTTTGGGTCGAGACCCTTCTTCAGAAAATCTGACCTAGTCCCATTTGCCGGCATTTGGCCCATACCACTCTAAACCCTTCCTATTCATACACCAATCTGGATGCCTTTTAAATGTTGTAATTGTACCAGCCTCCACCACTTTCTCTGGCAGCTTATTCCATATGTGCATCAGCTCTGTGTGAAAAAGCTATCCCTCAGGTAATTTTTAAATCTTTCCCCTTTCACCTTTCACCTATGCCCTCAAGTTTTGGACTCACCCAACCCAGGAAGAGGACCTTGGTATTCATCCAATCCACTCCCCTCATGATTTTATAAACCTCTATAAGGTCACCCCTCAGCTTCCGATGCTCCAGGGAAAATAGCCCCAGCCTATTCAGGTTCTCCCTATAGCTCAAACCCTCCAACCCTGGCAACATCCGTGTAAATCTTTTCCGCACCTTTTTAAGTTTAATAATATCTTTCCTATAGAAGGGCAACCAGAATTGTACACAATATTCTAAAAGTAGCCTCACCAATGTCCTGTATAGCCACAACATGTCATCCCAACTCCTATGCTCAGTGTTCCGATCAATGAAGGCAAGCATGCCAAATATCTTTTTCACTACCCTGTCTACCTGTGACTCCACTTTCAAGGAACTATGCACCCCTAGGTTTCTTTGTTCAGCAACACTCCCCAGGACACTACCATTACCTGTATATGTCCTGCCCTGGTTTGTGTTATCAAAATGCAGCACCTCACATTTATCCAAATTCCATCTGCCACTCCTCGGCCCATTGGTCCACCTTAGCATCCTAGCAAGGTCCCATTGTACTCTGAGATACTCTTCTTCAGAGTCTAATACACCACCTATTTTGGTGTCATCTGCAAACTTACTAACCATACCTCCTATATATCCACATCCAAATTAATTATAAAAATGTTGAAAAGCAGTGACCCGGCGCTGCTCCTTGTGGTGCACCTCTGGTCACAGGCCTCCAGTCCAAAATGCAAACCTTTAGCACCACCCTCTGTTTCCCACCTTCAAGCCAATTTTGTATCCAATTGGCTAGCTCCCCCTGGATCCCATTTGAACTAAACCAACTATCCAGTCTACTATGCAGAACTTGTCGAATGCTTTGTTGAAGCCCATATAGACAATATCTACTGCTCTGCCTTCATCAATCTTCTTTGTCACCTCTTCAAAAAACTCAATCAAGTTAGTGAGACATGCACAAAGCCATGTTGACTATCCCGAATCAGTCCTTGCCTTTCCAAATGTATGTAAATCCTCTCCCTCAGAACCCCTCCAACAACTTACCCACCACTGATATAAAGGTCTATGGTTCCCTGCTTTTTCTTACTACCTTTCTTAAAAAATGGCACCACATTAGCCAACCTCCAATCTTCACCTGTGGCTGTCGATGATGCAAATATCTCAGAAGGGGGTCTACAATCTCTTCCTTAGCTTCCCATAAAGTTCTAGGGTACACCTGATCGTGCCCTGGGGATTTATGCATTTTACATCCTCCAGCACCTCCTCTTCTATAATACAAATTCTTCTTAAGACGCCACTATTAATTTCCCCAAGTTCTTCACCGTAAATACCGATGCAGTAAATACAGTAAGTTCTCAAATTGCCCCAGTGAGTTCTGAACTCAAAAACATACCATTACATCAACTGATTTCTCCTTGAGATACTTCTCAATGGCTTCGTTGTTTGGGGCATAGACTGTATAAGTGCTGGCACTCTCAATCTGCTCTGTCAAGTTCTGTTGCTGTGACAGATAGAGATATGCTTTAGTGATATGTTTACAACACTCCAATAGCATCATTCAATGATTCTCCACAGGACTTACAATTACAAAAGTTCTAAACTGAGAATAGTCAGGCATCTGGTCCAGAGTATACAGTAGATTGGCTGGTGCATCACTCATTGGCTGATCAGGTAAGAGAACCTAGAACACAACAATTGGTACAGTACATATTAATTAACTATTGGCAAGTTATAGAAAAAAATCTTAGTATGTGTTAACAGAATCACAGAAATGTTACAGTGCAAGAGGAGGTCATTCAGCCCATCATGCTTGCTCTGGTTCTATCACCTAGTGCCCCCAATCTCCTGCCTTTCCCCTATATCCCTGAACACCAATTGTCCAGTGCTCTCTTGAATCTCAGTTTATGTTCAAAAATCAACTTATGTTGTGGTTATAAAGGCAGCGTGTTATAATGGATATGGGAATAAATTTAACCAGGGGAAGATGTCCAGCATTAGGAAAGAAAAGAATCAAGTTCATATGGAAAAGAATATAAAGGAGTAGATATATTTATAGATAACAAGCATGGGGCTGGATGAA
>JAHRHZ010000020.1:11703482-11732624 GCA_024137785.1 Ginglymostoma cirratum
GTGGATTGGCCATGGGTAATGCAGGGTTACAGGGATAGGGTGGGGGTGGGGGGGTGGTCATGGATCTGTGTGGGATGCTCTTAAGGGGGTTGGTGTGGGCTGAATAGCCTGCTCCAAGACTGTAGGAATTCAATGAAGCTCCCACAAATATCATTGTAAAAATGACCAGACTTTTTTTTGTGGTGTTGATTGTTGGATAAATATTGGTCATGACACCAGGATTAGTCCACTGCTCTTCTTAAAAATAATGCTGTGGGATCTTTAGCATCCCATCAGCCTGAGTTTATGATTTCATCTGAAGGAAAACACCCCTTTCTAACATGAGGCCATCAGCCTCTATTTTTGTGGTCAAACCCTGGAAGGAGATTTGAACTCTGAACCTTATAATTCAGAGTTGAAAGGAGGCTACACTTAAAAGGCCTGACAATTCTGAACAGAGGAGTCTTAGTCACCACATCCACAGATATTGTGTGATTGGGGCAACGTGCCCATCCTACTTGCCTGGTAGTTTATAATCTGCGGCTGTTCTCAAAACTGGATTAACAAATCAGCAGGAGTTGTTTCAAGTGCTAAAAGCCTTATTCACGCCCCATCACACCAAAGCTCACTTTTCGCAATTATGTCATTGCCTTCTCAATGACTATCACCCAAATCAACTCCAAATCATTAAAGACTCTGAGTCTTACATCCTCTCTGAACCCTGCATATTTATTATTCTCCCTGCTCTACATTGATTCTCTCCCTTCCAACACATCGAATGTACATTGCGGAGTTCTGAGCAGTGTTCACTTTTTGCTGTAGAGATTCAATCTTGAAATTGTCTCACTTATTTCTAAATCCTTCCTTGGTCTCACCTGAACCCTATCTCTGTAACCTTCTGCAGCCTCTGAGAACTCTGTAGTCCTCTAGTTTTGGCCTCGCTCATGTTACAGATTTTAATTCGATCACTATCTGTGGCCATGCCATCAGCTGCTAAAGCTTGAACCTTCAGAATTCCCTCTGTAAATACCTCCAATATTTTTCTGCCTTTATGTCACTCCTCAACACCTACCTGGCCTTTTGCTCATCCATCTTAACATATCCCTATAAGGTTCATTATGTAATTTTATTAGATAGCAATACTGTAAAGTGCCTTTGATATACTTTACAATTTTAGAGGTGCTTTATAAACACAGGACTTCTTGTGGAGGTGTATATTTGAGCTTATATATCTACAAAAAGGCAAAGCTCAGTGTGTACATTGGGATAATTGTATTTGCAAATGAATGTACTAAAACATTTACCCTATCCTTCACGTACTTCATACGTATGGTTTATTGAGCTGCTTCTGTCACCTTCTGCTTAAGGCAAATATAGAATAGAACAGCAAGAATTAGCAGCACATTAATGTGGAATCTTTATTATTAAGCTAAGACTTTACATATAACAGTAACTGTGTAAGGGTTAATGCCTGAGACAGTGAGAATATCACCTCCCATAATGGTGATACAAGAGGACACATGACTGAGACATGAGAGAGAATTTGATTGTGGCTTCAGTAGAAACCAGATGAACCAATAGGTGCAATTATTACTGACCTTTACAGGCTGGTTGGAGGATGTGAGTATAGACACCTAGAAGCTGAATGTGAGATCACATTCTAGTCTGCATTGCTGGTGAATCCCTATCAGATTTATTGCAAACTAAGGGAGACTTCACCCTAGAACAAACAGCTGTTGAGACACGAAGAGTTCTGTAAACAGAATGGGACAATAGTGAGAAGAAAATGTTTGGCCAAAGAATTCTCCACCAACCATAGAGTTTGTTAAGCACCGGAAGATAAAAGAAGCATTACACTGAATGTACACTTGGGAGGCAAGTGCAAGATAGTGTCATTGAAATGTCATTGAGCCTTGCTAGCACTGTGAAACAATTAGTTCCACTGGCACATACACAGATTCCTGTAATATTGCAAAATGCCTTTTTTGCTGAAAAATTGATCATTTTGAGAAGATGTTCAAAACTAGAGGGCATAAGTTTAGGGTGAGACAAGAAAGATTTAAAAGGGACCCTCAGGGGCAACTTTTTCACACAGAGGGTGGTTCTTATGTAGAATGAACTGCCAGAGGAAGTGGTGGATGCAAGTACGATTACAACATTTAAAAGACATTTTGACAAGTACATGAATACGAAAGGTTTAGAGGGATATGGGCCAAAACCAATTTAGTTTGGGAAACCTGGTGAGCATGGATGAGTTGGAATGAAGGGTCTCTTTCTGTTCTGTATGACTCTATGTGCAAAACTAAAACTTCTAATTTCACAGCTTCCAAAGAAAGAAAAGTATTCACAGATAAAGCCATTAATGAGGTTGAAGAATCTCCATCAGAAGAACAAAAATATATTCCTTTGGTGAGATCAATGACCCCAACCATGCATTCTCAGTTGCAGATATAGGTCAGTGGGCATTCACCAGATATTAAACTGGATATTGGAGCCATTGTAATGATTCTATCCAACAATGAATTGTGGTTATCAACGCATTTTCTGCAACCAACAAAGACCAGGTCTAGGAGTGATGGAACTGAAAGCCACTGGTGAGTTACAAGCAATACTCCAGTATAAGGAAAAAGAGATATTGGAAACATTGTGTGTTACACGGAATCAGGAATTTTCTTTTTTGAGTAGAACACTTGTATAGACCTTAATCCTATTAGGATGGTGAAGCAAGTTAATCAGCAATAGTTGAAGAGTATCTTCAGGAAAAAAAAACTTTCTGAACTTATTTACTGGAAAGACTTCAGACTGAACACAGCATTGCTTTGTGAAAAGATGTTAAACCTATGTATCTTTTCACACCCAAGAACACACTACATTGACTAATGAAACATGTTCAACTTCATCTGAGAGAGATGGCCAGGATGGCTGTTACTATGCCTCCAGAGAGGTCTGAAATGCAGCAGAATGCTTTACATTTGCCTAGTTAAACTCAACTTAATAAGGCCGTAGCAGGGGAAATTCATCCCATGTCTACAGGGGACAAAAGCATGATAGAGTTGTCCAAAAGTGGCACGTTCATAAAACTGGCTCTTTGAACGAGAAGTCAAAATTGCAAACAATTTTCATTACTCTGTGCAGAAGATTTTGTTTAGAATGGTCACTATTTGCTATAGGGTTGGAGCTGGTACATTACTAAAGAGCCAGGCTAAACATTTTACGGGCTTTGAAGGAGTACTATATCATATTGATAGCATCTTAGTCAATTATGAATCTGTCAAGGAACCTGACATTAGGTTAAAGTGGCTTTGAACCATCTACAAAAAGAAAGTTTGACACTTATGAAGAGGTTAGATTCTCAAAACAACAACTGGTTTCTTACTGCATTTGCCGGTAGCAATGACGTAGTGGTCGAGCTGCAAAAAGCAAAGGCTTTAGTGAATTTCCAAAGCCTACTGCCACCCTAAATTTTCAATGATTACTTGAAGCCAAAAGAGGCCTCAACACCGTGGAAGATGAATAAAGATTCTTTTTAAAATTCACTCCTAAACAACAGGTTTACTCCAATACAGTGTGGGTTGGCACCATCAGAGGTGTTGATGGGCTGCACTTTGTGAACATAGCTTTCCATCCTGTCCAAACTTCTTCTGGGATTATCAATCCAGGTTTTTCAAACAACTGAAAACATTGTCTTATCACAAACCACAGGCTTACAACGGTGAGAGGAGGTGCTGTACAAGGAACCTACCCAAGCTGACAGAAGGAGAAAGGGTATAAACAAGAGATAAAGGCAGAGAAGGAGTAATCCATCTGGAAAGATAATAATTAAAAGAGATCTTATCCAGTACATATTGAAGAATGTACTACACAAAGAAACGGGAGGAATCTGAATTCTATTCATGAAAGCATCAGTTAGTCATACATTTGGATGAATCAGATGCTGAGCCAGAAATTTATAAACAAACAGATATTACAGATTTTGAAAACACCATCAAAGTCAAGATACAAAAGTTCAGAGAGACAGAGTCTACTGATCTTCTAAGTCAAGCAGGAACACAATCAGACAGAGTTGGGAAAACATTTGGCAGATTGAGTCTGACGTCAAAGACCTGGTGAGAGATGGAGTGATAGATAAATATGAAAGTCAGAAAATATGGACAAAGATGAGAGAGATAGTGTAATAGGATTGCAAGGGTTAATGTCTGGGAATAGGTGAAAAGCACCTCCAATAATAATGATACAAGATTTATATTCATTCACGGGAAGTGAGCATCTCTGGCTAGGCCAGCATTTATTGTCCATCCCTAACTGCCCAGAGTCAATCGCATTGCTGTGGGTCTGGAGTCACATGTAGGCCAGGCTGGGTAAGGATAGCAGTTTCCTTCCCTAAAGGGCATTAGTGAATCAGATGAGTTTTTCCAACAATCGATTGCCATCATTAGTTTCTTAATTCCAGATTTTATTGGATTCAATTCAACCATCTGCTGTGGTGGGATTTAAACATGGGGCTCTGGATTAGCAGTCCAGCAATAATATGACTAGGCCATCAGCTTGCCCTTTTAGGCTTCAGCACAATATTAAAACGTCAGCATAATGAGATGTAAATTTGTATATTGTTCCATAATCCTTTTGAACTAGTTTTTGAGTCTTTTTGGATAGCCAAAGACTTTTTCCGAGGGTGGAGGTAGCTATTATGCATAGTGTAGCATAGTGTACCTATTAGGTAGCATAGTTTTAAAATGAGTGGTGGTAGATATAGGGGAGACGTCAGACGTAGGTTCTTTACTCAGAGAGTGGTCAGGGCGTGGAATGCATTGCCTGAGAGGGTAGTGGAGTCAGCCTCATTAGGGACATTTAAGTGGCTATTAGATAGGTATATGGATGATTGTATGAGGTAGGAGTGGAGGTTAGATAGACCTTAGGTTTAGGGTCAAAGTTCGGCATAACATCATGGGCCGAAGGGCCTGTACCATGCTGTACAGTTCTATGTTCTAGTTGTTGTTTGAGCATACCAATGGCTCAATGGTCTCCAGGGGGTTGAACTAATGAACCTATGTAAACCACATCTGTACTGTATATCTGCTGCTTTGTTCTGTCTGTACATGAGATTACACAACACATAACGTCTTCTAGTGGTTAGTGATGCACAGCCAATTTAGATGCTGCCCACAAAAGAGCAGCCTCCGCACCCATTGACATTTCAAGCTATAAAGATAATTAACTCACTTCACCAGGTTTGGAAGCTGCTCTGCTTTGAGCCAGAATGCTCGTTTGTCGCTATCCATGCCATCAATTGCCTTCTGAGTGGGCACAAGGAGAGTGATATTGGCACTTTCTGAAAGCAGTTTGTTTTGAGAAGCATCCTGAAATAAAGAGAGAATCAAAACATTTTAGACTGAAAGAATTTCCAATTTATGAGAACTTTACCCTCACCTTCTCCTTCTCTCAGGAAATGACAAGGCTGGGGAAGCAGGAAAAGAAAAGAGGGTCAGGGTTGGTGGGATTTGATGGAAGCATCTAGTCACAATAGGGCTAGGCCTAATGAGCTGCCTCTTCCATTCCTGCCCCTCATACTTGTTTCAATAATAATACGCACTAAAGATAAAAATTCACGGATGGGTGGAATTCACAGAGTTAGACCCTCAAGGAATGTGACATGAAACTCAGATCTTAAAAAATTACTGTCATTTCTCACTCCCCATGGAAAACCCTGCACTTTTGGGATGGGGTCCCTTATGCAGTACCCAATTAATGGGACTTGGGGAACCATATTACAAAACAATGGAGGAGCATTCATCATTTTTAACATTTATGGGATGTGGCCAAATCTGGAAAGGTCAGTATTTATTGCCCATCTCCAAGTGCCGTTGCAAAGGTGGTAGTGAATTGCATTGTTGATTGCTACTGTCCTTGGGGTTTAAGTACACCCACAGTACCATGATGGAGGGAGTTTCAGGACCCAGAGATAATGAAGGAAAAACAATACATTTCCAAGTCAGGATGGTGAGTGGCTTGAATGGAACTTGAAAGTGATGGTGTTCCCATGCACCTGCTGCCCTTGTCCTTCTAGATGGATGTAGTTGTGGGTTTGGAAGGTGCTGTCAGAGGAGCCTTGGTGAGTTGCTGCTGTGCATCTTGTAAATGGTACACACTGCTGCACCTGTGCGGTGGAGAGTGATTGGAATGACATTTCTCTTACATGGGCCTTCACCAAAACTGGGGGCTCATAGGTGTCCGGGTGCCCCTGCATTGTACAGGACATTGGAAAGGAAAATTCCTGCATTGAAAGGGATACAGCAAACTTTGTTTCAACTGGCACCTTATGAATCAGCACTCTCGATCACCTGAAATACTGGAAGTTTGCTGTCTTAGTGGGATCTCCATGATGTCCAAATAGTCAGTTGAGAGTGTGATTGAGAAGGCTTTCTGCCACAAAGTTTTATTTAAGGCAAAGTTGCATTATTATTTAAGTGATTTATGATATAAATAAAGTATGACAGTGATGTCACTGCACTAAGTTTCTATAATTAAGTGGGTGTTTTTACATTGATTGTGTACAGTTCTGGTCACCACACTATGAGAAGGATGTGGATGCTTTGGAGATGACACAGAAAAGTTTTACCAGGATGTTGCCTGACATGGGAGATTTTAGCAATGAAGAAAGGTTGGATCGACTGTGTTTGATTTCACTGGAATGCAGGAGGTTGAGGGGCGACCTGATAGACGTTTATAAGATTGTGAATGGCACGGATTGAGTGGAGAGTATTAAGCTTTTTTCCAGGGTGGGAGAGGTGGCCGTCAATTATTAGGGGACACAGGTTGAAGGTATGAGGGGTCAAGTTTAAAAGAGGTGTGCAAGACAAGTTTTCACACAAAGGGTGGTGAGTGCCTGGAATGCATTGCCAGAGTAGGTGGAGGAAGCAGACACAACAGCAATATTCAAGAAGCACCTGGACGAATACACGAATAGGAAAGAAATAGAGGGATATGGATCCTGTAAATGAAGACAGTTTTAATATGGAAGGGCAAAATGTGTCGGCACAGGCTTGGAGGGCCTGTATTATTATTTGTTCATTGGTTATGTATCCTCTTGATCAACTGGAATATTTGATCAACCAGCACACTCCTGGTCCCATAAGTGCCAGTGAATAAAAAGTTCACTGTACAATTGATTATCCAAAGTTCTGTTGGATTTCTGTAATTGGCAGATGAAGGTAGCATTGAACTTTTCTAGGTTTCTCTCCAGTGCTTGGTCCCAACATACTCTGTTACTTTCAAATTCTTCTCCCCTGCCATCACTTCCAGTCAACGTGTTCAAAAATATACCGGAGCCCTCTCTATGATAGCCTCATCCCAGAATTTGCTACTGATCATGGACCCTGGTGAGGGAAATTTCTGCTCTGGCCCAGATCATCAGCCCCTTTGAAGGCTTTCCAAGAATTTCTGGATATTTTGCCCAGTGAAACATTCATTGATCTAACTGAAATGAGGGAAGGGTTTGGGACATTTCTTTCAAAAATGCTATCCTCCAACTTCTGACACTAACCTGAAGGCATTGACTCAAATATGAAGGAATAACAGAAAGAACTTGTATTTACGTATCACTCTTCACAACCTCAAGACTACAAATTACAGCCAATTCAGTTCTCTTTTAAATTGCAATTGTTGCTGTAATACAGGAAATGTGGGAATCAATTTTCACCCAGCGAGGTCCAATGAAGAGTAAGGGGCTCATGACCAGATCATCCAGTCTATTGATCTTGTTTGATGTTGGCTAGGCCAGTAAGATAGGACTGTCCTGTTTTTCTTTTAAAAGCAGTGTCACGGGATTTTCCAACTGCCTGAAAGAATAGGTGGGTCTTTGGTTTAGAATCTTACTTGAAAGGATACAGATCCCTGAGCCACCTCAGCCACCAATGCTTCACCTACCAGCCTAGAACCAATTGAACTCTCTGGAGGGAGATTTGACCCTACAATCTTAGGTGCACAATCAAACATGTTACCAAGTTTCACAATGTAAGGTGCTTCAATAAACGCAGCATAAGTAAGTTGGTGAGTCTGATTCATTTCATTAACAGAATTTGATCAGGAAGGAAAATATTTTCATATGGGCTGCAGGTCTACTAGTTTGGCCTTGGCTTGAGTGTTGTGAGCAGTTCTGGGCAATGTGCTTAAGGAAGGATGTGAAGGGTTAGGTCAGGTGCAGAAATGATTCTCATGAATGGCTCCAGAGACTTCAGTTGTGAAGATAGGTCGGAAGAAGTTAGAACTGTTTAGCTTGTGGAAATAGTGGCCCAAAGGAAATTTGATAGAAGTACTCAAAATCTGATGATGAGGAGAAGCTGTTCCCACTTTTGAAAAGACCAGGAATGAGAGGGCCAAGATTTAAAGTAATTAGCAAAAGGAGCAAAAAAAGTGCTGTGAGAGAAAGTTTTTCCATACAGCAATTGTTTAGGATCTGGAATGCACTCCCTGAGAGTGTGATGGATTTTGAAAGGGAATCGGACATTTATTTGAAAAGGAGGAATGTGCAGGATTACTGCAGAGAAGGCAGGAGAATGGCACTAAGTTAATTGCTCATTCGGAGAGCCAGTGCAGACATGATGGGACGAATGGCCGCCTTCTGTACTGTGAGAATTTTGTGACTTACATTCACCCACTTGAGAAATTCAGCTGCATCTGGAATGAGGGAGAGAGCCTGGAAAGAAATGAGAAAATGGTTTTGTACGCATCAAAAGTCATTGTCATGATTTATTAACAGCAATAGACATTTTTACTGTAATGGTATTATTTTTTAATTGCTGTATATAGCAGGGTATTCTGTAATTGGGCATCACCATTATGTGACTCATTGTCACACCTGTGCTGCCACTGAATGGAACTGCCCCCACTGCAGATCCCCCCTCAAAATGTGTACCTAGAGCATTATTAATGGACACAGACAAAAATTTCACTCTCTGTAGACAATGCTGCTCCAGACTGACAAGTATAAAATCATGAGACAGTTTGAACGAAGCTGAGAGGCTGCTTCCACCTGACTGCACCAAGGAGGCGCAGTGTCAGGATGAGAGTTGATCACTTAGGACTGAGGTGAGGAGACACTTTTTCATTCAGTGTGTTCTAAATCATTGGAATTTTCTTCCCAACAAGGCTGTGTGTGCTCCATCATTGGGTATATTGAAAACTGAGAGACTTTGGCTCTAAGGGAACCAAGAAACATGGCGATGAAGCTAGTAAGCAGAAGATCAGCCATGATATGATGATTTTTGGGGTGGTCCAGTGGCTCGATGGGCTCAGTGGTTAGCACTGCTGCCTCACAGCACCAGGGACCTGGATTCAGTTCCACCCTCGGGTGACTGTCTGTGTGGACTTTGCACATTCTCCCCGTGTCTGTGTGGGTTTCCTCCCACAGTTCAAAGATGCGCAGTTTAGGTGGATTGGCCATTGCTAAATTACCCATAGTGTCCAGGGATGTGTAAGCTCGGTGGATTAACCATGGGAAATGCAGGGATAGGGTAAGGGGTTGGGTCTGGGTGGGATGCCCTTTGGAGACTTTGTCATGTGTTCTCAATGGGCCTTATGGCCTGCTTCTACCACTGTAGGGTTTCTACAATTATTGACTGATGAGCAGTCTCTATTCTTCATTATGTCCGGAATCTAAACTTCTGGGTCTGTATATAATTTAATCACACTTGTATGTCAATCCTGATCGGGAGAATGAGGACAGGCAGCAGAAAATGAAGGATGCAGTGCTAATGTCTTGTGGCACAACAGTAGTGTCCTAATTCTGGGCCAGGAGGTCAAGGTTCAAGTCCCACCTCCCCTAGGTGTGTGTCACAGTACAACCAAGAAAGTTTGATTAAAATGAGTACAATTCTGCTATGGGAAGGATGTGATTTACTTGGAGATGGCTCAGAAAAGATTTATCAGGATGTTGCTGGGAATGGAGGATTTCAGTTATAAAAATAGACTGGATAGGCTGGGATATTTTTCACTGGAGAATAGGAGATTGAGGAATTACTTTATAGAGGTTTATAAAATCATGAGGGGCATGGATAGGGAAAATACCTTTGCTATTCACCTTAAGGTAAGAGAGTTCAAAACTAGGGGATACATTTTTAAGGTGAGAAGAGAAAAATTTTAAAAGGACATGGGGGCAATTTTCTTTACACAGAGAATCGTACAGTTACAATGTTTAGAAGACATTTGGATATTACATGAATAGGAAGGGTTAGGAGAGATATGGGCCAAATGCAGGCAGGTGGGACTAGTTTAGTTTGGGAACATGGTCAATGTAGACTAGTTGGGCCGAAGGTTTGTTTCCGTGCTGTATGACTCTATAGCTCTACAGTCAGTGCAGGACCAGAGGAACCTGAAGCTACATGCGAACAAATCATTGAAGGTGGTGGGACGGGGTTGAGGAAGTATAAAAGATACAAGATCCTACGCTTTATAAATAAAGGCTGAGAGAAGAAAAGCCTGGACGTTATGGTGAACATATATAGTATATAAAATAGGAGGAGTCAGCTGTTCAACTCCTCAAGCCTGCTCCAGTCTGCATTAGGAACATAGCTAAACTAATGGCGGCTGCAACGCAACTTTCCTATCAGTCTCCCATAACCTCTCTCTCCCTTGTCAACATCAAATGTCTCTCCAAATTAGCATTGAACTTGTTCATTGATCCAAACTCCAATGCTCTCTAGAGAAGAAAACTCAAAAGAATTCCACTGGTGAAAGGGTCATGAACAAGAGGACACTGATTTATGGTAACTGACAAAAGAAACAAAGGTGAGAAAAGTTAGGATCAGGAATGGGCTGCCTGAAAATGTGGTGAAGGTAAATTCAGTTGCAGGTTTCAAAGGAGAAATCTTTTTATTCCTTCAAAGGATGTCGGCATCACTAGCTCAGAAAACATTTATTGCCGGTCTCTGATTGCCTTTGAAAAGGTGGCGCTGAGATGTCTTCTTGAATCTCTGCCGTCTGTCGTGCGTAGACCCACAATGCCATTAGAGAGGGTGTTCCAGGATTTGGACCCAGCAACACTGAAGGAATGGTGACATATTTCCATGATGTGGAGAAGCCACTGTTGGACTGAGGTGGACAAGGTCAAAAATCACACAACACCTGGTTATAGTCCAACAAGTTTACTTGAAGACACAACCTTTTGGAGTCTCACTCCTTCTTCAGGTGTCAGTGAGTGAGGTGGCATCAGGCACATAATTTATAAGCAAAAGATTAAAGGGTCTTAGAACTGATGCAAATGCATTAAACAAACCAAAGATGGGCGTTGAATCTTTAATCAGTAAGAAAGGATTAATATGGAAATCCCAGAATTTCTTTCAAGTCACTGCCCTGAGATATCTAAAGGTTTTATCAGTATACATACATTCGCATCAGTTCTATGACCCTTTGATCTTTTGCTTATAAATTCTGCGTCTGATGCCACCTCTCTCACTCATCTCAGAACTCCGTAACCATGGTCTCAGCCCCACCGTCTGCAACACGATCCTCAGCTTTCTGACCCGCAGACTGCAGTCAGTGAGGATAGGTAACTGCACCTCCTCCACAATAACACTCAACACTGAAGCTCCCCCAAGGATGCATCCTCAGCTCTCTGTGTACTCTGTGTACACCCACGGCTGTATTGGCAAATTCCAAACGAATGCCACCTACAATTTCGTTGATGACATCACCAAAGTAGGACGGATATCTAACAATGATGAGTCAAACAACAGATGGGAGATAGAGGGCTTGGTGACATGGTGCAATGTAAACAATCTGTCTCTCGACATTGGCAAAACTAAAGAACTGATCGTCGACTTCAGAAAGAAAGGAGGAGAACACACCCCCATTTACATCAATGGAACCGAAGTTGAGAGGGTGAAGAGCATCAAGTTCCTCAGAGTGATGATAACCAACAACTGTCCTGGACTTCCCACGTAGATGTGACATTCAAGAAGGCACAACAACGTCTCTTCTTCCTCAGGCAGCTCACGAAATTTGGCATGTCCACAAGGTCCCTCACCAACTTCGACAGATGCACCATTGAAAACATACTGTCCGAGTGCATAACGGCCTGGTACGGCAACTGCTCTGTTCAGGACTGTAAGAAACTACAGAAGGTTGTGTGCACAGTCCAGACTATCCTGGAAGCCAACCTCCCATCCATGGACTCCATTTACATGGCTCGCTGCCATGGAAAGGCGGCCAACATCATCAAAGACCCATCGCACCTCGATAATGATCTCCTAGAACCTCTTCCGTCAGGCAGAAGATACAGAAGCCTGAACACCCTCACAAGCAGGTTCAGGAACAGCTTCTTCCCAGTCATTATCAGACTGATGAATAGACTCTCTAGCCTGAAATAATGATCGATCTTGCTAATGTTGATCTTGCCTAGTGCACACCCTGTGCAATGTATGCCTCTATCTCAGTCTTTTTGATCTGTACATCCTTTACTTACTATGATCTGCCTGTACCACTCGTAATTAAAGCTTTTTGCTGTAGTTTAGTACACATGACAATAAATCCATCGATCAATCGAACCTGAAGAAGGAGTGAGACTCCGAAAGCTTGTGTCGCTACATTTCCAAGCCAGGATGGTGAGTCCCTTGCACTTTGATTGTTTTAAGTCAGACTTTACTGAGGACACGGAAGTGGGATTTTAATCAATTAGGACTGACTGTAATCGATTATGAGTCAAATTAGATACACCGGTGAATGGGAATCACCAGCCACCTGGTTTCGCATGAAGACGATTGGAGAATTCCAAAGTTCCGTTCATTGACTGAAAGTTTCAGACTTGAACAGAATGTGTTTTCGTTGGAGAAAATAAGCTGAAGGTCAACCTAGGACTTGCTGAAAGGTGTAATGTAGATTTATGGAGAATTTGTTTTAGTCATTCGTGGCCTATGGGGATCGCTGGCTGGGGCAGCATTTATTGCCCACTCCTAAAAGCCCTTGAGAAGATGGTGGTGAGCTGGCTACTTGAATGGTGCAGGCCATGTGCTGTAGGTACACACACAATGCTTCTAGGGATGGAATTCCAGGATTTTGATCGAGAGACGCTGAAGGAACGGCGATATATTTCCAAGTCAGGGTGGTACTTGGCTTGTTGGGGAAATTGCAGGTGGTGGTGTTCCCATGTGTCCGCTGCCCTTGTCCTTCTAGATGGAAGTGGTTATGGGTTTGGGAGGTGATGTCTAAGAATCTGTCAGAATTTCTGCAGTGCATCTTGTAGATGGTACACACTGCTACACACTGAGCATAGGTGGTGTTGTAAATGGCTTCTTGTGGATGTGGTGCCAATCAAGTTGGACACCTTGCCCTGGATGGTATCGGGTTCCCTGAGTGTTGTTGGAGCTGCACCCATCCAGCCAAGTGGGGAGTATTACATCACACTCCTGACTTGTGCCCTGCAAATGGCGGACAGGCTTTGGAGAGTCAGGAGGTGAGTTACTTGCTGCAGTATTTCTAGTCTCTAACCTGCTGTTGTAGCCATTGTGTTTATGTGGCACGTCCAGTCGAGTTTCTGGTCAATTGTAACCCCAAGGATGTTGATAGTGGGGAATTCAGTGATGGTAAGGGACAGTGGTTAAATTGTTGACTTGCTCGCCAAGATGGCTTGTTTTCTTTCAGAACGTTTCGTCACTATGTGTAGCGTCATTTCCAGTTTTGTTCTGTATGGGTTTGTATATGTAGCCCAATTCTATATGTTTGTATATGACAGTACGCATCATAACGGACTGGATAGTATAAATTCCAAGTGTACTGGAACAACATCGCTTCATCGGAGGCCTCACTGATGATGTTACCTAACATGGTGATGAAACGTCTGAACGAAAACAAGCCAGCTCGGCGAGCAAGTCAACAACCTCACCCACAACCAGAGCTACAAATCTTTGCTAAAACTTTGAAGAGTGGTTAGGTTGTCTCTTCTCGGAGATGGTCATAGCCTGGCAGTTGTGTGATGTGAATGATACTTGTCAGCACAAGCCTGAATATTGTCTAGATCTTGTTGTATTTGAACATGGGCTGCTTCAGGGTCTGAGGCAGATCACAGAATTGTTACAGAGCGGAAGGAGGCTAATCAGCCCATCACGCACAGACCAGTTCCTACCACAGGACTGGATGGCCATGGAAGGTGCATTTATAACCTGCGCAAACTGGTTGTTAACAACTTACAAATTCTTCTGCTATATAAAAGAAAGAAGATTGGATCCTCTTCCACCACCAACTTTGGATCCAAATTACACCATGTTTCTGAAGAGCCATATTGCCACAGTGACTCAGGCTCTGTGTACTACCCTGAGCCCCTGAACAAGTTTTCCAATGGCCATGCACTACCACCCTTCCCAATGCTGTACAAACCACACTTTTCTTTTCATGGTCATTTATCTTGTAGGTTTTATGCTGAACCAAACCCGACGTGTGAGAGATCTGAATAAGCCTAATACCCTTAAAGAAAATGTTTGAACCAATAACCATATGAGTGAGCTTACCGTCACTGCATTTCCATAACAGATTATACCATCACCATCGTATCCTTTCTGACAAGTGCAGCTTCTTGTTCCTGGAGATGTATATGTGCAAGTCGCCTGCCAACACATGTGAAGTAAATCAGCAAATGAACAGTAAAAAGATACACTTTTTTTCTAAACATGAAGAGAATCGTCTCTATTTTGTTGGTGCATTTCTATAGAGTTTTATGTTTTCCTTTCAGATAATGGAATAGGAAATTACGACCTGTTTCAGGCCTGCTTTGAAATGGCAGAGACAAGGTTTGAGCACAGCACATTTAAGCAATCTTATGGTACCTGAATAATATCTATCATACTTTAAGAATCCACCAGGCACACAATTAGAGGTATAATAGAGTGTAAGTAGTAAGGATGTCACACTAAATCTTCATAAATCACTGTTTGTGCCTCAGTTGCAGTGTTGTGTCCAATTCTAGACATTACACTTTAGGAATGATGTTAAGGCATTGGGGTGAGTGTACAAGAGCTTTACTGATATGGTACGTGGAATGAAAGACCTCAGTTAATAAACTGTAGGAGGTTGGGATTGTTCTCCACAAGCCAAGTGACTTAATTGGGGCATTCAAAATAATGATGGATTTTGAATTTTCAAAAAGTTCATGGGAGGTGAGTGTCTCTGGTGAGGCCAGCATTTATTGCCCATCCTTAATTGCCCTTGAGAAGGTGGTACTGAGCTGTCTTCTTGAACCACTGAAGCCCATCTGGTGTAGGTAGACCCATAATAACATGAGGGAGACAGTTCCAGGATTGTGACCTGGTAACACTGGTGGAATGGTGACATATTCAGGATGGCTGAATGTGTGACTTGGATGGTATCGTTGTAGGTACTGGTGTTCTGATGGAGGCCATGGGTTTGGAAGGTGCTGTTGGAGGAGCCTTGGTGAATTGCTGCAGTGCGTTTTCTGGATGACACACGCTACTGTCATTGTCCATCAGTGGCAAAGGGAGTGCATGTTTAAGGTAGTAGATCAGGTTCCCATCAGGTGGGCTGCTTTGTCCTGGATTGTATTGAGATTTTGAGTGCTGTTGGAGCTGCACCAATCCAGGCAAATGGAAAGTATTCAATCACATTCCTGACTTGAACCTTATTCAAGTGGACATTTTTCAGAGATTTACGAGGTGAGTTACTCATAGTAAAATTCCAAGCTGCTGATCATCTCTGTGGCCTGACTATTTATGTGGCCAGTCCAGTTCAGTTCCAGGGCCATGGAAAGCCCCAAGATATTAATTGGGGGGATCATCAATGGTAATTTCACCGAATATCAAAGCGGGTTTGTTACATTCTCTCTTGTTGCAAATGGTTATTGCCTGGCAATTTGTGTGGCTCAAATAATGCTTGCCACATGGCAGCCCAAACCTAGACATTGCCCAGGTCTTCCTACGTATAGCACCAATTACTTCAGTAACATGTGGAGTTGAGAATTCAAAAGGGACAGTATTTTTTTGAGATGACACTAACTACTTTTGGACTAATTCCAACCCAGTAAAAAGTGCAATTCAGTCTCAAATTCTCCAAGAATATAATTCTGAGTGATCTAATCTTAATAAAGCTTAATACTGTTTGTGAGTTGGTGGATGTACCAGAAGGGTGAGACTTGCAAATCACTTTACACTTGTCTGTTGGACTGGATTTGAGAGGACACCTTGATAAATTTGGAATGTGGGCGGTGGGATAACAGGCAAATATGAAGTGCCCAAAATTGATGTAAAGGTGGGGGATAGCTTCCTGCTGCTTTTGGCTCCATTCCAACAAAAAGACTTACCTGCTGCCTCTGAGGACCCCTGATTTAGCTGCTGTAGAGCCTGAAATCCAGTCAGAGTGCTTCAGGCTCTGAATGCTTTAAACAGACTTCCCAGAAATGGCCATAGGACCTTCAATGTGATCAGCAATGGGGTCCTTGCACTCATTTCAGGCAGATGCCAAGGCCACCTAAAGAAAAAGGCTCTTGCGAAACTAGCCAATCAGACGTGCACAGCGAACTTTGTCTCTTCGCTAAATTGGTCATCGTTGCACCCTTTTTAAGCTACATATCCATTACACTAGCATTGAAATTATGCTGCTGGAAATTCTGGTCAGCATGCTTACCCATCCTGATGAAACAAGGGGGTATAATTTTAAAGTGGAAGGCAGGAGGTTTAGAGATGATTTGCAGGAAATCTTTTTCACCCAGAGGGAGGTGGGGTCAGGGATGCACTGCCGGGGAAGGTAGATGAGACGGGGAAACTCACAAACTTTAAAAAACTGTTGGATGAGCACTTGAAGCGTCATAACGTTCAAGGTATGGGCCCAATGCAGGAAAGGGAGACTAGTGTAGGTAGGAATATATCTTTGGTGATACAGACCTGATGGGCTGAAGGGCCTCCTCTGTACTGTATGATCCTAGAACTCAACAGATTCTAACATCAAACCAACTTACCAGATAATGGCAGCCTCCATTTTCTTCCAAACAAGGATTTATTGGCTCACATTCTATGCCATTACCACGGAAACCCTTCTTGCACTCACAGTCACTCTGTTGATAAATGAAAGTCTCAATAAAATTTGTGCTTGTATCTACTAATGTTGAAGTTGCTTTCACTCCTCAAAGCTTTGAGTATAGGAGTTGAGACATCATATTGAGGTTGTATTGGACATTGGTGAGGCCTCTTCTGGAGTACTGTGTGCAGTTCAGGTCACCCTGTTAGGGAAGGATATTATTAAACGAAAAGGGTTCGAAAAAAATTACCAGGGTTTTGCTGGAAATGGAGGGTTTGTGTTATAAAAATAGGTTGGATAGGTGGCACTTTTTCACTGGAGCGATGGAGGTTGAGAGGTGACCTTATAGAGGTTTATAAAATCATGAGGGGCATAGGTAAGGTGAATAGCAAAGGTCTTTTCCCTAAGGTGGGGGAGTTCAAAGCTAGGGGGCATATTTTTAAGGTGAGAGAAGAAGGAGTTAAAAAGGACATGTGGGGCAACTTTTTTTATGCAGAGCTGTTAATGTGTGGAATGAACTGCCAGAAGAAGTGGTAGATGTAGGTGCATTTACAATGTTTAAAAGATATTTGGATAAGTACATAAATAAGAGGAAGGACATGGGCCAAATGCAGGCAGGTGGGACTAGTTTAGTTTGGGAACATGGTCAGTGTGGACTAGTTGGGCCGAAGGGTCTGTTTCCATGTCGTATGACTCTATGACTCTGTAACTCATGTAAAATGGGGATCACTTGAAATAGAAGCAGAATTCTGGTGACTTCTTTTGTTTGCAATTTTTTTTGAAATATTAATTTCAACTTCAATTACAACTACGACAACTTCAATTACCATTCAACACTGGTTTTGCTGTGAATTTTTGAAAACCGTCTTGGTGTAATCATAAAGGTAAGGCATCAAGGAGGAAAAGAGTGTTTCTTCTGACGGGAGAGTTTGGAACACGGGGTAACATAAAAAGAAACTACTGCAGACATTGGAAATCTGAAATAAAACCAGAAATTGCTGGAGAAACTCAGCAGGTCTGGTAGCATCTGTGGAGAGATGTTCTAAAGAAGAGTCATACTGGATTTTAAATATTAACTCAGTTTCTGTCGCCTTAAGATCTTGGGATCATTATTTCTGAATAAATATTGCCCACTTAGGACTGAGCTGAGGAGAAATTCTTTCATGAAAATGGTGGTTAACCTTTGGAATTCTCTACCTGAGAGAGCTGGGGATGCTCAGTAATCCACTACACAGAGGTTCGAAACTAAGATCGATACATTTTTGGGCATTACAGTGAGCATGGAATGAGTATTGGGAAGATAAGTGGAGTTAACCAGAAGGTTTGGCCTGCTGCAAATGGCCTTTCCAGAATGGCTGAAGGACCTTAAAAGATGATCAGAAATAGCCTCCTTGCATTAATTTCAGGTGGATAACAGGGCTGCCTAAAAAAAAGGCTCTGACGAAACTTGTCACAAACACAGCCACAGTGCCCTGGTAAATTGGTTATTCTTGTGCCCGTTTTGTGCCTGTGCATCAGACACATTGGCACTGCATGGTGTTGCCATTATTAATGAGAGGGATTATGTTTTATTACACTGTTCGGCCCTATTCCAGCACTCAGTCTCCCCTGCACTACTGCAGTAGTGAGATCAGGGGAGCTGTATCATTAGAGGAGCTGTGTTCCAGACGTGGGATCATCCCAGCCATTGGGTGGGGGGCGGGAAGCGCGAGCAGACGCCTCCATCTCTCTCCCTCAGTGTTACACTCACATCTTGTAATGGGATTTCACCTCCCAGGCTACAGAATCAAGAGTGGGCCATAATGGACCCTGGAAAGGAGTTGACAGTGTCGACGAGAGGACAGGAAAATGAAGACAGGAATCATGTACATTTACCTGGCCTGGCCCCAGGTAGATGCAGTTCGCATCGATGTGACATCCTCCTCGACTTTCCAGCAAGCAGTTATTGATTTCAGTACAATCTTCGCCATTTCCTGTCCATCCAGGTAAACATTGACACAAATATGACCCTGTTCCCGTAGTTATACATTCAGCCTGTGGGTGAATTGTGCACATTAAAAGTTTATATTGACAAATTGCATTGCATACTTAATGTGGTAGGGTGGGAACGGTGTTGGTAAGCTTAGAAAAGTTTTTTTTTCCATTATTCATTCACAGGATGAGGGCATCGCTGACCAGGCCAGCATTTATTGCCCATCCCTAATTGCCCAGAGGCAACCAAGAGTCAACCATATTGCTGAGGGTCTAGAGTCACATGTAGTCACAGATCAAGTAAGGATGGCAGTTTCCTTCCCTGAAGGACATTAATGAACCAGATGGGTTTTTCCCCAATAATTGATATTGGTTTCATGATCATTAGATGACTCTTAATTCCAGATTTTGTTTTTAACTGAATTCAAATTCCACCACGTACCATGGCGGGATTCAAACCCAAGTCCCCAGGACATTATCTGGGTCTCTGGATTAACAGTCCAGCGATAATACCATTGGGCCATCACCTCCCAACAGTACTGTCAACAAATCTGGTAATGGGAGTGTGTTCCAGTTCATGAGGGGTTGCTATAGCAACATGAATGTTGTAGCCTGGAACAATGGAAGGTAGAGGGTCCCATTCTCTTCCAGCACTGGGTTGACCAGGAATCTCTCCCACCCTTAGTGTTTACCATTGGCTTGTGTCATGATGGTTTCCTCAACATTTGCAAACATACCTCATTTCGCCATCAAGTCTGGGTGATATGTGAACCTGGTGCCTCTGGTTCAGAGGCAGGAACACTACCCACTGCCCCATCTGGGCTCCTCACTCTATAAAAACCTATGAATGCATAAATCAAGCACGTGAATCGACTTAATTGTGCTAATAGTAGCAGAGACATTTTCAGTGTAATTACTGGCAGCTTTCTTACAACTGCATTTCTTTAGATGCCCGCTGTGTGCCGCTGCGACGGTCACTGTCCCTCTTATGCTATTCCATATGTCCCCCCTGCGCTCTTCATCTCTGTTACTGCCAGCTTCTCTGTCACACGTTCCTCGCCATCTCCCAAACCCTCTGGCCAAAGTAACTTTGACAATAGCACTCCATTATGTCTTGATGCTCACCAACAGCAGACTCCCCTCCCCCACAAACGACTCCAATGGCATCTGGACGTGGGTGTGGATCACCGCTCACCCTGCAGACACCGTGACACAGAAACCAAATCAAACTTCCCACCCCGTCCACCGTTCCTCTCCCCGACCCGTCAGAATAACGCGGACAGTGAGAAACTACCTGTTGCTGTTCCACTTGGAGTGAAGGGCACCAGTAGGGGTGTGGGAGGGATTTAGTATGAAGAGTAATACTGACTGGTAATCAGCAATTCCTTATCATCACTGTCACACACTCATCATGCAGGGTTACCAACTTTGGTTTGATAAATACTTGGAGTCCTTCTTCACACAATGTGAAGACCAGATCTAACCAAACCCCCACCCCCACACCCCACCCTACACTCCGCTGTGTCAATCTGCATTTTTCCCACCTACCCTGCTTCCCACATCATCATTTTCAATCGTCAATAAACTGAAACATTGAAGGAAAATGAAAAGGCATCTGGTTGCCACCCAGGTTGATAGGGTTGTTAAGAAGGCGTACGGTGTTTTAGGTTTTATTGGTAGAGGGATTGAGTTTCGGAGCCGTGAGGTCATGTTGCAGCTGTACAAAACTCTGGTGCGGCCACACTTGGAGTATTTCCTGCATTTCTGGTCGTCACGTTAGAGGAAGGATGTGGAAGCATTGGAAAGGGTGCTGAGGAGATTTACCAGGATGTTGTCTGGTACGGAGGGAAGGTCTTATGAGGAAAGGCTGAGGGACTTGAGGCTGTTTTCGTTAGAGAGAAGAAGGTTAAGAGGTGACTTAATAGAGACATACAAGATGATCAGAGGATGAGATAGGGTGGACAGTGAGAGCCTTTTTCCTCGAATGGTGATGGCTAGCATGAGGGGACATAGCTTTGAATTGAGGGGTGATAGACATAGGACAGCTGTCAGAGGTAGGTTCTTTACTCAGAGAGTAGTAAGGGCGTGGAATGCCCTGCCTGCAACAGTAGTAGACTCGCCAACTTTAAGGGCATTTAAATGGTCGTTGGACAAACATATGGATGATAATGGGATGGTGTAGGTTAGATGGGCTTCACATTGGTTTCACAGGTCGGCGCAACATCGAGGGCCGAAGGGCCTGTTCTGTGCTGTAATGTTCTATGTTCTATGTTCTATGTTTCTCCCTCCGATGTGATAATAAGACGATAAGATACAGGACCAGAATTAGGCCATTCATGCCAAAGGGTCAGCTCTGCCATTCGATCATGACTGAAATGTTTTTCAAACCCATTCTCCTGCCTTCTCCCCAAAACCCTTGATCCGCTTACTAATCAAGAATCTATTTGTTTTAAGTACACTCAATGACATGGCTAGGGTTAGGGTTAGGGTTAGGGTCAGGGTTAGGGTTAGGGTCAGGGTTAGGGTTAGGGTCAGGGTTAGGGTCATCTGCAAATTTAGCAACAATGCCCTCAGTTCCTATGTCCAGGTCATGGGACAAATTAATTGCTGGGGTTAATACCAGTGCAGGAATTCACAACCATCAGCAAAAACAGTCAGTTCTACTCACATTGCGACTGCAGCCACCTCGATCTGGCTGACGACAGACACTCGCCTCCTCGCAGTACGATCCATCACCTTCAAAATTTGGCTTGCAAACACAGCTAGACGGATATCAAACAGCAGCCATTTAAAAGTGAAACCATAACTTGAAGTCAAATGGTTTATTACGTTCGCGATCACTGTTGACAGAATTGATGTTTACAGTAATTACTCAACTCTGGCTGAGCTCAGCTGTCAATGCCCCACCTTTGTGTTACAAGGTCATGGGAAACTTTGCAGAAAAATCAAAGCTGTGCTCTTATGGCATACTGAGCAAGTGCTGCACTGTCAGATGACCGTCCTTTCTGAAAAAATGTAAAAAGTGGCCCCTTTGCTCTCTCAGGTGAATGTAGTTGATCCCATGATCATAGTTTTGGAGTTGGGCATGTGGGAATACTGCAGCAAGTAACTCATCTCCTGACTCCCGAAAGCCTGCTCACCATCTACAAAGCACAAGTCAGGAGTGTGATGGAATACTGTCCACTTGCCTCGATGGGTTTTGCTCCAACAGCATTCAAGAAGCTTGACACCATCCAGGACAAAGCAGCCCACTTGATTGGCACTACATCCACAAGCATCCACTCCCTCCATCACCGACACTCAGTAGCAACAGTGTGCATTAACTGTAACTAAAATTTGCACTGCAGCAAATCACCAAGGCTGCTCTGACAGCACATTCTGTAACGTCTACCAACTTGAGGGACAAGGGCAATAGAAACAT
This sequence comes from Ginglymostoma cirratum, assembly GCA_024137785.1. Classification (NCBI taxonomy): domain Eukaryota; kingdom Metazoa; phylum Chordata; class Chondrichthyes; order Orectolobiformes; family Ginglymostomatidae; genus Ginglymostoma; species Ginglymostoma cirratum. Next base: position 11,725,864 of record JAHRHZ010000020.1, read on the forward strand.
GGGTACAACACCCCTCCTGGGTGTAGATGCTGAATCTCAGTTTAAAAGTACTGAGGATGCATCCATACTATAGGGATTGCATTAGCTCAAGAATGCAGCTCACCGGTAATTCCTTCATCATCACTGGGTCCAAGTCCTGGAACTCCCTCTCTGACGGCGCTGCTGCGTTTAGCCAGGGTGACCAGGAAATACTTTAAGGAATACTTTGGACTAGGACAGTGTCAGCAGGGGATTGGGAATAGCTGGTGTTATGGAACAGTGGCAGTATGGGAGGAGTAGGTGGTGGGGTTTGAGGGCTGTCGACCCTCAGAGACCTGGCCACTGGGAAGTTGACGCCAACTGCCCATAAGCACAGCTCAAAAATATGGGACAAAGAGTGACCCGGCAGCAGACTGCTCGGAATATTCAGGACACACGCCTCAAATATACCACTGTCTCAGAAAACCTGGGGCGTTGGTCGCACTGGGAACATCTTCGCCACGCTGAACACAAAGGTTGCCAGTGGAACTGGTAGAGGCGGGCACGATAGCGTCATTTAAGATGTATCTAGACAGTTACATGAATGTTCAGGGAGCAGAGAGATACAGATCCTTGGAAAATAGGCAACAGGTTTAGATACAGGATCTGGATCAGCGCAGGCTTGGAGGGCTGAAGGGCCTGTTTCTGTGCTGTAATTTTCTTTGTTCTTTGGTTCAAGGTGGTAGCTGACCACCACTGTTCCCTCTGAGCTGGCGATCGGCGTGCTGATGTGGATTGCTGCATTGACTTCTGGTTTCAGAAGTTGCCGCCTCACTCAGACCTCGGAGTCCACACAGAAGAGAAAAAGATTAGAGGGATCTCTGCTGACCATAACCTTCTCAAGGGTAGTTAAGGATAGGACACCCACTTTCCGTGATTTAAAATATCAAAAAAAATTTGTACTGCTAGCCATATTTAAAAGAAACTGTTCTGAGTAAGGGTCACTCAACCTGGAACATTAACTCTGATTTCTCTCCATAGATGCTGCAAGACCTGCAGAGCTTTTCCAGCAATTTCTGTTTTTGTTTATAAAAAAGCTGAACCTGTTCACTTTAAAGTTACGAACTATCCCAATTTTACAAATTTTCTACCCGTACTTCTCTAATACTGGCTTCTTGAGCACCTTAGGTTTTAACGACTTCACTATTGTGCGTAAATCTTCCATTGCCTGAGCCCCAAGCTCTGGACTTCCCTCCCTACAGCTCTCCAGCCCTCTACCTCACAGTCCACCTTTCACACACTCTTTAAAAGCTATCATTATAACCAAGTTTCATTTCCTCATGTGGCTTGATGTCACTTTTTGCTTTATCATGCTCCTATGAAGCATCATGGGGCATTCCATTATATTAAACTTGCTACTTAATTGTAAACTGTTGTTTTTGCTGTACTTCCAACAGGCTAAAATCTAACTAAAGGACTAATACATTCGTGACACCTTGTTGTGTTGTTGAAATACCCCTAAAAAAGCACTTGAGTGGCTCAGTAGTTAGCACTATTGCCCCACAGTGCCAGGGACCTGAGTTCAATTCCACCTGCGGGTGAATATCTGTGTGGAGTTTGCACATTCTCTCTACATCAGAATGCGTTTCCTCCGGGTGCTCCAGTTTCCTCCCACAGTCCAAAGATGTGCAAGTTAGGTGGATGGCCCTGCTAAATTGTCTATAGTGTGCAGGTTAGGTAGATGAACAATGGTAAACATGGTGGTTGGGTCTGGGCGGGATGCTGTTTGGAGGGTCAGTGCAGACTCAATGGGCTGAATGGCCTCTTTCTGCACTGTGGGGATTTTATACTATTTCAGGCTTAGATAAAGTGAATGGCCAAGGTCTTTTCCCCAAGGTAGGAGAATTGAAAATTCGAGGGCAGAAGTTTAAGGTGAGAGGGGAAAGATTTAAAAGGGACTTGAGGGGCAACTTTTTCACACAGTGAGTGGTGCACGTATGGAACGAGCTGCCAGAGGAAGTGGTAGAGATGGGTACGATTACAACATTGAAAAGACATTTGGTCAGGTAAATGCATAGGAAAGGTTTACAGCAGTATGGGCCAAATGCAGGCAAATGGGATGAGTTCAGTTTAGGAACCTGACTGGCAAGAATGAGTTGGGCCTATGGGCCTGTTTCCATGCAGTTTACCTCTATGGCTCTATGTCTCTAAATTTTACCACTTGTCATTGATGACGTGGGGACAGTTTGAAGACGTTAGCTCGCCAAACTCTCAGGAACCAAAATAATGTCCAAGCGAGCCTAGAAACAGGAATCCAGGAGGTCTGTGGCGAGTGGTTGGAGGATGGATGGGGCACAGAAATAACTTCTGACTCTAAATGGCTAGGCCTGTGGCGCACAAGGTATTGGAGATTGGGTCTCGTTGTCACTGAAGGCGCTTTGTTCCAAATGAGCACACTGGGAGGTGCTCTAGTCTCTTGGTTTTCTCAAGATTATGCCTTTCACATTTGTTAATGTTTCTCCGACGCTACAGCCATTAATACCTGAGGGTCCCATTCTTATATTCGCAGTTGGCATGGGCATGGCAGAACTGAACACTGGGTCCGCAAGGCATGGTCTGTCTCTCACAGAAGACACCACTGTATCCCGACTTGCAGGAGTTAAACTTACAGGCTCCGTTGCCAGTCACCCTGTTGTCACATTTCCCATGAACACATCGGCAGGCTACAATGAGGTTAAAAAGAAAGACCAGCTTGAGAGCTCAGTGGAGACGGTAATTGAGGCTGTGTGCATTATTATGTAGCTCAAGCCATCAGGAACAGACTTACTTTGGTCACAGTTTGGTCCATATTTGTGAGGGTGGGAACACAGATGACACCTGGAGCCTGTGAATTCGTCATCGCAAAGACATGTGCCATTTCCATCCAAACCATCTACACACTGAAGCAAAACAAAATAGGCACAGACTGATGTTAGAATTTGGAACTTATCACCATGAAGAATCTCTGAGGTGAAAAGCAAGGACTCATTTGAGGGGAAGTGAGATAAGTAAACGAGGGACAAAAGGATGCAAAGATGCTCAAACAGGATTAAATAAAATAGGAAGGGAGGAGGTTTGTAGCAACCCTGCTTTCAGTGTTGAGGAGCAAATGCTACAAGCTGTGCTGCCATCTTGATCTCGCTGAGGAAAAGAGTCAACAGATTGGAGAGATTTTGAAAAGTTTGAAGACAAACTTTGAAACCCCATCTTAATATTATACACAAATGGTATGTACAGAGCTCAGAAGATGGAGATTCTTGATCAGTATGTAACCACATCGATACATCGAGGTCCATCCTATGAATTTGGACAACTGACGGATGACTTAAGATTTTCTCAGGCTTGAGAGATCCTGCAGTGAGAGCACATCTGCTGAGAGAGGAGAAACTTACTCTCAGAAAAATATTGACATGTGCAGATGCTCTGAGATTGTTAATCATCAGCTGTAGCACATTAATGGGAGAACAGTTGAGAATAGTATTACATTCCAGGCCAAATGAGAACAACATCCTGGGAAAAAAGGAAGATAGATTTGCAGAAGAGCCAACAGAAAGATCAATGCCCAAGAGTAGGATGTAAATATTGTGGGGGACATTACATAAAAAAAGGGAAAGATAGTTCAGCATCGGGGAAGCAGCATTCTAACTGCAAGGAATGGAATAACTTTGCACACAAGTGTCCGGCTAGGAAGAAGCAACAAAAGTCGTATAAAGATGGATGCTGGAATGACGTCAGTGGCCGATTCACTCTCTGCCATAGAAAAGATTGGACACTTCAGGTCTGAATGTTAAATGGTGTATTCCTGTTAGAAGAATAACAAGTAACATGATATCCTATGAGGAGAGATTGAACAGTTTAGGTGTATACTGGCTAGAGTTTGGAAGAATGAGAGGAGCTAATTGAGGTACATAAGATGCTAAAGTGATTTGACAAAATAGCACTGAGCAGATATTTCCCCTTGCAGGCAATCTGGAATGAGAGGTCATAGTTTTGGGATGTCTTTTAGGTGTCTTTTCCCTAGGTTCGGGGATTTCAAGACGAGGGGGCATATCTTTAAAGTGACAGGAGAAACATTTAAAAAAGACATGGGGGTAATTTTTTGTGAGTGGAAAGAACTTCCAGAGGAATTAGTGGATTTTGGTACAACTACAATGTTTAAAAGATGTTTGGATAAGCCTATGAATCAGAAACGTTTGGATGGCTATCGGTGAAGCACAGGCAGGTGGGATTAATTTAGTTTGGGATTATGGTCAGTACGGACTGGTTGGACCGAAGGGTCGATTGCCATGCTGTATGACTCTATGACTCTATGAAAATAGACGGCAGAAGTAAAATGGAGATGAGGAGGAATTACTTCACTCAAAGGATCATAATCTCTGGAATTCACTACCCGAGATTACGCTGGATGACAACACAGTGAATAAATTTAAGGAGAAGACAGACAGACTTTTTAAATCAACCTCTCCCCTTGCTTGACCATAGGTTAAATTCGCCGCCAGTTGTCTCTCTCTCTCATAAGAAAGCAGCCTTACAGTCCAGCAGCACTGTGGTGGCTTTACCTTTACTAAGTTAATACACAGAATGAGATGATTGCCGCATGGGGAAAGGTTGGACAGGCCAGGACTGTATACGCTGGAGTTTAGACAAACAAGAAGAAAGGTTTTGGAGTAGATTTGTAGCTCGGGGTGTGGGTGTTGAGGCTGGTTGACTCGCTGAGCTGGTTTGTTGTTCCGCAGACGTTTCCCCAAAGCAGGCTATTAATAAACACATTGAACTCGACCCCATATACATTCCACTACGGAGGAAACCCGGAAGTGAGGCAATCCATCGCAACGGACCCCAGAGTTTAAAAATCAGGCGGGAAAACACACCGACGCTTCGTCAGAGCCTACACTGAGGATGTTACCAAGCACGGTAACGAAATGTCGGCGGAACAACAAAACAGCTCAGTGAGCCAACCAATCAAAACAAGAAGAAATTTTATTGAAACATATATATGAGTTGGGATGTTATGTTACAGTTGGATAAGTCGTTGGTGAGGCTGCACTTGGAGTACTGTGTATAGTTTTGATCACATTGTTACAGGAAAGACATAATTAAACTGGAAAGTGTGTAAAGAAGATTTACAAGGATGTTGCCAGGACTAGTAGGCCTGAGTAATAGGGAGAGGTTGGCCAGGATAGGACTTTATTCCTTGGAATGTAGAAGAATGAGGAGTGACCTTATTGAGGTGCATAAAATCATGAGGAGCATAGAGAGGATGAATGCATGTAGGGATGGGGAACTGAAAACTAGAGGGCATGGGTTTAAGATGAGAGGTGAAAGATTTAAGAAGGACATGAGGGCCAACTTCTTCACGCAGAGAGTGGTGCATATATGGAATGGGCTGCTGGAGGAAGTGGTTGAGGCAGGTACAATAGCAACATTTAAAAAACATTTGGATAGGTACATGGATGAGGAGGGTTTGGAGGGATATGGACCAAATGAGGGCAATTGGAACTAATTGAGTGGGCACCATGGTCAGCATTGACCAGTTTGGGCCAGAGGGCCTGTTTCCATGCCATATTACTCTATAACTCTATATAATATCCTGAGGGATCTTGCAGGGTAGATGTCAAATAAATGGCTCCTCTTGAGGGAAAATTTAGAATATGGAATCACTGATTAAAAATAAGGGGTCACACATATCTAAAACGCAGATTAGACAATTCTTTTTATCTCTCAGAGGTTCAAGAGCTTTGGAACACAACTCCTGAAAAGGCTGAATGAACAGAGTTCTTGAATATTCTTGAGGCATAGGTAGATAGCTTCTTGTTAAACAAAGAGTGAAAACTTTTCAGGAGTAGGCTGGAATGCGAATTTGAGGCTACAATCAGATCAGTCATGATCCTATTGAATGACAGAGCAGGCCTGTGGGCTGAATAAACTACACCTGTTCCTATTTCTTATGTTTATACATATCATTCCCACGTCTTATGTTCATGCTGCTGAGAGCAGAACTCCATATGATATAAGCTCTGTGTAAAGTTTTCCTGCTCCTATGATGCTGCTTGGCCTGCTGTGTTCATCCAGCTCCACGCCTTGTTATCTCGGATTCTCCAGCGTCTGCAGTACCTTTTATCTCTTTACTATTTGTGTTTTCGTTTTCGAAAACAGTGGACTGAAATGATAAAGAGCTGTTTTAAAAGCCAGTGTTTTGTAAGGGTGCCACTCGTTTTGAAAAGCAAGTAAACCTGACACCCATTTCAGGCGTTGTGTGAATAACTACTTGAACAAGTTATCATTCAAGCTTGAGTTGCAGATGAAGAGGAGCTAAGGAGTTCTGTGTTCTGATGGTAAGAAGTTGATTGGTTTTTGCAGTAGTGACCAGTTATTGATGACAGAGTATTTTCGTTTGCCAACAACTGTGGAATTGGTTATTGGGTGGATAATAGCTTGGAACTGGAAGCGCTGAAGGAAAGACAGAGAGAGAAGAGAAGGAGTGTGCAAATCTTGTCCCAATGCAGATGCTGCTTATTCTCTGCAGTAAAAAAACAGTCTGTTTCAAACCTGTGGAAAACCAGTTACCTTTCCTGCAGCAGTTGCTGTAAACTGTGATTGTTGAATTGTTAAATCAGAGGCATTTTCCAAGTAAATCAGTCACTCTGTACTTTTCACAAATGAGTAGACACTTCTAGAGAAAGACATTGTGTGTGTGCCTGTGTGTGTGTGTGTGTATGTGTGTGTGTGTGTGTGTCTGTCTGTCTGTGTTCGTGCGTGTGTGC
>JAHRHZ010000020.1:11736077-11756690 GCA_024137785.1 Ginglymostoma cirratum
CCCCATTTCTGAAGAAGGGTCTAGGCCCGAAACATCAGCTTTCCTGCTCCTCTGATGCTGCTTGGCCTGCTGTGTTCATCCAGCTCTACACCTTGTTATCTCAGATTCTCCAGCACCTGCAGTTCCTACTATCACTGGAGTACTATGTACAGTTTTGGTCTCCTTATTTAAAAAAAAATTCCACAAGTTCACCACCCGTTGGGAAGAATATTTCCTCACCTCAGTCCTAAACAAACCACCCTTTATCCTAAGTTTGTGTCCGCTGGTTCTAGTTCTCCTCAACCAGGGGAAACATTCTCCCTGCATCTGGTCTGCCTAGCCTTGTAATAGAGGCGTAGGGTTGTCCAGTATGGAAACAGACCCTTCGGTCCGAATCATCCTTGCCAAACAGATATCTTAAATTAATCTAGTTCCAATTGGGCCATATCCCTTTAATCCCTTCCTATTCATATACACATCAGATGCCTTTTAAATATTGTAATTGTACCAGCCTCCACCACTTCCTCTGACAGCTCATTCGATACACACATCACTGTCTGCATGAAAACAGTGCCCCTTAGGTCTCTTTTAAATCTTTGCCCTCTGATATTAAACTTATGCTCTCTAGTTTTCTACTCCCCTATCCTGGGAAAAAGATCTTGGCTATTAACCAAATGCATGCCCCGCACGATTTTATAAACTTCTATCAGGTCACCCTTCTCCCTCCGATGCTCCAAGGAAAATAGCCCCAGCCTATTCAGCCTCTCCCTATAGCTCAAACCTTCCAACCTTTGCAACATCCTTGTAAATCTTTTCTGACCCCTTTCAAGTTTAACAACATTTTCCGACAGCAGGGCAACCAGAATTGAACACAGTATTCAAAAGTGGCCTAACCAATGCCCTGTACAGCTGCAACATGACCTCCCAACTCTTATATTCAATGTACTGACTAATACAGACAAACATACCAAATGCCTTCTTCCTTACCCTGTCTATCTGTAACTCCACTTTCAAGGAACTATGAACCTGTACCCCAAGATCACTTTGTTGAATATTATGCATTTTAATCAGATTCCTCTCATCCATCTAAACTCTAGTGAATATAGTTTTTTAACACATAAATTATCCATCCTGTCATCCTCAGTATCAGCATCATCATGAGACTTGTAAAGTCTTGTCCTTTGAGTTCAAATTCTATCCTGGGACTTTAAATTCTGAATTTTAATAGTTTTAGCTTCTACTTACAATTACTGTTTCATTGCAGTTTCTGCTGCAGCCTTGTGTTGGCAGTTGCAATCCAATCATATTGCTGACGTAAAAGCACCCATGGCTAAAGGTGTCCTAAATCAGACAGTAATCACAAAAAGGGCAGTTTAAGTCTTTGAATTGTGCAGAAACTATATTATGGTCCTGATGTCTGTCTTACCTTATATACACAGAAGGCAAGTCTAATACAAACTGCTTCAAAGAATATAAAGAGAATAGCCTTGATTAGATTATTGATGCATGTGAGGCTGTCCTTACTGAAGAAGGGGAAGGATGTGAGGTAAAACGCAGCAAGTTCATTCACAATGAAATCGTTAACACACATAGACCTCCTTCGCTCCACTATCAGTGGCCGTCCTTCAGCCCTTTAGACGCTATGCCCTAGAATTCCCTCTTTCAATTTCTCTGCGCTCCATCTCTCTATCTTTCACCTCTCCTTCTTCAAGAAACAATTTTAAACTGACTGGTTTGACAAAATATCTGTCCATCTGGGTGGAAGGTAGGAAATCTTGTGGAAACAATGGGGGTCTCAAGCACTGTCTGAAGATCTGGTGAAACAATCATTTGCCTCTTTTAAAGAAAGCATGCCGTATCTGATCCCACTCAGATACTTGACCATGGGCTTTGATCCATGATGAAGGACTCCTGTGTGGAAACCCGGCCCACTGATAGATGCTGACCGATCAGAGGTCAGCAGCTCTTCTTTACTCAGTAGTTCCACCAGGAAAGAAGTAACTGCTGCTGGTACTGCACCTGTCCCAGGCCTTGGATCACAAAGGGAGCCAGGCACAGCTGAGCAATGGCGGAAAGTAAATGAGAGGATAGTAGAATCAGCAATTGGGACAATGGCTCAACTTTCAGGAGTGGGACCCCCAACATCCCTCAAACAGGCACCAGGTGCCTTTAAATGAAGCAGTACCCCTCCACAACAATTGGGCTAATACTGGCGACAGCATGATGAGGCCCCAAAGTGGGCATTAACTACCATCATAAGAGCCTTAATTGGCAGAGGGGAAAGGAAGATTGTTCACTTTCCACCACAGATTTAAGACAGAGGTGGAGGGAGACAGGATCTTCTCCTGCCTGAATAAATATTCCCTTGCCCCTAGCAAACTACCAAAATGAAGGGGTCAAATCTCCTCAATTCTCTTTCCACGCTTGCTGTCAGATTTCCTGTAATTACACCTCTGTGTTGTGCTTGTATCTTAAAGATGCTCTGTAAATGTAGGCTGTTTGTTCTTAATTTTTAAAAATTATATGCTTCTGTCTCAACTACTTTTGATTGTGTCTTCAGGTCAATGTTTGACATCGAGAACTCCCATGTAAGTGTTTAGAAAAGGAAATCCTGCCTGTAAATAGCTGCACCTGATTGGATCATTACAAACACTGGCCAGTGGGTGATGCAGTGAGCCATCCTTCTGTAACTTCCATCTTCACCTTGTTCAGAATGAAACTGACATGCATCAGATGAATGTGTGCAAGTCTAGAAGCCATTAACTAACTGAATAAATCAGCATGTCATTTGTTTATTGCAATTATCCAAACCATCACCTACCATTGGAGCCATTCTGGATGGACAAGAGCTGAGAAAAACTTTAGCGCAACTTCCACAGGCACCCTGAACAAACAACAATATAATGATGAGTGCATTGCAATCTATAGTGCACGGTCCACACACATTTTGAAACCCAGCTACGATATCCCTGTCATTCCCAAGGAGGCCAAGGCACCAGAGATGGTGCAGGAAGGATTTATGGGAGTTGTCACTGGGGTATACCTCCAGTTAGATGGATAAAGCCTGGAGAAGATGGGCCTTTCTGCCTTATGCAAAAGGAGTGTTGAGAGGAGATTTGATAGAGCTGTCCAAAACCATGACTCATCTGGACAAAGGAGAGTAGGGACAAACTGTTTCTATTGGCACAAAGATTGAGTTGTATGATAAAGGATCCACAGGCAACACAAGGAAAAAGAACTTTTTTACCCAGTGAGTTGGTTCAGGTCTGGAAAGCATGGCGTGGGAATGTGACAGAGGTTGATACAAACGTGGCTTTCAAAGGCTGCATTTGCTGCCGCTGTAACTGCAGGGAGCACTCTCAACACTTGAAGCTGTTGAAGTGCTGGATGGAGCAGGGGCTGTGATTGGCACAGGCAGTAGGGCACTAAGCGGAGTGGGACTAGAATGGGGCAGTGACTGGAGCATGCAGCAGACTACGAAGCAGAGTGGGGACTGGGTTGGGGCAGACAGCTGAATGCCATTGTGCTGTGGGTGTTCCTTGTGCAAATGTCTGGTGTCATATTTCTGACCATTGCCAGGGTTAGTGTAGATCTCTGATTCCAGGGAGCCTACGCAGTCATGATGGGATGAATTGCCTCCTTCTGTGCTGAAACTGTAGAAATAGGGTTCAATGAATTTGTAGATGAGCCTCTAAGGTATGCCGTGATGAACTGTGACCTCATGTGATAGGACTATGCTAAAAGGTTGGAATCAATGTTTTGTCATCAAGTAAATATTGTTAATAAAACATTGTTTAGAAGAAAGTTACAAAACTGGCCTTGTATGAAGAACAGGCTAACCAATTAAAACAATAACCATTCAAAGATATTATATGGATATGTATTTGCATATCATAGAAATTGTCAAAAAGAACATAGAACATAGAACATAGAACAGTACAGCATTGTTGCCCCTCAGGTCCCTTTTAAATCTTTCTCCTCTCGCCTTAAAAATATGCCCCCAGTTCTATTTCAGTCTCCACCAACTCTGGAAGAAGCTGTTCCTAGGAGCATTGTTAGCTCCATGGACATCAACTTCCAGAAGGTATTTGAAAAAGTGTCATACAACAAACTTAAGAATGAAGTCAGAACTCATGGAATAACAGGGACAGAGGCAACATGGACTCAAAAACTGGTTCAGTGACAGCAAATAAAGAGTAATGGTTCATGGTTATTTTTCAGACTGGAGGAAGACTTCATAGAATGCCTACAGTGTGGAAGAAGGCCATTCAGCCCATCGAGTCCACACCAACTCTCCAAAGATTATTCCAACCAGACCCACCCCATCCCCGTAACCCTGCATTTCCCTTGGATAATCAACCTAACCTACAGATCCCTGGACCCTAAGGGCAATTTAGCACGGCCAATCCACCTAACCTGCACATCTTTGGACTGTGAGAGGAAACTGGAGCACCCGGAGGGAATCCACGCAGACACAGGAAGAACGTGTAAACTCCACATAGACAGCCGCCTGAGGGTGGAAGCAAACCTGGGTCCCTGACGCTATGAAGCAGCAGCGCTAACCACGGAGAAGTTTCACTGAGTTAGTATTGGAATGCTTGCTTTTCTTGATGTGTTTTAATGATTGAGATGTGGGAGTACAGGGCATAGTTTCAAATATGAAACTTGGAAGCATTGTGAACTGTGCGGAGAACAGCATTAATCTTGAAAACGACATTAATAAGTTGGTGGATTGGATGGACAGGGAGCAGGTGATGTTCAGTGTGTAGAAATGGGATGAGATACATTATGGCAGGAAAAGCATGGATAGACATAATGAAATAAAGGACATGATTCTAAGGGGCACGTAAGAGCAGAAGGACGTGGGTGTATATATGTGCATTAGTTATCGATGGTGGCAGACAGCAGTTAATAAATTGGACAACGTCCTAGGCTTTATTGATAGGGTCACATGAGGTTATGTTGAACTTGTTCAGATGCTAGTTTGGCCTCAGCTGGAATGTGCGGCCAGTGCTGAATGCTACACTTTCAGAAAATTGCATTGGAGAGGTTGTAGAAAAGATTTACAGGAATAGTTCCAAGGATGAGGAACTTCACTTCCAAAGATAGATTGGAGGACTGAGATGGTTTTACTTGGAGAAGGAAAACCGAGAGGAGATTTTGTGGGAGTATTCAAATTCAGGAATGGTCTGGTCACAGAGCAACTATTTCCACTGCTGAAAAGATCAAGAACAAGAGGGGACAGATTTAAAGTAATTTGTGAAGAAGCAACGGAGACATGAGGGAAAGGTTTTTGACGCAGCGAATGGCAAAAGTCTGGAATATGCACCTGACAGCGTAATGGAATCAGGATCAAGTGAGGCTTTTGAGAGGGCACCGTAACAATTCCGTGATTCTCTTTGCTTTTTCTTCTCTCATGGGATATGGGCATCGCTGGCTAGGCCAACATTTATTGTCTATCCCTAGTTACCCTTGAGAAAGTTGGGGGTGAGCCGACTTCTTAAACCACCGTAGTCCATGTACTGTGGGTAGACCCACAAGACCCTGAGGAAAGGAATTCCAGTATTTTGAACCAGCGACAGCAAAGGGACAGTGATATTAATCCAGGTCAGGATGGTGAGTGATTTGGAAGGCAGCTTGCAAGTGACGTGTTCCCATGTATCTACTGCTCTTGTCCTTCTAGATGGTGGTAGTTATGGGTTTGGAAGGTGTTATCTAAGGATCCTTGGTGAATTTCTGCAGTGCATCTTGTAGATAGTACACACTGCTGCTACTGAGCATCAGTGGTGGAGGGAGCGAATGTTTGTGGATGTGATGCCAATCAAGCGGGCTGCTTTGTCCTGATGGTGTCAAGTTTCTTGGACATTGTAGGAGCTGCACTCATCCAGGTGAGTCGAGGGGTATTCCATCACACTCCTGATTTGCGCCTTGTTGATAATGGGCAGCTTCTGGGGAGTCAGGAGGTGAGTTATTTACTGCAGTATTCCTAACCTCTGATCTGATCTGGTAGTCACTGTGTTTATGTGGCTAGTCCAGTTCAGTTTCTTGTCAATGGCAACCCCAAGGATGTTAATAGTGAGGGATTCAGTGAAGGTAATGCCATTGACTGTCAAGGGTCAATGGTTAGATTGTCTCTTATTGGCGATAGTCATTGTCTGGCATTTGTGTGTTGTGAATGTTAGTTGCCACTTGTCAGCCCTACCTATCGTCCAGGTCTTGTCACATTGGCTCAGCCATAAAATTTTCCTTCAGAGAAAGCATCAAAAAGTTAAAGCTTTCTCTAGCTAGTGGGTATCTGTGCTTTTTAGGTGGGTCTCAAGAAGACGTTATTGTTGGAGGCAGGGAATAGAGGCAAAGGCCTGTTGATTCAGGATGTCCCAGAAACCTCTTGCTTGGTATGGGTGAGAGATAACAGGTACTGCAGATGCTGGAGAATCCGAGATAACAAGGTATGGGGCTGGATGAACACAGCAGGCCAAGCAGCATCACAGGAGCAGGAAAGCTTGACGTTTCGGGCCTAGACCCTTCATCAGAAAAATGGTATGGGTGCTTGGTATGGGTGTTGGTGATGGGAAGTTGCTACTGGCCCAGCTTCTAAACTCAAGCAGGTAAGTCAAGGTCAATGCATGGACCCTTTGTGGTGGTGTGACCATGGCTGGTCTTTTGGCTCATTTAGTCCCAGCTCAGGGATGAGAGAGATCCTAGTTCAGGAAATCCCTCATCCTAGCATTGCCAACACAGACAGTAGTTTCATTTCAAACCCAGCCTTGAGGTAACTGACGAAGAGGATCAGCGTATGTTGATTTTGGTTCCTGTCTCTGCCTTGTCACCAGATCTAGAAAGACAGCTCACGGACTGTTTCGCAAACTACCCACTCGACATTTCAGAAAGTGATTGAGCATGCTTCAAATAATCTTGTCATTTCCAGCTATTACCTTGGTAACCCTATACGTTTTGTCATCACATCTGTGTGGAAGGATTGGGACAATGGATGGAGGAACTAGGACACCAGTCAAAGAGTATATCCTGCCATTCTTGCCGAGTATATCTGTGTCATCAATAGCTGCATCATGGTCCCCCAGCAAAATCTGCCCCTGTGAAAGAGATAGAAGAGAAAGACTCACATTTATAGTGCTTTTTTCAGGGGCTCCACGCATTTTCTAGCTGATACGTTAGGCTTAAAAATTATGTCTCGTTAAGGATTAATTGGACATGGTAATAAGCAATTGAAGAAAAATACGTGAAAAACATGCTTAGTGTTAAAAAGCCTGTTTTGGCTGGAAGCTAGCTGCAATGATCTTGCCTTGACTTGGGAACAGACTGATTCGTAGCAACACCTGGACCTGTACTTTCACAAAGGAATGCTCACGAAAGGTACTCAGAGTTGGATATACAGCATGTAATATGAGATTCAGAATAATATTGATATTGGGGAATTTTCCCAGCTTTAGGGAACCTTTCACTATTGGACTGGGAAACTGAGATAGAGTTCCAAGTGCCAGCTGTCACCCAGGAGTCCCCAATGGGCGGAAGACAGTGAGACTCGCTTGTTGAATATCTGCAAAGTAGTTCAACCTAATAGATTCATTCATTAGTTTGCATCTGTCTAACGTAGATTAAGCTAATAGATTTGCTTTATATGAAAGTACACATTCTTCTTGTATCCATTTTGATCAGACACTAAAGAATCTATTAGCCACTTTCAGCCAAACGATACACTGTAAAGTACTTTCGGAATGCTGTCGCTGTTATAACCTAGGAAAGACCTGGCATACATCCACAGGCATCAATGTGTTCATTGACAAGAGAATCTGTTTGTGTCATATTGATTGAAGGATAAATATTAGCCAGGACACCAGAGGTAACTCTTCTGCTCTCCTTCAAATCTAGTCCCACAGATTCCCACAGAATCTTCCTCATTCACCTGAAAGGCAGCACCTCCAACAGTGCTGCATAGTAAAAGAGAAGATTTAGGGGCAATGGCCAGTTGATTCAAGGCACCCAGAAGCATTCCTGGTGCCAAAGTACAGAACTAATGCTCCCATTTCCTAACTCTGGGAAGTAAGTTAAGTGCATGGCTTGGACCCCTGCGCTGATCCCACTTCCATCATGAATCAGGCCGGTCTTTTTAATGCCAGACTATTGCCTTTGTGATAAAGGCCTGGAGTGGGTCTTGAACTTGGAAAGCTCAGTGTTGAAACTGCTGCCAACAGAGCCAGAGCTAACACAAACAATAAATGATACAAAGACATTTTTGAAGCCAAGCAACAAATTTGCTGCATGTACATTACGCCACTATTTGGCTGATCCACAAGCATCATTGTGGTTACATTACCTTGGAAGCACCTAAGGCACTGTACCTTTCCATTCCCTTATTTGTGTTTCACATGAACAATATTACACAAGGATTGCTCAGGTTTTGGTCTCAGTGCGTACATAGTTATATATGTATGTATGTATGTATGTTAAATGTTTGGTGCTCACAAAGGAGCCTCAAGAACTCATTTTAACTTCACACTCCCAGCAAATTGCATATCACTCAAACCATCGACACCACCATATCATGGCAGGGTGTACATTAGGTCCTTCAGAAACCAAATGGGAATGAAGCAGAGAATGAGAAATATAAACATGAATAGGATTGAGATTGCTAGGCTTAGTTGGCCTGATTGCTAGAGCTTGTGGGTACTCCATGTCCTTCATTAACCACAATTTGCATGGCACCAGCTGGGTAAGGGAAAAAAAATCTAACAATGGACTCAATAAATGTAACTTCTGGTTCAAAATCCTATATTTACCTCATGAATGTCTGTTAGGACAACTTCAGTACTTGAGCTCTGTTGTTTTTGAATTCATTCACAAAACATGAGTATTTCTGGAGAGGTCAGCATTTATTGCCCATTCTTAATTATCCCTGAGAAGGTGGCGATGAGGTGCCTTCTTAACCCTTGGGATTGAGGTAGACCCAGAGTTGTTATGGAGGGAGTTCCAGGGTTCTGACCCAGCAACACTGAAGGAACAGCAATGTACTTCCAAATCTGGACAGTGAGTGGCTTGGAGGGGAATTTGGAGAGGGTGGTGCTCCCATACATCTACTGCTCTCCTCCATCTGGATTGGTGGAATTTGTGGGTTTGGAACGTGGTTTTGAAGAAGTCTGGGTGATTTTCTGCAATACATCTTGTAGATGGTACATATTACTGCTACTGAGCGTCAGTGATGGAGAAAGTGAATGTTCAAGGTTCAGGATGGCTGACTCCCACCTTCTCAGTGAGAATTATGAGTTATAAATGATAGATTTGTTAGTGCTCCTCATCTTTCCTGATTTTTGTTAGAAGCAATGGGAATGAGAGAGGTTAGATAGGCTGTCAATTCACATTTCACACTACGCTATCACACAAACTGAAATTGGGAGTTATATCAAAGTAGATGCCCTGTGTTTTTCACCCACAGCCTTTTCTGATAAAGTGAAACACATTTTAACACAAGTGAATTTAGCCTCAGTACTGAAGAAAGGATTAACTTACATTATAGCTCACATTCAATGTCACCCGTTGATTTGCTAAGCTCAGGATGGTGGGTGAAGAGAGAAGACTTGAAACTTCCAGCTGGTTTATACAGAGGAAAAAGAGTGTGAGGAGTAATTCACTTGCAGTTCAGCTAATTCAATACATCGTATTCACTGCTTAACATGTAACCTTCTTTACGTTTGGGAGACCACATTCAGAGTGAGTGCTTGCTTTGCCTGACTCTTTCATTCTTAAAGCAGCCCTGGCCCTCAGCTATTTGTTACTTTCCATTTTAACAAAGACCTCTGCCTCAATCTCCCTCTGATGTCTCTGTCACTGACCTTGTACACAAGTTAAGCTTCAAGAACAATCTCAGGATCTATTTTACCAACCCCTCCGTCGAGTCATAGAGTATTAGAGTTGTACAGCACAGAACCAGACCCTTTGGCGCAACTCATCCACGCTGATCAGATATTCTAAATTAATCTAGTCCCATTTGCTCAAATCCCTCTAAGCCTTTCCTATTCATATACCTATCCAGATGGCTTTTAAATCTTGAAATCGTACCAGCCTCTGGCAGCTCATTCTATACACGGACCACCTTCTGCATCCTGGAGTCCCTTTTAAATCTTTCCCCACTCACCTTAAACCTATCCCCTCTAATTTTGGTTTTCCATACCCTGGAGAAAAGACCTTGGCTATTCAACCTATCCATGCCCCTCATGATTTTATAAACCTCTATACGGTCCCCCCTCAGCCTCCGATGCTCCAGGGAAAATAGCCCCAGCCTATTCCGCTCTCTATAGCTCAAACCCTCCAAACGTTGCATGTCATTGTAAATCTTTTCTGAACTCTTGTCACAACATATTTCCTGTAGCAGGGAGACCAGGACTGAACACAGTATTTCAAAAGTGGCCTAATCAATGTACTGTATTGTGTTACCCATCAATGGAAATTGGTTTTGTCACATTTCTGTCTTTGCCATCCATTATTTTCAGTGATGACGATGTCGGATCTTTGATTAAAAATTTACAATTGGCCCTAACTTCCTGCCTTTTTCCTGCAAATATTTCCCCAATTCTCTTTTGAATGTACTTCACGACCTGTTTCCTCCAGCCTTTTAATTATTGTATTCCTGATCACCAGAACACTGGGGGTGGTACAGTGGTTAGCACTGCTGCCTCACAGTGCCAGGGATATAGGTTTGATTCCATCCTCAGGTGACTGTGTGTGAAGTTTGCACATTCTCCCTGTGTCTGCGTGGGTTTCTACCACATGCTCTGGTTTCCTCCCACAGTCCAAAAATGTGCAGGCTAGGTGGATTGGTCATGCTAAATTACCTGTAGAGTTCAGGGATTGTGTAGCTTAGGTTGGGTCTGGGTGGGATGCTCCAAGTGTCAGTTTGGACTTGTTGGGCTGAAGGGCCTGTTTCCACACTGTAGGGGTTCTGTAATGAACTTGCTATATAGAAATTAATGTCCCGTCACTCTGAAGGCACATTATAATCTTTATTACACACAATAATTTCAGATCATAACCACCAGTCCTATTTATTTCACAAAGCATACTGATGCTGATTCTGATGTTGCCATTTACAACTTCTCTGAAGTGTCCAGTTATCAGCACCACACTTTAGGAGGGGCATGAAGGCATTGGACAGAATATAAAAGATGTTTACAAGAACAGTTCCAGGAATAAGGTGCTTCAGTTTTGGGGATGTATTACAGAAGATGGGACTGTTCTTTCTTGGACAAGAGATGGCAGTTTGCAGATCTGATTGAAGCATTCGAAATCATGACGGGCTGCGTAGAGCAAATGGGCATCAGTGGTTAGCACTGCTGCTTCACAGTGCCAGAGACCTTGGTTTGATTCCAGCCTTGGGTGACTATCTGTGTGGAGTTTGCACGTTCTCCCTGTGTCTGTGTGGGTTTGCTCTGGTTTCCTCCCACATTCCAAAGATGTGCAGATTAGGTGGATTGGCCATGCTCATTTGCCCGTAGTGTCTAGGGCTGTGCAGGCTAGGTGGTTTAGCCATAGGAAATGCAGGGATAGGTTGGGTCTGTGTGGGATGCTTTTTGGAGGGTCAGTGTGGACTGGATGGGCCAAATGGCCTGCTTCCACACTGTAAGGATTCAGTGAAGAATGAGAGGACACAAATTTAAAGTAATTCATCAAAGAAGCAAAAGCGATATGAGAGAAAAACTTCCTCATAAATGTGTGGTTAGGGTCTGGAATGGACAAACCAAGAGTGCGGTGGGGCAGGTACAACTGGGGCCTTTAAAAGGGAACAGGATGGATGTCCGTAAAGGAAGAATGTTCAGGGTTACAATCAGGACAATGGCACTGAGTGAATGGTCACTTGAAGAACCATCATACACACAATGGGCTGAGCGGCCTCTTTCTATCTGGAACATTTCTGTGATTTCCTTTTGTTTCTTGTTCCGTTCCTGTTCCTTTTAGCTCACACAATCATCCATTTTGTCATTTTAACCCTTCCTGCCTTCCCTCCTTACCAAAGGCCATATCTCTCTTGTTCCTTCCCCTAATATCTCCACCACAATGTCCCGCCTCACTACCTTTTACCCAAGTTCTCTATCCACTTCCAAACTAGCTTTCCTTTCTGATGAAAGGTCATTGAAATGTTGACTCTGTTTCTCCACAGATGCTGCCCTGATCTGCTGAATATTTCCAGAATGTTCTGTTTTAAATTTAAGATTTTCAGCATCCATGGTATTTTTTTCCTTTGGCTTTTAACTTCCGCAATTGTTTTACGGCTGGAGAAGAACTCACCTCAGTTCCAGGGATAATGTGATGTTTCACCAATTCCTTAAGCTTCAGTTTGCCCTGAACAAGAAAGAAATGATGTTACCAACACTTACAAAAATAAAATTCTATTGCGCAGAACAGATTTCTACTTACATAGAAAGGAGCACATTTCAAAACTATGCTCTCAGTGGGCGGTCTCATGAAGCTCATCCCACACAATTATTCACAAGCTCGGATAAGGGTCCCATTACAAGAAAAGTTTTGCTTTCTGATGAAGGGTCATCGATCTGAAATGATTTGACTCTATTTTCTCCCTGACCTTCTGAGTATTTTCAGCATTTTCTGGTTTTATTTCAGATTTACAACATCTGAGGTATTTTGCTGGTGTTTTTTATAATACCTTTCACATCCTTACAACATGCTGAGGTCCTTCATAGTGAATGAATTATCCTTGAAGCATAGTCTCTGCTGTTTTGCTGACCAAATAAATTTGCCCATCGCACCAACAATTATTGGCGTACTGACTTGATTTAATTTATTATCGTTACATGTACCTAAGTACAGTGAAAAATTTTGTTTTGCATGCAGTACAGGTACATCATAACATACAAGAACATACAGATCATAGGGTGTTTAGACTGAGTGAAGCACATAAGGTTACAGCTGCACAGGAGGTGCGTAGAGCAAGATCAACATTACATTTGAAATTAGACAGGTCCATTCAGCAGTCTAATAATAGCAGGGAGGAATTCCCTTTTGGCAGCACTGGTCAAGGGATAAATTTCATGAGGACAGTGAGGTATCTCTACATGTCTTTTTCCATGTGCTGAGAGATTTGTATATACATCTTAACAGGGGATGGGCCTTGGTATCATCTGATAGATGGCACCGTTGACAGCGAGACACAGTCGGTGCTGAAATAGTTGTGATTGCCTAGCTTATGTACACAAGGCCAGACGAGAGACTTCACTCATGACCTTTTGTGCCTTTAGTCAAGGTTAGTACCAAAATAAAGTACTCAGACATCCCATTTTAAACATACACTTGATTAACTCGAAGGGGTGAGAAAAGCCATCACTTGTGTGATTACACAAACTGACAATTTGCCGCAAAAGCTGCCAAAATGCCGGACAATATGTTAGCAGACCTCCCAGTGAGGAATTATGCTAGGCAAAAAAAATCTCCATATTATAAAAAAATCTATCATTTTGTTACCTCTGCTGAAAGCAAGTAATCCAGTCTTCCATCTTCCATCCTATCCAGAGCACTGCTGCTTGGGACGAAAACTGTAAATGTGCCAGAGGTCTCGAGGAGTTGGTCAAGATCACATTTCTGTTTGTAAGAGGATACTGTTACTGAAGGGTGTTCTACAGAAGGCCACCATAAGTCATTCTGCACTGAGCAGATCAAGCTGTGTAAGCGAGCTGTGTGCGTTGTTAGTCTTCATACTTCCTTATAAGACTGGCATTAACTGGTTGAAGTTCCGACTCAAGGAAGCCAAAAGGAATCAGAGATAACCCTCTTTACTGGCTCCATCCCCGCCTCTTCGACTTGTCTGCCTCCTCTCCACCTATCCTCTCCTCTATCCGCCTCCTCCTCTCTCCCTATTTATTTCAGAACCCTCTTCCCCTCCCCCATTTCTGATGAAGGGTTTAGGCCCGAAACGTCAAGTTTTCCTGCTCCTATGATGCTGCTTGACCTGCTGTGTTCATCCAGCCCCATGCTTGTTATCTCAAAGCCAAAAGGAAATTGGTTTTTGAGAAGACCGTTGAATACATCATTAGTTATTCTGAAAAGTGATATCACGTTTGACAGACTCTTACCTGCAGTAATTCCATGAATCTCTTGAACTTCTGATTTTCTGAAATTATTGTGTATAGGCTTTTCTGAAGGAGTGAGGGAAAAACACAACCTTATTAATCATATGGACTAAGAAGACTGTCCAACATTGGATACAAACCAGGAAGTCATAAGAATCATAGAATCCCTACAGTGTGGGAGCAGGCCATTCGGCCCATCGAGTCCACACCAACCCTCTGAAGAGCATCCCACACCCCACCTTTTCCTTGTAACTGTGAATTTTCCAAGGCCAGTCCACCTAACCTGCACATCACAGGACACTACTGGCAATTTAGCATGGCCAAACCACCTAGTTTGCATATTTTTGGATTGTGGGAGGAAACCCACGCAGACACAGGGAGAATATGCAAATTTCACACAGACAGTCACCCAAAGGTGGAATCGAACCTATGTCTGTAGCACTGTGAGACACCAGTGTTAACCACTGAGCCAACGTGCTGCCCAGGCAGTGGAGAATGCTGGGCAATGATCCCGCTACCTCTCACAAGCAATCCTTGATTCTCTTACTGATTAAAAATCTGTCTATCTCAGCGTTGAATATACTTAATGACCCAGCCTTGACTGCCCTCTGTGGTCAAGAATTTCGCCGATTCACTAGCATTTGAGAGAAGAAATTCCTCCTCAACTCTGTCTGAACTGCATGACTCCTTGCTCTGAGATGATGCCCTCTGGGTTCCAGACTCTCTGACAAGGGGAAAAAAAACTCTTCGGATCTACCTTGCCCTCTGTGAATCTTATATGTTTCAGTAAGATCACATCCCATTCTTCTACTGATGCAACAGGCTAACAGGACATTGTTTTTAGAGTGGAAACAAATATGCTTTTTACAGGATGGGCATTGTGTAGGAGATTTGATTTGATTTATGGTTGTCACATGTACCTAGGTACAGTGAAAGGTTTTGTTTTGCATTGAGTACAGGCAGATTAAAATACATAAACTGCATTAGGGTAATAGAACAGAGCAGAGAATACAATGTTACGGTTGCAGAGAAGTTGCATAAAGAGTGAGATCAACATTAAATTTATATTTAACAGGGACTGTAGTTTGGTGATAATGGGATGTGCAGGGTAGGTGGATTGGCTATGATAAATTGCCCATAGTACCCAGGAATGTTTAGGTTGGTGGGTTAGACATGGGAAATGCAGGGGTAGGGGAATGGGTCTGGGTGGGATACTCTTCAGAGGGGCAGTGTGGACTTGTTGGGCCGAATGATCTGTCCCCACACTGTAGGGATTCTATGATTATAGGGTTAATGCAGGAAAGTGGAGATCAGGATTATCATTAGCCACAATTTCATTGAACGTCAGAGCACAGTTTATTTCCTATTCATTAACAGGATGAGGGCAACACTGGCATTGCCCATCCCTAATTGCCTAGAAGGCAGTTAGGAGTCACATGTAGGCCAGACCAGGTGAGGATGGCAGTTTCCTTCCCCTAAAGGATGTTAGTGAACCAGGTGGGTTTTTCCTGACAATTGACTCACAGTCATCATTAGATCTTTAATTCCAGATATTTTAATGAATTCAAATTCCACCGTCTGCTGTGGCGGGATTTGAACTCAGGTCCCCAGAATGTGATCTAGGTCTCTGGATTAACAGACCAGCGATAACACCACTAGAACATCACCTCCCCTCTACTTGATGGGCTGAATGGCCTACTTCAGCTCCCATGTCTTATGGTGTTATGTGGTAAATCATTCAAAGAGAGTCATTTTCATGTTTGTAGTTAGAGATATAAAGCAGGGATGTGACTTTACCTCCTTGCTGCTTTTGACTGTGGGTTCAATACCATCCATCACTTTGTCAATAATGTGTAGCAGACCATTAGAGGCAATGACATTCCCAGTTAGGATCCGTGCTTTTTTGCTGTTTCCATAAATGCGCAGCTTTAGCTGGTTAGTCTAATAAAGAAAAACACAAAAGATAACCACAAACAAAACTAAAATGCATAGAGAAGTATATATAAAAGCGGACAATGCTGGTGAAACTCAGCAGGTCTGGCAGCACATGTAAAGACAGGAACAGACTTAACATTTTCAGTCCAGTCTTCGTTGGAATTGCTTATCATTTATTCTTTCATGGGCAATGGGGTGTCACTGGCTGGGCCCACATTTATTGCTCATCCCTCATTACCCTTGACAAAGTGGTGGTGAGCTGCCCTCTTGAACTGATGAAGTCTACGTGGTGTTAGGAAGGGAGTTTGTGGATTTTGAGAGTCTGCCTACAACTCTTAGTACATTGTCTTACAGTTTCCTCTGAGTCACAGAGTCACAATTATTACAGTGCAGAAGGAGGCTATTCGGCCCATTGTACCTACACTGATTCTATTACCTAGTGCCAAACTCCTGCCCTTTCCCTATATTCCTGTACACCATTACTATCCAAATAATCATCCAGTTACTTCTTGAATGCTCCTATTGAACTTTCCCCCACCACACTACAAGGCAGTGCATTTCATTGCCCAACAATCCGCTGTGGGAGAAAGCTTTTCCTCGCATCACTTGTGTTTCATTAAATCTATGAATTCTCATTATTGTTTCTCTTACAAGTGGAAACAGCTTCAAGTGATGTGCTATGTCCAGCCTGCTTATGATTTGAAAAATTCAATCAGATCGCCGGTTAGCCTTCTTTTCTCACGGAGAACAATCAACTTCTTCAATCTGTCCTCAAAACTGAAGGTTCTCAATCCTGGAACCAGTCTAGTCAATAGCTTATGCCCTCTCTCCAATGCATTCAAATCTTTCCTATAACATGGCACCCACAACCCTACACATTACTGCAGCTGAAGTCTAACAAGTGTCTTGTACAAGTTCAGTAACCACCCCCCTGCTCTTATACTCTATACTTCTAGTCTCATTGTTGTTCTTTAGGACTGCATTTACACTATGACCATAGTGTTAGAGGCACAGCCCATTCATAAAGAGTGAGCGAGCAATTTGTTCCTCCTCTGTGGAATCTCACTCTGCTTCACATCAGAATCACCGAACGCGGAATTTAGATATAAATTGCACCTTTTTAATTTGGTGTGAACCCAACTGCTTTACACCATTACAGTTATTACAGCCCTGGCTGAATGTACGTTTATGCACATTTCCAATTAATCAAATATGTTACAGCAGTACAACTTTGTACTAATCCTGAAGCTTGTAGGATGAGAAATGCAAGAAAGATAAACTGTGTGAATGAAGTCTATCAGTGTTCAGCCTTGCTTCGTTTAGCTCAAAGTAATGGGCCACGTTTTGCATTTGACAACACAACTAGGAAGTTTCTGAATAGTTTGTTGTCCCTGGTTTATTTGCCACAGTGCTGATTGGTTAATGCAGCCAAACAAGTTGTTATTAACTTGTAAATCCTTCCAACACATGCCAAGGACAGGAAGTAAGAGATTCTTGGTCAACCACATGATGGGGAGGAACCTGTACCAATACCATCCAAATCTACCCAGCCCCACTAAGTGAACGGTAACACACCATGACCATACAATAAAGACAGGGGCAGCATCGCCAGGAATAAATATTGGGATCTTTGTTGTGCACTCTAAATTATTCACCAGCCTGATATCTGATAGCTTGAAAGCTGCCAGATAAAAACCAGTTGGTTTATCAACCTTACTCCACAAAACATAATGCCCACATGACCACATACTTCCCACACACTCCCTACAAAACACACCTCAAACTCTTGGAATCTTGTGGGAGTGACCAAAAACATACCAAACTCCTCTTTGGCCCCTTCAGATGATCACAGTGAGACCAGATGATCACACCAACAATGTGTCATGTAAATGGATGATCCAGCTACTTCCTTTACAATATAATCTTTTAGAAGTGTTCCTATTTCTGAGCCGGGGGTTCCAGGGTTCAAGTCCCACCTGCTCCAGAGGTGTGTAATACCTTGTCTGAACAGATTGATTGGAAAACAAATTCAGTCGCTGTCCCAAAATCTGCCAGAATTTTCCTGGGATAAAGCCTGACATGAGACACTAAAATAGCATCACTTTCTCTCTTGGCGTTTGGTATTGCACTTGGAGCAAAATTATTCCCTGCTGGAAGTGCCATTTTCCATTCTTCTAAAGTCGAAATAAACCCTGAATTCGGACTGAAACTCGCAGTTAACTGTCCCTTGCACAGCATAAATTGTTTGGCACAAATAACAAGAACTTAGAGTTCGGTTTATTGTCATGAATACTCAAGTACAAAGTACAGGAGCACAGTAAACCGTATATAATGTTGCCACACACAGCGCCATCTTAGGTACAAAGTACCTGGTACAAATCTTAGGTACTAAAATAGATTAGGTGCAAAACTAGAAATATTTACTGAAAAATTAAAAAAATTATTGTCCTGAATAAATAGTGATCTGACTAAGAACATAAGAACCAGGAGCAGCAGTAGTGCACTGGTCATCAAACTCGCTCCTTAACTGAAAGGAGTTCTGGGGTTCACAATAAATATTGCTTTCTTCTTGGCTGTTAAAACACATTTCCCTCATATCACAAGCTCACCTTCTCTCTTAGTATTGTCACTCCTGATCTCCCAGTCAATGTGTAAAATGAATCGGTGACGTTTAAATCTGCAACACTCAGCTGGCCAGCAATGATGTGCAGCTTTGCAAGGTACTGTGTTCTGTCCTTGTCTGTCAAAATCCTGTTTAACTGGATTAAAATTTGAGATAATTGTTAGGAGAAACATTTATTTTATATGCTGTTGCCAAGCTGATCAGCTTCAGTACAACTGTGGGGTCGAACTCTATCTTAATAAAAAAAAAACAAAAATATCATATTTGCATAACACCTTTCACAGTGTCAGGGCTTCTCAAAGTACTTTACAGCTGATAAGGTGCATTTGTTGTAATGCAGGAAGTGTGGTAGTCAAATTGTGCACAGCAAGATTCCACAACCATCAAGGTGACAGGTAAGTTGCGTTATTTAATGGCGTTGATTTAGGGATAAAAAGCAGAGGAGATTTCACTTATCATAGGATCTCTTTTACAGCCATCAAGCAACACAGATTAGGCCCTGGTTCAATGTCCAATGTTCAATGATGATTGGAAATGCTTAGGGTGATGGCTTTGGCAGGAGATGTTAGCATATGAAGGGGGCTCTGGAAGGCCTGGCACTTTGAAACATTAAATGGAACCCCTTCACCTGACTCAACAAAATACCCTCCTCCTGGACTAGCTGAGTGGTTAACACTCAGAGATAGTAAGAACTGCCGATGCTGGAGTCAGAGATAACACAATGTGGAGCTGGAGGAACACAGCAGGCCAGGCAGCATCAAAGGAGCAGAAAAGCTGACGTTTCGGGTCGGGACCCTTCTTCAGAAAAATGAATTTTATCCAACACTGTAGGGTTAAAGGGATAGGATTGGTGGTTGGGTCTCGGAGGAATGCTTTTTGAAGGTGTGATGCAGAATTGATGGGTAGAATGGCCTCTTTCCACACTATAGTAATTCTATAATTCAAACACCCCATCATTAGTGTATTGAAAATTGTATTGTGCATTTTGTCCATTTAAGTCCACCATACACACATGTACCAGCAGAGGGAGTCTAATGAAATTAAAAGGATAATTTTTTAAAATGGCACATGCGGGTGTAACCTGGAATGCTTCTGGCTGAATGTATTATGATCATTTCCCAAGAACTGCACACTGTTACCCTCACCCCGGTCTGCAAGTGGACCCTCAACCATTGAAATTTAACAACGTGGGAAATGTGATATTTCAGAGACCTAATGTTCATCCACATCCTACATACTATTATTGATGGAGTTTAAAGTGAGGACTCAGATGTCCAAAAGAGAAAGTAGACCATGCTCCTGCAGTCACTCCCCACTTCTTGCTGTGCGCAAACCCTCCCAAAGTCATAAAGAGGAATAATTGTCATAGGTTAAACTTCCTGTAACTTACATCAACTGCTTTAAAGGCTTTGTTGGTGGGTAGAAATAAAGTAAAAGGACCCAAATTGGTCAGTGGCTTTGCATAACCGGTACCTAGTAGGGAAAGAAAATTGTACAATTTTAGACCATATTCTAATGATATTTCAACATGTATATTCTTTGGTAAGTATATCAAAACTAGAACTAATTTTCATAATCAGGAACTGCAAGATGAAAAAGACTGAGTTCCACTTATTTCACCTTCCTCTACCCGGTTGTCCAAAACAACAATGGAGTCGACTCCCTTGTCCGCTCCACACTCCCCTCCAGCCCCACCACACCCGGCACTTTTCCTTGTAACCGCAGGAAGTGCTACACCTGCCCCCACACCTCCTCCCTCACCCCCATCCCAGGCCCCAAGAAGACTTTCCACATCAGGCAGATGTTCACCTGCACATCTGCCAATGTGGTATACTGCATCCGCTGTACCCGTTGTGGCTTCCTCTACATCAGGGAAACCAAGCGGAGGCTTGGGGACCGCTTTGCAGAACACCTGCGCTCAGTTCGCAACAAACAACTGCACCTCCCAGTCGCGAACCATTTCAACTCCCCCTCCCATTCCGC
>JAHRHZ010000020.1:11763979-11819953 GCA_024137785.1 Ginglymostoma cirratum
CAGCTCCAGCTCCAGTTCCCTAACGCGGTTTATTGATTGTTCGGTTGATTGATTTATTCTCACGTGCACCAAAGTACAGTGAAAAGCTTTGTTTACGAGCAGTACGGGCAGATCATAGTAAGCAAAGGATGTACAGATCAAAACAACTTAGACAGAGGTACAGGTTACATTGCACAGAGTGTGCACCAGGTGAGATCGCATTAGCCAAGGTCAATCATTATTTGAGGCTGGAGAGTCCATTTATCAGTCTGATAACAGCCAGGAAGAAGCTGTTCCTGAAGCTGCTGGTGCGTGTGTTCAGGATTCTGTACCTTCTGCCTGATGAAAGAGGTCGTAGGAGGTCACTACTGGGTGTCATGTGTCTTTGATGTCGGCTGCCTTTCTGCGGCAGTGAGCCATGTAAATGGAGCCCATGGATGGAAGGTTGGCTTCTGTGATGGTCTGGGCTGTGCTCACAATCTTCTGTAGTTTCTTACTGTTCTGGACAAAGCAGTGCCATACCAGGCTGTTATGCACCAGGACAGTATGCTTTCAATGGTGCACCTGTAACAGTTGGTGAGGGACCTTATGGACATGCCAAATTTCCTGAGCTGCCTGAGGAAGAAGAGGCATTGTCGTGCCTTCTTGAATGTCGCATCTACGTGGGATGCCCAGGTCAGGTTGTCGGTTATCATCACTCCGAGGAACTTGGCGATCTCCACCCTCTCAACCTCAGTTCCATTGATGTAGATGGGGGCGTGTTCTCCTCCCTTCTTTCTGAAGTTAATGATCAGTTCTTTAGTTTTTCTGATGTTGAGAGAGAGGTTGTTCCCATTGCACCGCATCACCAAGCCCTCTATCTCCGTCCTGTATTTTGACTCGTCATTGTTAGATATCCGTCCCACTTCGGTGATGTCATCAGTGAACTTGTAGATGGCGTTTGTTTGGAATTTGCCAACACAGCCGTGGGTATACACGGAGTACAGTAGGGAGGTAAGGACACATCCTTTGGGGTGGGGGGTGTGGTTCTAGTGTTGAGTGTTATCATAGAGGAGGTGCAGTTACCTATCCTCACTGATTGAGGCCTATGGGTCAGAAAGCTGAGGACCACGTTGCAGAGGGTGGAGTCAAGACTACAGTCACAGAGTTTTGAGATCAGTCTGGCGGGGATAATGGTTTTGAAGGCGGATCTGTAGTCAACAAGCAAGAGTCTGATGTAGGTGTCTTTATTGTCCAGCTGTTCCAGGGATAAGTACAGGGCTAGGTCCTCTGTGGACCTGTTATGTCAGTAGGCAAACTGTAGGAGAACGAGGCAGGTTGGGCGACTGCAGTTGATATGGGCCATGACCAGTTTGTTGAAGCACTTCATGATTATGGATGTCAGAGCCACAGGGCAATAGTCATTAAGGCATGTTGCGTGTGTTTTCTTGGGTATGGGGATGATGGTTTTCTTGAAGCAGGTGGGGGCTTCGGTTTGTAGGAGGGAGAGGTTGAAGATGTTGTTGAATACCTCCACCAGTTGGTCCACACAGGATCTGAGTGCTCGGCCCGGGGACACCATCCAGGCCCATCGTTTTCCTTGGGTTGACTCTCAGGAGGACTGAGCTGACATCTGCAGCAGGGACAAAGGGAACAGGTGTGTCTGGGGCTGTTAGGACAGGCATCACCAAGCTGCTGGCATTCAGCTCAAACTGAGCATAGAAAGCATTTAGCGCACCAAGGAGAGATGTGTCTTTGTCTGTTGTCTTTCTCTGCTCCATTTTGTATCCCGTAATGTTGTTTATGCCTTGCCATAGGCAGTGGGAGTCTGTTTGGTAGGTTTGGGCCTCTAACTTGGTCCGGTACTGCCTCTTGGCTCCTCTGATGACTTTGCAGAGGTCATATCTGGACTTTCTGTATTGGTCCGTGTCACCCGACTTGAATGCTGCACATCGGGTTTTCAGTAGGGAGTGGATTTCCTGGTTCATCCAAGGTTTATGGTTGGGGAACACTCGGATTGACCTCCTTGGTACACAGTCCTCCACACATTTGCTAATGAAGTCCTTGACGGTGGTGGCGTACTTGTCTAAGTTTGCAGCTGCGTACTTGAACATGGACCAGTACACTAATTCCAAGCAGTCCCAGAAACAGTCTTCCACAGCCTCGGACCAGCATTGTACTTCCTTTTGTAAAGAATCCTCCCCTTTCAGCTTCTGCTTGTAACCCAGGAGCAGGAAGACAGCGCTGTGATCTGATTTCCCAAAGTGCGGGCTGGGGATGGAGCAGTAGGCATCTTTAGTTGTGTAGCAGTGGCCCAGGATGTTCAGTCCCCTGGTGGGGCAGGAGATGTGTTGGTAGTACTTTGGCAGCGCCCTCTGGAGGTTGGCTTGTTTGAAGTCACCGGGCACAATGAATCGGGCCTCGGGGAACTTTGTCTCCAGAGCATTTGTGGCAGTGGAAATCTTGTCTAGGGCATTTTTAATCAGTGAAGTAATCAAGAATTATGGGAAAAAGCAAGAAATTGGATTTGAGGATTATCACATCAGCCATGATCTCACTGAATGCTGGAGCAGACCCCACAGGCTAATTGGCGTACATTTTATGGTCTCATAACTCTCCCCAGTAAACATCAGACATCATTACCATCTGAACAGCTGTTACATGAACTGCTTACTCAATCTGTCCTGGGGCAACCGTGGCACAGTTGGCATTTTTATCGCAAATGTTCTTGCTCTTGCAGACATCAGTCAGTTCACATCCTATTCCAGCCAACAGATTCTCATAGCCTTCCTGACATTGACAATGAGACTACAAAAGAAATGAAAATATGACTCATTGGTTAAATCTTGCCATATACTTTCCATCATAAATCATGTCAAAATTTGAAGGCCTTCCTTTCTTTCTCTTTACGTGGAAGTGGTGTTTTAATTCGTAAAAAACATTTTTCATTTAAACATTGTATTTGTAATAATATCTTGTATCAATTTACACTGAAGTTGCAGAGCAATAGAATTGCTAACAACGGACACGAGCTGTAGCTGCTAAAATTCTCACCTGTTCCCTTTTCCTCATGGACTTGAGGATTCTAGCATTCTCCTGGCCAACCTAGCAACTAAGAAGGGTGGGATGGTGGCCAAGTGATAATGTCACTGGACTAGTAATATAGAGGCCCAGGGTAATCTTCTGGGGTGTGAGATCAAACTCCATTGCAACAGGTTGAATTTGGATTTAATTCTGAAAACAAAAAATGCTGGAGATCACAGTTGGTCAGGCAGCAGCCATGGAGGGAGAGCAACCTAATGCTTCGAGTCTAGATAACAATTCAGCAGAAACATTGCTTACTTTCTGTCAATGGATGCCCCCGGACCTGCTGTGATCTCCAGCACTTTTTGTTTTCAGTTCAGATTCCAGCATCTGCCGTAATTTGTTCCTACATTAGATTTAATTCTGCCTGGAATTGAAAATTAGCCTGAATAAAGATGATCATGAAACTATCATGAATTGTTACAAAAGCTCATCTGGTTCGCTAATGCTCTTTTGGAGAGGGAAATCTGTCTTCTTCACCTGATCTGGCCTACATGTGAGTTCAGATCTACAGAAATGTCATAGACTTTTAACTACCCTCTGGAATGACCTACCAAGCTCCTCAGTTCAAAGGCTGTTAGGGTTTAACAGCAAACATTGGTACTGCCAGCAATGATCATCCCATGAAAGAGTAAAGGAGCTACACTCCATAAATTTGATTTCATGTAATCTCATGTAACAGACAACTTCTGTCCTTTGCCCTAAAGTCCTTAATTTTTCACATACCTTAATTTGTTATTCATTAAACAATACTTGCACTGTATTTTCCAACGATGCTTTTCCCTGACCCCTGAGCAGCATTAAAACCACAAAAACGTAAAAACCAGAAGCCCAGTAAGTGTCACTGTTTCCTCTCCCGAGATGTTGGGGAGGTGGTAGGGACTCCTTGAAGCAAGCTGACAGCTTGACAAAGCCCTTTCAGAGAGTGGGCTGGAGTTCAATGCCTCAAAGGGCTTTTGTTAGGGGTGCCATGAAGGGGCATTACGTTCACCGAACACCTGATCAATCTAGAACCTGATGCTGTGCTACCTGAAAAAGTGGGAGCTCTACGTTCAGTTCAAAGCTCATGGGACTGACAAAATAAAATTCACAGCCTGATTAAGCCCTCGTGCCTTGTTTGGAAGCAAAGAAAATCTCCATGCTTTTGAACTGACACATTCGTATAAAACATGTCCAAACGATGAGAGTGATGATCAGGTATCTTATTTATGGCTTTCTTCATTACCTTTTCATTAAGCAAGCCCCTCAGAAACATTGTGTATAAGTTCACCTTTTAATGTTCTGCCAAAAGTCTTTCTCTTGGAAAAGTGACATGTAATTGAGTACATACAGTAATTTGTACTAAGTCCCGTTCACCCATCACCCTCTATTGGCCTCCACTCACTCTCAGACTGGAGTCACCTTCAATTTCAAACACTCTTCATTCTTTTCAAACAAGTCCAGAACCTTTTCGTTTCCAATTATCAGCCCCTTCCACCTCAACAAACCCGTAAGTTCTGAATTTCTATTTGTTAATGTCTCAACCTTTTCTTTTAATGCACCCCTTAAATTGTAAGTCTTTGGTCTAGCTTTTGGTCACCTGACCTAATGTAGCTCGGTGTCAAATTTTGCTTGATGTTTCTCCACTAAAAGCCTTGGAATAATCTTAATTACTGTAATGGTGTTGTAGACTAGAAATTGTTGCAGTTACACAAGAGACAGCAAACTTTGAAATCATGAGGGAAAACAAACAGCAACCTTCATCAGAAATGGAAGGGTCTAGGCCCGAAACGTCAAGCTTTCCTGCTCCTATGATGCTGCTTGGCCTGCTGTGTTCATCCAGCCCCGCACCTTGTTATCTCGGATTCTCCAGCATCTGCAGTACCTATTATCTCCCACCATGCACTTAGGGCCTGTTTTAGGTTTGGAAATATGATAATGATTGAAAAAAATCATGCTTGCTATCACTGTCCTAACGAGTGTGGCTGCAGGGTGAGGTTGAGCCAACACACATATAATTTTTTTTTCTGAAGAAAGGTACAGACCCGAAACGTCAGCTTTCCTGCTCCTCTGATGCTGCTTGGCCTGCTGTGTTCCTCCAGCTCTACACCTTGTTATCCCACATATAATTTTGCTCTGTCTAACTTAGCACTTGGTTGTAGTGTAGAGGGATTTTCATTGAATCCCAAAGTTGACCTCAGCAGCTCGCTGTAAACGCGATAAGAACCAACCTTTCCAGGGCCGTCGTAATGACAGACTGTCGAGTTCGTCGGGCAGTTCCCATAATTGTTTTGGCACGGATCAATGGGTAGGCAGACCTGGCCATCACCACGGTAACCCTCTTGGCAAGTACAGGTGAAAGTGTTGGGGCCTAGGTAGGCACATATAGCATTGGAGCCACAGGGATTCTGAAGACAAGGATTAATGGCTGAAAGAAAAAAATTGTTGCTTACGTTTACTTCCTTTTGTCCACATGTGGCATCAAGCTGTGTACGATGAGCTAAATCTGCCTGCCTACTTAGACAAAAAAAAGGAAGGCTTGCATTTCTATAACACTTTACACGACTACCAAAGTTTCACAGCCAACAAAGTACTTTTTAAAGTGTAGTTTTGTTGCAATGTAGGCAATGCAGCGAGCAATTTATACACAGCAAGATTCAACAAACAACAATGTGATAATGACCATCTGTTTCTGTGCTCTCGATCAAGGATAGGCATTGATCAGGACACTGGGGAGAACACCTTTAAAACAGTGACATCCATTTGGAAGAGTGTTAATTTATTGTCTAATCCATCTCCAGCAGCATAGCACTCCTTCAGTTCTGCATGGACTGTCAGCCTGGACTTATGAGCTCAACTCCTGGAGTGCTGATAGAACCCAGACCTCCATAATTCAGGGTCAAACTGATTACAAACAAGCCATGGCTAAACAATGAGTTAATTCCTCTTTATGAGCTCACTCATTGCTTCATGTTCACTTTTGTTTAATTCACTGTGCTATGTGGGTGTCGCTGGCTAGCCAGCATTTATTGCTTACCCCTAGTTGCCCTTGACAAGGTGGTGGTGAGCTGCCTTTTTGAACCACTGCAGTCCATTGCTGTAGGTGACCTATAATGCACCTCCAGGGAGGGAATTTCAGGATTTTGACCCAGCGACAGTGAAGGAACAGCGATATATTTCAAATTCAGGATGGTGAGTGTCTTGGAGGGGAACTTGAAGGTGGTGGTGTTCCCATATATATGCTGCCCTTGACCTTCTAGATGGAAGTGGTCGTGGGTTTGGAAGGTGCTGTCTGAGGAGCCTTGGTGAATTTCTGCAGTTCATCTTGTATATAGTACACACTGCTGCTACTGAGCATCAAGGGTGGAGGGAGTGGATTCATAGTTGATGTAGTGCCAATCAAGTGGGCTGCTTTGTCCTGGATGGTGTCAAATGTCTTGAGTGTTGTTGGGGCTGCACCCATCCAGGCAAGTGGGGAGTATTCCATCACACTCCTGACCTTGTAGATGGTGGGCAGGCTTTGGGGAGCCAGGAGGTGAGTTACTCACCGCAGTATTCCTGGCCTCTGACCTGTTCTTGTAGCCACTGTGTTTACATGGTGAGTCCAGTCGGTTTCTGGTCAATCGTAACCCCCCAGGATGTTGATAGGAGGGGATTCAGTGATGGTAACACCATTGAATGTCAAGGGGCGGTGGTTAGATTGTCTCTTATTGGAGGTGGTTATTGCCTGGTATTTGTGTGGTGCAGATGTTACTAGTTCTAAAATGACCTAGCACAATCAAAATAACTAAACCCAATTATTAATGTAAACAGAAACATAAATTGCTGGAAAAACTCAGCAGGTCTAGCAGCACCTGTGGAGAGGAATAAGAGTTAACACTTCTGGACCGGAAACATTGACTCTGATTTCTCTCCACAGATGCTGCCAGGCCTGCTGAGTTTTTCCAGCAATTTATGTTTGAGCTTCTGATTTCCGGTATCCACAGTTCTTCTGGAGCTTTTCCCAATTATTAATGGGATGGTTATTTTTAAAAAATGGAAGTGTTAAACACATTTGCTTGTAGTCAATAACATAATGAGCACTTACGTTCACATTTTGTGCTCCCTTGGGTATGATAACCAGGTAAACATTCACACACCAACTTTCCAGTTGTTGCTTCTTCAGAACATCTTGTATTTTCTGGGCATTGTAATGCCCGACAAGCAGGTATGGCTTCAAAGATCAAGAAAGAGACTTGACACACTTTGTAAATACAACAGAAATGTTGCAGGGATTCCAGTGGTTTCTTGTGTCTGTTCTAACCTCTTGAGCAGCCCTGATTTTAACCACTCCATAACTGGAGGCATTTTTCATTCTGCTGCCCAGACCCATGCACTCTTAAATTCACTCTCTAAACCAGTCATACCATAGAACCCCTATGGGTTCATACCGTCCAAGCCTCTGAATAGCATCCCACCCAGACCCAGCCCCCTACCCTATCTCTGCATTTCCCATGGCTAACCCACCTAGCCTGGACACTATGGGCAATTTAGAATGGCCAATCCACCTAACCTGCACATCTCTCGACTGTGAGAGGAAACCGGAGCTCCCGGCAGAAACCCACACAGACACAGGGAGAATGTGCAAACTCCACACAGACAGTTGCCTGAGGGTGGGATCGAACCTAGGTCCCTGGTGCTGTGAGGTAGCAGTGCTAACCACTGAGCCACTGTGCTGCCCTCAGTCCACTTTCTCTACCTTTCTTTCCGACTTTAAGACACTCATAGAAGATAGAACATGGAACAGTACAGCACAGTACAGGCCCTTCAGCCCACGATGTTGTGCCAACCTATTATCCTACTCTAAGATCAAACTACCCTGCATACCCTACATTTTACTTTCCTCCATGTACCTATCCAAGAGCCGCTTAAATATCCCTAAAGTATCTGACTCCACTACCACTGCTGGCAGTGCATTCCACACGCCCACCACTCTCTGTGTGAAGAACCCACCTCTGACATCTCCCCTATACCTTCCTCTAATCACCGTAAAACTATGCCCCCTCGTAATAGTCATTTCCATCCTGGGAAAAAGTCTCTGGCTATCCACTCTATCAATGCCTCTCATCATCTTGTACACCTCTATCAAGTCACCTCTCATCCTTCTTTGCTCCAATGAGAAAACCCCTAGCTCCCTCAACCTTTCCTCATAAGACATGCCCTCCAGTCCAGGCAGCATTCTGGTAAAAACTCCTTAAAACTCACCTCTTTGAACAACAAACATTTGGCTGTCAGTGCTACTTATATGGCCTGATGTGAAGTATCATTTGGTAACACTATTGTGGAAAGCTTCAGGGCATGTTACTATGTTAAATGTTTTGTCTAAATGCAAATTGTTCTATTGTATTGGATAGTGTATGAGAGGGGGAATGAACTTACATTAAAAACGCACCATAAGCAACCAGTCAGTTTGGACTTTTATTTACATTCTGGCTATTAATGTAGTGTAAGAATTGTGGCAACCAATTTTTTGCAAACACCACTTTCCCCCAAGGAAAGATTTTCCAAAGGTGTTAGCTGAGGGATATATTTGGTCAGGACACTGAGGGAAGTCCCTAGCTCTTTTTCAAAAGGTGTTTGGGGATCTTTTGCATCCACCTACCTTCCCGAGCCCCACCCCTCCTCTCTCTATTTATTTCAGAGCCCGCCCTCCCCCATTTCTGAAGAAGGGTCCCGATCCGAAACGTCAACTTTCCTGCTCCTCTGATGCTGCCTGGCACACTGTGCTCCTCCAGCTCCACACTGTGTTGTCAAGTGACACTATCTTCTCTTGGTCTTGCGCTGCTCCTGTACTCTGTGAATCTGGCTTCACATTAGCAGAACGAATGTAACGCTAACCAATAATGTGGGCTCCAGCCTTAAGTAAACTTGTGGGTGACCCAAAATGACATGACATCAAAGGTGTTAGCTGAGGGATATATTTGGCCAGGACACTGAGGGAAGTCCCTAGCTCTTTTTCAGAAAGTGTTTTGGAGATCTTTTGCATCCAGTGAGAAACCATGAGAAGTAGGAGCAGATGTAGGCTCATCGAATTTGCCCTGCCATTCAACGAAGGTTGGAATGGAGTAGATGGCAGAGAAGAGACCGAGTTGGAGAACAGATCAAATGCATTTTTTATCAGCAATGCACTGGCCAGATAAAATTGGGAAGTAAAATTATTACCTCAAGAAGAACTATCAAAAGAACAAAGAACAAAGAGCAAAGAAAATTACAGCACAGAAACAGGCCCTTCGGCCCTCCAAACCTGCGCTGATGCAGATCCTCTGTCTAAACCTGTCGCCTATTTTCCAAGGATCCGTTTCCCTCTGCTCCCTGCCCATTCACACATCTGTCTAGATACGTCTTAAATGACGCTATTATGCCCGCCACTACCACCTCCGCTGGCAACGCGTTCCAGGCACCCACAACCCTCTGCGTAAAGAACTTTCCACGCATATCTCCCTTAAACTTTTCCCCTCTCACCTTGAAATCATTACCCCTAGTAACTGAATCTCCCACTCTGGGAAAAAGCTTCTTGCTATCCACTCTGTCTATATCTCTCATGATTTTGTAGACCTCAATCGGGTCCCCCCTCAACCTCCGTCTTTCTAATGTAAATAGTCCTAATCTACTCAACCTCTCTTCATTGCTAGTGCCCTCCATACCAGGCAACATCCTGGTGAACCTCCTCTGCACCCTCTCCAAAGCATCCACATCCTTTTGGTAATGTGGCAACCAGAACTGTACACAGTATTCCAAATGTGGTCGAACCAAAGTCCTATACAACTGTAACATAATCTGCCAACTCTTGTACTCAATACCCCGTCCGATGAAGGAAAGCATGCCATATGCCTTCTTGACCACTCTATCCACCTGCATTGCCACCTTCAGGGAACAATGGACCTGAACACCCAGATCTGTCTGTGCATCAATTTTCCCCAGGGCTTTTCCTTTTATCGTATAGTTCGCTCTTGAACTGGATCTTCCAAAATGCATCACCTCGCATTTGCCTGGATTGAACTCCATCTGCCATTTCTCCGCCCAACTCTCCAATCTATCTATATTCTGCTGCATTCTCCGACAGTCCCCTTCACTATCTGCTACTCCACCAGTCTTAGTGTCATCTGCAAACTTGCTAATCAGACCATCTATACCTTCCTCCAGATCATTTATGTATATCACAAACAACAGTGGTCCCAACACGGATCCCTGTGGAACACCACTGATCACAGTTCTCCATTTTGAGAAACTTCCTTCCACTACAACTCTCTGTCTCCTGTTGCCAGCCAGTTCTCTGTCCATCTGGCCAGTACACCCTGGATCCCATGCGACCTCACTTTTTCCATCAGCCTACCATGGGGAACCTTATCAAACGCCTTACTGAAGTCCATGTATATGACATTTACAGCCCTTCCCTCATCTATCAACTTTGTCACTTCCTCAAAGAATTCAATGAATTTGGTAAGACATGACCTTCCCTGCACAAAACCGTGCTGCCTATCACTAATAAGCCCATTTTCTTCCAAATGTAAATAGATCCTATCCCTCAGTATCTTCTCCAGCATCTTCCCCACCACTGAAGTCAGGCTCACTGGTCTATCATTACCTGGATTATCCTTGCTACCCTTCTTAAACAAGGGGACAACATTAGCAATTCTCCAGTCGTCCGGGACCTCACCTGTGCTCAAGGATGCTGCAAATATATTTTGCAGGCCCCAGCTATTTCCTCTCTCGCTTCTTTGTGCCAACTTGACCT
Organism: Ginglymostoma cirratum; assembly: GCA_024137785.1. Lineage (NCBI taxonomy): Eukaryota > Metazoa > Chordata > Chondrichthyes > Orectolobiformes > Ginglymostomatidae > Ginglymostoma > Ginglymostoma cirratum. Next base: position 11,774,775 of record JAHRHZ010000020.1, read on the forward strand.
AGAGTATTCAAACATCTATCCCTAACCTCAACATCCATCATATCCCTCTCCTCGGTGAATACTGATGCAAAGTACTCATTAAGAATCTCACTCATTTTCTCTGACTCCTCGCATAACTTCCCTCCTTTGTCCTTGAGTGGACCAACCCTTTCTCCAGTTACTGTCTTGCTCCTTATGTACGAATAAAAGGCTTTGGGATTTTCCTTAACCCTGTTTGCTAAAGATATTTCATGACCCCTTTTAGCCCTCTTAATTCCTTGTTTCAGATTAGTCCTACTTTCCCGATATTCTTCCAAAGCTTTGTCTGTTTTCAGTCGCCTACACCTTATGTATGCTTCCTTTTTACTCTTTGCTAGTCTCACAATTTCACCTGTCATCCATGGTTCCCTAATCTTGCCCTTTCTATCCCCCTTTTTCACAGGGACGTGTCTGTCCTGCACTCTAATCAACCTCTCTTTAAAAGCCTCCTACATATCAAATGTGGATTTACGCTCAAACAGCTGCTCCCAATCCACATTCCCCAGCTCCTGCCGAATTTTGCAATAGTTGTCCTTTCCCCAATTTAGCACTCTTCCTTTAGGACCACTCTCGTCTTCTTCCATGAGTATTCTAAAACTTATGGAATTGTGATCACTATTCCCAAAGTAATCCCCTACTGAAACTTCAACCACCTGGCCGGGCTCATTCCCCAACACCAGGTCCAGTATGGCCCCTTCCCGAGTTGGACTATTTACATACTGCTCTAGAAAACCCTCCTGGATGCTCCTTACAATTTCTGCTCCATCTAAACCCCTAACACTGAGTGAATCCCAGTAAATGTTGGGAAAATTAAATTCTCCCATCACCACCACCCTGTTGCTCCTACATCTTTCCATAATCTGTCTACATATTTGTACCTCTATCTCACGCTCGCTGTCGGGAGGCCTGTAGTACAGCCCCAACATTGTTACCGCACCCTTCCTATTTCTGAGCTCTGCCCATATTGCCTCACTGCTCGAGTCCTCCATAGTGCCCTTCTTCAGCACAGCTGTGATATCCTCTTTGACCAGTAATGCAACTCCTCCACCCCTTTTACCTCCCTCTCTATCCTGCCAAAGATTTGACAATTTTGTCTAATTAAGTAAAATTAAGTAAGAATTTAAGTTTTGTTAAAAAAAGTTAGAACACATGGTATTCAGGGAGTCTCAGAAGGGAGCCTACAACCCAATGGTCTAAATCTGGACTTTACTAGTTTCAAAATCTCCCCACCCTCGACCTCATCCCATGACCAACCCTCCCTCTCATCCCCGCCTCCTTGACCTGACACAACCTGTCCATCTTCTCTCCCACCTCTCCGCTCCTCCCACCTCACTGACCAATCCCCACCACTGCCTACCTACACTCACCTATCACTGTCCCACCTACCTTCCCGAGACCCACCCCTCCTCTCTCTATTTATTTCAGAGCTGCCTTCCCCCTCCCCCATTTCTGAAGAAGGGTCCCGACCGGAAAAGTCAATTTTCCTGCTCCTCTGATGCTGCCTGGCACACTGTGCTCCTCCAGCTCCACACTGTGCTGTCAAATGACACTATCTTCTCTTGGTCTTGCGCTGCTCCTGTACTCTGTGAATCTGGCTTCACATTAGCAGAACGAATGTAACGCTAACCAATAATGTGGGCTCCAGCCTTAAGTAAACTTGTGGGTGACCCCAAAATGACATAACTTTGTACTCAAGACTATTAACAACGTCAAACAATTATCCAGAGATAAAAATTCACACACCACTTAAACAGAGTCCAGCTTAGTATACTACACATTGGTCCTGGAGTTGTTTTTTAACTAAGAATAGACACTGAAGTAAAATGTGCCCCACAAATATTACGCTTCATAGATACAATTTTGATATGTGATGTTCTTACTGTAACATATCCTTGTATAGTACTTACGCTCGTCACACATAGCTCCCGTGTAGCCCGAATAACACGTGCATGTGCCATTGCCTGCAATTCCACTGTTGCAGTCCCCATGAACACATTCACACTCTGCAAAAGGAAGAGATCGATGTCCTTTGAAATCACAGAGATAGATGCAATATTTTACAGCTTTTATGACATTTCTCACTCTACTGTCTCTTAAACGTTAACAGCGATTAACTTTATGCCACTCTGAACCCCTGAAGACACTCAAAGGGACTGAAGAAACAGATGCAAAAACCAGGTGTTAGAACATAGACCATAGAACATAGAACTGTACAACACAGTAGTGTGCCTTTTGGCCCATGTGTTGTGTCAAACATGACGCCAAATTAAACTAATCCCTTCTGCCTGCCCTTGGTCCATATCTCTCCGTTCCTTGCATATTCATGTGCTTATCTAAAAGTCCCTTAAGTGCTCCTATCGTATCTGCCTCCACCACTACCCCTACTAGACCCCTACTACTCTCTGCATAAAAAATCCCCTCACATCTGCTTTGAACTCCCACCCAACCCCCAACCTTAAGTGCATGCCCCCTTGTATTCAACATTTTAACTTTGAGTAAAAGATTCTGACCATCAACTCTATCTATGCATCTCATAATTTTATAGACCTGTATCAAGTCCCGCCTTAGCCTCCACCGCTCAAGAGAAAACAACCCTAGCCTCTCCTTTTAGCTCATACCTTCTAATCCAGGCAGCATCCTGGTATACCTGTTTTGAACCCTCTGCAAAGCCTACACGTCCTTCCTGTAATGTGGTGACCAGAATTGAAGACAATACTCTAAGTTAAAGCTGCAACATGACATCCTAACTCTTGTACTTAATTCCCTGACCAATAAAGGCAAGCATGCCACATGCCTTCCTTGCCACCCTGTCTACTTGTGTGGCCACTTTCAGGGAGCTATGGACTTGAACCCCAAGATCCTTCTGTACTTCAATGCTGTTCAGGGTCCTGCCATTAACTGTGTACTTTTCCTTAGCATTTGATCTCCCAAAATGCAACACCTCACAGTTACCCAGATTAAACTTCATCTGTCATTTCTCCACCCATATTTGTGACTGATCTATCTCCTGCTGTATCCTTTGACAACCTTCTACACTATACACAAATCCACCGACCTCCCCATAAATCCTATCGGTAAGACTTCTTCCCAATGGCTTCCCAATCAGTGATGTGAGACTCACTGGTCTATAGTTTCTTGGATCACCCCTATTTTCCTTCTTGAATAGATGAACAACATTAACTACTTGCCAGTCCTCCAGGACCTCTCCAGTGGCTAGTGAGGATACAAAGGTCTTAGTCAATGCCTCTCCTCTCTTGCCTTTTTTAATAACCTGGAATAGATACCATCGGGCCCTGGAGGTTTATCCACCTTAATGCTCTTCAAAATATCTAACACCACTTCTTTCTTGATCTGAAAATGCCCTAGCATATTAGCGTGCTCCACACTAATCTCACTATACTCCATATCCTTGTCCTGGGTGAATACTGATGCAAAGTACTCATTTAGGATCTCATCCACATTCTCTGTCTCCAAGGTCAAGTTCCCTCCCTTGTTATGGAACCTTCCTAGCTTCTCCCTAGTTACCATCTTGCTTTTAAAGTATCTATAGAATGCCTTGGGATTCTTTTTAACCCTACTTACCAAGGTCATTTCATGGCCCCTTCTTGTTCTCCTAATTCCCTGCTTGAGTACATTCCTGCTTTCCTTATATTCCTCACAGGCCCTGTCTGATCTTAGCTTCCCAAACCTTACATATGTTTCTTTTCTCCTTTTGACTAAATTCACAACCTCCCTCATTATCCAAGAGTCCCTTACCTTGCCATCCTTATCCTTCCTCCTTGTTGGAACATGCTGGTCTTGAACTCTCCCCAGCAGGTCATTAAACAGTTCCCACATGTCAAATGTGGACTTGCCTGATAACAGCTCCTCTTAATTAACACTCCTGCCTAGGACTGACGTAATTTGCCCTTCCCCAATTTAGTACCTTTCCACAAGGTCCTGACCTATTCTTGTTCATAGCTAACTTTAAGGATTTGTGATCACTGTTTCCAAAATGCTGTCCCACTGAAAGGTCAGTCATCTGGCCACGCTCATTAGCCAATACAAGGCCCAGTATGGCCCCTCCTCTAGTTGGACTATCCACATACTGTTTCAAGAAACTCTCTTGGATGGGTTTAACTAGTTCTGTCCCGTCTAAGCCTCTTGCTCTAAGGGAGTTCCAGTCAATATTGGGAAAGTTAAAGTCACCACTATGACGACTCCGTTTTTATTGCTCCTTTCCATAAGCTGCCTACGTATATATATTCCTCAATGTCTCGGTGGCTGTTGGGAGTGTCTATAGTCTTCAGGATGACTGCGCCCAAATTATTTTTGAGCCCTGCCCATATTGTTGTTAAGTCCTCGATTGCACCGCAACTAGGCTATTTCTGGAGCAGGTAAAGAATCCCCCATCAGCATCGGTTAGCTTGGTCTAATAATGGGGTTTCAACCTCTGCTTGGCCATATTTATGGTGATTACATTATTATGGTGACTCCCACCTCAGGTCGCCCAGCCGAGCACATCCACTCTTAGTCCTCTTGCATGTCCAACCTCACAGTGCCCTGCCTTCTCACAGCTAATCAGCAAATTAGCCTGTTTTCTAAGGACCTATTATATTCTCCCAAGTGTTCCTTGCAACAATGTTCAGCAGATTTATGGTCAACTCCTGGAAATCCCTGGAGAGTTGACATCTGAATCTTGTAAAGGCATGAGGCCTACAGAAGGTCTCAAACGGGATTCACATTAGCTCACAATTTGCCTGTCAAGGGCACAAAAAAAAATTTCCAAGTGATGTTTCACTTGAGGCAAATGGATCGTTTGAGGAAGAACTCTCCAAATGGAATTTAATGGGCCATCTGAAACAGGCTGGAATGCCAGTTGGGCCTAGCTGTGGACACTGTTTTCAATCTCTTACATGGGGATAATTGGAAACGTACTCTCTCACAGCTCAGAAATTCCAATTCTAACATGGTTACTTCTGAGGGTCAAGTCGTGACACCTCATGTTCCAATGAGGCCCTTTACAAACTTTCAGTCTCAAGGTTGGGACAAAGAGGAAGGTTTGCACTCACTGGATGTCTCAAAGCACTTCTAAAGCATGGTTACAGTTTGCAGGAAATATCACAGACCATTTGTGCACAGAGTGATCCCATAAACTGCAAAATGTGGCAGTGAACAGATCATTTAATTGAGGGGTAAATGTTGACCAGGACATTGAGGATAGCTCCATTGCTTTTCATTACATAGAGCCAGGGAATCTTTTAAACCCTCCTGAGGGGGTAGTCATAGCATCAGTTTAACGTCACATCTGAAAGACAGCACCTCCACCACACTGTCAGTGTTACACTGCAGTGCCATTATTGATTGTTGCATGCAAGGCCTGAATTGGGATTTGGTCTTAGAACTTAACATTCAGAGACTAAAGTGCTATTGACCACACCACATCTGACACATCCAGCAATTCCACATTCTGGATCTGGTATTGGATCTGCATTGTCACTTGCACATGCTCTATACCTATCTTCCGTATCTTTACTGGTTCCATCATCATTTTGCCATGCACCATCAGTTTGTCATTCAATTATACTCTCCAGCATCTCCATAGTTCTTCCTTGATGCTTTTTCCTCCCCTCACCTTTTCATTTTTTTAAAACTTGTTACCTGTCTTCCTCTTAAAAAGTCTTTTACTTGCTGAGTATTCCCAACATTTTCTGTGTTTATATATTATGAACGTTTATTACCTTTCATGTTTAGATTGCCACTTGAGGCACTGAGCTCAAAGACTAGGAATTCTGTAGTAACTGACTCACCCCCATCATCTGTAAGGCACAAGTCAGGAGTGTGATGGAATGCTCCCTATTTGCCTGGATGAGTGCACCTCCAACAACACTCAAGAAGCTTGACATCTTCCTAGACAAAGCAGCTGCTTGGTAGGCGCCTATCCACTAGCTTAAGCATTCAGACCCTCCACAGCGAATGCACAGTAGTAATAGCATGTACCATCTATCTACAAGATGTACTGCAAAATTTGACCAAGGTTTCTTCAGCACCTTCTAAAGCCATGACCACTACCGCCCAGACTGACAAGGGCAGCAGATGCAAGAGAATATATTCACACGCACGTTCCGCTTCGTACCAAACACCAAAGTGACTTGGAAATATATCACTGTTCCTTCGTTGTCACTGGGTCAACATTCCGGAACTCCCTCCCAAGCTGTACTACCCATGTACACATGGACCACAGCTGTTCAAGAAGGCAGCTTACCACCACCTTCTCAAGGACAGCTAGAAATGGGTAATATAGGCTGGCCATGCCAGTGATGCCCACATCCCAAGAACAAATGAACAGATGCATAAAACTTTATATCTCACCAGAAGCACAGTCAGGTCCGTATGAGGTCTCTTTGGCACATTTCTCACACTCTACTCCTGCAAAGCCATCCTGCAATAATTAATACCAAAATGTTGGATATTTGTAAGGCAGGTGCATTTAGTGTTGAACGATAGTTAATAATTGTAGTATTCGTGACTGATAAGATAATTGGAGTCAGTGGACAGATCAATTCCTTTCAAACCTGAGTTCCAGTGTGGGTCTTTGCTTTTGCATTGATGGTTGACAAGTAATGGAATGTGTAAGGTCATCAAAATTCGAGGCACGTCTCATGAAAAACAATGATTGTTGTTGAAAACACTCAATGAAACATGTCAAAACAGGAAGCTGGACTTGGTTTTAAATGGCTCCTTAAAACTTGGTGACCCTGCAAATTCATTCAGATCTCAGTAAGCTACTTAGTCACTTCCTCCAACCCTCACCCACTGTTTAATGTATAAACCATTGTATGGAGCACTGATCACAATTGACTGTTCGGGGTCAGTTGGTCTGAACACTAACAAACACGTTAAATTCCATAGAATTCACTTAGATACGGTCCATTCAGCGCAGCATTTACAGTTCACACGAACTGCATCCCTCCCTTTTCATCTAACCCCATCATTCGAACCTTCTATTCCTTTCTCCCTCATATACTTATTTAACCTCCCCTAAACAGACTGCTGTTATTCGGCTGAAACACTCTTTATGATAGTGAGTTCCATTTTCTCATGACTGGTTGCAAAAAGAAGTTTGCTCTGAATTCCATATTGGATTTATTACTGACTCACAGTGGACAAGAGGTCTTGTGGCACCATAGGCAGCATCCCAGCTCCTAAGCTGGAAGTTGTAGGTTCAAATCCTGTCCCAGGATCCAACGATGTGGTAACACCACCAAACAGTTTGATTATCAGCAAGGGCAGGCGGGTCAGCTGCTTGATGGAAAGAATATTGAAGTCTCTACTATCACTATCCATTGCTCCAGACTACAACATCCAGATGGTTAGGAAAGCTAATGGCATACTAGACTTCATAGCGACAGGATTTGAGTATCGGAGTAAGGATGCCTTGCTGCAGTTATATAGGGCCTTGGCGAGGCCACACCTTGATTATTGTGTGCAGTTTTGGTCTCTTAATCTGAGGAAGAACATTCTTGCTATTGAGGGAGTCCAGCAAAGGTTTAGTTGACTGATTCCCGGGATGGCAGGACTGACATATGAAGAAAGATTGGATTGACTGGGCTTACACTCAAAGGAATTTAGAAGAATGAGAGGGGATCTCATAGGACCATATAACATCCTGATGGGATAGGACAGGTTAGATGCAGGAAGAATGTTCCCAATGTTGGGGAAGTCCAGAAGTCGAAGAATAAGGGGTAAGCCATTCAGGACTGAGATGAGGAAGAATTTCTTCACTCACAGAGTTCTGAACCTGTGTAATTCTCTACTACAGGAAGCTGTTGAGGCCAACTTGTTAGATACATTCAAGAGGGAGCTGGACACGGTCCTTGCAGCTAAAGGGATCAAGGGGTCTGGAGAGAAAGCGGGAATGGGATACAGAGATTGCATGATCAGCCATGAATAGTGGTGCAGGCTTGAAGGGCTGAATGGCCTGCTCTTGCTCTTATTTTCTATGTCTCTATCCATGGGAAAGTATATATTGCCAGAGCAACCTAGGCTCCCTGAGTGAGCTGTAGCACACCACCAGCTCATGCTTAAAGTACGAGGTTTTGGACTCCCTCAAGAAATGCCAGCATCTTCTCTACATTGACTCTATCAAAACCTCCCATAATTTAAAAAATCTCCAGTAGTCTTCCCTTTTCTGGATGAAAGAATGTCAGTTTGTCCAATCGGTGTAATCTGCCAGTCCTATAAGATATTTGAAAATGTTTTCTCACAGCTTCTTCAGTTTCCCACAAAAACAAAGTTGCTGGAAAAGCTCAGCAGGTCTGGCAGCATCTGTGAAGGAGAAAACAGAGTTAACGTTTCGGGTCTGGTGACCCTTCCTCAGGGTCCCCAGTTCTGAGAAAGGGTCACCAGACCTGAAATGTAACTCTGTTTTCTCCTTCACTGATGCTGCCAGACCTGCTGAGCTTCTCCAGCAACTTTGTTTTTGTTCCTGATTTACGGCATCCGCAGTTCTTTTGGTTTTCTAAAGTTTCCCCTTATCTTCATGATCGTGTGGAGAGCAGAAGTATGCCTCATCTTGGGCATTCTTGTCTGGGATCCTCATGTACAAAGGATTCAACATAGCTGAACATTTCCTTCATGGACCTCTTGGTTCCATGAGCACAATGATTGGGAAAAGGGCTTGGATCATGGAATTGCCATTCACTGACTGAGTATTTCTGAGATGCCTGTGGGTGCTGTGGGGAGTGCCTAGTTGGAACTGCATCACTGAGATGTGGATCAGGATGGCTGAAGGGAAGGTGCTGCATTAGAATTCCTATCCTCCTATCTCACTTTTTGATCACCTTGGCTGGGGCTCTTTGTACCTTCACTATCCTGCAGTGCCGTACCAACCAGAAGTCCCATGACAGGGTTCCAAAGGGGAGGCAAACCTTTTCTAGCCCAGTCCACCTATGTTTGTAATCGCCTTCCCCAACTCACTCTCTTCAACATGGTAAAGATTAACTGGTGCCAGTTGCCAAAGTTCTCCATTAATAATGCCAGAGTCTAGGGACCCACAGTGGAGCCTCACCATGCCAACAGCAATGGAGCATTATTGGAGAATGAAATTGAACAGGAGAGTATTGTGAGTTGTATGGCAATTGGTGTGATGACTGTGATGAAGTAGCTTAATATTGTGACTGTGGTATTAACCGTTTGCTGCTGTCTTTAGAATAAAAAAGAACATATTCATTCGACAACTTTCACCGTCACACAAACAGCTGTATATGGTGTTGTTGAGGCTGCACCTGGAGTACAGTGTAAAGTTGTGGTCACTGTATTTAAGAAAGGATGTGCTGGTATTGGAGGCAGTTCAAAAGAGATTCTCTAAGAAGACTTCTTGGATGAAGGGATTGACTTAGCAAGAATCAGTTAAACAGCTGAGGCCTTTATTCATTACAGTTTGGAAGAATGAGGGTTGACCATATTGAAACAGATCATATTCTAAAGAGGCTTGACAGGGTAGATGTTAAGAAGATGTTTCTGCTAGTGAAGCGATCTTGAGCCAGGGTATATAGTTAAAGAATAATGAGAAGTTCATTTAAAACTGAAAAGTGAAGGAATTTAGTCTCCCAGAGGGTAGTGAATGTCTAGAATTCTGTATTCCAAAGAGCTGTGGAGGCTACATCACTGGAAGTCGCAAAGCAGAAAGTAAATTTTTGAAATATCAGGGAGATGGGCTGTGAGTAGCTGCAAGAGGTAGGAATAGAGGCCTTTAGCAGAATTTTATAGATAGCTGGGGCTGGCTTGGGAGGCCACCTGGCCGACTTCAGCATCTTTTTCTCATGTTGTTTTGTCCTTACCAGTTAACATTCCAACCTACCATGCAATTACACATGCCGGTCCCTCCCATACCATCGATGCACACTCCTTTCCTTCTACAAGGGAATACTGCTCCTCCTGGGCATTCTGTAATCATATGAAATCATGTATCAGAGCACTATATAGAATTACATTCAGCCTACAACTGAGAAACAGGCCATTCAGCCCAACAGGCTGTTTTTTTCATTCATTCGTGGGACGTGGGCGTCACTGGCTGGACCAGCATTCATTGCCTGTCCCTAGTTGCCCTTGAGAAGGTGACGGTGAGACACTTCTCAAACTGCTGTATTCCATGTGATATTAGTAGACCCACAATGCCCTTAGGGCGGGAATTCCAGGATTTTGACCACGCAACAGTAAAGGAACAGCAACACATTTCCAAGTCAGGATGGTGAGAGACTTGGAGGGCATCTTGTAGCTAGTGGTGTTCCCATGTATCTGCTGCCCTTGTCCTTCTAGATGGAAGTATTTGTAGGTTTGGGAGGTGCTGTCTAAGGATTTTTGATGAATTTCTGCAGCCTTATAGATAGTACACACTGCTGCTACTGAGCATCGGTGGTGGAGGGAATGGACACTTGTAGATGTGGTGCCAATCAAACAGGCTCCTTTGCCCTGGATGATGTCAAGTTCCTTCCCATTGCTTTACCAAAACTACCAGTGTAACTGTTCTGTTCCTTTCTCCCTCACACAACTTCCCCTTGAGTGTATTTGTAGGTGATCACCCTAAGCACTCCCTGTTATTTTGAGTTCAACATTCCTACCAGCCTCTGGATGAAGAAATTTCTCCTTGATTCCCCATCAGATTTATTAGTCATTATTTAATGTTTATGGTCATGTGTTTTTGGATATCTCCAAGAGGTTTATGCAGCTCAACATTAAACTGGTTGCATACTATTGAAAATATAATTAACATTTAGTTAATTGATTGATTTGATTTATTGTCATGTGTACTTAAGTACAGTGAAAAGCTTTATTTGCTAGCCATTGCAGGCAGATCATAGTAAGCAAGGACATACAGATCATAAGGTGAAATAAACTTAAGCAGAGTGAGGCATACAGGCTACACCACCCAGAATGTGCGCGAAGCATGATCAATATTAACAAGATCAATGAACCTTTGGGCAGAACAATAATTTATAAATGGTAGTTATTACAAGGTTGATACCTGTAGAATGTACACAGACTATGATGCAGATTTCTAATTAAATCTTCAGGTTCCTCTGGAAGTTTGCAAATATTGCACATCTTCCCAGCTGACCATAAGACTTTGCAATATTCACCTTTGAGAAATAGAACATAGAACATAGAACATAGAACATAGAACAGTACAGCACAGTACAGGCCCTTCGGCCCACGATGTTGAGCCAAACTTCTACCCTAATCCTAAGGTCTATCTAACCTCCACCCCTACCTTATACTATCATCCATATGCCTATCTCGTAGCCGCTAAAATGCCCCAAATGAGGTTGACTCCACTACCCTCTCCAGCAATATGAGGAAAATGTATATTACAAAGAAAACTGCATTAATGTAGAGTTGGATTTAAACCCCATTTCAGAGCTTTGAACATTTAATATAGGCTACTTTCCCAGTGCAGTAGTAAAGTCTCTGTCTGTCTGTCTGTCTTTCTACCCGTCTATCTCTCCATATGTCTACATGGGTGGCATGGTAGCTCAGTGGACAGCACCACTGCCTCACAGCAGCAGGGACGCAGGTTTGATTCCAGCCTCAGGTGACTGTCTGTGGGGAGTTTGCATGTTCTCCCTGTGTCTGTGTGGATTTCTGCTGTGACCTCCAGTTTCCTCCCACAGTCCAAAGATGCGCAGGTTAGGTGGATAGGCCATGCTAAATTGCCCATAGTGTCCAGGGATGTGTAAATTAGGTGGATTAGTTGTGGGAAATGCAGGGATAGGATACAGGGTGTGATGTTCTTTGCAGAGTTGCTGCAGACTTGTTGGGCCAAATGGCCTGTTCCCACACTATAGGGATTCTATGAATTCATCCATCTACCTTCTACACTCGTTGCAAAGAAAATAGAAAAATTATCAAAGCAAAAGAATTAACAAGTGTCCAACCTGGTCAAAGAAATACATCTAAGGGAAACATGTATTGCTTTCCAGCATTTCTCACTGAAGTTATGGCAGATGAGTGAACATGACTCTCCTGAAAAGGCATTATGTCCACTTTTTCCCTTTAGATACTCTTTACGGCCCACTTCTGTGACCAACCTTTTGGTCAGTCTTCCTACTATTTCTCTTTGCCTCAACATGCGTGTGGTTCGGACCACTCCTCTGTAAAAGCCCTGGGAAAATTTTTTTCCCATTAACTGCTGAACATATGTAATAGGTTGTTTAATGACAAAACTGAAGCTTCAGTTCTCACTCGAAAGATTTTGTATGAAATAGATGAGCAATGAACAATTTAAACTGTCTCAGATAAATGAGATATCGCAGTGCTGAGAATGTGTTAACAATCCTTACTGAATCAAATGAATCTGCTTTGTATCCCATACTGGAGTCTTTCTTATCAAGTCCTGGGGAACCCAGATTGGCAATAAGCTGACACAGCTTGAGTTACTGCAGGAATTTTTCTGATTCATTCATCCTGTACTCTTTGCTCCTTTCTTGTCATCACTTTCAGCAGTTCTATCAAGAGGAAGAATCTTTATCCTTAACTTGCCACTTTAAAAGCCTCCTTATCAGTGATTTACCACTTCCCACAAAAGCCTTACCAATTATATGACCTCTCAGTTATTCCTGTTCTCATGTTTTGTCAAAGATAAGGAACAGGGTATTGCTTGAACTTTCTCACAAAATGTCACCATCATCACTTTCTTAGTTTTTGTATTTGCCCGGTCTGTGGCTCCGTCCTCTATGCTGTGGCCCAATGCCTCACAATAAGGGGAGTAAGTACAACTTTCAATACCCACTCCAGAGAGGTCAAACCTACTTAACAACCTGTTTCTCACTCAACAACATAAATTGCATTGATATAGCATACCTTTGTCATTGTTGACTTTCCTATTTGCTGCTTGAATTGAGTGGGGTGAGGCTTTTAGAAAAGGTATTTTAGTCTGGCGGATAAGAAACCAATTTAAAAGGCTAATACTGGGTGGCATGCTGGCACAGTGGTTAGCACAGGTGCCTCACAGTGCCAGGGACCCAGGTTTGATTCCAGCCACGGTCAATCGTCTGTGTAGTTTGTACATTGTCTGCATGTGTTTCCTCCAGGTGCTCCAGTTTCCTCCCACAGTCCAAAGGTATGCAGGTCAGATGGATTGGCCACGTCAAAGTGTCCAGGGATATGCAGGCTTGGTGGATTGGCCATGGTGAATGCGGGGATTGTGCGGTGCTGGGTGGGATGCTCTTCAGAGGTCAGTGCAGACTAGATGGGCCAAATGGCCTCTCTCTGCACTGTAGGGATTCTATACTAAGTACAGTTGTTTCGTTGTGATGAATGCAGAATAATGAGTGTTAATTTAAAATATATGGGGGGGGGTTGAGTCTCAGGTTTTGAGCTCAGACACAATGCTGTGGTGACAGCACGTGCCCATGATATGCAGCGTGTCATTGGGTCCAAGCTGCTGTCAGGGCCACAGGCAAGATAGGCAGGAAGGTGAAGTGGACTCCTACCCCATTGTAGGTACAGGATAGCCCTCTTCCCCTGGAGCTCCTCAACCAACACCTTCTGCTCCATGTCCAAGAACGTGTGTGGCCTCGCTGTCTCTCCCTGAGCCATCCTGAAACATACTCCTGAGTACACCACTGCACTCCACACTTTGGTGGGAGTGGGTGCATAGAACGCACATATTTAGCTCCATAAAAATTGAATCTAACCTGTAGCGAGTGCTGAAGAGAAAGAAAAGGTCCGGTTTCTATATAATGCCTTTCATAACCTCCAGTATTTTCTGCTGTATTTTTGCATAGATTCCAGTCTAGAAAAGCAGTAAAGCTTTAAGATAGTTACATAGTGTCACAACATGTGATGCTCCATTACAAAGGTCCTCAATTCTTGTAACTCCCTGCTCAGTGCGATGGAGGCAGCGTAATGTATTCAGTCAGTTATGTATGTGTAATGATTCAGTAATAGCAAGTAAGCACGGAACCCAGACTGCCTTTCAGTCTGACGTATCATTACAGTGTAAATAATTCGCGTTGTTAATAAACTTCAAGGCATCTGTCTCAACGAGAACCCAGTCTTACACAGCAGCCATTTCATGGACAGCAAGCTCCCACAAAAACAAAATGAGATAATAACAAATAGTCAATTTTTGCAATGTTGGTATAGGGATAAGTATTAACCAAGAGACTGAGGATAACCCTCTTGCTCATCTTCCAAATGCTGCTATGAGATCTTTACATCCATCTCAGAAAGCAGAGCAAACTCAGTTTTAACATCACCCTTTAAAAGCAACATCTTGACAACGCAGCTCTCATTCAGTAGTGCCAGCCTAGAGTTTTATTCTCTAGTATGGAGTAGGACTTTGAACTGATACCTACTGATTGAGGGTTGAGAATAAAACTGACTGAGAGAACTCAGCCGATAACTTCCTTGCATGTTTCTGGTTACCTCCTGCAAGTTCTTTCAAATCATTATAATCGTATTTAAACCAAAAATTAGATGTTTTTTCAATGATGCGATGGGGGCACCACCAGCAAGCCAAGCATTTGTTGCCCATTCCTATGCTCTTTGATCTGAGTGGCTTACTTGGTATTTGAACTCATGTCCACAGAGCAGTGGGCTCATTATCTCTGGCCTATTGGCACAGTGATATATCACTATGCCACTATGTCCGAAATCCAGACGTTCAAACAACTAGCTATATCAATGATTTAGATGAGGGAGCTAAATGAAATATCTTCTAATTTGCAGATGACACAAAGCTGTCAGAAGATGCAGAGATGCTTCAATGTGATTTGGACAAACTGAGTGAGTGTGCAAAACATGGCAGATGAATTCTAAAGTGATTAAATGTGAAGTTATCCATTTTGGTAGCAAGGCAGGTTATTATCTAAATGGTGATATGTTGGGAATCTGGGAAGAGGTTCAACAAGACCTGGGTGTTCTTGCGCATCAGTCACTGAAAGCTAGCATACAGGTGCAGTAGGCAGTGAAAAAGACAAATGGTATAACAAGGTGTAGAGCCAGATGAACACAGCAGGCCAAGCAGCGTCAGAGGAGCAGGAAAGCTAACGTTTCGGGTCTAAACTGTTCTTCAGAAATGGAGGAGGGAAAGGGAGTTCTGAAATAAATAGGGAGAGAGGGGGAGGCGGATAGAAGATGGATAGAGGAGAAGATAGGTGGAGAGGAGACAGACAGATCGAAGAGGTAGGAATGGAGCCAGTAAAGGTGAGCGTAGGTGGGGAGGTAGGGAGGAGATAGGTCAGTCCAGGGAGGACGGACAGGTCAAGGGGGCGGGATGAGGCTGGTAGGTAGGAGTTGGGGATGGGGCTTGAGGTGGGAAGAGGGGATGGGGGGAGGAAGAACAGGTTAGGGAGGCGGGGACAAGCTGGGCTGGTTTTGGGATGCGGTAGGGGGAGGAGAGATTTTGAAGCTTGTGAAGTCCACATTGATACCATTGGGTTGCAGGGTTCCCAAATGGAATATGAGGTGCTGTTCCTGCAACCTCTGGGTGGCATCGTTGTGGCACTGCAGGAGACACAGGATGGACATGTCATCTGAGGAATGGGAGGGGGAGTTGAAATGGTTCGCAACTAGGAGGTGCAGTCGTTTAGTGCGAACCGAGAGTAGGTGTTCCGTAAAGCGGTCCCCAAGCCTCCACTTGGTTTCCCCGATGCAGAGGAGGCCACAGAGGAGGAACAGCGGATGCAGTATACCACATTAGCAGATGTGCAGGTGAACATCTGCTTGGTGTGGAAAGTCTTCGTGGGGCCTGGGATGGGGGTGAGGAGGGAGGGGTAGGGGCAGGTGTAGCACTTCCTGTGGTTGCAGGGAAAAGTGCCGGGTGTGGTGGGGCTGGAGGGGAGTGTGGAGCGGACAAGGAGTCCCAGAGAGAGTGGTCCCTCTGGAAAGCAGATAAGGGTGGGGAGGGAAAAATGTCTTTGGTGGTGGGGTCAGATTGCAGATGGTGGAAGTGTCGGAGGATGATTCGTTGGATCTGGAGGTTGCTGGGGTGGTACGTGACGACGAGGGGGATTCTTTTTTGGTTGTTATTGCGGGGAAAGTTTGTGCGGGATGAGTTGCGGGAAATGTGGGAGACACGGTCGAGGGCATTCTCACTGAGGGGGGGATGCTGCAGTCCTTGAAAAACGAAGACATCTGAGATGCTCGGGAATGGAATGCCTCATTCTGGGACCAGATGTGGCAGAGGCGAAGGAATTAGGAATAGGGGATGGCATTTTTGCAGGAAGGTGGTTGGGAGGAGGTGTATTCTAGGTAGCTGTGGGAGTCGGTGGGCTTGAAATGGATATCGGTTTCCAGGTGGTTAGCATAGATGGAAACAGAGAGGTCCAGGAAGGAGAGACAGGTATCAGAGGTGGTCCAGGTGAACTTAAGGTTGGGGTGGAAGGTGTTGGTGAAGTGGATGATCTGTTCGAGCTCCTCGTGGGAGCACGAGGCGGCGCTGGTACAGTCATCAATGTAACGGAGGAAGAGGTGGGGTTTAGGGCCAGTGTAGCTACAGAAGAGGGATTGTTCCACGTAACCTACAAAGAGGCAGGCATAGCTTGGGCCCATGCAGGTACCCATGGCAAACCCCTTTGTCTGTAGGAAGTGGGAGGAATTGAAAGAGAAGTTGTTGAGGGTGAGGACGAGTTCGGCTAAGCAGATGAGGGTGTCAGTGGAGAGGGACTGGTCGGGCCTGCAGGACAGGAAGAAGCGGAGGGCCTTTAGGCCATCTGCATGGGGAATGCAGGTGTATAGGGTCTGGACATCCATAGTAAAGATGAGGTGTTGGGGACTGGGGAATTGGAAGTTCTGGAGGAGGTGGAGGGTGAGGGTGGTGTCACGGACGTAGATAGGGAGTTCCTGGACCAAGGGGGAGAAAATGGAGTCCGGATAGGTGGAGATAAGTTCGGTGGGGTAGGAGCAGGCAGAGAAATTGGGTCGACCAGGGCAGTCGGGTTTGTGGATTTTAGGAAGGAGATAGAAGTGGGTGGTGTGGAGTTGGGGAACGATGAGGTTGGAGGCTATGGGTGGGAGGTCACCTGAGGTGATGAGGTTGTGGACAATTTGGGAGATGATGGTTTGGTGGTCGGGGGTGGGGTCATGATTAAGGGGGCGGTAGGAGGAGGTGTCAGAGAGTTGGCTCCTGGCCTTGACGATGTAGATGTCAGTGCGCCATACTACAACTGCGCCTCCCTTGTCTGCGGGTTTTATGGTGAGGTTGGGATTGGAGTGGAGGGCTGCACGTTCTGTGAGGGAGAGGTTGGAGTGGGTGAGAGGGGTGGAGAGGTTGAGGTGATTGATGTCACAATGGCAGTTGAAGATGAAGAGGTCGAGGAAGGGTAGGAGGCCTTGGGGTGGTGTCCAGGAGGAGGGGGTGTGTTAGACAAATGGTATGTTGTCTTTCATAGCGAGAGGGATTTTGCAAAGAGCAAAGATGTGTCGCTGCAATTGTAGAGGGCCACACTTGGAGTATTGTGTGCAGTTTGGGTTTCAAATCTGAGGAAGGATGTTCTGGCTGTGGAGGGAGTGCAACAAAGATTTACCAGACTGATCCCTGAGATAGCAGAACTGATGTACGAAGAGAGACTGGATTAGTTCGGGGGATATACAGGGGACCCCCAACTTACAAATGTTCGTACTTACCAGCAATCCCATATAGGGGTGTAACTTTAAAGACCCGACATGTGAACATTTTGAGCATTTGCAAACAGCTGCTTTCCATTGTCCTACATTGTATTCTGACTTGCCAGCAAATTAACTTGTGACGGACTTAAGAATGGAACCCATTCATGACCCAGGGACTGCTTGTATTCACTGACGTTTAAGCAAGATCTCAGAGAAACTTATAAAACTCGAACAGAACTTGAAAGGGTAAATGTAGGTAGGACGTTCCTGAGTCCAGTATGAGGGGTCACAGGTTAAGGATACTGGGTAGGCTATTTAGGACAGAGATGATGAGAAATTTGTTTACCCAGAGTGTGGGGAGCCTGTGGAATTCATTGCCACAGAAAGAGGTTCAGGACAGAACATTGAATTGAGAAAATGAGAACAGGAACTGAGTTGGATAATCAGCCATGATCATATTGGATGGAGGAGCAGCCTCAAAGGGCTGACTGGCCTATTCCTACTCCTATTCTCTGTAGTTTCTGCATTTCAAGTCCCATGATGTCAAACGGTGAAATTTGAATTGAATTAAAACATAAAATTAAAAGCTAGCCTAATATTGACCATTGCTGATTGTTACAAAAACCCATCTTGGTTCACTAATGTCCATTAGGGAGGGAAATTTGTCATCCTTACTTGGTCCAGCTACATGTGACTCCAAACCCGAGCAATGTGGCTGACTCTTAAAAACCGTCTGAAATAGCCAAACAAGCCATTCAGTTCAAAGGCAATTAGGGTGAAGCCCATATCCCACAAATAGATTGAAAGAAAAGATCCACAGCATGAAATATGTTACAGAAATGCATTTTTCATCCACAAATACAAAAGTAAATCACTGATGGCCATTGACCACGAAATGTTAGTGTTCTCTATTTTGACAGAAGCTGCTGGACCTGCAAAATATTTCTAGAACATTCCATTTTAATTCCTTCAAGCTTTCTCTGATGCATGCTGTGGCTTTGTGGCGAATCCGAGAAGTTAAAAAAAAACTACAGTTTCAACGTCTTTTTGCTGGTGATTTAACTCTTCGTGAGCATTTGTCAGTTTTCTTATCAGTCAGGAAACACGAGGCAGCGCTCAGTCAATAGAGATGGTGACGTGAATGAATGTTACTGTCACCACGGTGAAAGCACACTGCAAGTCAGGGCTTTCAGTCACGAGGAAGGAAGCCTGCATCGTGAATGTCAACACCAGCACCAGAACCAGCTGCTTAGACAGCACGCTTATTGATGTAGATGATGGGGTCAGGGTTATTGCAAAATTTTGTTGACGGTTCCATCAAACTTTACTCGGTAAACAAGCTCCTTCAATAGAAGGCGCTGGAAGCAAGTCACTGAAGAATTACTGGGCTAAAAACTGGAAGTGATAAGTCGTATTATGAGGAAAGGTTGGACAGGGTTGGCTGGAGGTTAGAAAAGTTTCAAGGCCATTTGATTGAAACTTGTAAGATCCTGAGGGGTCTTGACAGGGCGGATTTGGAAAGGAATGTTTCCTCTTGTGGGGTAATCTAGAACTAGGGGTCACTGTTTAAAAAATCAAAGCGGGGGGGTCACCCATTTAAGAGAGAGACGAGAAGAACTTTTTTTCTCATTCAAAGTTGTGCCAATTTGGAAATCTCTTCCTGAAAAGGTGGCAGAAACAGAATCCTTGGATGTTTTTAAGCAGAGGCAGATAGTTTCTTGACAAGCAAGGGGGTCGAAAGTTACTGAGGTAGGAGAAATAATCAGATCAGCTAGGCTCTTATTGAATTGCGGATCAGGCTTGAGATGCTGAGTGGCCTAATTCTGATCCAGTGTTTTAGTTACTTTCTTTCCTTAATGGCCAGTCTTTCATAGCTGATTTTTGGTCAGTAAGAATAGCCATGTAAGCAATTCGAGTTGAGGTAAAGAGGAGAAGTTATTGAATTGAAGAGTGAAACACGTCTAAGGGTTTGAATGATCTCCTCCTATTCTTTCGAATTATTGAGTGCAATGTTAGCTGCAGCGACCAATCACCTTGCCACTTTCTTTCCTGCTCCTAAAACTCTTCTTCGAACTAGTTGGGGCAGCTTGTTGGCTCAGTGGTTAGCACTGTTGCCTCACAGCACCAGGAACCTGGGTTCAAATCTAGCCTCAGGTGACTGTCTGTGTGGAGTTTGCACATTCTCCCTGTGTCTGTGTGGGTTTCCTTTGGGCACTTTGGTTTGGCCCCACAGTCCAGTGCAGGCTAGGTGGGTTAACCATGGTAAACAGGGGCCTATGCGGATTGGGTGTGGGTGGGATACTCTTCAGCAGATTGGTGCAGACTCAAGGGGCCAAATGGCCGTCACTTCCCTCATCCAAGTCATTAATATACATTGTATATAATTATAGCCCCAATGGCACGTCTGTTACAGTCTGTTCCATGCCTCATTTTGATCCACAGTAAATAGCAATTTTGAATATCCCATGACTTAGGCCATTTGTAAGTTGATTCAACACTTTATAACCATCTATTATAGGTTGACAGCTCGTTTAAATTAATTTATTTACAGGATGTGAGTGTTATTGGCTAGGCCAGGATTTATTGAGCCACCATTAGCTTCCCCTGAGTAACCTTCTTGAACCACTGCAATCCACATGGTGCAGGTATACCCACAGGTTATAAGGAAGGGAGCTCTGGGATTTTGACCCCAAAGCAGTGAAGGAACAATGTTATGTTTCCAAGTCAAGATGGTGTGTGACTTGCAGGGGAACTTGCAGGTGATAGTTTTCCATGCACGTGCTGCCCTTGTAATTCTGGGTGGTAGAGATCAGAAGTTTGTAAGGTGCTATAAGAAGCTTGGATGAGTTGTTGTTCTGCATTTTGTGCTACAACTATGTGTCTGGGATAGAGAGTGAATATTTAAGGTGGTGGTTGGGGTGTCAATTAAATGGTCTGCTTTGTCACGGATGGTGTTGAGTTTTCAGAGTGATGGAGCTACGGTCACTAAGATAAGTGGGGAATATTCCAACCTACTTTTGACTTGTGCCTCGTAGATAGTAGATAGGCTTTGACGAGACTGTAGCTGAGTTAGTTACCACAGAATTCCCAGCAACTGACCTGCTGTTGTCAACATTATGTTTATATGGTTAGTCCAATTTAGTTTCTGGTCAATTGTAACCCCCAGGATGCTCATGTTGGCAGTTTCAGCCATGGTCATGCCAATGAATGTCAGTGATTAGATTTTCTCTTGTTGGAGATTTGTTATTGCCTTGCCCTAGGGTGGTATGGGTGTAACTTGACACTTGTCAGCCCAAACCTAAATGTTGTCTAGGCCTAGCTGCATTTGGACATGGATTTCATAGCCACCATTAGACTAGCTTTTCTTTTTAATTTCAAATTAACTGAACTCAAATTCAACTGCGGAAAACTCTTTAATAAGTCAATATTAATTAGTGGCAATTACCAGCATTGTGAATAAAGATTTCTGAGACTTCCCTAGGTCAATGATGGGCAGCTAACAACTGTTCACCCATGGCCCCTCAGCTCTTTTTCACAGATAGCAATCATCACAACTGTTTCCTAAAAGCAGGATGTTTAAAATCCTTAGAAGACATAACCTACAGGAGGATTAATGGGCCTCCTTTATCAATAAGGAAACATCAAGTAGGACTCATTTGATAACAATGATGAGGCCAGGAAGACAGAACTCTCTATGGTGCACCAAGCCTCACCAAGTTAATATTTGAAGCAATTGTATTCTGAGATTATGTCTAAAAATGCTCAGCCTACACTAACAAGCACCTTGTGTGGAAAACAAAATCACATTTTTATAGCATCACAAAATGCTTTGCAGTCAAGTAAATATTTTTGATGTGTTGCAATCTAAGGACATGCAGCAGCCAATTTAGGCTCAGTGAGATCCCACAAATGGTGGTGAAGGAACAATGATGTCAGCTGTCTTGTAGATGTTGGTTGAAGGATAAATAGAGGCTAGAATGCTAGAAAGAATTTATAACCACCCTGGCCCTCTCTGCCAGTGCTTATGCTCCATGTTAGACTTCTCCCACCCTCTTCACCCTCGTATTTCTGTTCAATACTGCCTTATGTCAACACTTACCTTCCCCTTAAATCCATCTATTCCTGTGATAATGAGTTCCATAGTCTAACCACTATTTAATAAACCAGTTTCCCCTGAAATCCTCTTTAGACTACCTTATATTTTTCATATCTAGTTTGTGTCTTGCCCCACATATAACATCCACCATTAGGGAAGACACCCTCTGACCTATTGAATCCTCTCATAATTTTAAAGACGTCTTTCATGTTTACACTGAAACCTTCTCTTTTCTGGAGAAAAGAACCTTTTCAATCTTTGCTGATACCTCTCAGATCTGGTATCGTTCTTGTTAATCTTTATCTTGTCCTCTTCAGTGTCTTTGCCCACACCTTTTATATGGTATATGCACTGGACTATTACCTGCTCATTTACATCTTCCCCTCTTCATTTCGGTGAGATTCACAAAGAGGTTTGCTCATCTGTCACTTTGCCCTCACATTGTTAAAGCCATCATTCCCTTAATTGCAAACAACAGAGCTGTTCTCAGTCTGCAACAATTTCATACTAAATACTGACTATCAAATAATTAAAACACATCTAGTGCAACAGAGTTAGAAATAGATATAAATGTATGACAGTTTGAATAAAAAAAAAGTCATTCACAAATGTTTGACAAATGTAGAAGCATCAACCACATTTAAAATGGTCCCATCAGTTTTATGGAAACCATTGAGCAGAAATTGTGTTGGTGAGTGGAGGTCCATAGGAATATACTTTTGATATATATTTGCAAAGATTCTTCCTGAGACTAAAAATGAATAAAACGGGAAAATAAATTTGTTTGCTAAAAACGCTTAGTAGCGAACAAAGAATAGAGACCACTGGAGTGGCTATCATGGTGCAGTACTACAAGAAAACCAAGCTAGGAGCCCTTCTATTCGCAACATTTGTTAAGGTCTTTATGAAAGTATTACGTGAAAAGAAAATATTGAACACAGAGAATGCTGGAGAAACTCAGCAGGTCAGGAAGCATCTGTGGAGAAACAGAGCTAAGGTTTCGAGTCTGGTATGACTGTTCTTCAGCAGGATCTTGCCCAGTGAGGATCTCACCAGGCCGCACCTGAAAAGCACAAAAGATGCAGCGAGATAGTCTCGATGCCGAGATGGGCCTCTTCACTCGTCTCTCCCAGTTCTGACACACATCTTACAATTTCCCACAGAGACCAGACCCCTGTACAACTCCGCCCTAGGTTTAACATCTCATCCAAAAGTCAGAGCACATTCCCTCAGCATGGCACTGACGTGCTGACCTGGAACATATACTCAACTATGCAGAGTGGGACTTGAGCCTATCCTCAGAGGTGAGCATGCTCCCACTGAGCCATAGCTGACACATAATGTAAGTTTGAAAGAGATGTTCTAAAGCCAGGTAAGATTCATTAGAATCTAGAAAGACATAACTTAGATACAATACATTTCTAGAGGAAGGCAGATTATTATCTGAATGGTGGCAGATTGGGAAAGGAGAAGTTGCAATGAGACCTGGGTGTCATTGCACACTAGTCACTGAAAGTAAGCATGCAGGTGCAGCAGGCAGAGAAGAAGGCAAATGGTATTCTAGAATCTCTACAGTGTGAAAACAGGCTATTTGGCCCAACAAGTCCACACCAAACCTTTGAAGGGCATCACACACAGACCAATCCCCCACCCAATATTTCCCCATGGCTAACACATCTAACCTACACATCCCAGGCCTCTACGGGGCAATTTAGCATGGCCAATCCACCTAACTTGCACATCTTTGGATTGTGTGAAGAAACCAGAGCACCCTGAGGAAACCCACACAGACATGGGGAGAACATCCACACAGACGGTTGCCCAAGGCTGGGATTGAACCTAGGTCCCTGGTGCTGTGAGGCAGCAGTGCTAACTACCGAGCCACCATGGTATACCGGCCTTCATAGCAACAGCATTCAAGTACGGGAGCAGGGATGTCTTGCTGCAATTGTACAGAGCCTTGGTGAGATCACATTTGGAATATTGTGTGCAGTTTTGGTCTCCTTATCTGAGGAAGGATGTTCTTCCCATAGAAGGAATGCAGTGAAGGTATACCAGACTGATTCCTGGAATGGCAGCACTGAGGTATGAAGAGAGGCTAGATCAGTCAGGACATCGTCCTCTGGAATTTAGAAGAATGAGGGGAGATCTCATAAAAACCTATAAAATTCTAACACGATTAGATGCAGGAAGGATGTTTCCAATGACCAGGGAGTCCAGAACCAAAAGTCACTGTCTAAGGATACGGTGTGGACCAGTTAGGACTGAGATGAGGTGAACCTGTGCTATTCACTACCATAGAAAGTGGTTCAGGCCAAAACATTGTATATTTTCAAAGATAATAGGTACTGCAGATGCTGGAGAATCCGAGATAACAAGGCGTGGGGCTGGATGAACACAGCAGGTCAGGCAGCATCATAGGAGCAGGAAAACTTGATGTTTCGGGCCTAGACCCTTTTCAAGATGGAGTTAGATATAGTTCTTAGGACTAAAGGCATCAAAGGGAATGGGGAGAAAGTGGGAGCAGGATATGGAGTTGGATGATCAGCCATGATCATTTTGAATGGCAGAGCAGGCTCAAAGGGCCAAAAGTCTTATTTCTGCTCCTGTTTTCTATGTTTCTATGTTTCTTAAGAACTTGAAGATGATACGATACTAAAATGGAAAACCTGGTTACAAAAGGTTATCCTTAAAGAATGTGAGTCAAAGGATTTGTAAATGGATGGGAGAGAGAAGATATCAACATAGTACAGTTGGATTTATTGTATATTCTTCATTTCAACAAGTGTGTTCCTGTATGAAATCACCTCACTTTAATTACTGCTATTAACAAGTATGTATTTGTTTACCAACACAATATTACTGTACATTATAAATACTGTATCCTATACTAATGATCATATTCTCGAAAAGGAGCCATCAGTTACTATATGAGTGATTCCTCAATCTGTTCCAGAATGGGTTATTTATTGATACGGCAGCGTCATGGTTCAGGTACTTAGCTAGTCATCTAGATACCTGAACTAAACAATTATTATACTTCGTTTTAATCCTTTGTGAGCAGCTGCGTAACCTGATTAGTTACATTTTTCTATAATAAGTTAATTATCACTGAAACTGCTGCATTGTTAGAAAAAGTCTCTTCACTGATGTCCTCTAGGAAAGATCTAATGCAGTCTGTGATTCTGACCCCACAGTAATATAATAGACTCTTAACCCTCCTCTGAAATAGTCCAGAAAGACCTTCAGCACCATCCTGCTAAAGGCAATTATTCATTTGGAATGCATAACACCTACATCCTGCAAATAATTTAAAAAATAATCCATCATTCAGATGAGCCCTACATCTGCAAAGCTAATCATTTGATTCTCCCTGCTTTCTTAATTTGTTTGAGATATAACAGAGTCAGGAGTTTGAGCAGGGACCACAGGAGATTGCATACCTCTGTACGATGATGTGGAGGTGCTGATGTTGGAGAAGTCAGGAATCACACGACACCACGTTATAGTCCGACAGGTTTAGTTGAAATCACACAAGGTGCACCTGACTAAGGGGCTGTGTTCTGAAAGCTTGTGATTTCAAATGAACCTGTTGGACTATAACCTGGTGTTGTGTGACTTCTGACTTTTCATCTGTAGGAGTTGTAGTGCAATAATATCTTGCAGTACAAAGTTATCCTTGATAGCACTTGACTTCTGTACAAGCAATCCCTGGGTTGCAAACGGGTTCCATCTTGCGTCCATTCGCAAGTTGATTTGTACTCAAGTCAGGACACAATGCAGGACAATATAAAGTAGCCTTTCGTAAGTACAGGAAAAGTTTGTATGTCAGACCTTTAAAATTACAATCCTGTATGGGATCACATTCGTAAGTATGTGCATTCATAAATCAGGGCTCCCATGTATTATGGGTCATTCTGTTGCATTTACTTTGGGGGTGTTGGTCAGTTTAGTTGGCTGGACAGCTGGTTTGTAATAAAGAGGGACACTAACAGCATGGATTCAAGTCTTGCACCAGCTGAAGTCACCATGAAGGACTCAGCTTCTCCCCTCACCTGAGGTGTGGTGCCCATCAGGTTAAATCAACTCCAGTCACCTCTCTCAAATGAGAATGTAATCCTCTGGGATTATAGAAACTTTACATTTTACATTCACTCTGGACCAGAAAACCTGGGATGATTCTACTTGGAGCAGGGAAAATTGAGCAGAGTTTTAATGGATTTATTCAAAAACAGCCGCGGTTTTAGAGTTGTACAGTGTGGAAACAGATCCTTCAGTCCAACTCGTCAATGCTAACCAGTGGAAAGAAAGAAACAGTTTCCCACTGGCAGTAGTGCAATGGACAAGGATAAAGAATCAAAGCGGTGAAGAGGCGAAGTGTAGTTTGTTGCAATCCGGAATGAAGTATGTGAAAGGGAGGTGGAAACAGATATAACGGTGATCTTCAAAAAGGGACTCGCAAAGATGTTCAAAGGGAAACCAACGGCAGGGCTAAGAAGGAAGAGCTATTGGAATACTGGGACTGATTAGATTTGTTTGATCAGCATGGAATCTTTCTTGATATTGTAGGTGGGTTTGGGAGAAATTTCACAGGATTTGGTGTTGGGTCACCAAAGTGTTCCTGGGTCGACGACCCAACACTGGGTCATCACCTGCAGAAAAATTACCCGCCCATGTTGTGGTGAAGATCTATCAACTAACAAGTTCATATGTGGAGGCTAATTGAGCATGTGAGGCCTCTTCCTGAGGCCATGCCCTGGTAGGTACCTGGAGACACCTTGTCAGCGGCTGGCCTAGGGTCTTGGCTAGGCTTCCTAAGATCACCAATCACCTCCCCACCTCCCCACTCACCCCAACTAACACTAACACTAACCCTAACCCTAACCCTAGACTTAACTCAACTAAAACAATGGCATCAAGCCTTAATCAGATGCCAACTTTGTCAGGGGCTGCCTCAAGATGGAAGTGACCTTGTGACAGCTAAGTCAGTCACAAGTAAAGCTGTCTTTTTCGAAAAGTTCAGGCCCTTTGATTAGATTTCCTAACCTCAGGGACCCACACCCCCCCCCTCTCACTAGCCCCATTCTTAGATGGGTGGTAATACCATAGGTAGCCTCCTAATTGGCTGGCAGTCAGAGTGGGGTCGGATCGAAGTCCTGAGCCATGGTCTGAGCTAAAGAGCAGAAGGCTCTGGCCCCAATTCTTGGCACAGGAGTGATGGGCCAAACGGCCTCCTTCCTGATGTGTGATTCTCCGAATCAGTGAACTTTACTCCACCACTTCCCTGTCCTGGCTGCCTCCCAGCCTCTTCATGTGACCAGCATATCCATTCCCTGAGACCAGTTACATTTCAGTCACCAATCATACTTACCACTCATTTAAACAAAAATGTCAACAGGCAGCTACTGAGTGTTATCAGAAAACATCACCAACTCCTACAAACATTCACTAAACACAAAGATCCACAACCCAAAGAATTTTGACTTGACAGTTCAATATTCTCAATCTACATCCCAATTTGGAAAATGCACTAGCCTATTTGAACCTGACTTTCATTGTTCACACTGTCCCTGAACTGTACCCTGCTGCTCATCACTGAGAAAACAAAGTCTTGCATTGATTAGACGCCGGGCACAACCTCAGGGAGTCCTGAATTTCTTTCCAACCAATCAAATACTTCATGAAGCATAGTCACTGTTGTGAGTTGCAAAGTGCATTACTCAATTTGTGCACAGCAAGCTCCCACAATCAGGTGCATGAATGAAATTCACCGAAGATCCTCAGACAGCACCCTCCAAACCCACGACCACTTGCATCTAGAAGGACAAGGGCAGCAGATACATGGGAACACCACCGTCTGCAAGTTCCCCTCCAAGCCACTCCCCATCCTGACTTTGAACTATATTGCCATTCCTTCACTGTCGCTGGGTCAAAATTCTAGAATTCCCTCCCTAAGGGCATTGTGGGTCAACCACAGCAGGAGGACTGCAGCAGTTCAAGAAGGCAGCTCACCACCACCTTCTCAAGGGCAACTAGGGACGGACGATAAATGCTGGCCCAGCCAGCCAGCGATGCCCACCTCCCTTGAACAAATAAAGAAAATGACAATGACAGGATAATATATTGTTAGGTAACAAGTTAAAGGCCACCTTAATGCAAGTTGTTGTGGAAAAAGATAAACATTAACCAAGACACCAGGGGAACCCTCATCCTTTCTTTGAAAGAATGCCATTGGATAATTTCTATCCACCTGAGAAAACAAATGGAGCCTGATTAAATGTCTCATGGGAAAGACAGCACCCCTGGTTTTGCAGCACTCCTCCAGTACTGCACTGAAATGTAGCCTTGACTGTTGTCTCTAAGTCTATGGTGAGGGACCTGAATACAAAGGAGGAGAGTCTTACCTCTAGAGCCATAGCTGACACCTTCAGGCAGTGAAACCCCTAAGTTTGCCCTTTTATTATCACTCAAAGGAGGACAGAGGCAGCCATTGTTAAATCATTGGGATATTGACTTTGTCTAATAAAATCTGGTGAGCCAGTGATGAACAGCTTCTTACCCATACAATCAGGTCCCCAGTAACCAGTACAGCACTCAACATCTACAACCTCCTTCACACACGTGTGACGACAGCCAGGCACAGCCAACGAGTAAATCCGGAGTGGAATGTAAAACCTTGCACAGAATTTTAAGAAAAGAAACATCGCAGCCCACATAATTATACAAAAAATGCAAAAATGAACTGCAAATGTTTGCATCTGAATTTTACACACTCTATTTCTCTCCGGTACTGTACCTGCAGTCCTTGGTACCACTATCATTCGTAACCTTAGTGTAACCGTTTGGACATTGGATCCTCTTGTTCAAGGTGCAGGAGCGACATTGAGTCTTGCTTGTGATGAGAGTTCTCCGGTCACAGTGACTTGCTCCAGGCTGAAGTTACAGAGAGGTGTACACTGTGAGCATTATCACTAATCTGATTTAATCTTTGGGTCTCAAAGCATGAATTGATGATTAGTTGTGTAGCACACACAGACACATACACACACACACATATACAAGGACAGGTATGCACACACAGACAGGCAGACATTCACACACACACATACATGCACACATTGACAGACATACAGACACATATAAACAGGCATGCACACATAGACCCACACACAGACAGATCGACAGACATACACAAACACACATGTACACACACGTGGATAGAAATGCACACAGAGACAGACACACACATACACACAGAGACACTCACATTCACACACCGCAGTGTGGTACACAATGCAAATCAAGAATTTGTCCAAAGTATTTAGAAAGAGACAAAGAATTATTAGATTCAACTAACTTTAATCCACTTTAGACAGAACAATTACAATTCAAACAATGTCTTGGAAAGTGCACAATTACAGCACAGTGCGACGTGGACCTAATGACAAGGATATTGACATTGCAGTGTGTTACAGTGCAATAGGAGTCCATTCAACCCATAGCACTTGTGCTGGCTCTTATGAAAGAACTATTCATGTAGTTTCACACTTTCCCTATAGCCCTGCAAACATTTCCTTTTCAACGACAGAGCTAATTTTCCACTTATTGGTTATTAATGAATCTGCTTCCACTGCCCTGAAGGCAGTGCATTCTGGACCATAGAATAAGAATACCCCCACATCTGCCTCCACCAGAACTTTTAGCCAATTGTCTTTTAAAATGGACATTGCCTGTGTTCAATCCTCTTTCAGCTGTTGGTCAGCTTGTGGCATTGTTGACTTTGGCATCTTAACTGGGAGCTCCTGGGTGTAACATTGTTTACTGAGTAACCAACAAGCAACCTCTGGTTGGAAGTGAAATTCTGACTTACCTCACCCCGAAGTAAATTTCCAGGCAAGCAAGCTGTCAGCACAAGTAAGGTCAGGGTGAGTGGGAAGCTTGCAATCCACTGTGTGCTCATTTCTCCTGTCGGTCTCCCCAGTCACCTTCAGAATTTGTGCTCTATTTTCGTTGTCTCTTTTAAACAAAACTAAACCAGACTGAATTCCTCTGCTGTTTTCCCTTGTGGCATCCTGTGCAGTTTCTTCCTTCCCATCGCCTTGCCTTTTTACAGTCTACCCTCTCCTCCTCCGCCCACCACCACACCCCCCCAACCCCCCTCTTTTGCAACACCACCCCCCCTTTTCCTGCAAACATGCATCGAGTTGAGCACTTGCTATCTAAAGCTGCAGGGCACTTGATAGCTGTCAACAGGCTGCAGAAACTACAATGCCTGACACCTCGTTTTCCTCGTGAGTTTTTTCGTCATTTTTACTGTAAACGATACGGCTGAACTGAGGCTGGAAAATGAGAGAATTTCCTCGTCAGCTCCGCCTATTTTGGCAGGCCCTGTGGTTCCCACCGCCCCCACCCCTAGGTGGATTTGGCGGGGCACGAAGGGCAACCATTGCCTTCTGGGATACCTCCAAGGGCTGGGATTCCAACATTACACTGGCTAGGAGCTAAGCCGAGGTTCTTGCAATATAGTCTTGCATTGGAGTTGGAACACTGGGGCTGTCTAAGTCCCACTCTAAGGCTCAGGCACATGATGCCAACACCCAGACAAATAGTGGGGTGTGGGCGTCTGGTGGGGGGAGCGGGGTGCAAGTGTGCATGCTGTACTGCCAAACGTGGCTGTTTATGGGATCGCGCTGTGCTCAAGTTGGCCGCCATGTGTTTTCAAGAACCGCAACATGGTCCAAACAAAAAGTGGCCACGCAACGCTTCAGGGACATTCCTGCACGAGGAGAAGGTGCCACATCAATGCGCGCTCTTCCCCTTTCTGCAAAGCGGGAGGGGAGGGCTGGAAAATTTCCAGGAATCCGCCCCCTGCTCCTTCACGGGCTGCGGCCCCGTGGAATTTGCCGGCTGGATCCACGGCGGTCAGAGGCTAGGTCTGCCAGCGGGGATAACTGCTCCAGGCAGCACGGAGAGCTTCAGGCTGCCGGAGTAACTCGGGAACACAGGAAATGCGAAACACAGTGCAACTCAGTGATGTAACCAGCTCCCCCACCCTCTTCAATGAAATCATACAGCAACAACCCAGTTTTCTGGTTAGCCTATCATAGCAAAAGGTGCCGCAATTCTGCTTCCCAGCTGCAAAGGAGAGATTATCACTTCCAAAAATACGCACACTGTTTCCTGTGATACCACGTGAGGACAGTGCGATCCTCTGAAAGGTGCAGGATGACTCATTGATTGCTGATTGTCTGGACAGCAGCCTGTATCAGGAGGAAGGGCTACACACTGACTGTGAGGGCTCATGTTTAGCAGAGGTGCTTTGACGGGGGCGAATGCAAGGGAAGTTCAGAAAAAGTGCATATTATTTAAATGGGGTGAGATTGCAGAATGTGGCAGCACAGTGGGATCCGGGTGTCTCCATACAGAACCATCACCCCACAGGCACGGCAAGACACATAGAATATTAGACCTTATTGCAAAGGGTCTGAAGCATAAAAGAAGGGATGCCTTGTCACAAAAGTGCAAGGCATTAGTGAGACCACATCTAGAACACTGCATATAGTTTTGGTCTCCTTATTTAAGGAGGGATTGAAGGCAGTTCAGAAAGTAATCACTGAATTCTGGAATGAAGATATTGATGGTATTTGCCTCACTGACAGTATGTGATACTGGGCTGAGGGTGGATGACGAAGTTTGTTGCAACCAATGCCGCTTTGCGTATATTGTGCCTTGGGCCTATCTAATTATCAGTGGTAGAGGATTGACCACTGTAGAGTCGACACAGAAGAGGCAGATGTCTTCATTTATTGCATTGAGTATAAGGACATAAGAATGTAAGAACTAGGAGCAGGAGTAAGCAATTCAGCCCCAAGTCTGTTTTACCATTTAATTCGATCATGACCGATCTCATCTTGGCCTCAATTCCAGTTTCCTGCCCGCTCCCCATAACCCTTCAACCCCTAACTAAATAAAATCTGTCCATCTCCTCTTTAGATTCACTCAATGTCCCAGCATGCACCACACTCTGGCTTAGCGAATTTCCCAGATTAATCACCCTCTAAGAGCAGTAATTTCCCCTCCTTGGTTTTAAATTTGCTAACCCTCATCATAAAACTGTGACCTCTCATTCTATATTGCCCCACAAGAGAAACATCGTCTCAACATTATTTTGTCCATCTCCTTTAGCATCATAAATCACCTCAAATTGATCCCCTTTCATAGAATCATAGAAATCCTACAATGTGGAAACAGGCCCTTCGGCCCAACAAGTCCACACTGAACTTCAGAGCATCCCACCCAGACCCATCCCCCTATAACCCACCTAATCTACACCTCCCTGAAAACTACGGGCAATTTAGCATGGCCAATCCACCTAACCTGCACATCTTTGGACTGTGGGAGGAAACCAGAGCACCTGGAGGAAACCCACACAGACACAGGGAGAACGTGCAAACTCCACACAGACTGTGGCCCGAGGCTGGAATCAAACCCGGGTCCCTGGTGCTGTGACGCAGCAGTGCTAACCACTGTGCCACTGTGCCACCGTGCTGCCCCTCTTCTAAACTCTATACAGGATAGTCCTGCACTGCTCAAACTCTCTTCCTAAGGCAATCCCCTCATCTCTGGAATCAATCAGAGAACCTTCTCTGAACTGTCTCCAATACAACTACACCCCTCCTCAAGTAATTTAAATTACTTGTCAGGTATGGTTACTATGGACTTTCTGGCGTTGTACAGAATATGTCTATTCCCTGGAGAGTGCAGTCTAGAATTCCATTTCCTTCACCCTTCCATTTCTATGTGATATCATTAGACTGGGTGGAACAATTTCAACATTAACTCTTTCAGAACTAAGACCCTATACAACAGTGTTTTCTAAGGGGAATGATTGGGCAGGTTGAACCTATGCTCAATGGAGTTCAGCAGAACAAGAGATGATCTCATTGAAAGATGTAGGATTTTTAAGGACTTGACAGGGTAGATATGATTGGATATTCGCTTTGTTGGAAAATCAGAAGCAAGGGAATAAAGTTTCAGAATAAGGGGTCTACAATTTAAGAGGGTTGTGAAGGGTTATCATTGTGGAACTTTCTTTCTCTGAAAACAGTGAAGACTGGGTCATTGAATAAATTCAAGGCTGAGTCAGACAGATTTTTGATTGATGAAGGGGTCGAAGGTTATGGAGACGTAGACAGGAAAATCCAGTTAAGGTCACAATCTGGGCAGCCATGATCATTATGAATGTTGAAGCAGGTTCAGGGAGCTGATTGGCTTGCTCCTGCTCCTATGTTTTATTAGTTTATGTTTTAATGATAGCTGAACACTCAATGAAATACCTTTACCCTGTAATCCTGGAATCCCATGGAATCAGGATAAATCCGTAATTAGTGAACTGACACAGATAGAACCTATGGACAGTGAGTCTTGAATTCAGGGCTTGCATAAGGTCAAGGATCTGGTATAAACTTCAAAATATATTAAGAAGATTGTCTAAACCTCAACTTTTTCTAATTATAAAGGTAAGTGTAAGGCATTGCATTCCAGATGTAAATCACTTGATCAAACTCGACATTAAGCAAAACACACTTTATTTTTATACTACTGTTTAAAATACAGACAAAATAAAAATAAAAGAGAGGAATTGGCTTAACTGTAACTGTACTGAAATGTTTAACAAAGTAACATATATATTAAGTATTACTAATCAACTGTTCCAATATATTAACCTCCTATAAACACACCCTTGGCAAAGGCAAATTCAGTAAAATAGATTGTCTCACATGCTATTCGAGCAGCAGGAAGAGAATCCCAGCTTTTAGCTGTAACAGAGAGAGGAATAAGAGCTTCCACATTTGGCTTTAAGCTCTCAGCAACTGCAGAAAGCTAAAGCTAAAAATCCTGGTTCAGTGGGAGCTTGACCCCACCCATTTAGGCTTCTTCTATTGTTCCATCTTTTAAAAAAGCCCAAGGCCTCACAAACTGCGTACCTTATTAGCTTTCAGCAGACGGCTCAATACCTTTGTCTCAATCTTTCTTCATTTAAAAAGCCAGGATAAAATGCACCTCTTAAAGCCATAGTATCATCGCACTTTGCCCCTTTAAAAAAATCCATTAATATATCATAGAATCCCTACAGTGTGGAAACAGGCCCTTTGGCCCAACAAGTCCACACTGAACCTTGGAGCATCCCACCCAGACCCACACCTCCCTGAGGACTACAGGCAATTTAACATGGCCAAACCACCTAACCTGCACATCTTTGGACTGTGGGAGGAAACCGGAGCATCCAGAGGAAACCCACACAGACACAAGGAGAATGTGCAAACTCCACACAGACAGACGGCCAAGGCTGGAATTGAAACTGGGTCCCTGGTGCTGTGAGGTA
The DNA here is from genome assembly GCA_024137785.1 of Ginglymostoma cirratum. NCBI lineage: Eukaryota > Metazoa > Chordata > Chondrichthyes > Orectolobiformes > Ginglymostomatidae > Ginglymostoma > Ginglymostoma cirratum. Next base: position 11,808,866 of record JAHRHZ010000020.1, read on the forward strand.
GCAGTGCTAACCACTGAGCCACCATGCTGCACTATATGAAGGTGGCTTCATTTTTAAAAATCTTTAGCCTTACACTATTAATACACTACAGTACACATGCCTTACATTGACTCTAAGCGTGCAAACGTTCATTACGACTGTTTCAGTCCATTTACCGCCACCACCAAACGCCTCCATCTTCCTTCATCAAAGTCATAACGACTCATCAGCAATTACGTTCTTTCGTCCTGCCACATGTATAATTTTTCAAATTGGATGGCTGCAATAATAAGCTCCAGCTAAAATGTTTGGAATTTTTATCCTTAAATTTTTCCAAAAACTTTAAGGGGTTATGATCAATATATGTAAAATTATTTTAGACACATTACTAGCAATATAAATGTTGAAATGTTGCAACGTCAACACCAAACTAAAGACTCTTTCTCAATCATGGAATATTTCTGTTGATGATTATTCCATTTTCTGGAAAAACACCCATTAGATCTTTCTGTCTTCTCGTCATCTTCTAGGAAGAGTACATCACTGACACCCACATCACTCACATTGATAGCCACTTTGAATGGCTGTCTGTAATTAGGCGAGGCTAACACTGGGGCATAGGTTAACACAGCTTTCAGGCTGTCAAATGCCTTCTGACAGTTCTTCATCTACTGAAATTTTCTGCACTTCTTCAATAAGTTAGTCAGTGGAGCAACCACACTGCTAAAATTCGGGTCGATGTTCTGATATAAACCATGCAGTCCCAGGAATCATAGTATTTCCCTCTTTGTTGATGGTTTAGGAAGCTCCCCAATAATCTTTATTTTCACATACCATGTGGCCATTTGTCCATGTCCAAAGACATGGCCCAGGATGTGAGTTGGGCTTTTGCAAACTCATTCTTAGCCAGGTTTATCACCAAGCCCAGCACCTGAAGTCAATCAAACAATTCTGATAGATGCTCCAAATGTTACTTCCAAGTGCGACTAAAAATCACCAGGTGATCGATGTACACCACACAATTGGATAATCCCAAAATGACTTGATTGGTTAGTCTTTGAAATATGACTGGCGCATTTTTCATACCAAATGGCATGACTTTAAACTCATACAATCCATTCGCCATCATGAAAGCCAAAATTTTCTTGACTCTTTTGGATGAAGGTACCTGTCAGTATCCTCTGAGTAAGTCAACTTTGAAATACAAGTTGCTTGTCTCCCCTTCTCAATACGGTCTTCCAAACATGGAATAGGATATGAATCAGATTTTGCAATTGCATTGACTTTGTGATGGTCCACACATAATGTATTGGGTACCATTTAGTTTTGACACTATTGGTATGGGTGGTATGAGTTGCTGTAACTCACTTTGATAATATTGGATTTGGTGATGCATTCAAACCCTTTTTGAACCTGTACCAGCTTTAGAGGGTTAAGTCCATAAGGATGGTACTTAATTGGAACAGCATTTCCTGCATCTACATCATGCATAATCAGATTGGTACTTCCCGGCTTATTCCTACGTATCTTCCCATGTGATTGTAACAACTCTTTCAGGTAATTTTGATTTTCCTCTGGAAGGTAACCCAATAATTTATCCCAATTTTTCAGAACATCCCCATAGTCCAAATTAATTTGGGGAATGACCAATTCAGAATCATCTGAACTTGGTTTTTCCATCCCTTTTCTCTTTACAATGTTTTTAATCATAACTCAAACTGTTTCATTTCCTTTTCTCTTTCTTTTTGTTCTGCCAGGGCTATTCTATTTTTTTTCCTTTGCCATTGCCTCTAATTCAAGCTGCTTCATTTACAATGGAATTTTAGCAATCTCCAATGATTCTGATTTCATTCCTGGCAACTGTAAATATAAAGCTATTGCTGCAATTAGTTCCCCTTTCCTCACAGACACGGGCAACTCCAGACTTAACTCGTTTGCCAATTCCGAAAGCTTTGCCTTGCTCACTTTCTGTAAAACACCTGAAGTGACTTCTTCCACCCCTAGAAAGCTCTTAGTGACTGAAAGAACCATTGTTACACAAGGCACACCTTGTTTAAACCAACTGAATGCTACACCCGTATAAATAAACACCAACACTCATTACTCATTGCCTTTGAGTCCAATAATCCTAAATTCAACCTGGAATTAGAGATTTTGATCTTAACAACAGCCCCTCATTTGTTATGGACCATACCAAACCCCCTAAGATATATTAAAAAGATAGTCTAGACCCTCAATTTTCCTTGTTTTAAAGGTAAGTGTAAGGCGTTACATTCCAGATGCAATTCAATTGGTCAAACTACTCAACATTTAGCAAAACATACTATTTTTTACACTACAGTTAAAATACAGACAAAATAAAAGTCATAAAAAAGTAATTGGCTTGTAACTCTATCAAAATGCTAACAAAATAATATATATATTAGCTACTACAAATTAACTGTTCCAATATTGTAACATCCCATAAACACACCCTTGGCAAAGGCAAATTCAGTAAAACAGATTGTCTCACATGCAATTCCAGCAACAGGAAGAGAATCCCAGCTTTTAGCTGTAACATAGGGAGTAATAGGAGCTTCCACACTCAGCTTCAAGATCTCTGACAACTGCAGAAAGCTAAAACTAAATTCCTGGTTCTGTGGGACCCCACCCATTCAAGCTGCTTCTATTGTTTCAACATAAAAAAAATTCCAAGGCGTCACAAGCTGTTTACTTTATTGACTTTAAGCAGACTACTCGTTACCTCCATTTCACCTTCCTTCATAAAAAAAGGACAAAATATACATTTTGAAGCCATAGTATTGTCACAGAGCCTATGAAGTTACGATGGATAGTTATTGAACTAGGGATTGAAAGAAGAATGACTTGCATTTTTATAGCACCATTTACAACCCCCAGGGCATTCCAAATCATTTTACAGCCAATAAATTGAAATGTGGTCACTGGGAAAACCCAGGAAACTCCCGCAAACAGGAATATGTTCATTTTCAGATAAACTGTTTCAGCGATGTTGACTGAGTGATAGATTTTGGCCGGGACACCGGGGAAAGGTTTGAGGGAAGAGGGATTTAGAAGATACACAACTTTTGTCAGTGGCTACCTCTTCGAATGAAATGTTGCCACCAAACCTTCCTGATTGTGATTGGCAAGAACAATGTAATAATCATATACGAAGACACAATTAATTTTCTTATTGAATCCTATAGATTGATAAGGATGGAAATAAAGGATGGAAATGACAGCAAATGATAATTTGTCCAATCTTTGATTTTTACCTTGCAGTTTATTGTGCAGCAGCACTTTGTGCTCAGAGCTCACAATCAGCAGTACAGAATGATTTCCCTACAGTTTATCTTTGTGAATTATTCAGAGTGCCCCTGCCACAAATGAAGAACATACAAAGGGCTTCAGTTCATTTTGTACTCCAAAGTAAGAGAAATGGCTTCACTGAGCTCAGAATTATTACAGCTGGTTACCCAAAAACATCGGGAAGCTCTATTTTAAGTGTGTTTTCTCTGAGCAATGTCTCTCAATGTCCTGGTGGGTGCAGAATGCCTCAGCCAGGAACTCTGTGGTAAACACAGAAAAAAAATCACAGGAAGTAGGTGTTCAGGAAGTGCTGAAAGGCTTGCAGTATAATTCCATTCATCTAAAATACAACTTAGGGCTCTGTACAGATCATGTCGATCCAGAAGATATTCAAGCAATGGAACTGGTCAAAATGCTGGGACACACTTAGGAAATCCAATAAAACATGGGATTGGCATGCACTGGTCCTACTTGTCTTGTATTCTTCACAAAGGAGCCCCAGTATGGCCAATACATTCATTTCTAAGAGTTACTGGTTCTTTCTGCGATCACAAAGGGTGTAACACATGCCCATTCACCTCCTCCATCCTCACTGTGCACGGGTCCAAACACACCTGCCAGGTGAAGCAGCAGTTTACTTGTGCTTCTTTCAGTCCAGTCTACTCTGTCTGCTGCTCTCAATGCGATGTCCTTTACATTACTGAAACCAAATGTAGATTAAGAGAGCACTTTGCAAAACACCTCTGCTCTGCCCATAGGAATGACCCCAACCTTTCATTCACAGAAATGGTGACATTTCAATAAACCACCTTGTTCTCATGCTAGCATTACTTACCTGGGCCTGATGCAATGTTCCAGTGAAACAGAGCGCAAGCTCAAGGAACAAATCCTAATCTTCCATTTAGGCTTTACATCTTCAAGGTCTCAACAGTAAATGTCATAACTTCAGAAATTGACTGCATTAAATTTTTCCCCCATTTTCCTTACATTCTCTCCACCACCACCCTCCCCACCATTTTGTCTTGTTTACTTTACTCTTAATGGAGAGGACTCATTCTCTCCATTTCGCATTGTAATTTACACTCATCTTACATTTTTTTCTCTTTCACTAGCACGAACAATCCCTTTGTCTTTTCCACTGGGTCTGTATACCATCTGTTTCCTCCCCTCTCCTCTGCCTCTGTCAAAAAATGTTGATGAAAATTTCCCAACACCCATCAGTTCCAAAGAAAACTCAAAATGTTAACTCTGTTTTTCACTGTCCACAGACACTGCCAGGACCTGCTGAGTTTCTCCAGCTTCCTCTGTGTTTGTTTCAAATTTCCAGCAGCTACAGTATTTAATTTGCTTTTGCATTACTAGTTCTTTACTGTTTGTCTATCTGAACTGTGGGAGCACATTTGCCTCCACAGAGACAGATCCAGGAAGGTGGTTAACCATTACTTTCTCAGGGACAATGGACCACAAATGCCAGCCTTGCCAGCAGTACCCATAACCCATGAATCTGTGCTTATAAATTATGGTATCGGTTACCTATTGCTAGCGTGCTTGCCTCTCAGTCACCAGGTTGTGGCACGGTGGCTCAGTGGTTAGCACTGCTGCCTCACAGTGCCAGGGACCCAGGTTTGATTCCACCCTTGGGTAACTGTCTGTGTGGAGATTACACATTCTCCCTGTGTCTGTTTGAGTTTTCTCTGGGTGCTCCAGTTTCCTTCCATGGTCCAAAAGATATGCGGGTTAGGTGGATTGGCTATGCTAAGTTGCCTGTAGTGTTCAGGGACGTATAGATTCGGTAGGTTATTGGTGATGGGTCTGGGTGGGATGCTCTAAGGTTCAATGTGGACTTGTTGGGCTGAAGGCCCTGTTTCAACACTGTAGGGATTCTATGATCTATGAGGTCAGGAGTTCAGATTCCACTCCAGGATTTGAGCACAGATTCCAAGCCACTTTAGTGCAGTATAGAGCCCATCACTGTTGAGGGTGCTGTATATCAGCTGAGCTCTCAAATGGGCATAAAAATCACATGGCATTTTCCAAAAAAGGAAATAAAAAACAAAGTCCTCCATGGTGTCTTAATCAATACTTATGCATCAAAAAATATTTATTTTTCCTTTCCTAACAGCGCCTAACAGAAGAAGATGGGTCCCCACTACTTTCTCAAGAATAATTAGGAATAAGCAATAAATGCTGGCTTAGCCAGTGATCTCCACATTCCATGAATGAATGAGGAACTGCATAGATCATAGAAGATCATAGAATCCCTACAGTGTGGAAACAGGCAATTCGGCCCAACAAGTCCACACTGCCCCTCCGAAAGATGCTGGAAATCTGAAATAAAAGCAGAAAATGCTGAAAACACTCAGCAGATCAGGCAGTTTCAGTAGAGAGCAAAGGAAGAGAGTTTTATATTTCAGGCTAATAATCTAGAAGGCGAGATGTAACAAATTTTTAAGCAAGGGAAAGGAGTGAGCAAAGTTTTGAACAAAAGAGAAGGTCAGTGATGGGGCAAGGAGTGATAGGAGCATAGTAAAGAAGGAAATGGTTGATGGTGCAAAACCAAAGTGGATGATACTGGAACAAGCAGAAGATAGAATCCCTACAGTGTGGAAGTGGGCCATTCAGCCCATCAAATCCACATCAACCCTCTGAAAAGCATCCCACCCAGACCCACCCTATCCCTGCATTTCCCATGGCTAATCCACCTACTCTGCACATCCCTGGACACTATGGGCAATTTAGCATGGCCTGTGGGAGGAAACCCATACAGACACAGGGAGAAGGTGCAAACTCCACACAGACGGTTAGCTGAGGCCAGAGTTGAACCCAGGTTCCTGGCACTGTGAGACAGCTGTACTAACCACTGAGCCAACATGCTGCCCCACAGTTTGTGCAGCCTTATGAATCACTTTTCCTGCCATATTCGTCCGCCAAGCAAGAAGCACACTTCAAAAGTAATGAGTTGATTGCTGTGTGCTTTGGGATAGCCTGCGGATATGGAAAGCAGATTGTCTCTATCTTTGTTTCAAGCTGACCTCTAACAGGAAATGCAATACAGACCCATATCTATCAGAAAGGTTCAGCATCAAATCATCGAAATAAGCTACAACTTCCATCCAAGGTTCCCAAACATTTTCCCACAGGCTGAGCACAACTTGACACCTTTAAATTCAAAAGATCATTAGAGCTTCACTTGGAGTTCCAAATCTTGTATACGAGTCATACAGTGTGGAAACAGGCCCTTCAGCCCAACTTGCCCATGCCGTCCAATTTCACCATTAATCTAGTTGCATTTGCCTGTGTTTGGTCCGTATCCCTCCATACCTAACCCAACCATGTACCTGTCCAAAAGTTTCTTAAATGATGAAATTGTACTCACCTCCATGACTATCTCTGGCAGCCTGTTCCAGACGCTCAACACCCTCTGTGGGAAAAAATTGCTCCTCTCCACTCTTTTGTATCTCTCCGCTCTTGCCTTAAACCTATGCCTGTCTAGTTTTAGACGCTCCTACCCTGGGGAAAAGCTGTTGGCTATCTACTTTAGCTATGCCTCTCATGATTTTATAGACCTCTGTAAGGTCACACATCACTTTTCAATGCTCCAGGGTAAAAAAGTCTCAGCCTACCCAATCTCTCCTTATAACTCAAACCTTCCAGTCTGGGTGGCATCCTAGTAAATCCTTCCTGCACTCTTTCTAGTTTAACATACTGTTGTAGAGAGAGACATGTTGCTTAATCTTTCACGGGTTAGGAGCAGGAGTAGGCCACTCGGTCCCTTGTGCTTGCTCTGCTATTCAATAAGAGCCTGGCTGATCGAAAAATACCAGCCTATCCTGGATAACTTTTCAACTCCTTGAATGTCAAGAATTTGTCCATTCCCTGCCTTCGAAGCATACAAAGGCACTGTTTCTATTACCTCTTGAGGAACAAAATTCCAAAGATACACAACCCTGTGCAAAAAAAAAGATTTTTCTCCTCTCTGTCTTAAAAAGGTGAGGCTTTATTTTTGAACAGTGACCCCTAGTTCTATATTTTCCCACAAGAGGAAATATCCTTTCCACATGCATCCTGTCAAGACCCCTCTGGATCTTACATGTTTCAATCAAGTTATCTAAACTCCAGCGAATTAAAGTCTACCCTGTCTGACCTTTCCTTATATAACAACCTGCCTATTCCAGTTATTAGTCAAGTAAACCTCCTCTGAACTTTTTCCAACATATTTACATCCTTCCTTAAATAAGGAGACAAACGCTATACACACTTCTCCAGATGGTCTCACCAACGTCCTATACAGCTGAAGCAAAACCTCTAGCTTGGTATTCGATTCCCATTGCAATAAATGATAGTTTTTCCTTTCCTAATTACTTTCTGCACCTATAGGTGACCTTCTGTGATTCAGGTATGAGGTCACCCAGATCCTTTTGCTTCTTGAAATCACTCTTCATTTAGATAATATGCTTCTTTTTCATTCATCTCACCAAAATGGACCATTCACTTAACCTCTCTTTATCCCTTTGTTACCTCCTTATGTCCTCTTTAAAACTTACTTTCCTACGACTCACGAGCAAATTTAACAATCTCAACTCTGTCCTTTCGTGGAGGCCATTTACGTGGGTTGTAAAAGGCTGAAGCCCCAGCACTGATCCCTGCAGCAACCATTCATTTCATCCTGCCGAACATAACATTGCCCATTTTTGCCTGCCTGTCTCCTCTTAGCTATGTGCCATATGTAAGCCTACACTGTAAACCCTTATTTTCCTGGATGTGGCGTCTCATTAAGGTGAAGGTCTAAGTACAATACATTCACAACACTCCATTTATCCACAGCTCATGTGGATAAGAACTCCAATAAGTTATCTTCTGCCTACCACACTTCAGGACAAACACGAGAATGCCAAATTTCAAACAATCATTGCAATTTATAGTTCAGGAGAAAAAGGTGCTGATTATTTGGCAAGTCAACTCTGGTGACCTGAAGAATTGCCATGGAGAAATTGATGGGGAATTATTGGTCCCCTTAAGCTGCTGGGTAATTTAAACAAGGCAAAAGACTTTCCTTTTGCTTGCAGTGAATGTGTCTGAAAGTACAAATGAGCCATATTACCAACTGGTCTGATTCTCTTAAATCGGTTGTCGGTGTAGCTACTGACACACACAGAATTGTTCAGTAAGTTCTACCCAATCATGGAATCACATCTAACAGTTGACATTTTGCAACACCGAGACTGGTTGGGACATAATTTCTATTCTGCCTTTTACAAACAAGCAAAGGAACATCTTGTTCAGTTCAATTAGACATTCATTGAGCTGTACGGCCAATGTACCTGGCATCACACAGCGCTGAAACTCATATGCAATATTACCCAGTTGTGTGGTAGGCAGGTCACCTTCCTGGATTAATGGCATCATCCTGATGGTAGAAAGTACTGCTTCTGTAACCATTCCATAGTTGAAGCCCGGTTGCTTTATCAATTGCTTCTGTTGCCAGGTACATAATGCAATGAGTTTCATGGTTGTCTGCTGCAAACTCCACATCCTTGCCATTATGAGGATCTAGCCATTACCTCTATGGATGCAGGCCCAACACTGGAGGAGGGAAGGCAGAGATCATACTCATTTTAATCAGATGGCCTGTGGGGGAAGCATATTTTCAAGCTCTGCTCACTGTTACAGGCTGGTGGCTTGATGATTTTGAGATGGGAAGCGAAGAATGCATGCGCCAATCGCGACCACATTAAATTTCTTCCGCTCCTGCTGTCAGATCCTTCTGGCTAGACTCCCAGCATTTAGCTCCTGTGCAACCTACTTACATTTGCTGTGGACACATTGCAACTCTCCTTGAGTGCCTCTTTCACAGCGTTTGCACATCTCCCTGTCCTGGTGTCCCATTTTCCTGCACTTAGACTGCTTCCATTTCAGTGATCTTCGGCCTTCAGTTTGCCAGTGCTGCAGCCCTTTAAAAGGGACAGACTACCTTTAAGAGCTGTCAGAAAGCGGGGACACAGGTTGTAGGCCAGCTAATTGCATGCAGGCAGCCATTATTGAGGATCACATCAGCTTCAAGTAGAAATCATGGAAATGAAGTGTGTGATAATCCTCTTAGAGACTGACAACTTTTAGAAAAGAAAGGAATCCTTGCAATGACAATGGAAAGAAACAGGTGGAGAAGATTTTACATTTTAAAAATTTTACTGTAACAAACCAGCTAAAAATCAACATAATCTCAGCACTAACTAAGAGTTGAATATTTCTAAAAAGATCAATTTTGCACCAAATAGCCAATGCAACATACAAAGATACACCGCATATAGTTACAACCACTCATATTACCATCTGCACATGTATGAAATCATGTATCATCTTACAGTCTTTCCAGCTTAGCCTCTATTTTAAGGAGTTTCTCATTTTCTGTCTAATTGTTTCAGCCTTTAAGCAAAATTCACCAGTAATCATGTTCAGTCTAATGTTCCTGGACATTGTTACCATCAACGTAAAGTAGTCATAAATTTGATTTGATTTGATTTATTATTATCACATGTACCTAAGTACAGTGAAAAGTCTTGTTTTGCGTGCAGTGCAGGCAGATCATAGCATTCAAATTGTGTTAGGGTAATAGAACAGAGCAAGGAATACATTGTTACAGCTGCAGAGAAGGTGCACAAAGAGTGAGATCAACCTTAAATAAAGAATTTAACAAGTCCATTCAGAAATCTAATTACAGCAGGGAAGATGTTCTAGAATCTGTTGGTACACGTGTTTAGCTTTTGTATGTGCCTGACGGAAGAGGGTGGAAGAGATTATAACCGGTATGGGAGGGGTTCTTAGATTATGTTGGCTGCCTTTCCAAGGCAACGAGAAGTATAGATGGAGTCAATGGGTGGAAGGCTGGCTTGCTTGATGGATAGGGCTGTGCTCACAACTCTCTGCAGTTTCTTACTGTCCTGGGCAAAGCAGTTGCCATATCTGCTTTGCCCAGGACAAAGCAGATATGCTTTCTATGGTGCATTTGTGAAAATTGCTAACCATCTTTATGGACATGTCGAATTTCCCTAGTCTCTCTTGCTCAGTCAGGTCTTGACCTTCCTGATGATGCAAGATGTCCAAACACATCCTTCTTTAGCCGCATTAAATAATCAGGTGGGCTGTGGCTACACTAAAACAGCAGCGATAGCCATTTAACAATCCCTGGTCTCTTGTTCTTCCTGTCTTTATTCTGACCTTTCCATCTACATAACAAGACAGTAACACAATCTGAGCTATATTCTCAGAAACCTGCTTCAATACAAGGTAACAAGGTGTGGAGCTGGATGAACACAGCAGGCCAAGCAGCATCGTAGGAGCAGGAAAGCTTGACATTTCGGGCCTAGACCCTTCATCAGTACCAGGATCCGTTTGAAGATCACCAACCACAAAACCAACCCCACTTAGAGAGGGCCCGGTTTCTCTTTGCACCAATTCCCAGTGTTGTAGGGGTTTTCCCTCAATCTCTCTCCTTGGATACTGGCAGGCTTGTTGAGCTTTTCCAGCACTTTTTGTTATTTCAGATCTCCAGGATCAGCATCATTTTGCCTTTATCCCAAAGTTCTTGCATTCGCTGCGACAAAGATGGTTGAAATTCCCAAGACCATTGCAATTAGCTTTCTTTGCTGCCCATCTCTATGGAAACCCCAGGTCAGATGGGGAAATCCATGGAGCATAATGTCATAATTGGGGAGAGATAAAAACCTCTTTCGAAATTCTCCCCAGTGCATTGTGTTTTTACAGTTATATTACACACAAAGAAAAATATTTCCCAGCACATAG
>JAHRHZ010000020.1:11827477-11846238 GCA_024137785.1 Ginglymostoma cirratum
CCCTGGACTGACCTATCTCCTCCCTACCCCCCTACCTACACTCACCTTTACTGGCTCCATCCCCGCCTCTTCGACTTGTCTGCCTCCTCTCCACCTATCCTCTCCTCTATCCATCCTCTATCCGCCTCCCCCTCTCTCCCTATTTATTTCAGAACCCTCTTCCCCTCCCCCATTTCTGATGAAGGGTTTAGGCCCAAAACGTCAAGTTTTCCTGCTCCTATGATGCTGCTTGACCTGCTGTGTTCATCCAGCCCCACACCTTGTTATCTGGGAATGTAATGATGATCTTTTTGTGATGTTTATTAAGAGATAAATAGTTGCTTGCTTAACTAGAAAGTGTCCTACAAGGCTGTGTACTCATCCCCCTACTATACTTCTTATACACTCACAACTGTGTGACCAAATTCCATTCTTTTTACAAGTTTACTGAGAACACCACCATTGTCGGTCGGACCTCAAACAACAATGAGACAAAATACACGAAAGAGATTGAGACAAAATGAAGGAGCTGGTCATTGACTCTAGGAAGCGGAGTGGAGGACACACCCCTTGTCTGTGTCAATGGCGCTGAGGTGGTGATGGTCAAGAGGGTCAAGTTCCTGGGAGTGACGATCCCCAATAATCTGTCCTGCTCCATGCACATCAACACAACAGTCAAGAAAGCACAACAATGTCTCTACTTCCTCGGGAGTCTAAGGAAATTCAACATTTCTGTAAAGACAATTTTCATAGATGCACCATAGAAAGCATTCTATCCAGATGCATCAAGGCTTGGTATGGCAACAGCTGTAAGAAACTACAAGGGGGTTGTGTACACAGCCCAGTCCATCACACAAGCCAACCTTCCATCCATTAACTCCATCTATACTTCTTGCTGCCTTGGAAAGGCAGTCAACATAATTAAAGACCCTTCCTACGCTGGTTGTAATCTCTTCACCCTCTTCCATAAGGCAGAAGATACCAAAGCTTAAACACAAGTACCATCAGGTTCAAAAACAGGTCTATGCCGCTGTTATTAGACTTTTGAATGGACCTGTTAAATATTAAGTTAATTTCTCTGCACCTTCTCAGCAGCTGTAACAATTTACTCTGCTCTCTGTTCTGTTATCTTGATGCACTTGTATAGCATGATCAGCCTGTAAAGCACATAAGACAATACTTTTTACTATAGAGAGAGATAGTCGGAACTGCAGATGCTGAGATAACAAGGTGTAGAGCTGGATGAACACAGCAGGCCAAGCAGCATCAGAGGAGCAGGAAAGCTGATGTTTTGGGTCTAGACCCCTCTTCAGAAGATACTTTCTACTATAGCTTGTTACACATGACGGTATTAAATCAAATCAAATCAAAGTGTTGCTAATACTAGAAGCATTTTATCAGTTTTTTTTCTTACATATTGACCTGATGAGTATAAGATGAACAACCCCAATAGAATATGTCCTTTTCGGCAATAGTAAAGGGGTAATTATTGGCCAGACAGCAGGACGCCTCTGCAAAGCATTGCCATGGTGTTATATACATTCGCTCAATAGGTGCCTGTGTGAAATATCCTGCTATACAAAGGACACCATCTCAAGACCTGCGACACTCCTTCTGTACTACACAGGAACAGCAAATTTACCTTTTATGAGCAGCCCCTCATAACCAAACTGGGAGTGTGAACTGAGCCCACCACAGCACCCTGCTCTACCTGGCTGAGTTTAAACAATTTAACTCCTCCCACTTTCTTCAGGTCAAAGCTGTGGCCATGCGTACCTGCAGTTATGCCTTTTGTGGGGTATGTGTAACATTCCTTGTTCCAGGCCAACTCTGATCCCCACCCACAATTCTTTATCCGGTATATTGATGGCATTGTCAATGCCGTTTCCCTCTCGCATCTGGAATTGGAAAAGTTTATCAATTTTGTTTCGAATTTCCACCCTGCTCTCACCTTCACCTGGTCCATCACTTGACTCCTCCCTTCCTTCCTTGACATCTCTATTTCCATTTCTGGGGATGGGTTGGCTACCCCATCAAATCCCACAGTTACCTGGGCTATACATCCTCACACCCTACTTCCTGTAAAGACTCTATTTCATTCTATTTGTTCTAATGATGCCAACTTTGACTTGGAGGCCTACAAAATGTCCACCTTCTTCCTCAGTGGAAGATTCCCCAGCGCCGTGGTTGACAGGGCCCTCATCCTATTTCCCGCACTTTAGCCCTCATCCCCTTCTTCCCTCCCATAACAACGATAGGGTCCCCCTCATCCTCACCTACCATTTCACCACCATACATATCCAAAGGATCATTAACTGCTATTTCCACCACCTCCAGACACACATTCCTCTCCCTTCCCTTGTCAGCCTGCGGCAGGGACTGCTCTCTTCAGAACATGCTGCTGCATTCCTCCTCCACTCCCAACCACCTCCCACAGCCTCACAGCATCTTCCCATGCAATCGCACCTCCCATTTACTTCCTCCCTTCTCACTATAGTTGGGGAGGTGATGGCTTACCATGTGGCCTCCTCTACACTGGGAGACGAAGCATAGACTGAGTGATTGTTTTGCAGAACACCTACATCCTGTATGCAGAAAGACCCTGAGCTTCCATTTGCCTGCCACTCCAACACTCCACATCCCTGACCAACATATCTCACTTGGGCTTGCTATAGTGCTCCAGCAAAGCTCAGTGCAAGCTGGAAGAACAACACCTCATTTTCTTCTTGAGGACCCTGCAACCTTCTGGACTCAGTATCGAGTTCAATAATTTTAGAGCTTGAGCTCCTTCTCCCATCTCCTTACCCCAGCCCTCACACACCAGGCCTTGTCATCACATTGACTGCTACCACAAACTACCCATTGTCAGCTTCTAATGGTCCCCATTAGCAGCTATTGATTCTCCCAGGCCGACCTTTACCCATTCCTTTATCTGCTCAACAGTGTTTTTCTTTCTCTCTGGGCTCCATCTCCACCCATAGTTTACTCTTTGCCTTCCCCTACCCCTTCTCTGGCATACATACCAACCTTTTCCTAGTTACCATCAGTTCTGAAGAAGGGTCACTGGGTCTGAAGCATTAACTCTGCTTTTCCTCCACAAATCCTTCCAGACCTGCTGAATTTTTCCAGCAATTTCTGATTTGTCTACATTTTGCCTTTCTCAATCAATTCCTTTGTCGAATCCTTTCTTTCCTTTCCTCGGGTCTGTTGTTTATTTTCCTGATCAATTTGTACGACACTTTCTCGGATCTAATGTTTAATTAATTTGTACAAAATAATGTGAGTTTGGACAGACAGGACAAAATAATGTGAGTTTGGACAGACAGGACAAAAAACTTTTGAATTTGGACAGACGAAACAGGTAAAAATCTGTTTCCCCTAGTAGAAAGGTCAATTATCAGATGGCAGAGATTTAAGGTGATTGGTAGAAAGATTAAAGGGAATAGCAGGAAAATGTTCTTTACTCATGGGGTAGTGAGTATCTGGAATTTGCTGCCCAGCTTGAAGATTCAGCAGGAGACCATCAATTTATTCTAAAAGCTAACTGAATCTGCACCTTCTGAAGAGCTGTGATCTGCGAGACTATGGTCTAGGTGCTGGATAAGGGGATTAGGGTGAGCAGCTAATTTATTCAGATGGTGCAGGCATGATGGGCTGAATGGCCTCGTTCTGTGCCGTAACTTTTCTACAGCTCTATGGTTCTAAAATGGCAGATCATATCCTCAATGCTATTTTCCTGCACCGTCTCCAATTGCATTATATTGATGCATTCGTCTCGAGAAGCCTATTGACTTCTGCCTTGAACCTGCTCAACAGTTGAGCTTTCACAGCCTTCTGGGGCAGGGTACTCCAAAGATTTACTGCCCTCTGAGTAAAGAAGTTCCTTCTCATCACTTCTCAAGTGACTGTAAAATTATGCCCCTTGACTGGGGAGTCACCAATCTCAGATTACTGCCAGAATTGGATGAAAAGTTTGATCTTAACACTGACAACATTTCTCTCCATCTCATATGATTCTGACAAAAGCTGCGGTGAATTTCTCTCTCTCGGCAGCAGTGAGTTGCCAGTGAAAGGGATTATTGCTTGTTAAATGCTTTCTTAATGACCTTGCTCACATGGTTAATTTTCAGCTTCCTGCCTTTCCAAACTCCCCAAGCAAGTTAAACTTGATATGTGGTTCCAGCATGGTGGCTCAGTGGTTAGCACTGCTGCCTCACAGTGCCAGCAACCCAGGTTTGATTCAAGCCTTGGGGGACTGTCTGATTGGAGTTTGCACATTCTTCCCGTGTCTGTGTGGGTTTCCTCTGAGCGCTCCAGTTTCCTCCCACAGTCCAAAGATGCGCAGGTTAGGTGGATTGGCTGTGGGAAATTGCCTCTAGGTGGATTAGCCATGGGAAATACAAGGTTATAAGGATGGGGTTAGGATGCTATTTGGAAGGTTGGTGTGGACATGATGGGCTGAATGGCCTGCTCCCACACTGTAAAGATTCTATGCTATAACCAGGTACCTGGCAAGTTCTGCTCACCACTTGCTCCAAAGGACCTCCATGTTGGATATTGGGCACCAATAACTCAGAGCATGCTCCATGGGCACTGGAAACATGTATGCCTTGCCCATGAGTAATGGCAGCTGACATTGCCAGCCTATAATAACCCTTATGGCACATCTTCAGTCCACTTGCAAGATAATTCTGCATGTTGTTGCTGCACCTCATTATAATGTGGCAACAAGGACAATGAGCACTCAGGAACACACACTCAGCTCAGGATCAGGCTGTATCTCCCAACTCTTCACTCACTCTCACAGCGCTAACTCGCTCTGAGACTACCTGGACACTTACAGCATCCTGTCCTTGCGTTTCCTTGCACTTAGCCCCCTCAGCCAGAGATACCAGGATCATATTACCTCTGTCTTGCCTTGCTGTTTAGACACAAAGGAAGGAACCTGGTCATGATTGCCAGCAGGCCTCAGTCACGCCAAGGGGTAGTGGCCCTTAGTTAGGGGGACCTGGCATAGTTAGCCAAGGGCAGTTTCTGATACCAGTCCACGGCCTTGGAAACATTTGGTCATTCAGTCAGGATGCTCTCCGCGTAAGTGGTGAGGAGCTGAATGTCAGACAGCCTACTACCTGAGTCTTCCTGGATTCAACCCAGCGATGTGAAGGAATGCCAACATAACTCCAAGGCTCTTTGCTGTAACTGCTTAGAGGGGACCTTCCAGTTGATAGTGTCCCTATGCGTCTGGTGCTTTTGTCCCCTTAGGCATTAGAGCACTGTTGGGAAGTCTTATCAAAGGATGTTTGATGAGTTGCTGTAGTGAATCTTGTAGATGGTACACACTGCTGCCACTCTGTGTGTTGGTGGTGATGGAGCTGATTGGTTAGAGTACAAAACCTCAAGTTTAGTGGACTACTCTATTCTGGATGGTGTCGAGCCTCTGGAGTGTTGTTAGAGCTGCACTAATCCAGGCAAGTACTCCATCAAAATCATGACTTATGTCTTATAGCTGGTCAACAAGCCTAGAGGAGTCAGGAAATGGGATACTCACTGCAGTATTTCAAGCCTCTGATCTGTTGAGTTCCCAAGTGGAAAATGAGGTGCTGTTCTTCCAGTTTGCAATGAGCTTCACTGGAACACTGCAGCAAATCTGAGACAGAGATGTTGGCCAGGGAACAAGGTGGCATGTTGAACTGGCAATCAACTGGAAGCTCAGGGTCTTTTTTGCGGACAGAATGTAGGTGTTCTGTGAAGTGGTCACGCAGTCTACTCTTTGTTTCCCCAGTGTAGAGGAGACCACATTGTGTGCAATGAATACAGTAGACTAGATTGTGTGACCTGCTACTCCTGGAAAGAGAGAGAGATGGGTATTAGAGGAGATGGAAGTGGGTGGCACAGCTGTTACCTATGATGCAGATGGAGAGGCGTCTGTGCTGACGGCATGCAAAGTTAGTGTTATCAGGAGTTATAGGTCAGAGATTAAAATACTGCCATTAATATCTTATTTCCTGGCTCCCCAAAGTTTGTTGACCAGCTATAAGAAACAACTCATGGCTGTGATGGAATACTTGCCTGAATGAGTGCAGCTCCAACAACACCATCTCAACACCATCCAGAATAGTCTACTAAATTTTAGGTTTGGTACTCTAACCACTCAGCCCCTTCACCATCAATGCAGAGTGGCAGCAGTGTGTACCATCTACAAGATGCACTGTAGCAACTCATCAAACATCCTTTGATAAGACCTCCCAACAGTGTGAGCTCTAACACCTAAGGGGACAGGAGCACCAGACACATGGGGACACTACCAAGTGCAAGTTCCCCTCTAAGCAGTTACAGCAAAGTGCCTTGGAAATATATTGCCATTCCTTAATGCCACTGGGTTGAAATCCAGGAATTTCCTCCCTATTAGCGCTGACGGTATCCCTGTTTCACACGTAATGCAACAGTTCAGGTTCATGAAAGCAGCCCACCACCACCTTCTCAAGGACAGTTGGGGATGGGATTCAAATGCTGGCCTTGCCAATGGTGCCCACATCCCATTAACGAAAAATAATTTTGGGGATTCTTTCACAGGATTCATTTTCCCAGAGTGAAGTCGCTGGCCTGCACTGCAGGATCCTGCAATGTCTGAAGGTGCGTTGTGTTCAAGGGGAACTAAACCCTTCTCCCTGGGCTCACATTTTCCTCACTTCCCTTGCAGCAACCATCTTCATCACTTTGATTGCAGCTTTTATGACTTCTCCATTAGCTGACCAGCCTTGTGTTTCTGTGTTGTATGTCAAGGATGAGGAGTTGGAATGTGGTACTCGTTTCAGCTTATCCAGAGGAATCATAAATCAAACTTGTACAAAGAGCAATCTGCCTTACATGCTTTTAAGAAAAGGAAGGGTCACTGGCCGGCTCTTTAATTGAAAGTGTACTGGTTAAAATATGACTCCCCTCTGGGTAAGCTTCACTGCTTTCTCTCTAATTTCCTGTTTACATTGTGGGTCAAGGGTTGGAACAGACGGCCTAAGTCAACCTCCCATTTTCAATGATTAACACACAGTCCTGCCACTCGTTGAGTCTTTATCTGTTTCACAGTGGAACTGAGCATGATTTAGTTCAGAGCAAACAATGGCCGAGCTTAATATGCTACTTTTGGAATGCTGCATCCATTGGGTTATCACGGTTTACATCCACTTAAATCTTCCAGCCTTAACAGGGTATTAAGAGCCTTCAAAATGAGGTCACAAGCCTTAACATCCCGGTTAACATCAACTGCATTTGCCTGTTTCTTCCAGTGGGGAAAGGACTGAGGCCCAATAAGAGGTCTCAGCGATTGTGAAAGGGTTTGCTGAACATAAAAATCTTTCCATTTTCATCGCATCTGCTGTGAGGCTGTCTTATGTTACAACACTTCCTATTGCTTCAGTGTAACACTTCCCCATTTCCCACACTTGACGAGCTTGTCCAGCTTCCCCTTAAATCAATCAATGCTGTGTGTCTTTAACTTGTGGTCACAAATTCTATTTTCCCACCACTCTCTGGTTCTAGACATTTCTCAGACCTTACTGTTGAATTTATTAGTCACTGTTTTATGTTTATTGCCTCAGGTTGTGGTCTCACCCACAAGTGGGAACATCTTCTATCTGCCTCCCTAGTTGAACGTTTCATAACCTTATCGGGTCACCCCCTCAGTCTCGTCTGCTCCAGCTCATTCAATCAATGCTGATTAACACATCAGAAATGAGTTTTAATATTACTCAAATATCGAACGAGCATTGAGTGAAAGAATCCATTGCAATCTTGACTGTAATTAAATAATTATCTGTAATTAAATCATTGCTTGTAATTAAGCTATGGAAGTTTAGGAGAGGATTTAACAGAACTGTTCAAAATGATCGAGAGTTTTGACAGAGTAGAGCAGGAGAAACTGTTTCCTCTTGTAGGTCACACTTCAAAGGTAACTGGTAAAATCATAATGATAGGACAGCAAGAGAAATATTTTTATGCAGCAGAGTTACTTAATTTGGGAAACACTGCCTCTAGTAGAAGCCTGTCATAGATTCCCTACAGTGCAGAAACAGGCCCTTCAGCCCAAAAAGTCCACACAGCATCCCACCCAGACCCATCCCCCTATAACCCACCTAATCTACACCTCCCTGAACACTACAGGTAATTTAGCACGGCCAATCCACCTAACCTACACATCTTTGGACTGTGGGAGGAAACCAGAGCACCTAGAAGGAACCCATGCAGACACGGGGAGAATACGCAAACTCCACACAGTCACCTGAGGGTGGAATTGAACCCAGGTCCCTGGCACTGTGAGGCAGCAGTGCCAACCACTGAGCCACTGTGCCGCCTATTCTGCAGCATCGTTCAAGAAGAAGTTGTATAAGTACTTCAAAAGGAAAGAATTTCTTTTATTATTTCATGAGGACATTGCTGGCAGAGCCATCATTTATTGTCCATTCCTCACTGCCCTTGTATGACTGGACGTTACAGAGGACAGTTAAGGGTTAACAACATTACTGTGAGTCGAGAGACACATGTCGGCCAGAACCAGTACAGAAGTCACATTGTCTTCCCTCAAGGATATTGGTGAACTGGACGGGTTTTTAGGACAATTGATAATAGTTTCAATTCCAGATTTATTAATTGAGTTTAAATTCCAGCGGCTGTTGTTGTAGGATTTGAACCCATGACCCCAAAGTAAAAGCCTAGACTCACTAATCCAGTAAACGTGATTGAAATAACTCCAGTATCCCATGATCAAGTCACCCTTTATTTACGTGCAGAGTACTTGAAACTGGTCCAGCTTCCTCAGAGACAGGTCACAGAGTGAACAGAACCTCTGACACTCCTGTTTATATCTATCAGCCAGGGCTCCCTGATTGCACTGGATTAACGGCCCCAGTCAGGGAACTCATATTCTATGAGGTCCACTGTCTGACCTTGAAACAATCATTACAATGACCACCACACCCATTCAGAGGGAGCAGGAGCAAGGGAGTGGGCTAATGGAGAGCTCTTCTAACACCGATGAGTTGAATGGTCTCCATCAATTCCAGCCAGATTCACTGATTCTAAGCCATTTGTAAAGAGCCAGTTACAAGTTCTAACTGTGTTGCCCGCCAATTAAGTCAGGAATTAATTTACAATCTCTGTCAGCGATATCTTAACAAAATAATAAACATTTATGCAACTCACAATCGTCGTGTTATTTCAATAATTAAATCATAAATTCCTTCATGAAGAGATCATTTACCTATCTTGATTTGTATTGTCTGTAGTTCAGTCATAAATCTATTAAGGATCCATTTTATAATCATTGTGTACATAATCCATAATTAAACTGTATAGTAACATAGGAACGTGGGAACACAGGAACAGAAATAGAACATCCAGCTCTTAAAAGTTGTTCCACTGTACAATCAGACCATGCCTTATCTGTGACCTAACTCCAAGTACCTGTCTTTGGCCCATATCCCTTAATTTCTTTTCTTAACAAAAATGTATCTAGCTGAGATTTTAAAATTGACAACTGATCTAGTATCAACTGCCATTTGTGGAAGAGAGTTCCAAATCTCTGCCACCTTTTGTGTGTAGAAATGCTTCCTAATATCACTCCTTTATGGTTAATACATCTGTTTATAAAGAAATGGATTAGAATATATGCACTGCATAAACATAAATCATAAATTTGTTCAAGAAGGATCTGTTCAGCTGACTGAACAGAAAAAGCGAGCCTGATATTGCAGCCCAGCAGCAAGGGAGTGCAGGACTGTCTGGGTGCTGGATTTCAGATGGGATATTAAGCTGAGGTCCCATCTGTGTAGATGTAAAAGATCCCATGGCATTATTTCCAAGAAGAGCAGGGCAGTTCTTCCTGGTGTGTTGGCTGATATTTATCTGCACAACACACCTCCTTCACTGAGGAAAGGGCTTTGGAAATATCAGCTCATGCTGCATCCCCATGGCAATGCCCTGAACAATCAGATAAAAACAGAAAGTGTAGGAGAAACGCAGTGGGTCTGGCAGCATCTGTGCACAGAAAACAGTGTTAACATTTCTCACGTCCAGTGACCCTACCTTAGGAAGGATAGAATGGCCTTGGAGGGTGTACAACAAAGATTTACGAAAATGATATGTGGACCTCAGGGGTTAAGTTATGAGGAGGCATTATAAAAGTTAGGCCTGAATTTAGAAGGTAACGGGGTGATCCAATCAAAATCTTTAAGATATTAACAGGAAAAGACAGGGTAGATAAACGTAAACTATTTCCAGTGGTTGGAGATTCTAAAACTAGTGGGCATTGTCTGAGAATTAGGGTCAGACCATTTTGAAGAGACGTTAGGAAGCACTTCTGGACACAAAGGGTAGAAGAGGTTCAGAACTCTCTTTCCACAAATGGCAGTGAATGGAGGATCAGTTGTTAGTTTTAAATCTGAGATAGATCAAATTTTGTTAAGAAAAGATTTTAAGGGATATGGGCCAAAGGCAAGTATATGGAGTTAGACCATAAATCAGCCATGATCTTATTGAATGGCATAACAGACTCAAGGGGCTGAATGGCCTACTCCTAGTCCAATGTTCCTATGTTCAGTACTGATTTGCCTGGTTTTAGTTGAGTCAGTTTACATTTCCCACTGCATCTCCATGCCAACCACCATCCAATTAATCAGCACTCTTTAATTGTAAGATTGTTTCCTGTCCAAGCTGGTTTGTGTGTATTAAAGTCCTAATGAATACAAGAAACAACTCTTTGAATTAATCATCTCTTTTTGCAAGTTCTTTTAAGTTTAATGAACATCACAAGAACATATTATCCAGTCATTCACACTTTGCTGCTTGTGTGAGCTTGCTGTGTGCTAATTGTCCGCTCTGCTTCTGGCATTAGAACAGTGACTAATTCAGCAATAAGCCTCTGCCATGCTTTGAGATAGTGAGTGGTCACAAAACGTGCTATAAATATGAGGTTATTCACTGTGGAAGCAAAAACAAGAAGGCAGATAACTACCTGAATGGCTGTAAATTGGGAGAGGGGAGTGTGCAGCGGGACCTGCGTGTCCTTGTGCACCAGTCGCCAAAGATAAGCATGCAGGTGCAGCAGGCGGTAAAGAAGGCAAATGGTATGTTGGTCTTCATTGTGAGAGGTTTTGAGTACAGGAGCAGGGATATGTTTTTGCAGTTATACAAGACCTTGGTGAGGCTGCATCTAAAATGTGGTGCGCAGTTTTGGTCTCCTTTTCTGAGGAAGGGTCCTCTTGCTTTCGAGGGAGTGCAGCGAAGGTTTACAAGGCTGATTCCGGGGATGGTGGGTCTGATATATGAGAAGAGATTGACTATGTTGGGATTGTTTTCGCTGGAGTTCAGACGAATGAGGGGAGGAAACTCATAGAGACTTATAAAATTCTAACAGGACTGGATAGGGTAGATGCAGGGAGGATGTTCCTGATGGTGGGTGTGTCCAGAACCAGGGGTCATTGTATGAGGATTCGGGGTAGACTATTTAGGACGGAGTTGAGGCGACATTTCTTCACCCAAAGAACTGGTGAGCCTATGGAATTCATTATCACAGGAAGGAGTTGATGCCAAAACATTGAATGTGTTCAAGAGGCGACTAGATATAGCACTTGGGGCAAATGAGATCAAAGGTTATGGGGAGAAAGCAGGATTAGGCTATTCAGTTGGAAGATCAGCCATGATCGTGATGAATGGCAGAGCAGGTTTGAAGGACCAAATGGTCTCTTCCTGCTCCCATCTTCTATGTTCCTATGTTTCGAAATGGAGTTCTTTCTCTCTGTGGTATCTCTGTGAGGGGTTTCAGGGTAAATTCAAAGATTTTCCAGTTTATGCTACACACCCCCAGCATAGTTTCTAAATTTTTTTAAAAATTGCTCATGGGATATGGGTGTTGTGGGCCAAGCCAGAATTTGTCACCCCTCTGTAAGAGTCAACTGCATGGCAATGGGTCTGGAGTCACATGTAGGCCAGACTGGGTAAGAATGGCAGATTTCCTTCCCAAAAGAGCATCAGTGGTTTTTTTTTTAATAACAATTGACATTGGTTTCATAATTGTTGATAGGGTATGCTTTTAATTCTAGATTTTACTGAATTCAAATTTCACAATCTGCCATGGTGAAATTTGATTCAGTGTTCCCAAAACATTAACCTGAGTCACTGGATTACGAACTCATTAATTTCATCACTATAGATATTTTCCAATCAATTGTTCAGAGATGTTATTGCACACCTCTGGAGCAGCTTGGACTTGAACCCAGGCCTCCCAGCCCAGGGATAGGGACACTACACTGAGCCACAAGAGGGGACAAATGTCATCACTGTAGATATTTTCCAATCAACCTGTTCAGAGATGTTGTTACAAACTTCTGGAGCAGGTTGGACGTGAACCCAGGGCTCCTAATCCAGAGGTAGGTCACTGCCACTGCACCACGAGCCCCAATTTCATCACAATATCAGCTTAACCGGTTCCACAAGGCCAAATAATTCACCCCATAAAGATTCCAAGGTGTGTAGTGGAAATGGGAATGGGGTAGCTTAGGTTCGGAGCAAATTACTGAATTGGAGCTGCTAGTCAGATTCTGACATCTAATCATACTTCTGTTGCAACACACTGCTACAGGAGAGCTGATTTGTAAAATGTACTCTCAGCTCATCTCAACAGAGATTAGAACTTTATTTCATTGTTCTAATGGGTACTGGGATTTAGTTCGTACTGAACTTGTGTAATGGACATTTGTAGAGGAGTATTGGCTCATTTAGACAGCGTGGTTCAGCTAGAAACAGTGGTCATGTGAAGTCAGATGGCAGCATTATGATAGCTGACCGATTACAGCAAACTCTAACACGTCTACCACTTCATTCCCCGCTGGCGGCTGTACTGTCAGCTGGATGGGTTCGAAGCTCCAGAATTCCCCACCAAAACTCTTACCTCACTTCCCCATTAACAACGTCTACTTAAACCATGTCTCTTTGGCGAAAGCATTTGGTCACATGTCTTGATGTCTCCTTCTTTGTGTCGGCCTTTATCTGGTGGCATACTGGTAAAGAGACTTGGGATGTTACTGGCGCTACACAAACGTAAGTTACTGTTGCACGACTTCACCACACCGAGCATCAACCAGCGATTCTGTGCCCCACCAACAGATGGCGACGTAACACTTGAGACTGTATTAATTCCCTGAATCATCAAATCGAATGGTTCCAGCACAGGAATGGAGGAAAATACCCTCCACTTGAATTGATTGCGAATAAAAAAATTCTCTTTTTTTCAATGCCATTGTAAGAAAATATTCATTTAATGTGTGTGTTGTTTGGACATAATAGTCTGCTTTACAGGAGAGGTGATTGTGCAATGCTGGACCATTTGAGCCACACAAGTGGTAAGTAATGACCATTTCTGAAAAGAGAGAATGTAACCTTTGCCCCTTGATATTCAATGACATTACCATCACTGAATCCCCACTGTCAACACCCTCAGAAACTCAACTGGGCTCACGTATAAATACAGTGGCTACAACAGCAGGTCAGAGGCTAGGAATACTGCAGTCTGTTCACCATCTACAAGGCACAAGTCAGGAGTGTGATGGAATACCCCTTACTTGCCTGGATGAGTGCAGCCCCAACAACACTCAAGAAGCTTGACATCACTCAGGTCAAGGCAGCCCGCTTGATTGGCACCACATTCACAAACATCCACTCCCTCTACCACTGCATCTCTATCTACAAGATGCACTGCAGAAATTCGCCAAAGATCCTCAGATAGCATCTTCAAAACCAACAAACACTTGCATCTGGAAGGACAAGGGCAGACAATATTTGGGAACACCACCTGTAAGTTCCCCTCCAAGCCACTCAGCGTCCTGACTTGGAAATATATTGCTGTTCCTTAATTATCTCTGGGTCAAAATCTTGGAATTTCTTCCCCAATAGCTCTGCTTGTCCATCTACATCAAATGTACTCCAGCAATTCAAGAAAGCAGTTCACCACCATCTTCTCATGTTAACTAGGGATGGGCAATTAATGCTGCCCCATCTAGGGAAGTGAACCTCCGATGAGAGAATTAACACAAAACACAAATACTTAAAAGCACACAGGGGCTACAACATTCACAAAATGCATATTCTTTTTGAGAGATGGGGCAATTTGGAGAGAGCGCAGAAAGTACAAGCCATCTCCTCTCTCTTAAGATTCACAAATCATAGCAGCTGGGTTTAAGGGATTAAATTATGATGACAGGTTTTATAATCTGTTTTCTCTCACATTTATAAAATTGACAATTTAATCAAGGCATTTAAAATTAAAATAGGACCCAATAGGGTAGGTTGAGAGTAGCTAATTCTTCTGGGTGGAATGCAGAATCAGAGGGTATAATCCTATAATTGGTGCTAGCAAATTTAGGACAGAATTCAGAAAACATTTGTTCCACAAAAGTGCAATGGAAATCTTCAAAAATCTCTCCCAAAAGGCTGCAGATGAATGAATGAATGAATGAAATGACATGCATTAATATAGCAATACTCACAATGTCAGGACATGTCAAAGTGCTTTCTAATCAGTAAGGTGTTATTCTGAAATGCAGTCACTCTGGTAAAGTAGGAACAACAGCATCTCATTTGTGCACAGCAAGCTCTCACAAACAACAATGTGATAATGACCAGAAATTCTTTTTCAGCAATATCAATGAAGTGTTGTGCCCTCACAAGTTTGTCTGAAAGATTGCTGTTCAGCTTCTGTTCTACAAAGTACAGATGCAGAAAATGGACAGCTTTCTATTTGAACTTGCAACTTCACAGAATAGCAAATCACAGAAATGTTACGATACAGAAGTTGGTCGTTCGGCACATCATACTTGTCCTGATTCTACAAATGTGCATCATTATCTAATGCCAATCTCCTGTTTCTCCCTCATATCCTTGCACATTATATCTGTCCAAATAATCCTCCAATGCCCTCTTGAAAGTCTCCATTGAACCTGCCTACTACACCTCCAGGCACTACATTCCATACCCTAATTACTATGAGAAATAATTTCTCACATCACATTTACTCTTTTGCAACTCACTTTAAATCTATGCTCTCTCATTTTTGTTTCTTTTACAAGTGGGAACATTTTCTCCTTATCAGCTCCATCCAGCCCATTCATGATTTTGAAAACCTCTATTTAATCTCCTTTCATCCTTCTTCTCTCCAGGGACAACAATCCCAACTTCTTTAATCTATCCTAATCACTGAAGTTCCTCAGCCCTGGAACCATTCTTGTAAATTGCCTCCACATTCTCTCCAATGTATTCACATAATTCCTGTAATGTAGCACTCAGAATTGTACACACTACACCAACTCAGGTCTAACAAGCATCTTATACAAGTTCAACCTTACCTCCTTTTGCACCCTATGCCCCTATTAAAAAAGTTGAGGACACTGCGTGGTTTATTAACTGCTGTCTTCACCTGTCCTGCAACCTTCAAATGATCTGTGCACATATACACCCAGATCACTCTGCTCCTGCACCCCCTTTGGAATTGTACCCCTTATTTTATATTGTCTTTCAATATTGTCCCTACCAAAATGCATCACTTTACACTTCTCTTCAATGAATGTCAGCTACCACTTATCCATCCACTCCACCAACTTGTCAATGACCTTTTAGAATTCTATACCATCCCCACAATTTACAATTCTTCCAATCTGCACACCAAGATTTAGATCATCACTATATATATATATCACATATTATTTTGCTTATATATGTAAAGCAAGGGTCTCAATCTCAATCCCTGGGGAACTCCATTACAAACCTTCCTCCAGCCTAAAAAGACCCATTGATTACCCCTGTTACAGGAAGGATATTATTAAACTGGAGTGGGTTCTGAAAAGATGTACTAGGGTGTTGCCAGGAATGGAGGGTTTGAAATGTAAAAATAGACTGGGTAGGCTGAGTCTTTTTTCACTGGAGCGTAGGAGGTTTATCAAATCATGAGGGGCATAGATAAGGTGAATGACAAGGGTCTTTGCCCTAGGGTGGGTAAGTTCAAAACTAGGCATTTTTTTATGGTGAGACGACAGAGATTTAAAAAGGACACGAGAGGCAATGTTTTTACATGGAGAGGGGTTCGTGTGTGGAATGAACTGCCAGAGGAAGTGGTAGATAGTACATGCAGGTACAGTTACAAGGTTTAAAATACATTTTGATAAATTCATGAGTAGATTTGGAGGGATATGGATCAAACGCAGGCAAGTGGCACTAGTTTAGTTTAGGAACATGGATGGCATGGACTGGTTGGACCAAAGGGTTAGTTTCCATGCTGTATGCCTCTATGACTCAATGATGATCATACTGTTTCCCAACATTCAGCCAATTTTTTTCCATGTTTCTCCTGAGCCTTTTCTTCCGTGGTCTATAAGTTATAGTTCAAGTCTGTTACGTGGCATTGTTTCAAAAGCCTTCTGGAAATCCATGTAAATCTCATCAACAGTGTTATCCTCTTCAGCCTTTCTGTTACCTATTCAAAAACCTCCAGCAAGTTAGTCAAGCATGATTCCCCTTTCATAACTTCATGCTGACTTTACCTGATCTTTTCTGATGAAGGGTCTAGGCCCGAAACATCAAGCTTTCCTGCTCCTATGATGCTGCTTGGCCTGCTGTGTTCATCCAGCTCTACACCTTGTTATCTCGGATTCTCCAGCATCTGCAGTACCTTTTATACCTGATCAACCCACCTTTTATCATGTGGCTACTCATTTTATCCCAAGTATTTATTTCTAGAAGCTTCCTACATCTGAGGTTAAATTGACTGGTTTGTAATGACTGGCCTTATCTTTAGAACCTTTCTTGAACAAGGCTGTAATGTCTGTAATGCTGGAGTATCACCGTAGATTTATGACAAATTATTCTTCATGAAGGAGAGACAACTCTTTAACAGCAGTTTACTTGTCTTCCTTGTGTACAATGTCCATGTGCTTCAGGGTCAGTGAGGTGAGTGCTGTTGACTGCAGCCTCATCGTCAACAGTTGGAAGGTCACAGCTTATAACCTGAGTGCATGGCCAAATCATTTTTGTATCAAATGTGAAAGTTTAAATGCAAGCTTCTGATCCCATTGTTGCTCTATGAATCTTAGAGATGATCCTAAAACCCTAAAGATGTGAAAATTGAAAGGAAAAAGACAAGTCACCAATTTGTTGCAGCATAAAGGAAGACCCATTTGGCCCTTCATGTCCATGCTGGCTCTCAGCAAGAGTATCTCAACCAGTCCTATTCCCCCACCATTTCCTCACAGCTCGGAAAAATCTTTCCATTCCGGTGCTTATCTAATTCCCCTTTGAAAGTTACAATTGAACCTGCCTCCATCACACACTCAGATTCCAAATCCACATTCCAGATCCTAACCGCTTGCTGAGTGGAAAATCTTTTCTTAAGTCACCTCTTGTTCTTTTCCCAACAAGTTGAAACCTTTTAGTAATGGGAACAGTTTCTCCCCATCTAATCTGTCCCGACTCATAGTGATTTTGAAAATTGACTGCAATTACCTATTAAACAATGGTCCTTACCTTGTTTATTCAAAATAATCCAAAAAGTGAATTCGTTCAACAAACTGAGAATCTAACTATTAGCAGTTCATCACTTTCATTCTTTACATCCCATGAATGACAGAAATAGGTCAAAAGTGATGGGCATTGTGACATGATCAATCCCACAAGTAGTCCTGCTGCCAGATCTTACATTTTGTCTCTAAATCACTCGTCATATTCCATGAAATAATGTCATGAAAGCTACAAAAACAGGAAATGGCTTATCAATCAACTTGCTCAATTTATTAGTGATTCAGAGCTTCCAAATTCCAAGCTTTTTACTATTGGGAATCCAAACTGTTGAGTGAAATATAGAGTTGCTCAGTGAAGCTGGTATGTTTGGACTGGACACTGACAAAACTTTGAGCACAGCCTTTCATGTCAGACACTAAACGGAAGCTCCGCCTGCCATATTGGATGGGTGTAAGAGGTTCCAAATCATTATTTTGAAGAAGAGCTGGTGATTATCCAAGGGCCCTGGCCAATACACACAATTGGCATCGGAAAAAAAACAGATCATTTGGTCATTGCCACCTTACAGTTTGCCGGATCTTGCTGTTTGCAAATTGGTAACTGTGTCTCCTCCCTTTATAGAAGTGGCCACAATTCAAAAAATTCTTCCTTGGCTCTAAAGCACTTTGGGATGCCCTGAGGTTCATGAATGGTGTGATATCAATGTACGTTTTTCCTTCCAACTGATTTAAAGTTTAAGACCAAAATGCAGCAAGGACCATGACAGCCTTTGATAAGATCCTATACATTATTAATCAATCTACTCTGATATGTTACATCTGGGAAAGGTGGGATTGAACTGGAATCTTCTGGCTCAAGATTAGGGACGCTACAACTGCTTCACAAGAGCCCTTTTGATGTGATTCTATAGTATACTACTAAAAATAATCTGTCGACCAGTTACAAAAGATGACAAAATCAAGCTCTAATCCAATAATATTGCTGCCAACGGATGCACATTGATGTCATTGCAAGGAAGACCGAATAGGTAAAGCTAAATAAAAACCAAAAGAACTGCGGATGCTGTAAATCAGGAACAAAATCAAAGTTGCTGGAAAAGCTCAGCAGGTCTGGCAGCGTCTGTGGAGGAGAAAACAGAGTTAACGTGTCGGGTCCGGTGACCCTTCCTCAGAACAGTTCTGAGGACCCGAAACGTTAACTCTGTTTTCTCGTCCACAGATGCTGCCAGA
>JAHRHZ010000020.1:11846338-11883649 GCA_024137785.1 Ginglymostoma cirratum
GGACCCGAAACGTTAACTCTGTTTTCTCGTCCACAGATGCTGCCAGACCTGCTGAGCTTTTCCAGCAACTTTGTTTTTGTTCCGAATAGGTAATGCCACTGACTCCATGCATGTCATGTGAGACAATGCCATCAACATTTTTGCTTTGGAAACAACTGCTCCAAGTGCAGCAGAGAGAAAGTTTGCACTGTCCCTTTAACACCAGTTGTCCGTCACATCATTGGTTGTTAAAGGTGAAATCTGCACATTGGCAGAAACAAAGAAACAGGACTCTGTTGAAATTTCATTGTTAACCTTAAAGTGGTGGAAGGAACAGGAACAGAGTCCTGTGCTAATGATAACTCACTACATTAAAACATTTGCCGATCCTCAATTCAGAATTAAATAATAATTTGAAATGTGTTATCCTGGGGCTGCATGCCTGATGTGGAATGTACATTACAATTTTTAACATTTACAATACAAATGAGAGTCGAGTATGACGTATGGAAACAAGTTAAATTTTGCTGTGAATTTTGTCATTTTCAACTGGCAATGGCTTGTAATGTACTTTTACAAATGTTATGATAAAATATATATTTTAGGAAAAAAGTTGGATAGTACCAAATGCAAAAGATTGTCATTGGATAGAACATCAAAGATGAAAAGGTCCTGACAGGGTAAGAATCAAATTGGGTTAATGCTAATCTATTTAAAGCAATCCATTAGGTAACATATAATGAACTAAATTATGTGCATTTTTAACAGTTTCCTCAATAAATTAAAGCCATTCTGACTGAGAGCCATTAATTATAGGGAGAATTAGAGTAGGTACAGAATGCAGAATCTGAAAGCATTTGAAAAGACAACGCACTGTATCATTCACCTTTTAGAACTGCTATGGTTCTATGGGCTAGATTCTTTTTAATTTCCCAACACCCACTCACTTGTTTGGTCTAGACATTAGAGAGGGCAGCAGTAATAATTCCCCAGTTTCTGAGATGCAGTGCTATAAATAGATGGTGAGTGTCTTGCTCTACAGCACAGACCAATGGATTTGCAAGCCCCTAAGGAAATTGCCTCAATTTTTAAAAAATTTGTTCATGGCAATGTGGGTGTCACTGGTTAGGTCAGTATTTATCCTGATTACATGGGGGACATTTAAAAGTTGACCAAATTTCTGTGTGTCTGGAGTCACATATAGTCCAGTCCAGTTAAGGGTGATATATTTCCGTCCCTAAAGGACATTGGGTCTTTGTGAGAATCGGCATTGGGCTAGCTTTTCATTCTGGATAACTTATCATAGAATCCTTACAGTGTGGAAACAGGCCCTTTGGCCCAACAGGTTCACACCGACCCTCAGAACATCCCACCCAGATCCATTCCTCTAATCTACACACCCCTGAACACTATGGGCAATCTAGTATAGCCAATCCACCTAGCCTGCACATCTTTGGACTGTGGGAGGAAACCGGAGCACCCAGAGGAAACCCACATAGTCACGGGGAGAATGTGCAAACTCCACACAGACAGTCGCCCAAGGCTGGAATCAAACCTGGGTTCCTGGCGCTGTGAGGCAGCAGTGCTAACCACTGAGTCACACAATTTGCTGAATTCAAATTTCACCATCTGCCATGGTGGGGTTTGAAACGGCATCCCTGATCATTAACCTGGGACTAGTCCCATGACTTTAACACCACATCACCAGCTTCCTTAGACTCACAAGGTCATGATGTGTTAAAACTTGCTATCAATGACATACCTTCGTCCATTGCCAGGCATTACATGGAGATGATGGTTGTCTTATTTTTGAGGGACTGCCAGGTAAAACAAAGAATTCAACCTGGTATTGAGAGCAGGAGGAGCAGGGCAAAGTGGGCAGCTCTTTCAAAGAGCCAGTACAAAAATGACGAGATAATAGCCACCCCCTCTGCTGCATGGGTGCATGATTCTATTTAGAAATCTGCAATATGAGAACTGGTTTACCCAATCTATTCTCTCAGGGAATGCTGTCCAAAACAAACACACAGATACAAATAGATCACAATTCTGAGATAGATCATGGATAATTGCCCATCAGTTATAAGTCCACAAACTTATTTTCATTGTTTCACAGAATGTGAATGTTGTGGCTAGGCCAATATTTATTACCCATCCCCAGTTGTCCTTGAGAAGTGGATATGAGCTGCCTTCCTGAATGTTGCATTCCAAACTAATATCTGTCGAAAGAAAGAATTGTAACAGCTTTCATAGTATATGAATTGTCCAAAGCACTTTATAGTCAATTATTTTCAGGAGTAAAAAACGAACAAAAACAAAGTTGCTGGAAAAGCTCAGCAGGCCTGGCAGCATCTGTGAAGGAAAAAACTGAGTTAATGTTTCGGGTCCGGTGACCCTTCCTCGGGAGTAGTTGTTGTGAAGATGTAGGAATCATGATAACCGATGTGCACACAGAAAGACCCCATAATTTATTAATAATGTCATAACCTTTTTTTTGAAATGATGTTGTTTGAGAGGTAAATATTGGTTCAGAAAAACTGAGAACACCCCTGCTTTTCATTGACAAAATACCACAGGTTGTTTTACATTCACCTGAGAGCAGGCAATGACACATTAACACATGAATGACGTGCCCCACAACACTACTGCACCCCCACTGCACTGTACTGCATTGGGGTCACCAGCATAAATTTCTGATCTCAAGCCCCTGGAATGGGCCGTGTAGCCACAGTTCTGATTCAGAGGTGAGAGTCAGGCTACCAGACTGAGCTAAGAAGGTTATAGAGGAATGGCAAAGCTGCCTCTGATTTGCACTGTCATCAGATTTCCAGTATCCGCAATAGTGAAAATGAGCCATACAATGTGTCAATAGAAGTGAAGCTGGAAAAGCACAGTAGGTCAGACAGCATCCGAGGAGCAGGGAAGTCAAAGTTTTGGGCCTAAACCCTTCACCAAGACTGTGGAATTCACATCTATTGACTCTGGCTTCCAGCATCTGCTTACTGTCTCCAAGTCATTGAAAACCAACACTGCTCAGTCTCTTCTAAGGATGCCCACCTAAGAAGAGGTTTTCCTCCTCCGTCCGAAGACAGCTCAGTGAGTCTCTCTCCCACTGCAAACCCCCAGTTGTCTCCTCTGCTCTGAAGCTCTTCAACCATATTCTGAAGCAATCTTGCTACTACGGCCACATCTCCTTCCTCAGTGCCTGTTTATGCAGCTGGGTCATCCCTCATGGACTCCAAATAACTTTCAGACCTTCACAATTTGGACCCAACTGTGACCTAACTTGTCCATCTTCCTACTCACATATCCATTCTACTCTTCCCACTGGCCAATCACAATAACCCCCTACCTGCACCCACCTATCAGCACCTCACCTACCCTTGCCCCCAGCCCCACCCCCTCCCTCTATTTATTTCTGGGCTCCCCTTCCCACTCCACCCCCAGTCCTGACAAAGGATTTCGGCCCAAAACGTTGATTTTCCTGCTCCTCAGATGCTGCTTTACCTGCTGTGCTTTTCTAGCTCCACATTTTTTGACTCTGGCTTCCAGCATCTGCGGTCCTTACTGTCTCGAATCCACACAATGTGTGTTGTGTTGACAGCCAAGTTTTGTTTACAAAAATGTTCTCATAAAATATTTTGACACTAAAATGTTGCTTCAACCTGACCATGAACTGCTGTAGGATTTATATGAAGAAGACATATGTATAAATTCAAATCTTCCTCTCTGTTGCCAATCACTGCCTTCTTTTAAGATGAATATAATTTATTACTTCTGGGTCTTAATTTTAACAATCTGTATAAAACAAAACATAAGAAAGGCAATTGAACTGAAACTATATCAACATTCCTCCACTGCCACTGGATCAAAATCCTGGAACTTCCTCCCTACCAGTGGCAGGCAATGCGTGGCATAGTGGTTAGCACTGCTGCCTCACAGCGCCAGGGACCCAGGTTGGGGCAATTGTCAATGTGGAGTTTGCACATTCTCCCCATGTCGGCGTGGTTTTTCCTCACAATCCAAAGGTGGGTTGGTTATGGTAAATTGTAATGTCTAGGGATGTGCAGGCTAGGTGGATTAACCACAGGAGATACAGGGATGGGGTGGGTCTGGTTGGGATGCTCTTTGGAGGGTCCGTGTGGACTCTATAACAGCACTACATCGCAAGGACTGCGGTGGTTCAAGAAGACAGCTCACCCCAGTCTTCTCCAGTGCAATTATGGATGAGCAATAAATGTTGGCTTTGTCTAAATCAAAAACAAAGAACTGTGATTGCTGGAAAACCGAAACCAAGAAACACAAAGTGCTGGAGAAACTCAGCAGATCTGGCCAAATCTTTGGAGAGAGAGAAACAAATTTAACGTTTCGGGATCAGAAGAGTCACTGTTTCTCTCTCTGCAGATGTTGTCAGACCTGTTGACTTTCTCGAGCGCTGTATGTTTTTTGTTATAAAAATGCATATAATCTTTGAAGCACAAACTGATACATTGTAGTTAGGGAGGGGTTAAATTATGTAAAGCAACTGAGTATTCAATGGTCGCACTGCAACACTGTATATTTGTGCATTGCAGTTCTCGACTGTTACAGCTGGGAGTTTATCAATGTGCGGGTGGTTATCTTTATGAATAGCGCCTTTGCACATTCATATAGACTTGCGTCTGATGTGCGTGGCGAAACCGCATTCATTCACAAAATGCGACACTGCAGAGTGGGTTTATATATATATATCCTGACATTATCTGGCGGCGGCCTGAATGGCTCGTGTATATTTGATGTGACAACACTCCCTTCAGTCGTCAAAACAAGCCTTAAACAGAAAACAAATCCTTTCAAAAAAAAAAGCAAGGCTTTTATCCTTGAAATGACATTACTGCTGCATTTTAGTCCCAGTATTCTGAGCAGGGTAATGTGGGTCATTGTATCTGTGACAGCGATAAGGAATCACTGATGGATTTGGATGAATGACTGAATGGGACACACACATCCAGCAAACCAGCCAATGACAGGGAGGCAAGGCAGCCGAACACTCCATTCATAGCAAAGTGCGCAGTTACTATCAGTGAATGAGTTGAAACTTGCCCAGCAACCATTCAAGCTGGAGCTGTCGCTATCAGCTATCTTGTTTCTCTCTCTCTCCTCCACCCCAACTGCAGCCGGTGGACGCCAGAACTGTTTGCAGAAAAAATACTGATAGAAATGGGCGGAAAACAATGCTCTCTCACTCACCCATTCATGCTCACAGAGTCTGACTAACAAAAGGGAGCCAGGTGCTCAATGACAGCGAGCTGACGGCATTAAGAAAACACCACATTTCCTGCAATTACCCTCGCCAACCACTGTCTGCTCCCTGCAGGAGCGGTATCATTTTTTTTTAAAAAGGTGTCATTTATATTTCTTGAGAGTCTCCTCATCTTAAAATTTAATCAGTTCAATTTGACATTACATAATCATCCCCAGTGGACTACAGGCCACATTTAGGCCTTCCCACTTTGGCCCCAACTGCGATAATGTCTCTCCCTATTTATTTCAGAACCTCCATCTCCCTCCCCTATTTCTGAAGAAGGGTCTAGGCCCGAAACGCCAGCTTTCCTGCTCCTCTGATGGTCCTTGGCCTGCTGTGTTCATCCGGCTCTACACCTTGTTATCTGACATAATGTTTATTTCCCAATACAGCAGAAATGCCCCACTGTATTTGAATGCCATATTTACAATGTACATTTGCAGGATATTATGAATCAAATATCCTCCGCTGTTTACAGCCTGGGCAGTTTAAGTGGGTTCCGATCACAGGATCATAAGACCAAGGAACAAAAGTAAGCCATTTGGCCCATTGAATCTGTTCAATGATTTCATGGCTGATCTGATAATCCCCAACACCACTTTCTTGACTATCTCAATAGCCCTTGATCCACTTACAGAATAAAAATCTACCTCAGCCTTGAATGCATGTAGTGACCCAGCCCCAACCACCCGTTTACTACCATTTGAGGGAAGAGGTTCATAGAAACAAATAACACAGGAGCAGGGGAGGCCATTCAGCCCTTTGAACCTGTGCTGCCATTCAATATGATCGTGGCTGATCATCCTATCAGTCCCCTGTTACTACTTTCTCCCCATACCCTTTGATCTCCAAGAACTGTATCTAACACTTTCTTGACAACATTCAATGTTTTGGCCTCAACCACTTTCTGTGGCAGAGAATTCCACAGGTTCAGCACTCTCTGGGTGAAAAATACCTACGTATCTTGATTGTAAATGGCCTACCCTGTAACCTTAGACTGTGATCCTTGGTTCTGGACTCCCCGGTCATCAGGAACACCTTTCCTGCGTTACTTTGTCTAGTCCTGCTTTGAACTTTATAGGCTTCAATAAGTACCTGCCTCATTTTTCTAAACTCCAGTGAATATAGTCCTAACCAATGCTGTCTCTCTTCAAATGTTAGTCCTGCCATCCCAGGAATCAGTCCAGTAGGTCTTTGATGCACTCCGTCTATAGCCAGAACATTCTTCCTCACATAAGGAGGCCAAATCTGCACACAACTCTCCAGGTGTGGTCTCAACAAAGCAGTAAGACATTCCTGCTCCTGTACTTGAATCCTCTCGCAATGAATGCATAACTATTTGCCTTCTTCACTACCTGCATGCTTACTTTGAGTAATTCCACCTCATCTCAGTCTTAAATGTCTTTATTCTAAGATTACGTCCTCTGGTCCTAGACTCTCCCACAACCCCTGGTGTTCAAAAGGCCTGAAACTGTGGGGTGTTGGGTCTTTACAGATAACAAAAATATTGTCCGAAGGTGCGTTAGGGATGCATACAGACTCCTGAGTTTGCAAAACATCATGCTTACACCATAATACAGTGCTCCTTGGCTGTGGTCTGCAGTGACCTTTCTGAGGTATCAGGAAGATCAGTGTGATCCTCCCCTACAAAAAGACACAGGCTGATTAAGAGAGTTATCTCCATCGTAACAAGCATATCCAGTGTTATAGCCCTATGCACTGTTCCCAGCTTGCTACACTGGTTTTATTTATTAGTAGTCAATTTTAGAATTAGCTAAAGACTGTTTCCCATGACCCCCAGTATTTATGTTAATTTCTCCTACACATTCCAATACTGAACATCTTATTGCAACAATATTTCAAGAACTTGTTTATGTAGCTCCCTTTATGCAGAAGACACATCTCTCATGGGTATAAGGGTGAAGTTGCCATAATCTTACCAGACCATAGGGCTGTTCTCTCATGAGAGGGAAACAACTGCTGATGGTTGACCTGAGGGTCACCACACCTCAGATAATGGGAGAGGTTGACATATAACAAATTGAGTAGGATTGGACAAGTGCCACCAGTAAGGGTGATATTAGGAAGGTTAAAGTTTCTAATCAATCTATTTTGACACAACACACATTTAGAACTGATGGGTTTTGAATGGGGGCCACCTGACCCAGAGGTAAGAAGTGTATTTTATGGATGATCTTAAGAGAGAAATGCTCAAAAGGGAAACCAGTAAAATTTGGACATGAAAGAATGAAAATTCCAGTTTAAACCAGGGCTGTCAAGTTTCACTGATGGCGATAGAATTCCAAGGTTCATTTTCAAGGCAATGATCTGGCTCCCATGACAGCACTTCCATCCTAGAAGAGTTGCAGTGTTTCTCTGAAGCTCAATACAAAGCAAAGGGACGGCACCTTGGTCTCCACTGAGTCACTTTACAGCATTAAAGCTCGTCATTGCATGACCTCTGTCCTCCACTTTTCTTACGCCCCTTCTCCCCCATTACTCCCCAGTCCCCATCAGTATCTTGTTTCCAAAGGATTACTCTCAGTAATTCCAACGTATTTTTTGACTATTCACACCTGTCATTACCAAGCTAGGGAACTTGGGGAAATAAATAGTGGTGTCTTGAAAAGTGTTTATTTTACAGAAGAGGAGGTGCTGGAGGTCTTCAAACACATAAAGGTAAATAGATCCCTGGACCTGATCAAGTGTATCTCAGAGCTCTGTGGGAAGCTGGAGAAGAGGTTGCTGGGCCCCTTGCTGAGATATTTGTATCATTGACATCCACGGGTGAGGTGCTGGAAGAGTATTGCCATACAGAGACCTAGGCGTGCAGATACATGGCTCCCTGAAAGTAGAGTCGCAGGTAGACAAATGGTGAAGAAGGCATTTGGTACGTTTGCCTTCATTGGTCAGAACATTGAGTATAGGAGCTGGATTGTCATGTTGCAGCTGTACAGGTCATTGGTGAGGCCACTTTTAGAATATTGCATACAATTCTGATCACCCTTCTATAGGATGGATGTTGTTAAACTTGAGAGGTGCAGAAAATATTTACAATGATGTTGCCAGAAATCGAGGGTTGGAACTAAAGAGAGAGGCTGAATAGTCTGGAGCTTTATTCCCTGGAGCATTGGAGGCCGGGAGATGGCCTCATAGAGGTTTATAAAATCATGAGGGACATGGATAGGGTGAAAAGCCAAGGTTTTTTTCCTGGGGTGGGGGAGTCCAAAACTAGAGGACATAGGTTTAAGGTGAGAGGAGAAAGATCTAAAAAGGGCCTGAGGGGTAACCTATCATATGGAGCATGGTGCGTGTATGGAACGAGCTACCAGAGGAAGTGGTGAAAGCAGATACGATTTCAACATTTAAAAGGTATCTGGATGGGAATATAGGAAGGGTTTAGAGGGATATGGGCCAGATGCTGACAACTGGAACCGTGTCAGATTGAGATGTCTGGTTGACATTGATGAGTTGGGCCAAAGGGTCTGTTTCTGTGCTGTATGATTTTGTATGGTGACTGTGGAGATTTGAATGTGAAATTCTGTCTCATATGGCTACTGTAGTACTAAGAAGATGCTGTTAACTTTTAGATGCAACAACAAACTTTAAGACCTTGCCTGGCCTCCCAGATGGATGTAAACAATCTCATTGAACTAATTTGAAGAACGAAATAGGAGATCTCTGGGTCAATATTAATTTGTTAACTAAGATGGCTGAAATAATCTGCTCATTTATTAAATTGCTCTTTGTGAATTAAAAATTGGCTGCTGTGTTTCTAACGTTACCACAGAAGTGCTTCGTTAGGTATAAAGAAAGTGCTTTTGGACCTCTTGAAGTCAAGCAGTCATTGTGTAAATACACACTTTTGACTCTGTCTTGGCACAACTTTTGATGTTGTAGCATAAGTCTGCCACCAGGGTCTTATGTGCTTCTAACTAGGTATGGAGTGGGACTACCTCCCCATCAGGTCAGATCCTAGAAGTTACATGCACGTAAAATAGTTGTCAGCGAAGCAGTGTTTACTGTTGGAAAAGAAACAGTGGAGAGGGAACAGTCATGTGAATAAGGATGGGGACAAAATATAACAAATGTATCTACTATGCAACTGTAGGAATCAGCGTGCCTAGAAATACGTGCGATACTCCCTCAAAATTAAGATGCTGCATGCTCATCACAACAACCTGCAAATGGCATCTTTTAATATGGGGAGGCCATTATAGTGTAGCTACCTTATGGTTCTGAGTGACTCTGTCTCTTGCTGTCTGGCATACCAGAAGGATTTACTTCAGTTCAGAAGGTGGACTAGTTTCTCCTAGCAGGAGAAGTAGCCTCACCAATGTTCTGTACAGCCGCAACATGACATCCCGACTCTGAGCTCAGGGGAACCAGTCACTTCAGCAGAAGAGTTTTCTAGTCTGTAAAGTTTCTAAGCCAAGCGAGCTTGTATTGAAGACTTGAAGTTGTTAGAATTGAATAAGTTTAGGCCTTCAGAAGCGTGAAAGGTTCATGCCTGCAGACTTGGAAATGAATCGTAAAATTATCTCCAAAGAAACTGGAAGGAGTCTGTAAAGCAAAAAGTGTTCACATAAGAATATAATTTCTTTGGACTTGAGAAACTCCATAACTGATGGTGTTAGGAAACAGGTTGAAACTTTATTTTGTGCTAATATCTGTCTGAACTGTTTTCTAGGTGTATGGCTTGTTATTTGCTTCCTTTGTGGAATAAACTTATGACCCATTGTTAAAGAATACTGTGTGAATATGGATCAGAGACTAACTGCCACTTTAACTAATTAAAAAATAAATATATGATCTGTCAAGCCAGGTTTCATTCTGGGACCTGATTTGTCAAGTAATACCATCAGTTGGGACTACAATAACACACAGTGGAAATCAGATATAATGCACATCAATAGACCACATATAGCTCAGGTACTTGTACTAAAATTAGAGAAGCTGACACAAATAGCAAACTCAGCTCTATTACACCTTTATCTGGCATGGTACATTCGCTCAGCAGTCAGCAGTGCTGCCTCACAGTGCCAGGGACCCTGGTTTGATTCCACCCTCAGGGTGGAACCGTCTGTGTGAAGTTTGCACATTCTCCCCATGTCCACGTGGATTCACTCTGGATGCTCTGGTTTCCTCCCAAAGTTCACATTTGCGCAGGTTAGGTGGACTGGCCATGCAAAATTGCCCATTGTGTTCAGGGATATGTAGGTTAGGTGGATTAGCCATGGGAAATGCAGGGTTATAGGACAGGGGAGTTGGTCTGGGTGGGATACTGTTTGGAGGGTCAGTGTGGAAGCAGGCCTTTCAGTCCACCAAGTTCACAATGATCCTCCAAAGAGCATCCCACCCAGACCAACTCCCTGCCCTATAACTAAGTCAGGGTGGGCTTAATGGGAAGCAGGCCTTTTAAGCCCACCCAGTCCATATTGCTGAGATTCTATGATTATCTGAATTACCTGTGAATATTGTAACCATGCATTCCTGCAGTTAGAATAGTCAGCCCGAGTTTTAAATGATTGCTTAAATAGTTTCTTCCGTTTGTCCATCAACAAGCTTTGACGGAAGATGTGCAGAACTCTAGAGAAACACTGTATATAAACGATGTTGGTCAGTTTCTGCAGAGTTCCCAGGAATCTCCTGCTGCAGTTGTGACAGACAATTGATACAGACACAGGGGGTTGAAGCTCGCACCATTCCCACCCACCTGACTCACCATTTGTTGCAGCCTGTCAAGCTCAGTTTGACACAGCAATTAGGACTGGCTTTCTCCTGCTGAAAAGACATTTTAAAATTTCGCTTCAGTCCCTCAAAGCTACCTGATTTTTGTTTCACAAAGGGAAACATTGAATAAATATACAGGCACAGGAAGAAGGGGCTGAGACTAAGAGAGTCAGGAAGCATTTTGCTTGAAAGAAAGACAATACACTGCAGGGTTCGATCATCCATAACACATCCTCATTTCAACCTCAACAGCTGCGTTTTATCACAATTTCATTCTACTTTATTTATAAATTGTGTAAAAGTAGACTGCTCATCAGTTAAAATTGTTACATAAAGAGCAACATGGTTCAATCTCTATTGAAGATGCATGTGGTTCTTTGAGGTGCCACACCATATTTGCAATTGCATGTTTTATTTGCAATATATATTTACATTTCATATTGAAATTCTCTGGTGCATACAGGCTGGAGTGTTTCAGTCCCTCAGTGTCCTGTGGCAGGATGGCCTTATTTTGCGGACTTTCCATGTTGAATTTCGGATGTACAGCAATCTCAGGCGAGCAATTTGTAAGTGACTTAAAACTTACGTAATGGAGATCCTGTCACTTTAAACTTTAAACTGAGTATCACTGCGCTACTTCACAACGAGCAATTGGTACAGTGCCCTCAAGTATTGCATTATTGAATGTTTCAGAAGGAGCCCAACATTTAAGCCAACCTCTTTATGATTTATAGAATGAATTAAATTGAATTGGTTCGCAGACAGCTTGAAGCTGACAGCTGGAAATTACTTTTCAAAAAAATCCGAATTAACATCAGCATAAACACATTTATGCGATTTATGTTTTAATCAAGAACTTTAATCCGGAAAAGGATATCAGTCAGGAATCCCTCCTGATTACATTACACTCACCTGCTGTTGGAAAGTGACATCTGTGGTTCTGAGGATTGAATGGGATTGGGTTTACAGTAGATTGCCCACAGTTAAGTAACCTTCTGCAACAACAAACATTTGCATTCCTACAGCCTCGCTCATGCAGCAGCGCAGTTCATTCAGGGAGTCTGAATTGCTGTAGCATTGTGTGTCTTTTCCATGCATATTGTAGCCTGGAACAATGGATAGTGCTGATTGAAGTGCCAATTATTTTTCTATCACATGGCTGACCAGGAATCTCTCCTGTTCTTACTGTCTGCCTTTAGCATGTGTTGGAAGGATTTACAACTTGATTCTCAAACTTTTTGGCCACAGCAGAAACACAGTTTCCTTGGGCAGCAACTCTTAGGTTGGGAATCAAACCTGATGCTTCTGTCTCAGAAGCAGGGACATTACTTGCTGTGCTACAAGACCACCTTCAAATGTAGTAAAACATTCCAAAGTGTTTCACAAATCAAATAAAAAATCAATGCCAAGCCATCAAACATTAAGGGCCAAAGAGACAGGATTTAAGGAGCATCTTAAAGGGACAGAGAGATAATGGATCAAAGACCTTTACCATTTGAAAAAAAAGTCACCTTGTATTAATATCGAATTGAATCATTTATTGTCAACTGTGTTCAATATAAAATACAGTGAAAAGTCTATACTGTCGCCATGAATTCTCATTAATGTAAATTAAAAAATAAAGAAAGATAAATTAAAGTTACTACAGTTCCGCTCTGGGCTTCATAATCTTGTATGATTAGCTTTCTATAACCCGGTGAAAGCAAATACTCCAGAGGGGCACTGTTCTCTGGAGTACATCTGGTTTTAAAAAGAGTGGACTTTTGGCAAGAGGACATTAGGATGTAAGGGTGTGAACCCTCCATTGTTAAATGGTCTACTGCCACACTATATAATTAAACTCATCAATGGCTTTTCACTATAAGAATGAAGTACTCTAATTGATTGCTGCTTACATTTCAATCTGCTCTTTAGACATTTTAGTAACCCAAATGACAGGATTACTCTAATTCTGTCAGCAGCTCTTATAGGATAATGTGATATTAAGGCTCCAACAACAGAGGTGTGAGTCAGATGTTTGTAGAGAATAGATAGGAACTGTGGCACTGTGTCAGACTTCACTTGGACCCCCTTTCCCTGTACTGTAAACAGAAATGCAAGAAGTGGTATGAACAGGGTTGAAGCCCCTGTCAGCCACACTGAAGATGAAAAATGGGAATGCGGAGTTTCTGTTGAGGGACAGGGAAAGTGTAATGCATATGCAATGTCAGTAAATTGCATTGTTTGAATTAAGAAACTGCAAGAATGGAATAAAGCCTTTCAAAACTGAGAGCAATTTCTTTTTATATGTTCTTGTATAGGATGTGAACACACTGCAAAGCCAACGTTTGTTGGCCTTGAACTGAACAGTTTGCTCAGTCACTTACAGTCTGCAATGTACTGGATAAAGATGTGAGGGAAGGTGTGTCCCATGAGAAAGCAAGTATTGCTCAGAGCCAAGTGGGCTCCTAAAACAACGTCATTTATTTTGAGGAAATGAGTTGAGGGAAAGGGACATTGTTTGATGAGAGAACTCCCTCTGTAAATATTAACACAATCCCCCTATAAATGTTAAAATGCCGAGATCCCACTTATACATTAAAACACCTCCTGAGACTGCAATGTAAATATTAGCAAATGCTCAGGGATTTTGCTATAAGTGAGACCCAACCATCTTTAGTTGCTTCATCAATGACCATCTTTCCAGCATGAGGTTTGCTGATGCTGGCACAACGTTCAGGACAACATGCAACACCTCAGATACTGAAGCAGTCTCTGTTCAAATGCAACAAGATCTGAATAATTTCTAGGTTTGAGCTGACAAGTGGCAAGTAACATTTATGCCAAACAAATGCCTGACAATGACTATCTTCCAACAAGAGACAAATCTGAAATGTAATATTTGAGATTCAGTGGCATTACAATCACTGAAGCTTGCACTATCAACACTCCTGGGGTTACCAGTGACCAGAAACTGAACTGGACTAGCCATAAAAATAAAGTGGCTACAAAAGAATGCCTACAACACACTAGGAATTCTGCAGTAATTCCTAACTCCCCAAACTGTTCAATATCTGCAAGGCACAAGACAGAAATGTGATATAATATTCCCCACTTGTCTGAATGAGTGCAGCTGCAGCAACATTTAGGAGGCTTCACAATATTCAGAACAAAGTGGCCCCCTTGATTGGCACCACATCCATAAGTGTCCGCTCCCTCCATCATTGATATTCAGTGGCAGCAGCCTGTAACATCTACAAAAGGAGCGCTGGAAAATTCCTTAAGGTTCCTTAGTCAGCTCTTTCTAACCCCATAACCACTATATTCTAGAAGGACAAGGACAGCAGATACAGGGAACAACACTATGTGCAACGACCCCCTCCAAGCCAATCAACTTCCAGACTTGGAAATATATCATTGTTCCCTCAGCGTCCTTGGTCAAAATCCAAGAACTTCACCCTCAGCAGCATTGTGGGTCTACTTACACAAAACGGACCGCAGTAGTTCAAGAAGGCAGCTCACTGCCACCTTCTCCAGGCAGTTAGGGTTGGCCAATAAATGCTGGCCCAGCCAGTGATGTTCGCAAC
The DNA here is from genome assembly GCA_024137785.1 of Ginglymostoma cirratum. Classification (NCBI taxonomy): domain Eukaryota; kingdom Metazoa; phylum Chordata; class Chondrichthyes; order Orectolobiformes; family Ginglymostomatidae; genus Ginglymostoma; species Ginglymostoma cirratum. The sequence goes on from JAHRHZ010000020.1 coordinate 11,860,901, forward strand.
CCATGAATGAATAAAGAAATTAAAACATCCCTTAAGACCCTCTAGAAATAATAACATCAGGATGAGAGAATTATCAGGTTATGCATATGAGGAAAGTGTTGATCGGCTGGATCACTTTTCTCCTGAAATGTGGTCTGAGGAGTGACCTAATGAACTTCCTTAAAATTAGGAACTCTGCTTTGATAGGATGGATACTGAGAGAATGGACACTATTTAATGGAGCTGATATAATCCTCAGCCCATGTTTCCTCTTTTTGGGAAAGCCTAGCACATTGAGTGCAATATAGACAATTCCAGCCCTCTTGGATAAGGGATAAAGGACCCTGCAGAGGGGAGCCAATTGTAGTGAAAACCCAACTGGTACACTAAAGTCCTTTTGGTGAAGGAAGCTGCCATCTTTATACCTAGTTTGGCCTAAACGTGACTCCAGACCCACAGCTATGTGGTTGACCCTTAACTGCCTTCTGAATTGGCTGATTAATCCATAACATTATGGCTGATCTGACTGTAACCTGAAATCCACATTCCTACCTACCCCCAACAAACTTTTACCCCTTGCTTAATAAGAATCTCTCCGACTCTGCCTTAAACATTATTCAAACACTCTGCTTCCACTGCCTTTTGAGGAAGGAAGTTCCAAAGAGTCATGATCCTCCGAGAGGCTCATTGCCTCATCTCTGTTTCAAACTTACTTTTAAATGGTGACCACTAGTTCTAGATTCTTCCACAAGGCCTCATACCTCAGCCATGCTCTTTGTCTCTATGTCCACTTCCCCTTTAGGTCCTCTTCAGAGCCACTCCTCCTCGTTACTTTTTTATTATTTATATGTCTATAGAAGAAATTTTATTTTTTATATTAGACGCTGATCTCTTCTCATAGCCTGTTTTTGTCCCAATTATTTCTTTTCTCAATTCTCTGAACTTTCCTTTTCAGCCCGGTTTTCAAATTGACATCTGTCATACAACCCCTCTCCTCTCTCTTTATTTTTGTTTCATCGTATTCACTATCTATTTCGGTTTTGGCTACCTTTCTTTTCCACCACGTGAGAAAGTACTTCCATTTCACCTGAAATATCTTCTCTTTAAAGGTTCCACTGTGATTCTGAAAATGTTAAAAGGTGGAAGAGGAGTGAAACCATGGGGAATTTTGATGCAAGATGAGGCATCTTTGAAGAAAAGCAACATGCTCCTTTAAGAGCTTTTAAGCAAATGCTGGAGAAGAGCCAAGGCCTAACACGTGCAGCTGAGCAAACATAATAGAACGCAGCTGAATATTCCTTCTGAGTCCCACACACATGCAACCAGACCCTGGGCAGCAGTTACAAACAGATGAGCAAGCTCCGTCTGTTTCCTAACAGCCCCTTTGCTGCGGATTTGTTTTAATCAATGAAGTCTCAAGCATGCATGAGGCTGCAGCCACCCTAGGGCATGATAGGGGCTGCTGGTTGGATGGCGTGTGCTCTCTCCTGGTTATCAATGAAGCCCTAGCAGTGTGATACTGTGCAGCAAAAAGACTAAGCCAGCCCCTTTAACTCAAGGCATAAAATCTGCGCAGCAAAAGGACTGCCACCTTTTCTCCCATTCACAAACAGCGCGATCACTGCTGCCTTGAATGGGGAAAATGCCAAGGGCTTGCTATTAATAGTTACTATTTCCTAGGAAACTAGAGACTCTTCAGGCAGAGAAAGATCTTGGTAGAGACAATTTACACTGTCGCCCTGCAGGGTGCACGGCCTTAATTAGTTGTACAGCGTACCCCAATCAAACACAGTTAGCTTAGGCGGAAGTTGCTCACATTTTAAAATGCCAACCACAGGAAGGTTCAAAAAATAAATATTGTTTGCCTCCCTGCCTATGCTGTTGGACAGATCATAATGAACATTGAAAATAAGAGCAGGAGGAGGCCATTCAGCCCTTCGAGCCTGCTCTGTCACTCAATATGTCACGGCTGATGATCCAGTTCAGTCTTCTATTCCCCCCTTCTGCCCATACCCTTTGATCCCTTTAGCTTTAAGAACTATATCTATCACCTTCTTGGAAACATTCAGTGATATGGCATCATCTGCTTTCAGTGACAGAGAATTCCATAGGCTCACCACTCGCTGGGTGAAGAAATTTCTCCTCACCTCATTTCTAAATGGCCTACCTTGTATCTTTTTACTGGGACCCCTGTAGCACACAAAGCACACAGGTGTAGGCCACTTCCTGACAAAAATGATCATGCCCTCAACCTCCACTTCCCTGCCTGTTCCCAGAACTCTTGACTTCCCCACAGTTCTGTCTATCTGTCTATCTCAACCGTGAGTACGTTCAATGACTCAGTCCTCCTAGCTCTCTGGAGCGTAGAATTCGAAAGGTTCACAAATCACTGAAAGATGAACTTCCTCCTAAATGGGCAGCACCTTAATCTGAAACTACATAACGAGAGTCACATCCTGGATTAAACCAGTTGCTTCTTTTTGTGAACACTCACGCATGATTCACACACACATGAACATAAAAAGCTGTTCCTTTTGCAACTCTGTCTGACTATTTTAAAGCTGCTGATATAAAGTATCAGTCAGTTGATTCCCAGCCTACATTATGCTCTTGATGTGGTTGGTAGTTACACTGTATCCAAGGACTAGTTACTCTTAGTAAAAAATCCTGAATCTGTGATTCATAAGAGCAGAATATTTTAGTGCTGCATTTTCCAATTGAATTCATAAAATTAAACTAATTGAAGCAACACTGCTTGAAATCTCCTTTTTGGAGGAACTGTCATGTTGCTTTTTGGCCATGGAAGGCCAAGGTACCAGGAGTAAACTCTCCTAAAGACTTATTCCTTCTTCCCAACTTCAGTCAGTATGACTTGCACAGATGGTCATACTCTTGACCCTGAGGCACAACAAGTTCAGGATTTTAGTCCCACTCCAGAATTTGAGCACAAAAATCTACACTGACATTCCAGTGTAGTACCAAGGAATTGCTTTACTGTTGTAGGTGCTGTCTTCTGGACAAGATGTTGTCCTCTCTCAGCTGTACATAAAAAACCGCCTGGTGCTGCCTGAAGAAAGAGCAGGGGACTTATCTTTGGACCACTGACGGATAGTCGTCCTTAAACCAACATGACACAAATTAGCTATCAATTGTTATGATCTGTTTATGGGAGCTTGCTGTACATAAATTGGCTGCCACTTTTCCTAAATTCTATAAACCACTACATTTCATTTGGTGCAAAGTGTTTTAAGATATCAGATGGTCATGAGAAGTCCTATACAATGCAAGCCTTTGTTCACAGAAAGTATTAGAAACAGGAGGAGACCATTCAGCCCCTTTAAGTATGGTCAGTCATTCTATTAAATCAAGGCTGATTCACATCTCAACTCCATTGGCCCACCTTACCTTCATATCCCTTGATACTTTACTTTAACAAAATATGTTAGTATTGAAAGCTTCAATTGTCTTGCAACATCCATAGCCTTTTTCGGGGAGAGACTTTGAGATTTCCAATATCTCCTGACTCTGCTATTGAATGACCTATCTCTAGTTTAAAGGTTATTTTCTCTCATTCCTGTTTTGCCCAGCAGAGGAAAGAGCATCTTTCTACCTACCCAATCAAATTATTTTAACATTGTAAAATTTTCTATACTCAAGGCAAAGCAAGTCAAATTTACTCAAACTATCCTTACTATTTAACCAAATTCCCCAGTAAAATTCTGCTGAATGTGTCCTGTCCCCTTCCTGCTGAGGAAGGATCTAATCCTGAGCATACTGTATTTCTCTACTCAGAGGTTAAGCAGCAAGCTGAAAAGTCTTGGTATCATACAAAATTAATTACAATCAGATCTCCATAGAAACAGGAGGAGGATAGTACAAACCCTGGAACCTGTTCTATTATTCAGGCTAATCTGTATCTTCCCTTCTGTCTGCCCACACCTCCATCCACTGGGTTCCTGACCTCCTAATACCTTTGCTGAATGAAAACTTACCAATCTCAGTTTTGAAATTTTTATTTGGCTTTGCGCCAAAGCAGCTTTTGTTGAGGTGGGAGAGGAGGGAGTGAGGAGAGGGAGGAGACATCCTGATTTATCTAACCCTTTGAGTGAAAAAGTGCCATTGTCATTGAATGATCCAGCTCTAATTCTAAAATTACCCCCTTTATTCTTAGCTGGCTTGCCTGGGGAAATAGTTTCCCCCTATTTACCCATTGATTTTTAAAATGATCTTAAACACCTCAACAGATCACCCCTTAACATTCTGTGTTCTAAAGAACGTAAAACTAGTCGATGCAACCTGTTATAAAGTCATAGAGTTGAATAGCGTGGAAACAGACCCTTCGGCCCAACTCATCTGTGCCAACCAGATATCCTATATAAATCTAGTCTAAATTTTTGCCAGCATTTGGCCCACATCCCTCTAAACCATTCCAATTTGTGTATCCATCCAGATTTCTCTTAAATGTTGCAATTGTACCAGCCTCCACCACATTCCCTTTGACAGTTCATTCCATACACACACCACCCTCTGCGTGAAAATGTTGCCCCTTAAGCCCCTTTTAAGTCTTTGCTGTCTTACCTTAAACCTATGCCCTCTAGTTTTGGACTCCCCTGCCCTGAGAAAAAGACATTAGCTATTCACCCTATCTATGCCCCTCATGATTTTATAAACCTCCATAGGGTCACCTCTCAGTCTCCAATGCTCCAGGGAAATAGCCCCAGCCTATTCAGCCTCTCCCTTTGGCTCAAACCCTCCAACCCTGGCAACATCCTTGTAAATCTTTTCTGAACCCTTTCCTTTCTTTAGTAGAGTAGGCTTTTAAAATTAAAATGAAGGTTAAGCTTTATATTCCTTTATATCAATAGCTCTGTTACTGTGAAGGTTGATAAGAATAGATGGAAAATGGCAATTATTAAGCAGGAGGCAGAAGCCTCCAAATCCTAAACTACATTCAGCCCATTAACCAATGTTAGGTCTGATGTCAAGAGGGTATTTGTGTTTTGAAACAAGCTCAGTCCAGACTCCCAGGTTACTGTTACACACTGTTTAATGTTACTCTGCACATGATGGTAAAGCTATGCAGCAACACATTTGGAGCAGCACAGGATCCAACCTCTTAGGGAAATGCTAACACATGAACATAGCAATACTGGAGCCTGCCTCAGAGGCTCATTCACACATTCACCAAATTACCTCACTGACAGGAACTAGCATCTCTGCCTTTTGACCTGTCCCTCTTCTTCCAATTAAAACATCATTTTTCTGCTACTTTTCAGTTTGGCCAAAGGATCCATACCAAAGACATGAATCAGTCTTTTCTTATTTCAGGTGCTGATGAGTTATTTGCATTTTACCAATATTTGCCAATGGTTTGTTTCGATGTTTGATCTTGTGTTTCAGCCGAATTATACAGTCAACGTAAGAGAAGAAATGCTGGTCTAATATCATACCAGATACAACTCGGAATTGAGAAAGTTATAGAAAATAAGCTTAGGTTCTCTGACATAAAGAAAGAAAGACGTGCTGTTCATGACCTCAGGATGTCCCAAAGTATTTTTTTACATGACTGCTGTTGTAAAGTAAGAATGTAGCAACTGATATGCACACAGTAAGATCCCAGAGAGAACAATGAGACAATGATCAGGTAATCTGGGTTCATTAAGTGCAGTTGATTGAGGGACAAATTTCAGCCAGGCAACAGGATACCTCCACTGAACAGGGATGTTTTACAGAAAAGAAGAGGCCTAGACTTAACATCTGGTAAGACTGAAGGCGTCCCAGATAGCTCAACACTTCCTTATTACTGCACAGAAGATCCAATCTGGGCAGTGCGCTCAATTGTCTGGAATGGGCCTTGAATTCACAGCTTTCTGACTCAGAGGAAGAGGTGCTACCCACTGAACCACAGCTGATGGTTAATGATGAATCGAAACTACGCAAGAGATAAAAAGAGAAAAGCTCATTGCGCATTCTAGTGAGCAAAATGAAAACAGAAAATGCTGTGCATCTGCAGTAAGTGTGCTGTCTCCCCTCTCAGGTGGATGTGAAAGGTCTGTTTTGATGGTGCCCTGGCCAATAATTAGCCCCAAACAACATCCCTAAAAGTGGAATATATGCTCCTGATGTTTGGGAAGCTTGCTGAGCGTAAATTGTCTGCTGTATTTTCCAACTTGGCTGCATTTCAAAAGTTATGTTTATACACTGCTTTGGGCCACCTTAAGATCATGGGGAAGGCGATGGCCCATTGGTATTTTTGCTAAATTATTAATCCAGAGATCCAGATAATGTTCTGGGGACCCAGCATCAAATCCTGCCACGGCAGATGTTGGAATTTGAATTCAATAAAAAAAAATCTGGAATTAAGAATCGACTGATGACAACGAAATCATTGCTGATTGTTGGAAAAACCCATTTGGTTCACTAATGTCCTTCAGGGAGGGAAATCTGCCAACCTTACCTGGTCGGGCCTACATGTGACTCCAGACACACAGAAATGTGGTTGACTCTCAATTGCCCTCTGAAATTTCCTAGCAAGCCATCCAATTGTACCAATCACTACAAAGTCTCAAAGAAATGAAGCTGCACAGATCACCTGGCACTGACCAAGGTGCCAGAAAAGACAACAGCAGAAACAGCCCTATCGACCCTGCAAAGTCCTCTTTGCCAACATCCAGGGGTTAGTGCCACAATTGGGAGAGCTGTCTCACAGACTAGTTAAGCAACAGCCTGACATAGTCATACTCACTGAATCATATCTTACAGACAATGTCCCAGACACTACCATCACCATTCCCAGATATTTTCTGTCTCACCGGTAGGACAGACCCAGCAGAGTGGCGGCACAGTGGGATACTGCCAGTAGGGCGTTGCTGTGGGAGCCCTCAACACTGACTCTGGACCCCCATGAAGTCACATGGCTTCAGGTTAAACAAAGGCGAGGAAACCTCCTGCTGATTACCACATACTGTCCTACCTCAGCTGAAGAATCAGAACTCCTCAATGTTGAACAACACTTAGAGAAGGCACTGAGGATGGCAAGGGCACAAAATGTAGTCTGGGTGGGGGGATTTCCATCTCCACCACCAAGAGTGGCTCAGCAGCAGTGCTACTGATTGGGCTGGTCGGGTCCTAAAGGACATAGCTGCTAGACTGGGTCTGTGGCAGGTGGTGAGGGAGACAACAAGAGGGCAAAACCTCCTTGACCTCATCCTTAACAATCTGCCAGGTCCAGATGCATCTGTCCATGACAGTATCGGTAACAGCGACCACTACACAGCCCTTGTGGAGATGAAGTCCCACTTTCACTTTGAGAATAACCTCCATTGTGTTGTGTGGCACTACCTCCATGCTAAATCGGACAAACTTTGAACAGATCTAGCAACTCAAGATTGGACATCCATGAGGCACTGTGGGCCATCAACAGCTGCAGAATTGTACTCCAGCACAATCTGTAACATTATGGCCCGGCATTTCCCCACTAAACCATTACCATCAAGCCAGGGGATCAACCCTGGTTCAACGGAGAGTGCAGGAGGGCATGCCAGGAGCAGGACCAGGCACGCCTGAAGATGAGATGTCAACCTGGTGAAACTACCAAACAGGACTACTTGCATGCCAAACAGCATAAGAAGCAAGTGATCGACAGAGCTAAGTAATCCCACAACCAACAGACCTAAGCTCTGCTGTCCTAATGCATCCAGTCATGAATGGTGGTGGATGATTAAACAACTTGGAGGAGGAGGCTCCATAAATATCCCCATCTTTAACGATAAAAGAACCCAGCACATCGGTGCAAATGATAAGGCTGAAGCATTCACAGCAATCTTCAGCCAGAAGTGCCGAGTGGATGATCCATCTCGGCCTCCTCCAGTGGTCCCCAGCATTACAGATAGCAGGTGTCAGCCAATTCAATTCACTCTACAAGATATCAAGAAACAGTTGGAGGCACAGGATACTGCAAAGTCTATGGGCCCTGACAACATTCCAGCAATACTACTGAAGGCCTGTGCTCCAGAACATGCCACTCCCTTAGCCAAGCTGTTCCAGTACAGTTACAACCCTGGTATCTACCTGACAATGTGGAAAATTGCCCAAGTATGTCCTGAACATAAAATGCAGGACAAAAACAACCCAGCCAATTACCGCCCCATCAGTCTCCTCTCGATCATCAGTAAAGTGATGGAAGGTGTCAGTAACAGTGCTATCCAGCAGCACCTGCTCAGCAATAACCTGCTCAGTGATGCCCAGTTTGTGTTCTGCCAGGGTCACCCAGTTCCTGACCTCATTACAGCCTTGGTTCAAACATGGACAAAAGAGCTGAATTCCAGAGGTGAGGTGAGAGTGATAGCCCTTGATATCAAGGCTGCCTTTGACCGAGCAAAACTGGAATCAATGGGTATCAAGTGATACATAAGAAGATGGTTGTGGTTGTTGGAGATCAGTCATCTCAGCTCCAGGACATCTCTGCAAGAGTTCCTCAGGGTAGTATCCTAGGCCCAACCATCTTCAGCTGCTTTATTAATGACCTTCCCTCCATCATAATGGTAGCTTTTAATTCCATATTTATTGCCAGATTCACATTTCACCATCTGCTGTGGTTAGATTTAAACTCATGACCTCCAACCATTGGCTTTGGTCTCCTGGAATACTAACCCAGTGACATTACCACTACGGCAGCATCATTACCACAAATCTAGCACCTTCATGAAAAGAGACAGATTAACATGTAAGTCTTTGGTCAGGACTGCCGATGCTGGAGTCAGAAATAACACAGTGTGGAGCTGGATGAACACAGCAGGCCAGGCAGCATCAGGGGAGCAGGAAAGCTGACATTTCAGGCTGAGACCCTTCTTCAGAAATGGGGGACCGAGAAGGGAGCTCTGAAATAAATAGAGAGAGGAGGGGTAGGGCTGGGGAAGGTAGGTGGGATGGTGATAGGTGAGTGCAGGTAGGTAGTGTGGGGATTGGCCTGTGAGGTGGGAAGAGCGGATAGGTGGGAGAGAAGACAGACAGGTCAAGGAGGTGGGGATGAGAGGGAGGGTTGGTCATGGGTCGAGGCCGGGGGTGGGAAGATTTTGAAACTAGTGAAGTCCACATTGAGACCCTTGGGTTGTAGGCTCCTAAGGCGGAATATGTGGTGCAGCTCCTCCAGTTTCCGAATGGCGTCGTCGTGACACTGCAGGAGGCCCAGGATGGACATGTTGTCTACGGAGTGGGAGGAGAAGTTGAAGTGGTTCGTGACTGGAAGGTGTTGTCTTTGATCAGAAGTGCGAGTTGAATATTTCCATCAGATTTTTATAAGAATTAAATATATCTCTAATAAGGAAGATGATACATGGGAAACCATGTTACATTTTCTGGGCACTTATCAGTCTGATGAAGAATGACATTGCTCAAAATTGGAACTTCTAAATGTGCATTTAGCATAAAAATAAAATACTTCATGTACTGCGTTGGTGTTCTCTGGAAATCACGATTCATTCATTAGTTTTGGTGTAACTTCACTTATGCTACTGTTCTATTTCCAGACACCATATAAAAACCTACTTCTGATACCAAGAGAATTACCGCATGTGAGTAGGAGGAAAATGAATTTGTCATCTGACTCATAATGCAGCATAAGAATGCTTGATGTGTTCTTTGTTGGTTGAAGCTACAGTCAATGCAGCTTCTGGAAGGCGAAAAGAAGGCAAAGAACTGAATTTGATATGTAAATCTGTGTAGATGCACTTCACAGGCGAAGGTGTTAGATCTAATTTTATGGTATATTCCTACCACCAAGTCTCTTCCAAAGCAAACATATTCTGGTATGATAAATGTGGGAGTATATCTTACTAAGAAGCACGCTCTTTCTGAGCTAACAGATGCACAAATGACTCATTGCTGCACTTGCGATCTGCTCTGAGAAGTAACTTGGTTCATGATTTTTAGCCATCACCTGTATTTTATGAGTGATGCCACCATACACTCTGGAGCTACTTGAAAATCCCACTAGAAAGAAAAATAAATCTTAATCAGCGAAATATCCATTTTTTTGCAACTGGAATAAATGGCACTGAACAGACAGGACAACCAGCTTAAATTGGATTGGAATTGCACCTAAGTAGAGTTAAGTGAATTGAGCAAAATAATTCAACTGGGCTGTGGGGTAGAATTGGCGAATAAGTCCAATTGGATTGCTCTTCACAGGACAATTGTGGACTGGGTAGGCACAATGGTTTCCCTCAGTGAGGTATTAACCCCATTGTCACTCAGTCATGCTGTGGAGATGCCGGTGTTGGACTGGGGTGGACAAGGTCAGAAATCAGACATAACCAGGTTCTTGTCCAACAGGTTTATTTGAAATCACAAGCTTTTGGAGTTAGGCACTTTCGTCAGGTGAAGGGGCTGTGCTCGAAAGCTTCTGATCTCAAATAAACCTGTTGGACTATAGCCTGGTGTCATCTGATTTCTGAAATTATCACTTAGTGTGTGACTTTTAAGAATTATTTTGTTTGTTCATGGTATGTCAGCATTCATTGCCCATCCCTAATTTAAATCAACCATGTTGCTGTGTGTCTGAAGTTACCTATAAGCCATGCTGATCTCTGGGATGAAGGGACTGATGTATGAAGAGAAACTGGATCAATAAGGACCATACTTGCTGGAGATTCAAAGAATGAAGGAATGATCTCATAGAAACCTATGAATTTTTAACAGGAGCAGACAGGGTGAAAGCAGGAAGGATGTACCCAGTGATCACAGATTTCAGAACCACAGTTTAAGGATACGTGGTCGGCTATTTGGGGCTGAGACGAGGAGAAATTTCTTCACCCAGGCAGCAGCAAGCCTACAGATTTCTTTGTCACAGAAAGCGGTTGAGGCCAAAACATTGAATGTTTCCAAGAATGTCAGAGGCAAAGGCAGGGGTTGGCTTTCAGCAGACATGTCCCTTTTATCACCATTTGCCTAAGGCTGAGGTGAATGAAGGCTACTTACGCTTGAAGGATGGGCAAGTTGACCTGATTTCTCAATCCAACCACCTCTCTCATTTGCCAGGAAAGCAGATAATTCAGCCAGTGTCAAATTGAGGCTTTTTAGTGGCTGTTGACTGACCATTTCTCGGTGGCAGGTCAAGAAGGAGAAGAGAGGTGAGTATTCCTCTGGGACCATCCTGTTCAATTATTTTCTCCTCTTACCACCTTCTTTGTCAACTCCAGGGAAGGGATAATCAATCCCGTTGAATCAGCTCAGCTTGGTTGATCAAAATTTAATGCTGACCCAAAATTCTGCAATCGAAAGAAACAACTTGTTTTTGTACATTATCTTTCACATCCTCAGGAGATCCTTAAATAATTTATAGCCAGTGAATTACTTTGGCACCATCATAGCATAGGAAACACAGTAGTTAATTTACACACAGTAAGGTCCCATAAACAGTAATGTGTTAATGACCAGACAATTTGTTTTTGTACATCGCTGAATGGATGGGAACTCCCTTTGTTAATTTCCAAAATGAAGCCATGGGATTTTTTATGCCCATTCATGAGCGCTGACAGGATTTAACTTTAATGTCTTATCTGAAACTCAGCACCTCTGACAGTGCAGCACTCCTTTCGTACTGCATACTGTGTCTGCCCACATTTCGTGCTCAATCGTCTGGATTGGGAGACTTGAACACACAATTTTCAGAGTCAAAGGTGAGAGCATGACAATGCGCAGTCCCATTTCAGTCACCAACCCAGGACATCAATAGATAGCGGGCCAGATGTATGGTACTGAGGCTGGTAGCTCGGTTTAGGTAATTTCTTGACTTGTCAGACCAGTTTTGATTTAAGAATCCCATTATATGCAAATTCCAATTTGGAGAGGTGGCAGTGAGAGAGGCTCAGGCCTGCTGACCCTGGAAGCAGACCGTAGGTGGTTGAGGGGTTCAGATCAGAGCTGAGGCAGACTGAGTTGAAGGCCTGCCCTGGTTTTCAAAGACTTCATTCCTGTTGTTTTAGAAGTCATTGGACATTTCAGTTCTCATCGTTCACAGCTCTTTACACCCCAGCCAATCTCCATGTCCCCTTCAGGCCAGCCCACTCTCCTGGTACACCTCTATATTGCAATATATCCTCTCCATACCCTATATTCCCTCTCAATTCCTTGCCACCTTCATAGTCACTCACTCAGGATCTACTATGAGAAGGATTTTGGAGCCTTGTGAAGATGGAAGAAAAATATCTAGAAATCTAATGGATCCCTCATTTATACTCACTTGATACAGAAAGAAACTCCAATTTTTGCAACCCAATCAAAGATTTTAAATCCTTTCAAGAGTTCAGACTGTTATAAAAAATAAAGTTAAATTCATGTAGTGCATCAAAGTCTTGTAATCCTTTAACATACCCTTTAAACTGTCAATAAAAACATGACCACAGCCAACCCCCTTGCTAAGATATCTGCTTTTGTTACTTTGGACACTCAGACAAACGTTCCTAATGATGCCAACTTTAATGACAGCACTTGCAAGATGTCTAAAACAACTCTATTGAAACTGCAGGAACAGATGGGTAAATGTTTCTTTCTTACCAATACCAGATGGCCTGTCAATCAAAGTAGTTCAGTGGAGGGTTCTTTTCAGGCTTATAGGCCTAGGAATTTAAAAACTTCAGACCACAATACTTATACAGGCCTTATCTGCCATATCTGTCTATAGGCATGTCAGTTGTTGGAAACCCTGCTGCAAGTAGCTCAGCTCCTGACTTTACAAAACCTATCCATCATCTACAAGACACAAGTGAGGATTATGATGGAATACTCTCCCATAGCTAAGATGAGTGCTTGACTACATCCATGTTAAAGCAGCTCACTTGACTGGCAACGGATCCACCACCTTCAAATATTCAATGCCCCCACCACTACTGTACCATGGCAGCCATAAAGAACATCTACAGGGGGCATTGGCAGCAAACTCATAAACAGGCTTCAACAACACTTTCCAAACCTTTGACTTCCACCATCTGGAAGGACAAGGGAAGAAGATACATGGAAACACCACCACCTGCAAGTTTCCATGCATCATTCTGACTTGGAAATGTATTGTTCAGTGTTACAAAATCTTCAAACTCTCAGCCTAACTACACTGGGGATATCTGTTACGCCCCCAGGGATGGCTGTATTCTCAAGGGCAATTAGAGTTGGGCAATGGGTGCTGGCCTAACGGCATTCCAAAGATAAATACTAAACTGAATTCCAATGTTTTCACTGAATGTGAAGCAGTTTTGAGAATGTGAAAAAATATTATGTAAATAAAAGTCATTTCCAGTCAAATAGAAATTGCTATTATTATGGGTTAACCTTTACTAAAATTCAGATCTTTCTCCGAAGTGGATATCATTGCTAGCAATGGATCTAACAACAAGCCCCTGCTGAAAACTCTTCAGATGAGTATTGCCTTCATAAAGCCCAGGTACAGGCTACCAGGTATTTTTCTTGACAGTGGAATTAGGGAGGTCACTGTGATCTCAAACAAGAAGAATCTTTAAACATTACCAAAATAATTTTTCAGACTTGCCTTCTTAAGTGCTTGGTGGGCGGAGGACGGATTGCACTGAGCTGAACCAACCTTTGTAACTGGTGAGTTCTCAGTTTTAACCTGCACGCCATGGGTGTCCTCTCTGTCGTTTGACTCATTCACAGGATGTGGGTGCAGCAGGCGAGGTCAGCCTTTTATTGTTTACATAACAGTTTTCAAAGGATGTTTTAGCAGAAAAGTGTGACCAAAAATTGTGATACCAGGAAGTCCCCATTGCGGTCAGGAAGAGTGCGTCCTGTGTAAAATTGTTCACATGCAGGGTGCTGAATCTTGATGTCTCTGACCCTGCGGAAATAGGGCTGGTTTACCCAGAGGAAGGGTGGGAAAATTCATTATTGCTGTGCCTTCTTTTGGGACTGGAGAGGGTGGGGGGAGAACATATACTTCTACAGACTGACAAAAACAATATTCAGCTACTATCACAGGGTTAGCTATCCCACTCTCTAACACCAATCGATTATTGTAATCCCTGCTTCTTCTGTGTGGATGCTGCTGTCCCACTCAATGTTACACAAAGGAATACTCATCCTCTGTCAACAGCTTCAGGCTACGCTAATAAGGCCAGATCCATAAAACAGACCAGACTTCCTCACAGGTCTATCAGGAAGACAGTCATGAGAAAGCACAGTGATTGGCTGCCCTGTATTTTATGGGATTGTCCCATATTTTGACGGCTCATCCTGTGACTCTTGATGGATGTCTTCTGTCCCATCATTTGTGGGAAGTTAAGCTTGAGACTTGAGAGTGATTGGTGGGGTACTGCAAGTCTTTGGGTCAGGCATAGGCAATGCTGTGACTCCACAAGACAGGTTTTGCTTCCTTTACGCCACCACACACCCCACTCTTATTGACATTGGCGACAAAAATTGCCTCTCAACTCCTCGCTTCTCCCCTCACGCTCATCAACCATACACCGTCACTACCTCCCCCATTCTATTAGTCGCCATCAATTTCATCCCCAACCGCACACCCCTCATTCCCAATCCCATGGTCAAAGTGTTCTCTGTTTTGTTTCATTACAGTTAGCCATCCTGCGCAAAAAATTAAGATCAAGTGTAATCTTCAGGTGAAGTAGGATTAGCCAACAAGCATGGGCAGATCAAAGTGTGTAAACATAATTTAACACTCCATTTTTAAGGCATACATTTTGTCCATGTTTTATACTTTCTTTGCAATTTGGAAACTGACATTACGAACTTGCCAGACTGTATTATACCCTCCCTCCAGTGCAAACACTGCAACTCCACCACTAAGCCCTAATTATCGTGCTATATATTCACACACAAGATTTCCATTGTTATTGAACTAGGAATTCATGATGGTGGAGGTTAAGGGGAAATGTGAGCAGACATAAGATTTAATATATTTTGACTGTGGATGCTATTTCTTCTAAATAAAAGTGATTTTGGAAGGGAATGAAGGCCTGATTTGAAACAAATAAATGTTTTTCGCTATACTTATCAGAGCGAATTGTTACATTTATATGCCACGTTAAATCACATACTAGCCACTGCATTTTAAAAGGTAATTCAATGGTTGCAAAGGGTTTGCTTTAACTTGGTGTCAGAGTAAGGCTCAGCACAAATATTAGCTCTTTCCTACATCTCACGAGCTCAATCACGAACAGAAAGGTGTCTTTTAAACACTATTTGTTGAGTTGCACAAAAGCTGTATTTTAATTCTAGATCTGTTGGCTAAAGATAGGAGTCCAGAAAAAAAAATCATCCCACGCCTTACTTTCATTGTTGGCTACATGCTGGAGGTGTGTCATGCCTTGAGAAGACAGACTTCACATAATCGTTAAATCAAAATGGTTTGTAGGCTTGGGCACAGTAGTTCAGTGTCATCTAAAAATAAGAACTTTATTTATAACTCCCACTTTCCAAATGGAGCACAAATATTTGACACAAGTCGTCAATAGCACTGCATATTAAATCCCATTCTGCAACACTAAATGCAGAAGGAATGAAATATCAATGCAGTTTCTGAGATTTTCTTGACTGTTTCAAATAGCTGATGTGGAAACAACAATGAGGAGCTACAAACAAGAGAGTTATAACAAGGGATGGACTCATTCAATTGTAGGGCTGTGGAATTCGTTCCACTTTGAGTGGATGTAGCTAAATCTATATCAATGTTCAAGATTGTATAAGACTGGTAGACGAAAAAAAGAAAGATTTGTTTTCCTATAGCAACTGTTATGATTTTGTGCCATCCTGAAGTATAACAAATCGCATTTGTATGTGATCACTGTTGTAAAGTAGGATAGAGCAGACAAGTATCCTACAAGCCCCACAATTAGCAGTAAAATAATGACCAGATTTATTTTTTATTATTCAATCATGGAACATGGGCCTTGCTAGCTGGGCCAGTATTTATTGCCCATCCATAAATAGCTTTGACAAGATGGTGTGTGTTGCCTTTTTGAACAGCTGCAGTCCATGTACTATAGGTAGAACCACAATGCCCTTAGGGAGGGAATTCTAGGATGTTGACCCAGCAACAAGGAAATAATGGTGATATTTTTCAAAGTAAGGACTGTGAGTGACTTGGAAGACAATCTGGAGATGGCGTATAAGGAGCCTTGGCTAGTTGCTGCAGTGCATCTTGTAGTTGATAGATACACTATTGCTGTCATGCATTGGTGATGGAAGGAGTGAAGGTTGAAGGTAGTGGATGGGGTGCCAATCAAATTGGCTACTTTGTCTTGGATGGTGTTGACTTTCTTGATGTTTGTTGAAGAATAAACATTGTCCAGAACACCAGGGAAAACTCTCTTGAACTTCTTTAAAACTGGACAATGGTTTCTTTATATCTACATGAGAGGGTAGATGCCTCAATTTACCATCACATCTGAAAATTGGCACCTCCAGCATTCCAAAACCCCCTCAGAGTTGCATCCACCCAGACCTTTTGTTCAACACTCTGGAAAAGCAATTGAGGGATGTGGAAAGGGAGAGTTACAGTAAATAAGATTAGAGCTATTTTCTCTCATGCTGTGTAAGTCCTGACATAGCCAATATAAAGTTGGACTTAATACAGCTTCTCTGTCCTTCTACATCAGCAATACATGACAGGTAATTAAAAAGTATTAGCCGTATAATTGAAACATTTCTGTCATTTCATGATAGTGGCAGATGCTTCCCAGGGAGACTTCAGTTTAATAGTATGGTGCTTCTGGCTTTATCCTAAATCTCATGATTGGAGTAGTAGGTGGAGGTCAACAGCAAATAGACAACCCATTTCAACAGAAGATGAATGACAATAACTTGGAACGACTCACTGCATCTAAAGATGTGCCAAAATGAAGAAAATGTTCCCCATTCATGCTTACATAGGATTTGTAACACAGGAAAAAGACCATTCAGTCCAACTAATCCATGCTGGTGTCTATGTTTCATGTGACATTCCTCCCGTTTATCTTTGTTTAACTCTATCGGCATGCCCATGTGTTCCTTTCTCCTTCATGTATTTATTCAGCTTCTCCTTAATTATCTCTAAGCTACTTGTCTCAACTGCTCTTTGTGGTAGAAAGTTCCACATCATCTCTCCGTGGGTAGTTCTCATAGAACTTCCTGTATGGTTTATTTCTGCCCATTGTACATGCGACTCCTAGGTTTGACCTCCCTCACAAAAGGAAGCAGTATACATATAGGGTGATGACAGTGTAATATCACTGGATGAGTAATCCAGAGATTCAAGTTGATGAGATAACACGGCGTGGAGCTGGACGAACACAGCAGGCCAAGCAGCATCAGAGGAGCAGGAGAGCTGATGTTTTGGGTCGAGACCCTTCCTCCAAGTTGATGATATAGGTTCCAATCCCATTGTGACAACTGGTGGAATTTAAATTTAATTAATAAACCTGGAATTGAATGCTAGTCTCAGAAATAGTGACCATGTAACTATCATCGATTATTGTGAAAACCCATCTCGTTCACCAATGCCCTTTCAGGAAAGAAAGCTGCTATCCTTACAAGTCCAGTCTACATGTGACTCCAGACCCACAGTAAACTGATTAATCCTTAACTGCCTCTGAAATAGCTAAGCAACTCCATCAGTTCAAGGGTAATTAAGGATGAACAGCAAAATGCTAACCCTGCCGCGATGCCCATGTACCATGAAAGAATAAAAATATCTCTACATTTGTGTTATTGAGGCACTTTATCATTTTATAAAGCTTTTGTCAGGCTACTAGTGCATGTCTTTTCTGGAGAGGGAAGAGATCCTGCCTGATCAGCCTTTCCTGACAATTGTGCTCTCTCAGTTGCAGCTTCATCCTTAAAACATTTGCTTCAATCTAAATGACAGTTTATCACTCTGCCACTAATTACCATTTATCTATACGTCACACATTTGTGACACTCCACTTCCAGCACTCTCTACTCCTGATGCATTATGTGCTGCATAAGACAGAAAATGGTCAACTGACATCACAAGTTCTACTCATCAGGATATAAAGTTAGATTTCCTCCACGGAGGAACAGACCTCCACGCAACCTTCACATGTCTTAGCAATGTTCTTGCTTACAGCACGTTGATAACGTCGTAATGTGTATTTTTCTTCTAAATTGAGCTTGATGTGTCTCACATGAGAACATCATTTATCTCTAAAGTAACGTAACTAGCTACTAAGCAAAATGCAATAAATCTATTTACTGCTCACGTTTGAGCCTGAGCTTCTGTGTAACATATTGTGTGGGCAGCCGTTCACACATCATATCTGTAGTTTGTTGTAATATCAGTGAGAAGGACTTGTGATGGTAAAATTTGCAAAGGCAGCCCAGATGGTAGCCAGACCTTTATAAGATAATGTGCACTTGTCATAGAATCATAGAGTCCTGTAGAACAGAAACAGACCCTTCAGTCCAGCCAGTCCATGCCAACTATAATCCCAAACCAAACAAGTTTCACCTGCCTGCGCTCAGCCCATATCCGTCCAAACATTTCTTATTCATGTCTTTATCCAAATATCTTATAAACGTTGTAACTGTACCCGCATCCACCACTTCCTCTGGACATACATTCCACACACAAGCCACTCCTTGTTTTAAAAAAATTGCTCCTCATGTCTTTTTAAAAATTTTTCTTCTCTCATCTTAAAAATATGCCTCTTACATCTCACATCACACATGCCATTCACCTTATCTATACCCCTTATGCTTTCATAGTCCTCAATAAGGTGACCCCTCAAACTCTCATACTCCACTGAAATAAGGCCCAGCCTATCCAGTCTCTCCTTATAACTCAAACCCTCCATTCTGACAACATTCTGGTAAACCTTCTCTGAACTCTCTCCAGCTACTTGTATCATGCAGCATATTGTTGTAAAGAGAAAGATGGATAATTATATGCCGACTAACCTTGACCAGTTTGCAGTAACCTTTTTGCACTCAGGTACATTCTATGGTGAGGCAATGGCCTGGTGGTATTTTCGCTAACTTATTCACCTAGAAACTCAGCTAATGTTCTGGGGACCTGCGTTTGAATCCCACTGTAGCAGATGGGGAATTTGAATTTAATTTTAAAAAATCTGGAATTACAAATCTACTGATGACCATGAAACAACTGCCAGTTATCAGAAAAACACACTTGGCTCTTTAATGTCCTTCAGGGAAGGAAGCCTGGTCTGGCCTACATGTGACTCCAGGTCCACAGCAGTATGGTTGACTCTCAACTGCCCTCTCAAATGGCCGAGCAAGCCATTCAGTTTAGGGTATCTAGGGATTGGCAATAAATGCTCACCCGCCAGCGATGCCCAACCCTACCAGTGAATAAAAAGGAGAGATAGACAAAAACAAAGAACAGTACATCACAGGAACAGGCCCATTGGCCCACCAAGCCAGCACCAACACATGACGCCTTTCTGTGCTAAAAACCCCATGCTTCTCTGAGGCCGGATCCCTCTTTCTCTGCCTCTTCATGTATCTGTCAAGATGCCTCTTAAATGTTGCTATCGTATCTGCTTCTAACATCACGTTCTTTAGCAGCACATTCCAGGTAATTATCACTCTCTATGGTGGCTCAGTGATTAGCACTAATACCTCACAGCACGAGTGACCCAGGTTCCATTCCAGCCTCAGGCAATGTCTGTGTGGAGTTTGCACATTCTCCCC
This sequence comes from Ginglymostoma cirratum, assembly GCA_024137785.1. Lineage (NCBI taxonomy): Eukaryota > Metazoa > Chordata > Chondrichthyes > Orectolobiformes > Ginglymostomatidae > Ginglymostoma > Ginglymostoma cirratum. Next base: position 11,880,557 of record JAHRHZ010000020.1, read on the forward strand.
CTGTCTGCGTGGGTTTCGCCCGGGTGCTCAGTTTCCTTGCACAGTCCAAAGATGTTCAGATTATGTGGATTAGCCTTGGGAAATTGTCTGTAGTGTTCAGGGATATACAGGCTCGGTGGATTAGCCATGGGAAATATGGGGTTAAGGGATATGGTAGGGGGCTGGGATGTTCCTCAGAGAGTTGGTGTGGACTTGATGGGTTGAATGGCCTCCTTCTGCACTGTAGGGATTTTATGTAAAAAAACTTGCCTCTCACAACTCATTTAAACTTTTCTCCTTTTACCTTAAACCTATGTCCCTCATTTCTTCTCTGGGAAAAGGACTCTGTGCATTCTATCAATGCCTCTCATAATTTTAATTGATTTGGACTCTTAAATCTCTGCCAACACAAGGAGTATGGAGGTGGAGAGATCTTGAGACACTGATGTTGCAACCAATTTCCTGAGCATTGCAACATCAGTGTGGGACTTCTGGCTGGACTGTGTCAGTAATAGCACATCATTGTTACAACAAGCTTAACTGACAGACTAAAATGACCTGGCATCAGAGATCTGCCAGTGTTTCATTACATTGGCTGCAGAGTTTCTTCTTCCCAACTTACAGTTTTCATATAAAGAGACACCCATAATTGAATAGAAAATAATGTTGATCATCTTTCTGTAAGGAGCTGCAGTCTCATTGTCACAATCAGATATCCTTGTTTTCCTATTTATCATCTTTGACTTTTAAAGGTCTGCTGTCTCTTATCAAGCTGCCTCTGTAAAAAAACATTACTGTACGGATAAGTTGATGTGCCTATCACATTCGAAGATTTAGATTTCTGTTACTGTCATTTGTAAAAATAAATGTTTGTAACTTGTAATGTCACGGACATTAGAACAAATGAGTTATATGCAACTCGGAAGCATGACTGCAAAAATATATTTAGTGATATTCAAAGTGCTCCTTGATTGTTTCATCGTTTGGAAGTGACTTGTTATTTGGTTTGTGAAATCCTGCATTCCTCCTTTCATTTTATTACAGAGACCCCTTTGTCATTTTCTGCTCACTTTACAGACCTTCATTCTGCAATGCAGTGCTCAGTTAATAGGAGTCGGTGGTTAGCACCACCCTGAAAATGATCCAGACCACTTGTGCGGAAATGATGAATGAGCACTTGAGACCCATCCCATGGAAATATTAGGAACATTGACTAATGCGCAAGGTATTTCAGGCGAATATGAGGATTGCATGACATTCTTTGGGTTTGGTTTGCAGGGATGAATCATCTGCTTATTGTAGCACCTTTTGCATTACCTCACGTGTTGAACATCAGTGTTTAATGTGTAATGTCATTTCACAAAGGTCCTTAATGTCTAACATTAAGCTCTTACTTCTGGTCTGCTATCATGTTCTATAATGAATCAGAGGGAATCGTTACACCATTGTTAATTGCCAGATTTATTTATGTCCTTAATTTTATCGAGCATCCACTGTAATTAACAATATCATGCTTTGTCCACAATTTCCAGCTTGAACTTGAAAATTGGATTTATGGGACAACAATGTACATTTATGTAGTACCTTGTGACCTAAGGTCCCGCATTAGGGTCTTTACAAACAAAATTGACAGTGAGCTACAAGGGGATATAATAAACTGTACGACCAAATGTTTGATCAAAGAGGTAGATTTTAAGGCCCATTATGAAGGAGAAGGAGATGTACTGAGGCAGAGACATTCACTGAGGACCCAGAGCTTAGGGTTTAGGCAGCTGAAAGTCTTTGACGTGGAGACATTAAAGCACAAGGCATTGGAAGAGCATGGAAATCTCAGTGTAGGGTTGTAGGGTCGGAGGAGGATTATAGAAATGGTGAGGGCTGTGGCCACGAAGGGACTTATATCGTCTGGGGCCAAGTGAGGCAATCTCATGGCAATCAAAGCCTGTGTGGACAAATGAAGGGACACAGGGCAGATGGTTATACAGTCATAATGTCACATCATCAGTAGATTAGTGGAACTGTAACACACTCTGAGCGAAGTGCCGAAGAAATTGAAGATTCCGCTGGGAAATTCCTGTATGCCTGGAGCCCCCTGAAAGTCTCCATTAAATCAGAGACTTTGGATGGCTCCAAGTAAATAGTTACTCAGGAACTGTTAGACTATTAATTACACAGTCTAAGCCCTGAGTAACTGTTAAGCGGACCGCACGCCTACCGCACACCCACAACTGCAACTCTCCCAGACCACTTACACCCTACAGACCCTGACCTGTCACACTCAGGGCATGACACTCCACCCCAGGGACCACACACACACACACACACACACACACACACACACACACACACACACCCCAACACCATCCCACCGGCAGTCCCATCCCCATCCTGTCCTGCTACTGCTGTCGCACCTGATCTGACCTGACACCCCTGGTACTCGACCAGACCACCCATTCCCCTCAACTCTCCCCCACTGAACCCAAGCCAACTAACCTGCACACAACCCGACACGACCTCCCCACCCCCACGCACCCTTACATGCCACCCTATTGGCTGCTAGAGTCAAAACCTCTCCCCACTTCAGACCCAGCATCAACCATTCCCACCTCCCACTGGACCAAATTTCTCCTGCCCGACCCAACGTACCTGAACCAGTTATCCACTCCCCCCTTGCCACTTTGCACCAACACAGCTGGCACTGTACCCTCACCAAAGTGGCATCCTACATCCCTGGTACTCTACTTACCTGGCACCCTACTTAGTTGGCATCCTCCCCCTAACCTTCTGGCATTCTACACTCCCAGCATGCTATTGTCACATTTACCTTATATAGTTGTACAGCACAGAAACAGGCCCTTCAGCCCAACTTGTCCATGCCGAACAGGTTTTCTAAACTGAACTAATCCCATTTTCCCTCGTTTGGCCCACAGGAGCTATCAAAGTGGCTGTCAGAATGTTTTGGTTTCAGAATACAACAGCCAATTGCTGTGAAATGGAGATAACAAGCATGGGGCTGGATGAACACAGCAGGTCAAGCAGCATCATAGGAGCAGGAAAATTTGACGTTTCGGGCCTAAACCCTGAAATGAAGGGTTTAGGCCCGAAACGTCAAGT